>OZ010579.1:56498998-56558998 GCA_963932145.1 Acanthosepion lycidas | reverse complement strand
TACAAAGAATAGGATGTTGGGGAGAGTCATGATCCTCCATGTCCTGAAAGGACATAGCGCATAAAAGAATGTGATTCTTATCACGATGAGAATTTCTTTATTTACGTTATTTACTTGCGGAGCAATTTCATCATCTTTAATATTATGACAACGTTTCGACCGTTTTGCCCTCCGGTCTTCATCAGATGCCTTCACGGAATGTCGAACTTAAACCTTTATTTAATCCACGAGGACAGATTATTCTTTTTTAATCTTGTTCTTAATCAGTTCTAGTTAAATATTGCTCATTACCCGACTCATAATATCATCAAATTCACCAATAACCGCTTTAATTCAGTTAATCTATTGTTCCGAGTATTTTGGGCTTAAATACCGATTTATATTTTCTTTTATCTTTTTCAAAATTTAAAAAAAAAAATTTCGGTATTTATATTTGTACGACTATTTTGAAATTTGTCATGCATTCTAGCGTCTTTATTTACCTGACGCGTTTAAAAAAACGTTAAATTTTTGGAGCTTCTGAAACACGTTATATATGTAATGTTTATATACTCTTACGAATCCCCCCCCTCTCCTTTCTCCAACCTTACCGATAGGGAAGGTAGAGGAGGATCGTAATCTGTGTTATTTGGTTTTTTAACATTTTACATTTTTTTTTGTAAAATATATTTCTTTCCCAAGGGTCTCTTTCCGATTGATCAGACACGGCCGGGCGGAATCGATTAAGGAACAAACACGATAGGCGACAAAAAAACAATGGAGACAGGATAATATAAATTTATTAACGAACATGGAATTGTGAAAAAGATTTTTAAAAAAGACCCCCCCACCAAAAAAAACAAAAAACAAAAAAAACACGTCCAAAACAAAAATGACGATATGTCAAGAATAAACATTTAAACATTGTGGACAAAACAGCTGGAGGAGAGCATCCTTTAAGAAAGGTAAAATAAAAATCAACGTATGGCCTTGTTCCATACTCCCACGAATTTACGGACCATGTGCTATACCTGCACGGATTCACAAAAAATCAGCATTTTAAGACAAGTGGACAGAAACATGGAATAAAAAGACCCCATGCTAAATTTGCATGAAAGTACAAACATGAAAAACAGGTACATTTAAACAAAAGCGGAGCTCAAGAAAAACAATAAACTTAACTCAGAATAAAGTCCTTTACCACTAATAATGTCTATTATTATATCTACTTCTTTTCTTTTTCTTTTTCCTTTTCTATTTCTTTTTATAAGGGTCTCCTTTTGAGGTCTTTTCTTACTTCCTCTCTTTCTCTTTTCGTCGTCTAGGGGCTTGGTTGACGATTAAGCAGAAAATGCGTTCCCTCTCTCTTTCGTCTTGGTATAACATCATTATCGCTCGAGATGAACTGTTCTTTCTTTCTTTCTTTCTTTCTTTTCCCTAACGTGCTTTGTTTGGTGACAGCTGAAACTGCTTTCTCTTTCTTCGATATAGCGGCGTTCCGTATGCGTCGTCAAACGGGTCCATCCATTCCACTCGGAGATCAATTCTCCTTACAATTTCGCAAACATATCTTTTCGGCCCATATGCCGAGACATTCGCCAGACGTCTTACCGGCCCGCAGGCCTCGGCCAAAACTAACTTTTCTGTTTCACTATTCGTTTCCGTTTTCTTCTTGTCACGTGGTCAATTTTCAAAATAATAACTTTTTCCCATTATGGATGGAATGAGGTCATCGACCCTCTCTCTCATCTTCAGGGTCAGAGAAAGTTCAATTTAAAGTGTTTCAACTTCTCCCAACCGGAATCTATCCGCGTAAATCATGCTGTCAACACGTTGACCAAAAGAGAAGGAAAGGGTACATTCTGGTCAATCCTTGTCGCCACTAAGTCTACCTATCTCTTTGGGTTTACTGTCTTTACATTTTCTGCAGGTACTGGGCTCTTTATTTTAGAATGTTTCTAAAATATAAGCAATGGTATAGTTTTTATAATAAATTTAGATCGGGGTTCGTAACAATACGTACATTATATTCCAAAGGTTATCATAACTGTCAGTTGTACTGGGAACAACCTCTCACTATCTATAAAATACTTCAGTGCCATGCGTCTCAAATAGCCTCTGGTAATTAAGTCCAGCTACAAGCCGGTGAATAGGCAATGGCGGAAATGCTTCGGGTAGATGAAGCTCGAAAGTTCAGGAAAGCAGTCCATCTAGTCGAAGGAAAACACCGATTTTAAACCGCCGCTTTGCGATCCTATCCAAAACACGGAAAGAGCTATGGAATTACATTCAGACAGAAAACCCCGGATTGGAACCCCGAAGGCTGTTGGTTGTGAACACTGACAACTCTCCAGCAATTTCTGATGACAAACCTACCCCAGATGTAAATCTCTACATTCCTTTGGATCTTGTCGGTACGACCGAGAGGGGAACCATATAGGCTGGGTAGCTTACGGCAGACATATAGCATCTCCAACTGTTTATTTATGTATGATTTCGTAATTTATTTTGAGCTGTAGTCATTTTGTTGACCTAACATTTTATATATTTAACTATTTAAAAAAAAATCGCTATTTTTTTTTTGAGCTTCTAAAACACGTAATGTATGTAATGTTTATATACGTACATTATATATGTTCCAAAGATTGTAATAGCCGGGGGATGAAAGTAGTGATAAAGTCACACTATCTATAAAATGCTTTCATGTCAACTAATAGCCTCTGACAAGTAAGTCCAGCTCCAAGACGATGAATGGGCAGAGGCGAAAAACTGGCACCTCGTAAACAGCTACATCAGGCAGATGAAGCTCGACAGCCTAGGAAGGCAATCTATCTAGGGAAAGAAAAAAAAAACATGGAAATTACTATAGAACTAAATTCAGACGGAAAATCCGGAGTGGATCCGCGAAGACGGGTGACTGTCAATATTGACAACTTTCTGGCAACTCCTTCAGCCAAGATGGCCCCAATTGTAATACTCTGTATTCCTTTGGTTCTTATCGGTACGCCCGAGAAGATTGCAGGGCATGCAGTCTGCGCAACGCATGGCATCCATAAGCCATCACTCAAGCCTGCAGAGAACACTCCAGTCTCACCACCAAAGGACTGAATTTTGATCAAACAAGGCACTATCTTTATCCGATAACTAAATAATTGTTATATTGGAACACACATATTCTATAGACTCTCCCACCTATAATAAGTAGGAGTAGTAAGAGTAACGAGCAGTCGCTCAGTGAGTCAGTCGGGCTGACCGGCTGAACTCTCTGCTTTCGGGCGGGGAGTAACCCGACCGAGGCTACGCCGAAGGGCGGATTCTCTTTCGGGGAGGTAGACCGACCCTGAACCCGTTTATACGGGTTCAATGGGCATATTTTTGGCCGGGTCCACGGGCTCGGAGATCCCACGTTAAACCGGCCTTGTGCCAGATGATGCCATCGTGTGTGTGTGTGGGGGGGTGACTAAATACCGCTCAGTGAGTCAGTCAATGACGGACGGCCGTTAGTCGGATATTAAAGAATCAGCGACCACAACTAGATTTCTCTGCGTCATTACCTATTATATCAAGTTCCTAACGTTTTGTACGTCGAACCTATTTTAGGACCGACTTAGTACAAATACAAGCCTCCACTGTGAAACCACTCCATAACAATAATATTGTTCCACGTTGAACGATGCCCTATTGGACTAAAACCTTGTAGTAAGTAAGAACTAGACGCGGTATCCTTAGACAGTCTCAGCGGTACGAGAACAATGTAACCCCGTATATTAAATAAAGAGTTCATTTTGAAATTCCCTAAAGGTTATCCTGAGAGACAAGCATATGATAACAACAAAGAGGAGACTAATAGTCTTCATGTAAATAATGATAACTTCTCATCCCAGAAATTCAGAGAAAAAATGTATTGTTGCATTCTCTCTCGCGTTCTCCCAGTCGGGAGTCACTAAATATTTTGGGTCCAGAGATGAATGGACATCAACAAAGATAATTTTAACGTATCTATTTTTTTTTAATGTTCATGTCGACATGCACATTTTCTTACTATACAGTGTTTTTTTTTCCTCCTCACTGGGGAGCCATTTCAAACACGAAAGAGAACATGTCTATTAGGTTGGTGCAAAAATAATATCGATATTATTTTTGCACCAACCTAATACATTGCTTGATGGTTAAGACTCGACTCTGAAAAACCTTTCTTTACTTATCATTCCCACGTTGGCTCAGCCAATTAAAATCGACTTCTGTATTTTGGCTTTTATCTGATCTCGAAAGTCAACCTCCAGAAGTCGCAGCTGAGATACAATTTACCCTAAAATAATAGTCTGCCAAACTATTATTTCATAGTATGAATTCATCTCTTCCCTCCAGCTATGGGAGAATGGTAGGACAGATTGGGTCCTATAGCCTTCGTTGACAACAAGTCTAGTATAAGGGAAACTATGAATTCAACCAGCCTGGAGAGGATTGGGCCCTGTCAGGCTGTTTCGCTCCTGAAACACCACTGCTCCTATGGTTGTAGTAGATGTAGTGTCCCCCCCACCTAGGAATTACGGGATGCGTGATCGTAATCATGAGTCTGTATAAGAGTTATTTTATTCATAATGATGCCAATGATCAGTATGAGGATAGAACCAGTCAGAAACAGTGAGAAAATTAAATCAGTGCAATTTTAAGAGAATTTGGAATTCAAACGGATTTCCTCTTTGGATCAGAATAATATATTAAACTACTCTCGTAAAGAAAGGAAATAATAAAAAAAATAAAAAAAAAAACCGTAGAAATTTAGATAGATATCAAAACCTTGCCAGAAAACCAAAAGAACATGTTTCGATGATATAGACATTGTAATTACCTTAGGTACAGTGGAGTAATAGATAGTAGCATTAGAAAGAGATAGTAGAAATTGCTATTGAGGAAAAAGGACTTGCAACATTTGAAACTCACGGGGCACATTGTAGGCAAGCGGGACAAGGGAGAGCCGCTCGGATTCAGGAATCGGAGAGCCGAGTTCGAATTCCAGTCGAATCCTTTACATTCACTTTAGTGTTAATACCCTTGGGAAAGGAAGGACTCCTCTTTTTCTCCCCTTTCCCAGCTATGGGTAAATAGTAGGATAGATGGCAACTGGTCTACTGCAGAAAAAAAATTCAACCTATTGCGGGGAAAAAATCTGCCCCGTCAGTCATGTATCGAAAGACACATGATTCTAAGCGTGTATCACGCATGGCACATAAAGGAAATTAACTTACACAGCGTATCGCAGAATTAACTGTTTCAGGGAAATCGGATAATTTCTTTAAAAAATCACTTTTATTTCTGTTCATATTTAATAAGTGATAGAAAAATTATATAAAATGTTTGTTACCACAAGACCAATAGTTTAGACGAGACTAAAGAATATATTCAGTAAGCATTGAAGGAAATAACTGAAATACTTCAAAGTGTATTTCGTAAAGCTAAGGATAGATTTTGGCAAACAAGGAGAAGGCTTATACTTAACATCAGAAAGAGGTAGCTGAAGTTTCTGGGACATATAATGAGGAAAAAGGGCCTGGAGAATCTGATACTCTCGGGTCGAATAGCGGGAAGGAGTGACAAGGGAGAGCAGCGCGTAACATACCTGGCGAGCTTGAGCAATTGGATGACAGAACGTGGTCTGGGTGAGGAAGCAGAGGGAAGAAACTTGCTGAGAGCTGCAAGGGATAGAGGGAAGTGGAGAGCCGTGATCGCCTACGTCCTGAAAGGACATGGCACATAAAAAGGAAAAGAAGGATAGATTTTAAAATTCCAGGGATGCCGACGTAGCATATGTTGAAAATGTTCAATAATGTTTTGACGTAAGGTTTACAAATTTATTTGTTTTGTATCATAATTCATTAAAAAAAAAAAAAATACAAAAACAAAAAAAAACAAAACAAACAGAATTGTTTTTAGAAAAAAAGATTTACCGATTTAATTTAGATAGTAAATTCTGGGACACCCTATATAATCCAATCCTTTAAAGAGAGGTTTATAAGAAAATTAAATGGCGTTCGGAAAGTAATGACATATTTCATTGATATGAATCATGTCAAACAACGAAAATAAAAATAAAAAATCATAAAAATTTAGATAGATATCAAAACCTTGCCAGAAAACTAAAATAACGTTGTTCAATGATATAGACATTCTAATTTCCTTATACAGCGTATCGCAGAATTAACTGTTTCAGGGAAATCGGATAATTTCTTTAAAAAAATCACTTTTATTCCTGTTCATAAAGGATAGAAAAATTATACATTTCTAATTTTGTTTATAACTTTATAATTTTTTTTCTAATTTTATTTTCATTCCCTTTCAGAATCCTATTAATAATGAATACACAAGAAGACATCTTTGTTCACCACTGGATTCTTTTGCATGGGGTTTCATAAAAACAAAGGTTTATTACCACACGATTATTTGAGCCTAAAGAATACATTCAGTAAGAAATGGAGGCAATAATTGAAATATTTTAAAATGTGTTTCGCAACGCTAAGGATAGATTTGAAATGTACAGGGATTGAGACGGAGCACAAGTTAAATACGTTTAATAATGTTTTGACATGAGGTTTACAAATTTATTTGTTTTGTATCATAATCCATTACAAAGATACATAGAATTGTGACAGTTACTGAAAAAAAAAAAGTTTAGCAATTTCATAGTAAATTCTGGGACACCCTGTATAATGTAATGCTCTAAAGAGAGGTTTATAAGAAAATTAGATTGATTTCGAAAAGTAATGACATATTTCAATGATATGAATCATGAGACAAACAGCGAAAATAAAACCAACGTTGAATAGTATGAAACTACGTCTAGAATTAGTTTATCTTCTCTTCTATGCGACGGTGTATTATTCGTACCACATTTCAGTGTTCAATTGGGAAAAGTTTTAAAGACTGTGATTTGGGTTCCCCATGGGCTTTTTAGCTGGGAATCGAGCACAACGTTCAGCCACCAACAGCGGTCTTTTAACCTGGAATGCCAACCTTTAATTATTTGCATTGCATTGTTACACGTGATGAAAAATGGGTTTTGCGTGTGAATATAAAACGTAAAAGACAGTGATTATCTATTAGACTACTCCAAACACCAAAAACCAGGACTCCATCCACTGATTCAATTTTCGAATTTCCCATCTCTAGCAACATAAAGCGTATCTCCTTGCCTAACAGAAATAGTACTATTAAAATGTGGGATGACAGAACATGTGAGAAACGACGAAGTTTTAAGAAAAATGGCAACAAAAAGGACCCTTGCACGTAGCATTAGAAAGAGACAGTAGAAATTAATAGGGTACATTACTGAGGAAAGAAGGCTTGTAAAATTTGACACTCACGGGGCATATTGAAGGCAAACGGGACAAGGGAGAGCATTGCATAATCTACCCAAGGAGCTTGTGGAAATTGGTGACAGTATAGAGATTAGGAGATATAGCAAAAAGAAAAAAAAACACTTTTTAAGGGCTAGAAAGGACAAGACGTTGTGGAGAAACATGACCGCTCACATTCAAAAGTAACACAGCACATAGAAGAAGAAGAAGAAGAAGAAGAAGAAGAAGAAGAAACAGAAGAAGAAGAAGAAGAAGCATCATCAGCATCATCAGCAGCAACAGCAGCAGCAGCAGCAGCAGAAGAAGAAGAAGAAGAAGAAGAAGAAGAAGAAGAAGAAGAAGAAGAAGAAGAAAGCATTATAAAGCTGAATGCTGTCGTCCATGTTATATGTATAAACACACTGGACATCATAATTTTAAAATGTACTTCGGCATTTTCTTGAAGTGAAATTTCTAGAGGATTTCTATTCCCTCCGCTTACATATGTATGATTCCATATTATTTAGGCTGAAGAAGTTCTTTAAGGAAACACAAAGCATAAGCTTATTTTTCAATTTCTCATTCAATTAGCCACATATCTATCTATCTATCTATCTATCTATCTATCTATCTATCTATCTATCTATCTATCTATCTATCTATATCCCCGCCATGCCACTTACATAGTAGCAAACCAACCACATTCTCTCCGTATTCCATCGGCCACAAGTAAGTTCCACTCAAGCAGCTTCTTTCGGTGAACCACTTCCCGATGGAACAGACTCCTAAGATGATATTTCCCCGATCACTACCATCTTAACCTGGTCAAATCTAGAGTCAACCGTTATTTTCCCTCCTATCCATATAAATGACCCCTTAACGTAACACTGTACTTCGTGTAGTCTCGGGGCTTGTACAGGTTGAACCTTACTGTAAAAAGAAAATCTCTATTCTCAGTCTGTTCATTATCTATCTATCTATCTATCTATCTATCTATATATATATATATATATATATATGAAAAGAATGTAAAAGTGTGAAAACTATAAAAGAAATTACATCTGCTTCAAAATGGAAGTGCCATTTCTTGACACACATTGGTCCAAGATGTGCGCGTGATGACATCTTGTCCTTTGATTCTGCTAAGCTATGTGTCTGTGTCTGTGTGTTGGCGTTTAATAGAGACTGCATGTTGCTGAGACTGGTTGCATGCGTGTGTTCCGACCTATGCACACGTTTTTACTTATTTACACCAATACATTTACGCGTCACAATCGTCCGCAACTAATTCATGCCATCTCATATAAAAATTTAAAAAGGACAGAGAGAAAGAGAGAGAGAGAAAGAGAAAGAGTGAGAGAGAGAGAGAGAGAGAGAAAGAGAGAGAGAAAGAAAGAGAGATATGGAAATATTATGGGAGAAAGAAAAGGACATAAACAGAATGAAGTAAAAGAGGGAGACAGAGAGAAATGGAGAAGGAGGCAGAAATTGAAAATGATGTTGGGAAAGACATGCGAAATAATAAAAAATATCATGTAAATAATTGAAAAAAATATACGAAAAGTGCTGATAAAATACTCGGCCAGACTAAGAAGAACTTAGTTTTATTCTCTCTCTTTCCTCTTGATTTTGATATGCAGGCACCATTCCTTTCCCTTTCTCTTTTCGCCGGCTTATCTGATTCTACAGCTGTAGACCATATAGCTCGACAACATTTTGTGTTCTTTTCCTTCTCCAACCGACAGCTGACTAATCGTTTGTTTAAGATTAAAACATCGAGCGTAGGCCCCACTGGACATATTCAAACTTTTTTTCCTAAACTGCTTAAGGCTTCACTGGAAGCATAAAATTCATTACTGTAGCAGGATGACAATAATACCATGAACAGAACATATGCGTAAAGAGGAAGATAAACAAAGGATTAGGTTGTTTGGAAAACAATACCTGATTTTAGAATAAACCTTTCTAATATTATAATAGTTTCATACAAATATATTACACATTATTAAGGATTAAAGTGTCTTCCTTAAGTTAAAACCCTTCATTTTTTAACATGGAAAAAGAGATGTGTTTAGTTTTCTTGCATGAGTCCAAGCTTGGTCACAATGTTTCTCAAACTACTGTCAACATTATGAGAGCATGGAGTGAAGGATCCACCCGCGATCGACCAATATGGTGCTGACTTATGAAGTTCCTCAGTGGGAATACGAGTCTTGATGTTCAAGGTGACTGAGGACGTCTATCTGTAATTGACAATCAGCATCTGAAACTCGACAAATGGGTTCGACATAAAGTCAATGAAACTAAAAAAAAAAGTTCGATATTTTGAAGTGTGTTCGATGCTGGCTGTACGAATAGTGAGAAATGTATCCAACAGTAAACAATCGACTCAGTGTCTTGATCATAACGACCAAAAAACTTTCCAACACTGCAATAGCAACAGCAGAAGATTTTGCCTTGTAACGTGTCTAAACTGAGCCATTCATCTTTTGACAGTGGCGAGAAACGTTCCTGGAGGCCTACGAAAATTTCAACTCTTTTCCGCACAAACTTATTGGTTTTATATTCCCAATAAAAAAATGCCAAAGGAGTTTTCTCATGCATTCGTTCTCAAACCCTTGGACCCTTCACTCTGTTTCTGCCAGAAGTGTCCATGTTTCACATCCATATAAGAAAATAGAGACTACCAGCGATTTGTACAGTCTATTTTATTTGAAAGCTGATTTTACTTCTCCCTTGACAATTTGGCCATCGCTGTCATGGCTGCGGCAATCCGTCTGTGAAATTCTGAGCTGCATATACCATCTTTAGACATGATTGCTCCTAAGTATTGAAAACTGGACACTTCCTTCAGTGAATTCCCATTTATGGTAATGCTGACACAGGTGTTACCGTTTGTGCTATTCAAAATAACTTTGGATTTCTCGAACATGGCCTCCATTCCATATGCTCCTGTTCCTTCAACAAGTTTGTTGATCATGTCCTTGAGACCAATGTCGTCCGCAAAGCCTAGATTACAAACGGATCTGTCACTGATAGAGATTGAAGAAGAATGGTCGTTCCGATTTTCTTGCATGATTCACTCTACAAATAGGTTGAACAATATGGGTGAAAGTACACATCCTTGTCTCACGCCGACAATTGTCCGGAAGAATCCACCCATTTGTTTTCCCAGAACTGCCCGGTTGGCATCTTTATATAGGGCCTGGGTGACTTATATAATTCTGTTATCTACATTGAATTCACTAAGTATTTGCCAAAGACTGTCAATTCTACTTTATGATAATTCATATGTTACCAAGATGATACTGAAGGACCTCACCAATTTCGGATACGAGTTTTTGAGACACCAACCATATTCCCTTGATTAATCACATTTTGACAATTTCTTAAGCCAAAATAGATTCACTTGCATAGAAGATGCAGACACGACACTCAAATATTTTATTGGCGTCCAAATCTTTAGAGTTTTATTATAAATGCATAAATAAAATAGTAAATAAACTATCGTTTTTTTATTCGAATTTACCCCAAGCAAGGACGTAAAGCCACTAGGACACAAGTGGTTATTGGAATTAGAAAACAGAAACATTACCGAGTAGTGAGAACAATAGAGGCGTAATCAGGAAGACAGTAGATAACGATTGACATTACATTCTCCTATATGATAGTGACTGCCTAACAACTTCCTCACAGACGAAAAGACGGAGATGGGGTCCTATAGAAGGATGCTGAGAATAAAATGGTCATAACATGTGAGCAACCAGCAAGTTTAAACAGAAAATGGAAACAAAATGCACAATTATACTTAAAAAACATTATTATTTTTTAATGAATGCTCATATTTGTGTAGACACTCCGTTTATTTATTAATGTTCAAAAAGATTTCTCGAATGTTCAGACCATCAAACGAAAATAAATAATTATACTGTTTAATAAATAAATGGAGCGTCTATTCAAATATGAGTATACACTAAAAATAAGGTTAAAAGTGCTAAAAATATTTCGGATTAATAAATAAAATATCCATTACTTCATTAGAAAATTACATTGTTTACATTTGGATACAAAACTGCGCTATGTAAACAATAATAAAGATAATTCTAATCCCTAGGTTATCGACAAGTGCGCAGGTATGCAGAAAATAGAAAGGAACACGTTGGGTGCATAATCCGGAGTTCCTTAATATTTTGTTTTTATTTTTAAGAAGACAGTGCTCCATACAGAAGTCAAAGCTTATATTATAATATTTTATGTTTAAAAATATGATTATTTAGTTATATTCGCGAAAATTTAGGAATTTAGATTTCTAAATTTTCGCTTGAAGATGAAACTGGTCTAAACATCTTAATTCAACTTATGTTTAATAATTATTTGGATGGTTTCGGCTCTGGTTTTTGAAACATGAGAACTCTTATGTAGCGAAGGAATCATATTTTTAAACAAAAAATATTATAATATATATATATATATATATATATATATATATATATATATTATCCCACACCAATAGAACGACTCGGAGTCTATACACTCCCCTTCACTCACACATATGCCTCTATTCATCTTCTCACAGAGCCTCAGATTCAACACGGAGGCCTACATCAAGTGGTTGTAGGAAGTATTACTGCTCTCGTTGGCTGCTGGTAGTCCCTATGTCTGGCAAAAGGACTCTGCAGCATCCCACACGAGCAGAAGAACCCGAACATTGTTGTCAAACAATTTCTGCGATCACAACAGCCCTTAGATCTGGTCACCTAACTAAGAGTTGCACAAGATTACGAAATCGCCTGGAGACCGTGGTTGAAGCCAATGGCGATTTTATTGAATAAATTTACTCTTTCGTAATTCAAGATATTTTTGTGCAAACCCTTCTAAAATCATAAACTCAATAATCCCTGGTTTAAATAACAAAATAGTATTATAGTGGCACTTATAAGTAGGGGAAACTAAAACAATTAGACATGGGACTACTCCATAGCTCATAATATCTATAAACTCTCAACAATTTACTCCTAAAATAGCCAAGAAGATAAGTTCGAATTAAAAATAATCACCTGAAATTCTACAAATATTGTGATACACCGGGTGGATGTACTACGTGGAAAAGAAAAAATACGATATTTTGGTATTTCAACCGTTATGGATGTTTCCATTGGAGAGCAATTATCCAGAATGCTGTTGTCACCAATAGGCAGTAGATAAAAGAAATGTACAATATGCGAATATTTCTTTAAAATTAGGTTTTGAAGCACATGCTTTTGTTAAGGTGATCAGAGGTTGAAATTGTACCAACAGTTTCAATACAAACATCATTTCCCTCGGCTCACTTCTGACAAAGATTAAAAAAAAAATGCCTAGCAGAATCTGCTCGTTTATGACCCTTTCTGGATGAAGATTGAAAGGAGAGAAAGAATAGGATAGAAGAAAAATATCCTCTGGAAGAACACTGCTTGTAGAAGAAACAAGGCCGGTGGGGCCGTGTTTATTTGCTATCCCAATCGCAAGATGCCCGAGGCATCTTTTCTACCTTCTCTCTATTTCTCCCCCACTCTCAACGCCATTGGTCATTACCTGACAAAGAAGGTCCTAGAAGAGTCTGAAGAGGATAATGGTAGCAAGTTGGTTGTTCTGGGTGGGAGACATTACATATCGTGGTGAGTTGAATAGCTTGCAATAGTTAATGTTTCATCCTGATACTATTGCAAACACTACAACGGCATAAATTATATTCAACCAGCATTATTATGAGAAAAACATAGCAGAATTCAGTAAGCACTAGCAATTCAGTCAACACAAATGAATATACATACAGTGAAGTAATTCTGAGAGAATTAGATGTCCTTATTGGCGATTTGGAGAGAATTAAATGTCCTTATTGGCGATTCTGAGAGAATTAGATGTCTTTATTGGAGTTTCTGAGAGAATTAGATGTTCTTATTGGAGATATGGAGAGAATTAGATGTCCTTATTGGCGATTCTGAGAGAATTAGATGTTCTTATTGGAGATATGGAGAGAATTAGATGTCCTTATTGGCGATTTGGAGAGAATTAGATGTCCTTATTGGCGATTTGGAGATAATTAAATGTCCTTATTGGCGATTCTGAGAGAATTAGATGTCCTTATTGGCGTTTCTGAGAGAATTAGATATTCTTATTGGCGATTTGGAGAGAATTAGATGTCCTTATTAGCGTTTCTGAGAGAATTAGATGTTCTTATTGGAGATATGGAGAGAATTAGATGTCCTTATTGGCGATTTGGAGAGAATTAGATGTCCTTATTGGCGATTTGGAGAGAATTAGATGTCCTTATTGGCGATTTGGAGATAATTAAATGTCCTTATTGGCGATTCTGAGAGAATTAGATGTCCTTATTGGCGTTTCTGAGAGAATTAGATATTCTTATTGGCGATTTGGAGAGAATTAGATGTCCTTATTAGCGTTTCTGAGAGAATTAGATGTTCTTATTGGAGATATGGAGAGAATTAGATGTCCTTATTGGCGATTCTGAGAGAATTAGATGTTCTTATTGGAGATATGGAGAGAATTAGATGTCCTTATTGGCGATTTGGAGAGAATTAGATGTCCTTATTGGCGATTTGGAGAGAATTAGATGTTCTTATTAGCGTTTCTGAGAGAATTAGATGTTCTTATTGCAGATATGGAGAGAATTAGATGTCCTTATTGGCGATTTGGAGAGAATTAGATGTCCTTATTGGCGATTTGGAGAGAATTAGATGTCCTTATTGGCGATTTGGAGATAATTAAATGTCCTTATTGGCGATTCTGAGAGAATTAGATGTCCTTATTGGCGTTTCTGAGAGAATTAGATATTCTTATTGGCGATTTGGAGAGAATTAGATGTCCTTATTAGCGTTTCTGAGAGAATTAGATGTTCTTATTGGAGATATGGAGAGAATTAGATGTCCTTATTGGCGATTCTGAGAGAATTAGATGTTCTTATTGGAGATATGGAGAGAATTAGATGTCCTTATTGGCGATTTGGAGAGAATTAGATGTCATTTAGGCCAAAATCTTAATAACAAGATATGCCGATGATACAGTGTTGATAGCAGACATAGACCGGAAACTATAAAAACTCCTACAGAAGTTAGTGAAGGGAAGCGAGGAAAAAAGAATCAAACATCAATTTCAAGAACAAAGAATGCATGGCTGTTAGCAAAAGGAACATCACAATATGCAAATTACTAATTGGAGATACCAAAATAAAACAAGTACAAACATGCAAATAAAGTGTTTTAACAGAGGACGGAATATGCAACATTGAAATCCGAATGCACTTTGAGATAATGGATGAAGACTTCCTTTAAAGCTAAGCAAAATATTAAGCAACATGCAAATTTCGTTAGAAACTAAGACAAGACCATGGAACTACGTTACATCAGTCTTCCTATATGGTAGTGAATGCTGGACAATCTCCACACAGATGAGAAAAACATGTAAGGCAACAGAAATGTGGATATACTGAAGGATTCTGAGAATACCATGGACTGAACATGTGAGCAATAATGAAGTTTTAGAGAAAAATAGAAACAAAAAGAACAGTTATAATTAACATCAACAATAGATAGGGCATATAATGAGGGAAGACGGCGTATAATGAAGAAAGACGGTTTGGAGAATTTAACAGCGACAGGGCAGATTGAAGGTAAGAGGAACAGAAGAAATCAATGCATAACCTGCCTAGCGAACTTGAGTGAATGGAAAGCAGAATAGGGTTTAAAAGAGGTAAGAAAAAGACAAAATATATTAAGAGGTATAAAAGACAATAAATTTTTGAGAGCCATGATCGCCAATGCGCTGAAGGGACGCAGTACCTACATAAAGTTAACTATTGATAACAGAAAAAATTTGATTAAAAATGACTTGCAGATAATAAATGATAATTAACAAGCAGACACCTTACGGTCATATCACATTGTTGTTTTCATCATATTACTAACACAAAATTGTTGCGTTAAACTTAAAATTAAATTTTTACGTGTGAAGTGAGAAATGCTAAGGTATTGTACAATTTTAAAATTTTATCATGTACACACACGCATGCAAACGTCAAGGGAGATAACATAGTTTTTGAAATGTCTAAATATTTTGACTTAGGAAAATGACAAAAACAACAATTTTTGTCAAAACAAGATCTTGATGACGACATTGTGCCAATGTCGAAAGTACTGGGAATATAATGAATATACATCAACATGGTAATTTTCTTTCTTTCTTTAATAAGGATACTAAGAAACTTGCCCGTAATTACGAGAGGATCCTACTAAAAATAAGTAGACAAAACTTTATGAGACATATACATACATATATATATATATATATATATATATATATATATCATAAGTTAATAGACTTAAAATATTGTTTTTCGCTACACAGTTCCAACCATGTTTCAAAAATGGAAGCTAAAAGCCCCGAATTTAATTTTGTACTTAAATTAAAGACATTAGTTCCATTTCATCCTCAAAATTTACATTGAGCACTATTTTGTAAAAATAAAAAATATCTATAAGAACACCGGATCATATATCTTACTGTTCTTTATTTTTATTAATACACACACACACACACACACACACACACACACACACACACACACACACACACACATATATATATATATATATATATATATATATATACAGATAAAATGACAACAAATGGAGTATAATTCCAATGTACGTAACACTTAATTTATAAGAGGTCTCAGTACATAGTAGCGTTAAATATTTATTTTACGAAATAATCTTTAATTTTTAAATTAATCTTTCACTAGTAGTTTAACCTTGCCTGAAGTGAGAAATTTATGGCGTTGAATCATAATTGCCATTATGTAGCGATTTTTATCTTTTTAAATCCTAAAATTGATATGAAATCCGTAAAATTGGTATTATATATATATATATATATATATATATATATATATATATATATATATATATATATATATATATATATATATAACATTTTGCGGTATGGCTATTTATGCTGTTACTCGATGTGGACAATTTTGCTGCTATAGCTGATATCTATCTATCTACCTATCTCTCTCTCTCTCTCTCTATATATATATATATATATATATATATATATATATATATATATATATATATATATATATATATATATATAATCTGAGAAACAAACCTGAAGATGCATAATAAAATCTAACACTAACAAGTAAGTTATTGCAAATATTTCTAATAAATTATTATAATGAGTTGTTATATATTGACATATGTCCGCTTATCGCTCGGTCTGTACTCCTTCCTCCGCTGTTGAACAAGGATAGAGGTTTATCCATAATTTGCTATTTAGGAGTGAATTCTCAGATTTTTCTTCTAAAGTCTTCTCATTCTCCTTTACTCACAATAAATCCCAACTGCGTCTTAGTGGCATCATCGCTTTGCTTGAAGTGAAATGATTAACAAAAATGATATATTTATTTTAAAACAAATATATATATATATATAACACTAATTTGCATAATAAACCCTGACACTCTATACATATAGAAAACAAATTTCCTAATGCAAATGATATATAATTTAGTACATATAAAAAAATAATGATTTTGGTATGAATATTTTGTTAAAAAAATTCTCTGAAAATCTTTTTGACCTTGTTCATTTGTTAACAGTTCTCATGGCTATTAAAGTTTACTTTGACGTTCTTTATAAAATTATCTGTACGCTTCTATTTTTTTTATTTTCTTTGTACAAATATTTTATTTCGTAGATCTTCGAAAAAAGTCAACGAATTCTTATGAAGATATTTTCTCTATTCATTTCAAATGATAGATTTTGATTCTATAAGTACACACAGCAGTTGTCGCAAGGTGTTTAAAAAATGAGTTATAAATATCTTAGAAAGTAAATAGTCTCGGCAAATGAAACTAGACAGGCTTTTATTGTTGAGCAAAATGAGACTAATTCATCAAAATTTGAATGCGAAAATTAAGCTATGTGTATTTCATAAACAATTTCACGAGTTTTCAAAAGTTTTCACTTGGCGCACCGCCTGCGACATGACACACCTCAAGATGGTAGTCCAGCTCCTGGCAAAACACGATGCAGCATGTCTTGGGTAACAGTCTCCTGTACGGAGGTAATTCTCTGTTTGAGTTCCTCTAGGCTTGTTGGAATAAGGTAAGCATAGAGTATCCACTTCACATAGCACCCGAAAAAAAACCCAAAACCTGAAGTTTCTTTTGTATATCGACACAGAATTGCTTGCGCTTTTTCTGGCCTTGTCCAAATCTGCATTGCAGTTGGTGCATTTTCAGTGAATCCACGTTTCACAGTCTTCATTCGAGTATACTCTAACACACAAAAAGCCTTTTTTTTGTTTGTTTCTTTTGTTTGTTTAACGGCATATCGACTCCTTATGGGTCATATAATGTTGCGATTTAATTTCCTTGGGGGTATTAGTAATTGCTTTTACAAAAAATGTATTGCTAGTAATTTTTTTCTTCAAAAATGTATAGCTGCCATTTTTTCTTTTACAAAAATATATTGCCGGTAATATTTAAGAAAAAATGTGTTGCTGGTGATAAGTTTTCTTTACAAAAATGTATTGTTGGTTATATTGTTTATTTTATTTTACAAAAATGTATTGCTGCTGACTCCTTTACGATGGAAATGCATTGCTGACACTTTTACTACAAAAACATATTTTTATACTTTCATAATGTTTTAACCCCATTTGGAGTTTAATATACTTCCTTGTCATGCTAGCGACAAAGATTAGTCCGAATTTGATAATATAAATAATGGTAAATCCTTATCTCAGAAGTTTAGATAGAAATCAGAATACAGAGTTTTCGAAAGTGGCTGGGAAGAAAACTTTATGACATTTTTTTCTTACTCTTTTTCATAAGGGCAATAACTAGAAATATCTTTAGTCTCCATCTTCGTCTATCTAATTGAACTTTAATTAGATTTAAAATCAGTTTTCATCTACTTCTTCGCCCAACTAGGACATTTTCATTGTTGTGTTTTTGTAAAAGTGATCATCTGATTACGTTTTACGGTGTGGTTTGGTTTGTTTTACATCATATAAAATCAATCCGACATTAGATTTTTTATTGCTGGTAATATTTTTTCCCCAAAAATACATTGCTGGTAATATTTTTTGTTTTCAAAAATTTATTGCGGGTAATTTTTTTTCCAAAAATGTAATGCTGGCAATATTTTTTCCCAAAATATATTGCTAGTAATATTTTTCCCCGAAAATGTATTGCTGATAATATTATTTTCAAAAATGTATTGCTGGTATTTTTACTATAAAAACCTACAGTTTCATAGTGTCTTGATACCAGTTTGGACGTTAACTATTTGCCAATAGCTGGGACCCAAACAGGTGCTAAACTCCAGGTCAGGTTACAACAGCAATTAAGAAGTAGTACCACGTTCCTCAAAAGATCCCGATCAGAGGCCTTGCTGCCTGGTGTAGTTTATCGTCATAATCAGTGTGCGTGTGTCAGTGTGTGCAGACTTATTATCAACCAAATCCCACATAAATGAAAGAATAAAGTGTTTGCCTTATACTTCGACTTTCCGTTCCTGAACAGTCAAATTTATTCTGGCACTGCAATCATATACGAGTATGTGCAATGTTTGAAATAAACTCTTAATTAATGCGATACTCTATGGCACCAAAATTTCTTGAGTGCGCATAAATATCTTCGGAATGTTTGCGCGAAATTTCCCGTCGGATATATTTGAATACAGCCTGCAGGTGTTGAAAATAAAGTTAAAAATGACAGGTTAAGAAATGTCAAGGTAGAAATAAAAAAGGTATAAATTCCACAATGTGATAAATGTAAGAAATGGGTAAAGGCGAGGACGGGTGTGCCAAAGTTAAATTAATTCTATGCATCTGCACGTCAGTTTAAAGTATGTATCGATATACATATTTGGACGAGAGAGTACTGAAAGGGTCTCGACCTAACCAAGAAATCCTTACCATCGAAAATCTTATGCTTGCTCATATGTTTGGTCAGATATTTGAAAGTGGGTCTAGTCGAGAATATTTCAGCACCCCGTCATATCAGTGTTTCAATCTAACCCCAAATTCCTTCGAAATACAAACACATACATGAACATATTCACAGCACAATCACACACACATATATATATATATATATATATATATATATATATATATATATATATATATATATATATATATATATATATATATATATATATAAATAAATATAAAGTAACGAACATTCAGTGCTTGTGGTAATAAAACAATGCTCGATGAATAATAGCATACACATAATAAATACATATTTTGTAACACACCGTGTGGCACATCTATGAGTTTCATACACGTGGCAATCGTTATATATATATAATATTCCTAAAATATTGTCATTTAGCTGATAGATGTTATGTTCAACACCTCGATTCTGGATATTCGTAGACGAATATTTTTGTAATCCTGTCTAATCGTCAGTACTTATCAACAATTGACCTGTCTACTTTCTCATATATATATATATATATATATATATATATATATATATATATATATATATATATATATATATATATATGTATGTTTTAAATATAAACAACTAATAGAATAAAAATAACTGACAATCGTTTTTTCTCATAGGCAACCGAATGTCTAGCCACACTGATGAGCTGTGATAAAGCGAAACAGTTTGTGGGTGACAATATATATGCTCTTGAAAAAATTATTTCGGTTGAGCACTCTGGGGAGGAAGTTTAGGTTTGTGAACAGTGATGATTACGGCTAATAATGCATGACTCTTAGGTAAATCGAATCGAGTTCACTCAGTCACTCAGTCAGTTAAATACGTTTAAATTCACCTTCATCCCTGCCGTGCGCCAAAGGCTTAGTGGCATAATCCCCGACTGATGCCAATTCCTGTTTTGATCTTAGCTAGAAACAACACTGATGTGCTGTGATACAGAGAAACAACCTGTCTGTGGATGACAATATATATATATATATATATATATATATATATATATATATATATATATATATATATATATATATATATTAAAATGTTAATATTAAATAAATATAAAAGATTAGTATATATACGTGTGATAACGTACATATACAGATGAGAAATAAATATTTATTTAAGGTGTAAACAAAACAATGCCCAATGTAGTTAAACAGAGCTATAAAGTATATATTAATAAATAAACATATATCTACGTTTGTAGTGCTATTCAGAGTTTCATGGTTGCCCAATTCATCAGACACAAATGGTAAATGAAATATTTAATACAGTTGTTCTTTTTTTATTCTGGGTCTCATGTGAGAAATACTATATTATATACAGATTGAAAGTTCAACGTTATAAATTTAATATAAGATTGGGCTATAAATGCAAAATATAGTGTTGGTACGTATATATTAAAAAAGAGACCTAATATAGGATATAAACTTATATGGTATATATTTCTATGTGTTGTATTGTTGTTCGGTACGGTAATTTACAAATAATCTCTTTGTCTCAAGGAATACTGTACTGTATATAGATCAGACGTTTAATATTATAAAATAAGCTAAAAATAAAATAAAAATAAAAAGCGCTGTTAGACGAAAAAGATGAGCTGGTAAGAAAAAGTAAAAGAAATTAATACCTGATGATTGCTACGCCTATGAAATTCAGAGTTATAACAAACAGTGAAGAACAATATGTATATTTATTATTATTAGTAGTAGTTTATATATATATATATATATATATATATATATATATATATATATATATATATATATATATATATATATATAGTTTATGAAAAACTAGGTAATCCGTATGGGTAAACCTAAGGAGGATAAAATGCAGAGGGCTCAATGTAAATCCAGAGCAAATAAATGTTCATTTTTTGTTTCGCAGTAAAGTCTGATGATCCGCAGTCCTTGTGGTGAAATAATTCATTACATGGAACCTTAAAATGGTCTGTTTTTATTTAAATTATATATATATATATATATATATATATATATATATATATATATATATATGTGTGTGTGTGTGTGTGTGTGTGTGTATTTGTGCGTGTGTGTGTGCGTGTATGTGCGAGTGTGTGTGTGTGTCAGACACCATATTTTCATTCAAGCATGTTTCATTGAATAGTAAAGGCATATTTATTTTTCTAATAATCCTTTCTAGTTCTCTAATTATCTTCTTGTTAAGTTGAAATTCATCAAGAAAAGCACCGTATTTCTTTTCGAAGTACTTTCGATCTTCTTCGAGATCATCCTCAGGGGTGAAATGCGAAGACAAACTTAATGCAATTGTGACGTTAGTACATTAGGACAATCTCTTTTATTTTATTATGCTCGTCCACGATGCTAGAGTCTATAAGAGGGTGTTAACTATCTGCCAATAGATGTTGAACCTCCCACCATTAACCCGTATTGTTTGATGCGTCGCTTCAGACAGACTGGTAGCCTGGCAAAATATTGTCTGACATGAATGCGCTTCTGCTAAATGCGGTAGAAATTACAACTATTGGCTTTCATCGATACTTATTTAACATTTACGGAGTCAAAAGTGTAGATATTAGAAAAGATAAATTTCAGTGCTGGAGGGCACATTGTGTGTTGCCAGCGACACAACTCCCATTTCCTAGTATTATGAGCGTCTTGAAAATGCATGGCAAAAAAGTATTTTGGTCTTGAAAATAGTATATATTATTCTACTCCCCGTACGGTATAACATTATGGGCGTCCCGTTTATATGTCTGTATGTTTTGGGGTTATATTTTTAAGTCTACCATATGTCCTTGCTTTGAATATTGCTATCACATTTGGTCTGGTGATCCTGCTATATATTTAGAGATTCTTGATGAAATCCAAAGAAGAATCTGCAATGTTATTGGTCCCGACCTGGCATCTCGGTTTCAGTATCTTTCCCACTGTTGTAACGGAGCTTCCATGTGACTTTTCTATAAATACTTTCATGGTAATTATTCTGATGATCTTCCCTCTATCGTAAGCAGAATTTGCGAATTTAAGCGCAGTACTATTAGGTTGGTGCAAAAATAATTTCGTTTTCCAACATATGTTACTATGTGAGAAAACGAAATTATTTTTGCACCAACCTAATAGATTGGCAGCAAAATCTCATGAACTTAAAGTTGGAACTGCTATATATAACCATATGTTCTATGCTAAAAGTTTCTACTATCTGACTTCTCGCTTATGGAACTCTCTTTCGGCTTCTTGCTTCCTAGTCAACTTAGATCTTCAAAAATTGTAATGCTATGTCAATCGTTATCTTCTATCTTTTTAATTTTTATTCTTTCTTGTCTTCTCTACTTAATAGTAGTTTTTTTTTCTCATATTCTCAACACTTCTATCCAAGTAAGCTTTATTGTTTTGCTTGGGGTGAAATGATTAAAAAAATGAGCTGAAATACAATATTTAGTTATATGAGTTTAATTACTCAGTGAGGTCCCTCTTAAAATATTTCGACCAAATTCTCACTGAGCGCTACTTATCTTAAACGTCTACTCGGACTAAAGCTTACTCCGGGCCTCAAGTCGTATATATAATCCATCGTTAAAGACGCTGGAAATATAGTCGATTCCATGTAACACCCAGAAAGAGCTTAAGTCCTTCTGACGTGCTCTACATTTATAAAAAGCTTGAACAGATAAAAAAATGAAATATGTCTATCATATCTGGACTGGAGATTCTCGAACCTCGGCTCGCCTACCAGCTTTTGCAGAGTTCAAAAGCATATACGCCATGTGGGTGATAAATTTTCAACCCTACTTCCCATTTCCTCTATACCAAACGTTGCTTGCTCTATCGGTATTTTCATGATAGATGTTCATACCAGTAACATTAATTAGCTTCATCAATTCAGACCTTCACAGCTAGGAACAGCCTTGACACGCATACATGGTTTATTCATCCTCATTCCATCGTATTCCATTGGTCAGGGAGAGGTACGCTCTGACAGCTTTTTTCCCTGAAAGTATGATAATCTTAACCTTTTGTGATAAGCGTCATCTAGCCTACGTATCCTCATTATATGGGCATTACTTTGGCGGGCTTAAAGAATTTAATTTAGGTAACTCTAACTTGAGTGGCTCTTGGAACTTGAATTGAATAAACAATTATATAAAAAAAAAACAATGATATGAAAATAAATGTTTGGAAATTTATTTGCGTTTAATTACTAAGTATTTCATTACGGTATAGTAATGCATAATGGCTCGGATTGACAAATCGGAGAGCTGAGTTCGAATTCCAGTCGAGTTCATTTCATTAATGCATTTATATCTACGTGCCAATACCTATTTATACCATCATGCCCAGGCTTGTTCCTGCCTTACAGATGGGTGAGATCAAATTACTGATGATCGGCGGATGCCTTTAGATAAATAGCCATGTAAATTTAAAAAAAAAAAGGATACGTGTGGCAAAGCTTGACACCATTTTGTTATCTCCAGACTTATTATTTAAAAAAAACAAACAAACAAACAAAAAAAAACAACAAATGGGGCCAAATTTTGTCATACGTATTCTTTCATTCTGTTTGGAACGACCCACATTATAGCCTGAAACACATAATAGGGTTTCGGACCACCTGGATCACACCTATGGGGCTTTAGGGATCCGTGGATCACATTTTTAGAAACTCTGATCTATGCGATACAACTGCACATTGGTGATAATTTCAGAGATGGTTGACACCTTAACCTGCTCATGCAATTCAATAATTAAATTTCTTGAAAATTTGATATTTTGGCATTTGAAGAAGAGAAACATTCTTTCAGATTCTTATACTTTAGTCTGATTATTTAAATACATTTGGAAATATCCAAACTGACAACTGTATACAACCGCTTTCTCAGATCAATGACTAAACGTAGCTTCGAGCGAAGGAATTCTGTAGATCTTGGAGGGGACCGTCCTTTTTGGAACCTCGTGGACTGGCGTTGCAAAATCACAACGAATTGTACCAAATAGAAAAAATTGTATCACTTGAAGCCTAAACAGCAACAACTAAAATGTATTGCTCATGCAATTCGACTAGACAATAATGTCGTAAACAAAATGCTGGAATTCCACACATCTCCGAAGAAAAGGTTAGGAAGGAAACCTCTATCAATGGTAGAAAATGTGATAACAGTTAGTGAACTTGAGAAACTTAATCCCTTAAAATGTTTCTTTCTTTCTTTCTTTCTTTCTTTTACTTTTATTGGATTACAGCTACATCACGCTGAAACAGCGGTTCCTATACGATCAACGTCGAGCCTGGATGAGTACCTAGATAAGTGATCGTTTGGAAATACCAGGTGCTGTAAACTTGGATGTGAGGGTGGTGCAATGAATAATTGTTAATCAGAGAGTCGAGTTCAAATTCTCGTTGGTTTCCTTATAGTCACTTACGTGCAAATAATCTTGGGAACGGTATGAGTTCACATATCTTCACCTTACGACTTGTATCAATTAAACATTGTTATCTCCCCACGAAAAAAAAAAAAATCTTAAAATATGTTCAAGCTTTAAATTAACTGAAAACGGTTGATAAGCCGTAGAAATCAAATCAATCAATTCATTCATTTTATTTCTTTTCTGGTTCGATCTCTCTTTCTTTCTCCTCTTATTTTATTTCTCTTTTGCTTCTTTCTTTCTTTCTTTCTTTCTTTCTTTCTTTCTTTCTTTCCTGCTTCTTTCTTTCTTCTCTTATTTTATTTAGGTTCTGCTTCTTCTTTCTTTTATTTCCCTTCGGTTTCTTTCTTTCATTTATTTCCCTTCTGTTTCTTTCTTTCTTTCTGTTGCTTCCTTCCTTTCTTTCTTTCTTTCTTTCTTTCTTTCTTTCTTTCTTTCTTTCTCATCTTGTTTCATTTCTCTTCTGATTATTTTTTCTTTCTTTCTATTATTTTGGTTCGCTTCTGATTCTTTCCCTCTTCCTTTCTCCTCTTATTTCATTTATGTTCTGCTTCTTTCTTTCTTTCTTTCTTTCTTTCTTTCTTTCTTTCTTTCTTTCTTTCTTTTATTTTATTTCCCTTTTACTTTCTTTCTTTCTTTTATTTTATTTCCCTTCTACTTTCTTTCTTTCTTTCTTTCTGCATTTCGTTCTTTCTTTCTTTCTTTCTTTCTTTCTTTCTTTCTTTCTTTCTTTCTTTCTTTCATTATTTCTTTCTTTCTTTCTTTCTTTCTTTCTTCATTCCTTTCTGCATTTCTTTCTTTCTTTCTTTCTTTTATTTTATTTCCCTTCTACTTTCTTTCTTTGTTTGTTTCTTTCGTTTATTCTATTTCCCTTCTTCTTTCTTTCTTTCTTTCTTTCTTTCTTTCTTTCTTTCTTTCTTTCTTTCTTTCTTTGCCTTATTGATTCTTTTGTATTATTCTATCACTTCAGTTTTCGTCTACTTTTTGTTTGATTTTATTTCTTTCCTTCTTTTATTAAACATTCCGGCTTACCCATACATTCCCCACTCTTTTTCTACTGCAAATCTTTATCTTCTTTTCCATCCTTCTTAATAGAGTTCTCATATATTGGCCATATTTTCGTATATTGTGCTTCTGTATTTCTCAATTCGAATTGATCTTCGCATTTTAATCACTAAAACTAAATTACTTATGTATGCATACATCTACATACATAAACCGGCCTCCCCTTATTACTGTGTCCGTGTGTTCGTCACTTCTTGCACCGTTTCTAAACTCTGTACACAGTGATTCAAAAACCAAAGCAAAACTAAATTCCTGCATGTGTGTCTGTGTGACTGCTTGCGAATATAGTATACACTGCATGTAATAAAACTTCAATCTGCTGTCAATTGAAATACGAACTCATTGCACGCCTCGTTAACAATGTTCTAAAATCTAGCATCTACTTTAATGGCTTAGGTGCCTTTTATTTTGGTATTATTTTTTAATAGATAGCACACGGAAATATTTACAGATGTCAATTCTTATCCTTACGGTATATTCAGACTTGTTAATAATGTAGATGCTGAGAATACCATAGACCCAACATGTGAACAATGACAATGGCAACTATTTTTTTCTGTTTTCTACAACAGTCGGCATCATGGGATTCACAACTTCGATTTGCAGGTAATTGTGATCAACATCACCTTTTCAATGGCGGTATAATTAAGATAACGACTTTGAGTTCATAGTTTTCTTTCTCCAAGACTCGTTGCAAGCTACGACTAGAGATCCAGTCTGCTCTGCTATTTAACTGTTAAGTGGGAGTGCAAGAGCTGGATTCATGCTTTTCCTAAGGTTATTTGTACTAAAGTTAATGTAACGAAGAACGAATTCGAACTCTGTTCACATATTTCTCTTTCCGAGCAGCTAAAATTTACACCACCCACACATCCTCAAACAAATACATGGAACTGAACTGAAAAAGTTAAAATAATATATTTATACGATATCTGATACATTGCAATAGACGATTCTTTGAGAAAAACTACAACCAACTGATAAGATAACAGTTTAATAATATATTTCAAAAGCTTATTGATAAGCTTACAGCCAGATGAGCTTCAAACATCGGTTCTCGTTTGATCACTGAAGTTAAGCAACATTGAACCTTGTCGGAAGCTAGATGGCTAACCTCCTGGCAATACCATGTGTATATGCTTTTACGTGCCGGTGGTTTGATTAATAACACCTCGGAAACAGAAATCAGAGACATGAATTCGAATAACAGTCGAAATCGTGACCTTCATTTACACGAAAATAATATTGGGAAAGGTAATCCCTGTATTCTGACAAACATCTACGGCTTAAATAGCAGGATAAATTCGCATAGCATATATTTATGGGGTAGAGAAGAAACGTAATTAATGCATAGCGACCAAAATATCAAAAATCTGAATAAAGAATTTATCCCTCCTATCTACGGAAGTACATGTAAACAATTTGTTAAAAACAATAATCTGAGGTTGTTAACCAGACGCTTCCAATGAGAGCTAAATAGTTTAGCATGTCAAGCCAAATGACGGTTCGATTCCAATCAGAGGAAACATATTTTCTATGAAATCTTTCGGACATTCAGTACTGTGTATTATTAACACAGCATTTACTTAAATATTATTTGTATATGAGAAAATAATAAACAGAAAATATATTTATATAATTGTTGAATTTAGTCCATTTCATTTATATATATATATATATATATATATATATATATATATATATATATATATATATATATATATATATATATATATATATATGTAAAGAGAAAGAACAGTCAGATTAAAAATCCACAAAACTTTGGCATTTATTTTTTTAAAAGTGCTCGATACAAAGTAGAGTTTAATATTACAATATCCAGGCCGGTTAATATTGTTTATTATAAACAGAACATTTATTTAATTATTTAAATAATTGTCAGACTTAGTCCATTTCATTCTGTGTAGCGAAAAACATATTTTAAGTCTATTAACTTATAATATATATATATATATATATATATATATATATATATATATATATATATATATATATATATGGTGTGTGTGTGTGTGTGTGAATAAGGACAAAAGGAAAACATATCTTAGCCGAAGTGTTTCGTCCGCTGAGGGAATTTATCAACGTAAAGATTTGATTTTGTAAAAAGTATTTATATACAAGGGTAAAGATATCATTGTTTTTGTTTTTTAAGTATTGAGGTATAGGAGTGCCCATGAATATTCATAAGGTTAACGGAAAAGTCAAGCAAATTCATGGGCATAAGGTGATGCAATTCAATGTCTAAAATGAAAGTGATTAGGTCATGTATGCATGTATCATATATATATATATATATATATATATATATATATGATACATACATCACGTAATCTTTATATATATATATATATATATATATATATATATATATATATATATATATATATATATATATATATATATATATATGCATACATCACCTAATCACTTTAAAAGTTAGTCCAAAATTCGCTTGAGGATGAAATGGAACTAATATCTTTAATTTAATTACAAAATTAAATTCGGAGCTTTTAGCTTCCATTTTTGAAACATGGTTAGAACTGTGTAGCAAAAAAACATATTTTAAATCAATTAATTTATAATATTAATGCTCTGTCAATTTACATTGAGCACTATTTTGTAAAAATAAAAATATCTATAAGAACACCAGATTATTAATCTTACTGTTCTTTCTTTATATATATATATATATATATATATATTAGTTTGTTGCAAAAATAATATCGTTTTTTGACCTATTAACATATGTTAAACGACATTATTTTTGCACCAACCTAATATATATATATATATATATATATATATATATATATATATATATATATATATATATATGTATATATATATGAAGAGCCTGAAACCCAGGGTCACAAACTCTCATCAAACCAAATATGTTTGCTCTGTCACTGATATGGAGCGCTTTCCAATAAACATCGCGCAAATATAATATCTAAATAATATATATAAAAATTGCATATTGCATATTGCATATATATATATACATATATATATATGTGTGTGTGTGTGTATGTGTGTGTTTGTGTGTATATACATTTTACATATGTGTGTGTGTCTGTGTATATGTATGCTCTCCAATTGAATGTGTGGCCAATTACCTACATGTGACTTCCAAGTCACCCAGGCAAATTCATTTTTCAAACTCGACACCTCCCATGGTGCCCGCACATAAATCCCACACATGAACGACACACAATATGTTAGCCCCGTTAGGTCATGTCAAACTGATTAATGTTAGACTGAACTTTTATGTAATATCAATCCTTCTATATGGTAGTAAATGCTTGACAATCTCCTCACTGATGAAGAAGAGACTTGAAGCAACAGAAATGTGGTTCTACAGAAAGATGATGAGATTACCATGGACTGAACATTTGAGTAACACCAAATTTTTAGAGAAAATGGAAACAAAAAGGACATTTAATGATACTTAACTTATACTTTACATTCTAAGGTAAATAATGAGGAAAGAATTATGGGAAATGTTAATACTCACATGAGAGATTGAAAGCGAGATGGAAAATAATGCATAAGCGGCCTAGCGAGATGGATGGCGGAGCAAGATTTAGGAGAGATAACAAAAAGACAATATTTCTTAAGAGTTAAAGTAGAGTAAATTGTGGAGAGTCTTGATTATCAACGTCCTGAAGCTACGCCGTACATAGATGAACTGACAAATAACTAGATAAGAAGCTATGTCTCATACATTGTTATTACTAGATATAACTATTCTACTACTTTCTTCTGTCGTACTTCTGGATTGTGGAATTCTCTTCTTAATGCATTCAAAGCTGAATTATATTTTTTAATCTGTTGATACCCTGGCTCTTCTGAATATATTGTTATTTTTTTTAAACGTTGTCCAAACAATTTTCACGTTTGCTCTCGATTGACTCCGAAGAACGTGATTAGAACGAGATTTGAAAAGCAGGGTATTTTGACATTTTGAATAATGAATAATATTTTGAATAATGACATTTTGAATATTTGAATAATATCTTTACTGAGCACGAAACACTCTTTCTTGTTATTTTATGTTTATTGTTTCGATTCACCCCTCTTCGGTGATTTATTGTATTATCCTTACTAATTCTAATATGTACTTTTTATGCATTGTACCACTATATATATATATATATATATATATATATATATATATATATATATATATATATATATTGTCATCGACCGACTGACTGTTTTGCTGTATCACAGCTCATCAGTGTGGTTAGACATCCGGTTGCCTCTAGCTGGGATCGAAGCCCGGCTGAATTGACGTCAGTCGGAGAATCTACTCCTAAGCCGTTGCCGCAGGGCATGGATGAAGGGAAATTTAAGAGTATCTATTTTTAGATGAAGACAGATAAATAAAGTGATTGAGAGAACTCGATTCGTTTTATCGAAGTGTATTGCATTTCTTGCAGTAATAGTCAGTTTACAAACACACACTTTTTCCCCCGAGAGCTCAACTGAAATAATTTTCAGGAGCATATATATTATCATCAATATATATATATATATATATATATATATATATATATATATATATATATATATATATATATATATGTATTCAGTTTCAGAATCCTTTATCCGGAATTCATGGACCGGAAGTGATACAGTTTTCAATTATTTTTCGGATTTGGGAATACAGCCTATTCAACTTTTTATTTAGCATGTATAAAATGTGGCAGCTTGGGAATAGAGCCCAAGCATAAACATGATACCCCTTTACATTTCATAACACAGCTTATACACGCACCCTGAATGTAGTTGTATATAAATAGCATATAACTTGAATGTATTCTTATATAAAATTTAACATAATTTGTGAACATAGAAATACAGGTAATGACGTGAGTCATGTAATACTTACACGGATTTTTGTGGTGAAATTAAGATTTCACGTAAAAACAATATTTTGTACTTTCTGTACGTTACGTAAAAACATGATCACTACTTACAAAAATAGATAAATGAAGAGTATTTTGACATTTTCAATAATGAATAATATTTTGAGTAATGACATTTTGAATATTTGAATAATATCTTTACTGAGCACGAAACAGCTGTTTATTCTGAATATATTTTATTCACGGACGAAGGTGTTGGTGTAATAATCTTTATAAAACTAAACTGGCGTCAACATAGGCTACGTAGCTGGAATGGGGATTCCAACCTAGGGCAAATGAGGACACTTAAAATGATTAAAGATTTCTTACTGAAATCCTCTGAGGTTTTTATATTGGGCACTATTGGGCTCTGATTTGAACAATAAGAATGCGTTTAGTTCTAAATTGAAATGATGATTCCTGTTACTGCTGTGACCTCCTGATCGAATTTTCCTCTCTACTGTTCCCTATTTTTAAAACTTATTTATCATTCTCGTGATGGTTCTTGAATGGACTTTGAAGATGGAAGCCAGTGTAAGATTATTGGTACTATTGGGAAGACATAGTGGGACTGACACAAAATAATTTTAACATGTTCTCTTTCTAGCTGAATAACTCAAAGGGTTTTTCAGTGTTTCTTCCAATTAATAGTTTCTTACAAAAAATAGTGATGGCTAAACGTCCTATCTGAAAACTTTGAAAAAAGAAACATAAGTAGTTTAGTGTTTTTTTTTAAGATATTAAATATTTTGTTGGATGGACAATTATCCGATGCTGTTACACAATTTGGACATTGTTGTTGTTACACCCAATAAATATATATATATATATATATATATATATATATATATATATATATATATATATATATATACATTAAGGAAACTATTATTAGCCGACGAGTTTCTTCCAATGTGTACTTTTCAAGGCAAAAACGAAATTAATTTATTAAAAACAAAGTAACTATAAACAACAAACAAAATGTCCTTAGCAACTAGACGAATTTAGAAAACATTGTATTCATATTGCCAACTGACACTTACGTCAAGTAGTATCACATGTGGAAATATTGTTTTTATTGTGTTGACGGATTCAACCATTTTCTTTTGATTTTTTGATAAAGTTGTGTAAGTTGCCTTGGGAGAGTATTAATTTTGTCAGGAAAGTTGATATTGGGGAAAAGGTCTGGGCGTAGATTAATATTTAGATAATATTCAATGGTAGCACTCTCGAGGAGTTTTATTTCTGAGTTAGCTATTTTTTTATGAGTGTAGCATTTTTAAAATCAAAATTGTGGTCAAAATTATTTCTATGTATGACTAGTGCATTAGTTAAGTTGTTTTTGTGAGGTCTCTTTTGTGCTCATAGATGCGTTTTTTAAATTTCTGCTTGTTTCTCCGATGTATTGGGAGGAACAGTTTTCTCAATTTATTTTATAAATGCCTGCTTCAGAAATATTGCTATTAGTGTTTGAGGATCTGAGTATATCCATAATGGTTTTGGAAGTGTTTGTGATTATTTTAAGATTATATAGATGTGATAGGTTATTCTGTATAGTGGACTTGACAGAGGTAACTTTAGGTAAATATTCGGGGCTGCAGATACTTAATGCTCTCAGATAGAAACCTATAATAATTGCAGATTCAATTTTAGAAGAGTGATTTGAGTAGAAACTGATCAGGTCATTTTTGTCAGTAGCCTTTCTGTAAACGTCAAAATTGATTTCGTTATATCTATGTAACATGATATCTAGGAAGGGAAGAGTGTAGTTGGTTTTAGCTTCAAAAGTGAAGTCTGTTGTAGGTTCAACGTAGTTAAGTTGGTTGAGAAGATCTGTTAAATTAGTATTTTGTGGATATATTAATAGTGAGTCGTCTGTGTATCTGAAATAAGAATGCTTGGAGGGAGAATGTTTCTGAATTGGTCACTTTCTAGAAACTCTAAAAATAGACAAGCAAGAACGCCGCTGAGAGGAGATCCCATTGGTAAACCAAATTTTTGTCTGTAAAGTTGGTTATCAAATGTAAAGAAATATTGCTTGGTGATTAGCTGGCATATTTTTATGATTTTATGTGTAGGTAGAGGTAATTTAATTTTTACTTTTGTTAAGTGTTTTTAGTAGATTTAAGCATTTCTCTATAGGGACGTTTGTGTATAGAGATTTTATATCTAAACTTGGCATATATTTGTTTCTAATGTCTATGTCTTTTTAATTTGTTTAGGAGGTCATCTGAATTGTTTATGTGTGATGGACTAATAGTGCCGAGAAGAGGGGTTAAAATTCTGCTTATTTTGGGGGCTAGTTTATGTGAGGCGCTTCCTACCCCGGATATAATAGTTCTCTTTGGTATCTCTGATTTATGTGATTTGGTAATGCGTATAATGTGGGTTTTTTTGGATGGTATTCAATAAGTTTTATCCAGGAGAATCTTCATGTTTTAGTAGCTTTTTGATGTCGCCTGTTTTTTTTGTGTTTCTTTTATAGCTTTTTATATACTTATATATATATATATATATATATATATATATATATGTGTGTGTGTGTGTGTGTGTGTGTGTGTGTGTTTGTGTGTGTATGTGTGTGTGTGTGTGTGTATGTAAGTGCGTGCCTGCGTAATGTTACGGTCAATTACCGCAGCATAAAATTTGAAAAAAGAAAAGGTAAGAAAACGGTATGAACAGATTTAGCACCCCGGATAGGAAGAATAGGCGCTCTCCAGTTTAGTGAGTCACACATGCTTGTCTTGGCTGATCATCACACTTAGTAATTCAGCCGTGCATTTCGTATATGCAGCATGGTATGATGGGTTGAATTGAATCTTGTCTGCGTTTTTCTTTGCTTGACTGTAACAAGTAAAAAGAGATGTTACTCACACAATACTCGGATTCCAATTAACTTATCCCGTTCTTTTCCCGCTCACCGTTCGTATTTGATCATGTGATTCTGCGCCTGTGTGAGAATCTATTTTTAGCTTTCGTCTGGGCCTGTTATTGGGTCGCTAGCCTGTCTGACCTAATTGTTCTTGTAGTCAGATTGAAATAGAGAGGGGGAGTTGATGTATTAAATTATTATACAGATGGAAAGAGAGATGGTTCACTGTGGTTTACGGCTTTTGGTTGCGTAAGGATATAACAATATATATATTTATTTTCTTCTTTCTTTTTGAGTTCTCTCAATTTTCTTAGTTTTTCTTTTCATAAAAATAATTTTCTGAGATACAGATTCTCTGTTTTTCGTTCTCTCTAATTAAGCCATTTCTCAAAATCGGTATTGGATTTAGAAAAAAGGCAAGGGCTGTGATTCTTTTGTTCAAACTGGTAACCGGAATTTCTGGAAATTTGACAACTAGCGTATTTAATTAGCGTTACCCGTGTTGTTTCCATGGCGTCCTTCGAAATAAGGCACTTTTCACGTATAACTTAGTCTCAGTAATTTTTCCAAGGTTTCATAAAAAAAATCTTGTTTTCAAATTTATTTGGACACGACATTTAGATTCCACACCGCTCCAGGGAATACTTTGTATGTTTATGCAGATTGTTGCATCAGTATATAGATATAGATCCGAATTGTATAATAAAACAGGTATAATATAAACGCCTCTCCTCTAAAATCCTCTGATACTGATTTAATCGTTCTAGGTATGACGATAAATTAAATCCGGTAGCAGGGCGTCTCATCGGAAGATTGGAGGTTTTGAAGGCGTAGAGTCACCTCTTAATTGTTGTTGTCCACAGGTCAACTCTGATCTAGTTAGGTTCGGGGATATTGGCAAATACTTAACTCCAGACTGGGGTAAGAACGCCATGAAAGCATTTTCATATTAAAAAAAATTACCAGCAATTTTGAAAAAAAAAAAATCCTGGTAATACATATTTGTAAAGAAAATTACTATCAATGCTTTTTTTTAAAAAAATATTACTAGTAATATATTTTTGAAAAAGAAATTACTAGCAATACATTTTTGTAAAGACAATTACAAGTAATACATTTTCGAAAAAAAAAATTACTACCAATACATTTGTGAAAAAAATTAATAGCAATATATTTTGGTAAAGAAAATTACTAGCAGTACATTTAAAAAATTACTAGCAATATATTTTGGAAAAAAAATTAGTAGCCATACATTTTTGGCAATAAAATTACTAGCTATACATTTTTTTAAAAAATTGCTAGCAATATATTTTTGAAAAAAAATTACGAGCAATACATTTTTTTTTAAATTACTAGCAATACATTTTAAAAAAAAAAATTTCCAGCAATACATTTAAAAAAAAAAACATACTAGCAATACACTTTTTTACATAAATTACTAGTAATACATTTTTGTAAAGAAAATTACTAGGAATAGATTTTTTTAAAAAATTACCAGGAATACATTTTTGAAAAACAATTACTAGCAATACATTAAAAAAAAATTACTAGGAATACATTTTTGAAAAGAAAATTACCAATGTTCCCAAGAAAATTAAATTACAGCTTTCACTGATTCATAAGGAGTTGATATGCCGCTAAACAAACAAACGGACAAATATTGATTTAAACTCAGAGGAATGCCTTTGCAATCAGACCTCATGTTGAATCAAAATTTTTCATTAAAACCACTGGCAACCGAAATGCTTGCATGTTTAGAATTTCTAATGACGCACGCATTATTCTTGATTAATGACAATTAGATATTACCAATAATTAAGCCATCGAGCGAAGCACGCTTAAAATAATGAGTATCTCCACTATACAAATATTTAGAAAATTAACATCTGATGTCTGTTTCATGGATGAAATGACGAGGTATGATCAAAAAGTATCGGGGCTGTTGCTATGCTAACGGGGCTAAAGTACACAGAATGAAACCGCATGTTATGGATTGACATTGCACTCTGACACGCATACACACTAAAGCATGAAGTTGTCGCTCACTTCCCTTGTTTATAACAGTTCTTGGAAGGAAAGTCTGTACAGAGCGGTTGTCCCAAAACACTAAAGAGGTTCCGTCAGTGAACATTGCTTGTCCAGCAGTTTTGGGACAAGGACAATATTACCCCAGGTTCGACAACGACCATATTCACGAGATCTCGGCCCTTGTGCTCTTTTCCATTTCAAAAATCAAATCCTAATTGAAAGAAACAATATTTCAAGACGCCCACGAAATCTAAGAGGAACCGACGAGGCCTGCTGATCGTTATCTCAAAAAAGGACATCCAGGATATGCTTCCGTCAATGGAAACGATGCTGGAGAAAGTGTAGGGTACTACTTCAATGGAGATTAAATGCCGAATTGATATTTGTTGTAGTTTTCTTTTTATAGCACGAGTTCCTATGCTTTTTGATAAAAAAAATAAAAAATAAAAAAAATAAAAATCTCTTAAAACGAAATTTGTATGCGCACATATTTTTTCTCGTATAATACTTTTCTACGACAACCAAAAAAATCCATTATATCGAGATGGGAGGAATTCTCATCTCTGTATAGTGAAGTTGTCTGGCAGTGTAGTTGAAATGTTAGAATTTTAAAGAGGTTGTTTTAAAGGAAATCTTATACTGGAATTGTCTCTGTAGTTAAAGAAACTTTTAAAGTAAAAAGATTTGCAGTTATAGGCGCCAGGGAGCCATCCTTCCAGTCTTGGTTCACAAAAATTAAGACTCGTAGAATGAGCGCAATGACACACTTAGATAGAGAACATTTACAGATACAAAGCTATTTTTTTACAATTTTTCGCAGCATCGAAATTATATCAACAATATAATTTATTTAATTCCAAAATCTAAATATTTTGAACGCAATTTTATGCCTTCATCTAAAGATAAAATGTATTGTTGATCATTTTAATATAAATGTGCATATTTAGTCATTTTTACTCTAAGTATGCATTGTCACTAATTTTACTATAAATATGTATTGTTGGTTATTTTTTATGTAAAAACCTATTGCTAGTATTTTTACTATAAAAATACATTTTTATACTTACATAGTATTTTGTTTCTTTGGTATTCACTACTTGTGACGATTTTGTAGTGATGTTATCTTCCTAAAGTTTTCATGATCTTCTCTGATTTTCCTAAAATCTCTGTTTTACTCAATTTTCAAAGTTATATCGTTATACGCCAAAAAATACAATATCTTTTCTTCTTTGTGATCATAGCTTTATTACAGCCCGTGGCAATTTTCATATATTTGAAATTAAAAATTAATATCAATACATATAATATCATATAATAGGATAAGGAAAAAATAGGAAACGTTTATAAATTTTACATGTTTCGCTTTTATTTAAGCTTCATCAGATAATGAAATATAGAGAAAAAAAGAAAATTTTGGTATTTTTTTTTTTACTTTGAGTTTTTCATTAGGTAAATAGATCTCACGTGTATTTGTCTTGTCAAGTAACAGTTGTGTGTATAATTCTTGTGTTTTTGTGTATCATAATTCTAGTTTGTCTATGCGGGATTTGGTTGATATTATGTATGTGCCAGGAGGTGTGCATATGTGTAGGTTTGTTGGTTGATTTTGTTTAGCGACATATCGACTTCTATGTGTTATTTAGTGCCAATATATAAATATTTTGAACATTAATTGTATGCCTTCAACCACAGATAAAAAAGTATGGTAGATAATTCTAATGTAAATAGGTATTGTTGGTAATTTTACTATAAATAGCTATTGTTGGTACTATAAAAATATATTTTTATACTTTCATAGTGTTATATGCCTATAGCTAGGACCCTAAATGGTGCTACTACACTGTCTCAGTGGGAGGCCTGGGAAGTATAGTAATTAAGAGGTGGTTTCACGCTCATTAAAACCCCCAATCTCCCGACAAGGGAACTTGCTGCCGGATGTAGTTTATCGTCATATCCAAGAAAATGCTGTTCTAGTAGTGACACATACTACTATCGTTGCTGCTAACAATCTTAACAGTCTCACATTCAGTTTTTCGTTTTCTTAAAGGTTTTGCAAGCATCGATCAATATGAATGCGTGCAATTTTTCAGCATATAAGCATTCAATGGAACATTCTACTTCGTATGGACTTTCGTGTCGAAAGCGATTTTGCCAGACTTCCGCTACTTCTGTAGCAAAGCCAAACAATCATAGATTATTAGTGGCGAGTTTCAACATCCACCGCTATATTACCATCATATGCGTCATCATAGTCTAGTAATATGAGAGGAATTTTGGAATAACCTTCGTATATATCACGTTCAAGATCACAACACCCTTAACCCACTAAGGTCGTAGGGACACCAGATGTACTGTAGCCAGAGTAGCAGTGGTGCTTTCTGGGAAAGATAACCTGATGAATCACAGCCCTTGCCAAACTTTTTTGAATTCAGAGTTTTTCCTTCTCCATGGCCTTTCGCCAACTTATGCTGTAGGACCCAGTATGTTTCGATACCGACCCATAGCTGTCGGAGGAGGAGGAGGAGGAAAGAAGATATGGATTTCACGAAAGTGAACGCAATAAACTCAACTAGAATTCGAACTCGGCTCTCTCGAATTTCCTCAATTCATGCCACTATACATTAATCTACACCGTGTCTGTCTCGTATATATAATAATTTCATTTACATAATTATTTTCGCACGAAGTTACCTGTCAGCATGGCCGAGAGTTTTAGTGTACTGGCAGAGTTCAATTTTTGATCAGAGCAGGTTAGTGTTTTCTCCAAAAAAAATGTAACAAAGTTCCGATAAGCATGGTTGCAGTTTAAAACCACAATGTGGTTGTCGAAGTGGTTGTCCACATGTACTTGAAATAGAGTCGACTCCAGGGCTTATCTAGTCACTCAAGTAGACACCATACCCTTCTGCGACTAACCCCCTGCCTACTATTACAAGAAGAAAAGGTAGATGATTAGTTCTTATACTAATTTGATTTTACTTTTAGTTCAGATTAAATATTTAGCATAAGCAAGTAAACACAGCGCGGTATAAAAGGTTTGACACTATGTAAGAACAATACACATGTATTACCATAAAAAAAAAGCAGGAAGAAAATACTAAACATCAATTGTAAGAAGATAATGTATGCTTGTCAGCATAAGCAACAGATGCGAGAAAGATGCCTCAATCAGGGTACTGGAAGACATGGAATTGTCATTAAAAACAAAGGAAAGATTGCGGAAATGCTATGTAATATTAATTCTACTATATAGCAGTAAATGAAGACAATCTCTTCACTAATAATGAGGAAACTTGAGGCAACATAATTGTAGTACTACAGAAGGATGATGAGAATATTACGGGCGATGCATGTGAACAACTAGGACATTTTAAGGAAAATGGAAACAAATAGGACAGGTTTCTAGAATCAGAGAGAGACAATTGATATTTCTGGTCACATAAGGAAAGAAGGCTTGGAAAGTTCGATACTCACAGGATATATTGAAGGCAAGAAGGTAACCTATCTAATCAGCTTTTTAAGTGGATATTAGATCACGGCGCGAGCAGGATGTTATAAAAAATAAATACTGCTAAGACTTACAAAGACAGGAAGTTGAGGAGAGTTTGATCGCCTACATGTTGAAGGAACATGGCACAGAAGACAAGTACAACTACTGTGAGTTTCAAATTTTCCAAGCTTCCTTTCCTCCTTATGTTACTCAGAAGACAATACAAATACAGCATTGTTTAAATAAAATATTTTAACGACACATGTAAACCAGTTACATTATAATCATCGTAGAATTTTTTTCACGTGATAATTTTTGCAACAAATTTTTCAAAGTAATGTTTTAATAAAAAACAAGTTCCTCTTTTTTTAATACCTACAGATAATTTATTTATTTATTTATCTAAATGACCGGAAGCAAGTCAACATCTATATTTGTAAACTTACAGAAATTTGTTTTCATTATTATGGAAAACAGTCATATCATTCCTTCTCTAATATGTTGGTCAGCACGCGAAGCAGAACGCATTAAGAATACGTCCTTACAACTGCATCGACGACGACTTTCTCCATTAGTTCATTTATGACATTACGGACAAATAGTTTTCATTTAATGAAGGTTTTAAATTGTTGAGTTATTCTGTATAAATTCGTTTCGCTGGAAAAGTTTTGCGATGTAAGTAATTATATTTACTTAGTGTTATCTTCTGGGAAGAACGCTGTTAACAATGGAGACATATGGAAATGAACAAGAAAATATCATTCAAGTATCAATTTATAAAAATAGAACATTGTACAATTCCTATTAGCTTCAAGACTAAAGTTGTCAGAAATCAGAATATACGAATTAAATAGCAAAACCCAAAAGTTGCGGAGTGGCGACGACTATTCTACGAATATTGTCGGTCGTATGTCTCCTCCGTCTGCTGACTCTGTTTCTCAGTTCAAAAATTATTATTATTTTAACTTTCGCATTTTAATAATTCATGTATTGATAACAGTCAGTTATTCAAAGGTTTAACGTTGTTAGATGTTAAGATCCTTGATTATTTCATTTTGTTTTTTTATTATTAGGTGCAATAATGTTTTCACCTTCGTTTTTATTCTCACAATATCTTGACCGTTGGGCCACTCGGACGTCATGTACTTCAAGGTATCTGACACACTAGGTCTAGCGTATAAATACTATATATTTTATTAACGAAAGAGAAAAGGCGGAAGGAGATCAAGCTTCACAGCGAAGTTTGATTTGATTTGTTTGTTTAACGGCATATCAACACTTTATGGGTCATTTAATGCCGAAATTTAATTTTCTTGGAAACTAATAAAAATATATATAAAGTAATAAAAATATGATATATGTTATTCTGCTTTCACAATTGAATATATGGTAGATAATACTTAGCTTTTGTGTATATACGTGTTTGTGTTGACATAATTATTAGAGGCAGTGATATGTGTTGTAGTTTTGTTGAGGTTATATTTTTGATTACAGTGATTTCTCTAACACATATAAGATATTATATAGATTAATGTCATGAAAGAGTTCTTTCATGTCGTTTATTTGTTTCTTTGGTCGGTTGATTTGGTTTAGCGGAATATCAAACTCTATGCGTTATTTAATGTCGAAATCTAAATATATTGAATACAGTTTTATGACTTCAACTAAATATATTTCGAAGTATACCTTCAACTGCAGATAAAATGCTTTGCTAGCAGATGCATTGTTGTTGGTCATTTCGCTTTAAAAATATATTATGGTAATTTTACTATAAATATGTACCGTTTGTCATTTCTATATAAAAATGCATTGCTGTTATTTTTACGGCAAACATTTATTTTTATACTTTCATAATGTTTTGTTTTTGCTTAGTGGTTCACTATTTACCCATAGCTGGGACCCTATCACAGACTACCACCCCGGGTTAAATTGGACCTGGGAACTACAGCAATTAAAAGGTGGTTCCACGGTCTTCAAACCCTCTAATCTACCGATCAGAGGTCTTGCTGTTGGATTTAGTTTAACATCATACCCAGGACTAATGGCAAAGTTTTCGAAGAAGCTTCGGCAGCAGTTAGAAATGAGAAGACGACAAATGTCAGATTAGCGTCACAGTCCGCAGCATGTAGTCAGACAACCAGGCAGACAAGCAAGCTATGAGAACATAAGGTTTAAGATTCCAAATTCTAAGTCCATGATTGTCCATAGTGAGTAAAAATATTTGTTAATTTTGTATCATAGTAATTGTGAGTTCAATTTCTTAACCTTGGGATAGTGACGATTCAGACTCACCGAGAGAAAAAAATACTTACCGAAATATCCTTAGTCAGAACGAGAAGAATCTACAGCCGTAGGTTAAATAAAGGGTTATGAAAAGCATCTTTCCCTATTGCATTGAGATGTTTGTGTCAAACATATCGTTGTTTGTTACTGTCATACTTTTGTGATATAAACGAACACTCGTTGTCACTTTTGTAATGTCAACGAATAATCGTTGCCACTTTCGTAATGCTCGTTGTAGTAGAGACTTTGTAATTGCAGATACAACTATAGTACGCCGTTGAACAATACTGGTGTCAAACACCTTTGAATAGCGCTCTCACTAATAGTACTTGCTCGATAATACTCGCTGAAATAGTAATCTGTATAGTGATCCGAATAGTGAATAGAGTAGAGAATAGCGAACCATATAGTAATTTAGGATACACTAGGAATAGTGATCAATCTAGACGTCACGTGACTTCCTACTTATGCGTTGTCACGTGATTCACTTAATTCAATAATGGGATCGGCTGTGTTTGCTCACTGACGATCTTTGTTCAAATTCAAGTGTCGGCAGCGATACCTCATTCCTATATTACACATACCCTGATATTTGTTCATTGCTCTATATATTTTACTGACGACCATACCTTCTTACAATTAATAATTAGTCGATTCATTTCACTTTCCCTTACTGATTTTATCACTATTCTTTCAGGTTTGTTTCTGAGCCAATCGGCGCAATGCCATCTGCGCATCTAAGGTTGTTAAAACTTTGTAGTTAGAAGAAATTGATACAATTTGAAAGCTTATGCCCAACAAGTTAATGACAGGATAACATTTGCATGCATGCAAATAAATGTTTCACATATCTGATAATGTATAGTTAGCTAATAGTGTATTAGACTATTATTACAAGGTGATTCGAATTGAACTGTTATAACAAGGGAAAGAAATTCTCACTGTTGAACCCGTTCTGCTGCAACAGAAATGCGTTCCACCAGAATAATGCCTTACCATATTATTCCCGTATTACTCAACATTCACGAGAAGGTTTTCAAAAATTTCTTTTGTGGGTGGGTTTTACGGCTATATCACGTTGAAAGTTTAGCAACGTCGATCCTGGGCACTACTTAAATGGGTGACCGCTTAGGAATACCAGATGTAGTACATGGCGTGGGTGTTGTACAGTATTTACATTAGTCGGACTATTGTCTTCATCTTTGTCACCATATTTGTCACAACGTTTCGGCCGTTGTACGCTCCGGCATTCTTCAGGTGGTGGGATTTCGAACTGAACCCTTTATTTCGATCACTGGGGTAGACTGTTCTAGTTCTAGATATTTTAGTTATCAGTTATCTCCTGCTAATTTTCCCTCTGAAAGTTCTCCAGTGCCTTAACCGGGTATTGAACTCACACTTTTTGGGTCTGTCACTGGATCTAACCAACGCCTTTATCCATTGTGCCATGTGTCCTTGAGGTGGGTGTTGTAATAGAAAACTGTTGAGAACCAGGGAGCCGAGTTCCAATCCTTGCTATACTCATTAACGCGCAAATATCATTGGGAAAGGTATGAATCCACTTCTTCTCCACCATTTATAGGTTAATTAGTAGAACTTGTATCAGTGAATATTTTCTGGCTTTAAATAATCTGCAAATATTTGATAAGCCGTAATAAAACAAATCAATGAATTCAATCTGTAGCATGCTTGGATTCCAGACCGGAGTCTTCTCGAATACGAATATTTGGACAACGCCAACGGATCTGGATTTAAAAGCTGCAAGTGGGGTATTGTGGATGGTAGTCATTATATTCGAGATGGTATGCATATCAAGAGTACAGGTCTGTGTTTTCGACCGAAGATGATATCTTCCTCATCTTTTTCTTCTACGCGCCGTGTGCCTTCAGGACGTCGGCGATCATGGTTCACTAGAACTTGCTGTCATTTGTAGCTTTTATCAGTGTGTATCTTTTGCTATCTATCCTAATCCCTGTTCTGTCAACATATACACAAGCACGTCAGATACTATATCCGCTGATTTCCTCAGTCCCACTCGCCTCAACATATCCTGTGTATGTTAAATTTTCAAAGCAATCTTTCCACATAATGTACCCTGGAAATTTGAATTGTCTCTTTCTGATTTTAAATACAAGTGTCCGTTTTGCTCCCATTTTCTATACAATTTATTCGTTGCTCACATATCCAGTCCATAGTATTCTCAGAATCCTTCTGTAGAACAACATTTCTGTTTCTTGAAGTCTCTTCTGCATCTTTTAGTCTAGCATTCGCTCCCATATAAGAGAACTTATATTACATAAAAGTCCAGAATCCTTTTCTTTGTTTCCAAAGACATTTCTCTATCTTAGTACTATGCTTATCTTTTGAAAATTGTCTTTCGTTGCTCCAATGAGATTTTGAAAGTCGGTGTCGCATTTTTCGTCCTTTGTTAAAACGCTTACTAGATATTCAAACTTTTGTATTTGTTTGGTTTGGGTGTCTCCGATTATCAGCTCGCATACTGGGTTGACCCATTTGCACACAACCATACACTTTGTCCTCTTAAAATTGATACTTATTCCTTTCCTCTTTCTTTTCTTTACTACTCTCTGTAGCAGTGCCTGAAATTGTCCTTGTCTGCTATCATCACTGCATATCTTTTATTGTTAAGATTGTTGCCGCCAATAATGAATATCACTGAAACTTATAATTATCTATGGAGCCTGAATACCATTAATGCATTTTTTATTTTAGAATCTGTACACATACTGATCAATATATTTGATAATATCTTGTAATCCAGCTGTGTTAACAGTGCATTTAATCTTAACTAAATTGAAACACATTTACGATGTTTTAATTTTATTTTCCATCAGTTTATAAAAGAAAGAAAAAAAAAAGAATTATGTACAAATTCTGCACATTCACGCATAAAATACCTGAGTGGCTTAAAAGATAAAAAAATATCAAAGCATAGATTTGTGTCCTGTTTATAAAAAAAAGAGATCTGTAACATTAAAGTTTCAAATTTTGTTTCGAATAGTGAACACCTAATTCTCTTTAGGATTTTTTTGCTACAATACTAAGCGGTTGTAGGGAATTAAGAGCTTTATTTTTTCATAAAATGGCAAGAAAATTTGAGCAACGCTATTTCAATAAAATTAGGAAACATTAGAGGTTTTACTCGACCAACAATAAATCTGTTGGGAGTCATTTAAAACCAGTTCATGATACAACATTTTGAGGTAACAATATTATCAATTTTATTATTAATTACATAAAAGGAAATGAATTTAGTTAACAATCTGAAAATAGCGTTCTCTACATTCTTGCAGTTGCTAAGAACATTCTGTTTCTTGTTATTATTAGTTACTTACTTTAATTAAATTCATTTCGTTTTTTGCTTTGAGAAAGTCCACATTGAACGAAACGCGTCAGCAATAACTACAGTTTTCCTATTGTCATTTATATTTATAAATAAAAGTATATCTAAATATGTACTATTCAATAATAACTTTTTATCTACATTGCTATAGTATACTACTTGGTATTGCAGAGGTTTGTAAGATTGTGGATTTTTCACTGTTGTCTTTTATGATCAGAGATTTATTTTTGAAAAACAAAATTCTGATTTTATAATTTGATGTTTATCGTTGGCACCCATTATCCTAATCATTTCAAAATCACACCTACGATACTTTTAGCTTAAAAGGTGTCAAACTGATCGTAAGTATAGCAGCTAATATCAACAACATGTAGCCAAATTATTGATTTGCTTTATTACAAGAAATGTACTTAAGCGGAAAAACAAATATGCACTTGCGGTGAAGCGAAATCACTTCCAAAATTGCAATATTATGTTTATCAACGTAAGTTAAATCCATAAACAGAACTTCTAAAGCAAACTGTAGATACGTCTCGAACTCCACACGCAGCTCATAAAAATTTATAAAAAAATACGTTTGCAAATAGCTGAAGTAACATTTGCACGATGCAAGATGACTAAGCAACTAATGTAAAAGCCAGCATCGAAGCCATGAGTTTGAGTGGGCGAATGCAATGCATGCATATGACTACTGGAGAAACGCCATAGCGGAAACGGAAGTCATTTACCGATGCTGAAAGATGGCTGAAACAAAATTCAGCCGTGGCCAATCAGATCGATATCATTAGATTGTAGTTTTTATTTTTTTATTTTACGCTATTTTTTTTTACTTTAATATTTCTCTCCAAAAACAGAATTCGTTAATGCAGCTAGCATTAATTCTGCGTCGTTACATTAGAGCTTAGAACCAAGATGGCTAATTAGAGTAGACCGTAAAACGCCAAGACGATACATGTAAGCAAAAGAAACAGAAAAAATAACGATGCTAATAAGAAGTTAGGGAAAAGGAAAGGAAGGGAGGAAAGAAAGGAAAGGAGGCAGAGGAATGAAGAAGGTAAGAAAGAAAGGAAGGAGTGTAATTAATAAATCTTAAGTGGACTGAGAGAGGGATGACGTAGAAAAATCACAGAAAAATATATAAACATACGACTACAACCCATTCATAATATTATAATAATGACTGCTGTCTTTGCCATTGTTACTGTGAGAACTGTCACTATATCTAATGATAATAAAAGACACGTTTCTGATCAGAAGATCTGCGTGACCTAATTAGATAGAAATTATATAAAATAATGGCGGCGTAGAAAATAACAATCATAAAGACATTCTCTCTTAATTTCAGGGAGGGGGAATTAACATTATTTTCAAGTGATTTATTCCAACTGATAGCATAACGTTCATTGCTATGGTCGGTTGTTCTATTCTTCAGGTGAGCCTCATATTCGGCTACGTTCTCGAAATCTCACCCCAAACCGTTACTCAAACCATTTATCTACATTAGGAAACAGTTCTACAGGACAAGGAGTTGGTTTTATTCCAGTACTTTAAATCTAATATGTCTTTTCTTTCAATGCCTTCATAGTGATTTTCCAAGCGTAGCTTAGATGTGGCACAAGTCCGAAAGTATGAACTCGGACTGATCATTCAGATATAACTGTTTTAGTGAGACAAGCTTGCTAACCATTACACCAAGCCGAGGTGTCCATTTTCAATGCCTTCATATGATACTAAATTTTATGCTAGGACTAATAAAGGATTTATCACAGCCTTAAACCTAATCTTTGCAATTTCTTCATCAAATATTCCCACATGGCACTGAATGCCACACTAGGACTACTATAGATGTTACCAGAGCCTTAAACCTAGTGTTTGTTTCTTCATCAAAGGCTAGGCTGTGCTCGGACTACTATTGAAATTATCAGCGATATAAACCTAATATTTGTCTTCGTCTGGGAAAAAAGTGTCTAAGACTTATCGCTATACAGAAGAATTTATATCGCAGAGTAGTTATAAAGATAATTATAATATTAAATATTGAATCAAAAAAACCTGGAATATAAAAGCAAAACAATGAGAAAATGACTTACGTTAATTGAAGTTTAAATGTGATTCAGAGGACATGAGAGAATAAATCGCTAATAGTAACTGATGAAATCACATATATCTAAACAGAAGACAACATGAAATTTGAAAGGCATGAAAGGGTAAATCCTAGAGTAAGCGAATACAAAATATTTGCTAATTCAAATCCAAACGCGAAGCGAAAACGAAATATAAGATGTAATAAATTCAAATGAATTATTCTATTGCGGCCAAAAGATGGGTTGTCTTCATCGTTGACAATTGGAGAAAATGCCATCTGATGTATCCATGCTCGGCGAAAAGAGAATAAAATTGGAAGACTGGGATTAATATTAGGACCACATCAGAGGAATCCCGAAAGTTTGGAATATGAATTATAGTGGATTATCTGGAACAGTTTGAAGACTTCTGCAAAATAATTAGAAATCCTAAAAAAAAAACAAAAAACAAAAAACAAAAAAAAACGTCTAGGTAGCAGCATGATTGAAATCAACAAAAAATATTGACGGGTTTGCTGGAGAATCGAAGAAAGTTTATAACTCATGTTCCTAAACCAAAGATACCAATCAGTAGTTGCGGCAGAAATACCTACCACACATACCTCTCAAAAGTATCTCCCACATATGGTTCTCAGAAATACCTCCTACATATAGCTCCCAGAAATATCACCCTGATATACCTCCTATAAATACTTACCTCATATACCCTCAACACGTAGCTCCCACATATACCTCTCAGAAATGCCTCCCAGAAATACTTCTCATATATACTTCCCAGAAATACCTCCCACGTATAGCTTCCAGAAATACCCCACCATGCACCGCCAAGAAATACTTCCCACATGCATATACTACCCTAATTACCTCCCAGAAATACCCCCACATATACCTTCCAGAAAAATATTCCCATAAATATCTGCAAGAAATACCTTCCAGAAATACTCCCACAAACGTCGAGAAATACCAACCTGAGATGCCTTCCAGTAATACCCGCACATATACCACACAGAAATCACCCGACATATAAGGCGCAGAAATTCCCCGACATATAACGCCCAGAAATTCCTCCCACATATTCCTCCCAGAAATACCTCGCAAATAATGGTAAGACATTAGTGGCAATGGTGTCTTACCGTTATATGGAAAGTATTTCAAGGATGTGTATATGGTAAGTATTTCTGCAGTATCCTGTATTATAGATGTGAATAATAATAATAATAATAATAATAATAATAATAATAATAATAATAATAATAATAATAATAATTTACGTCGTGCAGGATTCAAAACTGAAACTGAAGGTTTCATTCTTGCTGCACAGGACCAATGTTTGCTAACTAGAAATTACCAAGCACATATACTGAAAAATTGTGTTAGACCAAAATGCAGATTCTGTGATAAATATCCAGAAACAATTGACCATCTTGTATCAGGTTGCGCCGTATTGGCACCCACTAAATATAAAACACGGCATGACAGTGTAGGCAAATATCTGCACTGGAAAATCTGCAACGCTTATCGAAAGGGAACTGGAAGAAATTGATATGAACATCACCCAGACCCGGTTACGGAGATAGGAACTGTAACAATTTTATGGGACTTTACAATACACATAGACAAATAATTCAAAGCTAATCGCCCTGATATCGTGATTAGAGAGACTACAGACTGCAATGTATCTTTGAAGATCTTCAAAAAAAAAAAAATACTATCAAAATACAAGGACCTTGAAATCGAAATCTCAAAACTGTGGTGCATGAGGACATTAACAATTCCAGCTGTTGTTGGAGCCCTCGGATTGATTAGACAAAGTTCCAATAGACTCATTGAAGGAATCCCAATGTATTCTATGCCTTAAAAAATAGAAAAAATGTACTCACAAGTACAGCCCATACTTTACGAAGGGCTTTATCTATACAAATATGTGAGATTTTTTTTTTTTTTTGTTTTTTTCAAAACTGCTCAGTGTAAAATGCCATGATGACATTTCTGACCTTAGGTCTCTGTTCGGGACCCGGAAAGAAACGAGTATACACCAGAAACCAAAGAAAATAAAATAATAATAATAATAATAATAATAATAATAATAATAATAATAACAGTAGTAGTAGCAGTAGTAGTAGTGGTATCTACATATGACATGTCTCTCGTGTCTTCTGTCTGTAACTGATTGGCGGGGTTGACGTGTACATATTTTGTCTTCTTGAATTGAAATTAGCTACAGTAAATGTAAAGAAGCGTCCCAAAGGACAGTTTGAACTGCTAGGTAAACTTCATTTATTTGGGAAGGAATAATAGAATAATATGGAACTGATACGAGGAACAAACCGCCTGCATGAGGATAGAAAATGAATTCAATAAATGCACAAAAATAGAAAGGGGCGTGAAACAACGACGTGTTTTTCTCACCGGACTTATTCAGCCAATACAGTGAGGTGATTGTGAGAAAATTAGACGTCCTACCAGTATTCATTAGAGGAGGCCACAGTCTTAACAACGTCAGGGATACAGATTAAACGGTTTTGATATCGGACACAGAACGAAAACCACAGAAGGTAGTAAAAACAAGCGAGAAGAAAGAACAAATAATCAAATGTAAGAAGATAGAACGTATGGATGTCAGCAAAAGAACCAGCTCAACATCAGTTATGTGCCAGGCGTGATACATGCGTAGGCGATCATGTAGCTTTCGATACATGACTGATGAGGCAGATTTTTTCCCGCAGTCGGTTGCCATTACTTTCCGTGGTAGACCAGTTACCATCCAAGGCAACCCGGTCAGGCTTGCTATTTACCCATATCTAGGGGGAGGGAGAAGAAGAAGATTCATACTTTTCCCAAGGGTATAAGTGAATGTAATGGATTCAACTAGAATACGAACTGGGTCCTCTGATTCCTCAATCCGAGCCACTATCCATTACTCCATCGTGTCTCCATCAACTCAATATACGAATTGCAATTTGGGAATACCAAACCTAAGCAAGTGTAAAAGCGTTTAACAGGCAGGAAAATTTGACACCAAAACCCTACGTCGAACTGGAATGACGAAAGATGCCTTCCAAAAGGTAAGAAACAGGAAAAATCATTTACAAAGAAAAGAGTACTGAACTGTTATGCAATACCGGTTCTCTTATATGGAAGAGAATGCTGAACTATCTCGTCATTGATGAAGAAGACTTGAGGCAGAAAAAAATTGGTTCTACAGAAGGATGCTGAGAATATCATTGGCTAAACGCATAAGCAGCGTCGAAGTATTAGAGAAAACGGGAACAAAATGATACTTATACGTAGCATAAGAAAGAGACAGTGGGAATTTATAAAGCACATAATTAGGGAGGAAATTAACACGCATGGGGCATATTGAAAGCAAGAGGGGCAGAAGAAAACAGAGCATAACCTACCTAACGAACTTGTGTAAATGGCTGGAAGAACAAGGGTTATGAGATATAGCAAAAAGAAAAAAAATAGCAAAGGTTACACATGACAGGAAGTAGTGGAGAGCCACGAGCGCCCACGTCCTCGAGGGATATCATAAGAAGAAGAAGAAGAAAACATATCGTGTTTAGTAAAACAAATCTGCTTGAGAGTTGCCTGAATCTAATCATTTGGAGGCGAACGCAATATACATGTCATGAGTGAGTGTAGTGAGAGAGCCATGTCCATTTGTTGGCAGATTTGTTTGTAAGGTTGAAGGATGAGGCATTTAAAACGACTTGCTTCTCATATCTAAATGCTTTGAAATGTCCACAATGAGAACCGTCGGAACGGACTAGGTTGTTCACTCTAATGGCAATTCTAACCAAGCCACAACAGCATGGTTATGCACTGCTTTCATCAAAACCTGTCAAAATACCGCGCACAATTGGCTGTTATACCTGTGCTTATCAAACTGGGTATAAGGATGGGTATATTGAATTTACATATATGTATCTCAGCATCACATTTTTCGTGTGCTGCGCCCTCACTAAATAATAATAATAATAATAATAATTGTTGTAATCTAGGAAAGGTTACGGAATAGAATAATCAAACGAAGGTTGGTAATGAACGATAATACTTAGGACAAGAAAAACATATATAAGATTCGCCAGTGGTGCGTAGAAGTAGTAGTCAACTGCTAGAAGTGAGTCAAGTGAATTCTACAATGTATCCCCAACTGCAGTATATCTACCAACGGTTCCACTTAGTCAGATGTAGCACAAGGCTGAATTTAATGTGGGGTTCGGATAAACCCGTAGCTTCGGACAAAAATTCCCCGTATAAAATGGGTCGAGTAGCTATTTCCCGAGACGAGATTGTGCCCTTCGACATAGTCTCATCTGGGGATCCTCACTGCCCAGAGGCAGAGTGTTTGACTAGATGAATCTTCAACTGCAGGATATCTATCAAATGCATCACGCGGACAGATGTGGCACAAGGCGGAATATAATGTAGGGTATTCGAGCCCGTAGGCTCGGCCAAAAATTCCCCGTAGACCCCGTATAAAACGGGGTCAGGAAGCTGTTTTCTGAGACGAGACTCTGCCATTCGACATAGTCTAGTCTGGGGAACCTCTCTGCTCGGAGGCAGAGAGTTTGACCAGCACAGCTGGAGACGAATCTCCAACTGCAGACCAATATACAGTATTTACGTCAATAGGGACATACACATTATCGTCCGTACGTATGCTACAACAATAATAATAGTTGGTTATGACCACATAGCCAAATTGTATCAGCATAAATCAGAATTTAACGTAGAAAATAAAAAGAAACTATAATTTACTGCTGCATTTGAGAATTCGGACAGTCCAATGAACCACAGACGCAAAGCCGGATTTATCGTCTTAAACCAAATGGGATATCTACAAGATTGCAGATGTTACTGCCCTGGCAGACCACAGAATGAAAACAAAAGAAAACTAAAATTCACAAAAGAGCAGGACATTTTCTAATCAACTGCGAATCACTTAATGATTCTGCTGGGATAAAAAGAAAAATAATTTCAAAGAAATTATTTGACAACGCACAATTTCCTTTCAGAAAGAAATAGGATCATCATGAAAAGTATTTCACCATAAAAATTTCTTATTTTAAATCATGTTACTTCAAAATCTAAAATGTCAATGTCTAAAATATTTATGTCAAGTGTGTAAAATATTTGTCAAAGTGTCGAATGTCCAAAATTTAATATCAAACAATCTAAAAAATATATATCAAAACGTTACAATCTAATGTCGCATAATCTAAAATAACTACATAAAATGTCAAAATCTAAGATGACAAGAAATCTAAAATATCTTTGTCGAATGTCAAAATGCCAGATTCCAAAATTCTAGATGCCAAGTAATCTAAAATATATATGCCAAATGTCAAATGTCAAATCCAAGATATAAAATAATCTAAAATATCTATGTCAAATTTTAAAATGTCAAATGTCAAAATCTAAGATGTCAAGCAATCTAAAATATCTATGTCAAATTTGAAAATGTCAAATGTCAAATGTCAAAATCTAAGACGTCAAGTAAGATTTGAACAAGAAAAAATAAGAATGAAAATAGTTTTATATTATATATTGTCTTTATAGGACGTACGTATGGTGCAATGTTTAGTGGTTTGGAATGAGAAATAGGATCACTATGTTTGAATTCTAGTCGAGTTCATTACATTCATTTTTGCACATAAATCCTTGGGATCTATCTCTTCAACCCTTCGCATCTGGGTTAAATCATGGCAGACTGGGATCTCTAACATTAGTTAGCAACCAGCTTAAGAGAAGATCAACTCTAAATTCCCAAACAAGGATTGGAGGAATTTGTTAGCCTGAGAATGAAATCCCTTACAGTAAACCAATCTGTCATCAGGGTATAGAGGCTGAGTAAATGATATTTCGACGACAGAAACCTCATCAGAGATCTTAGATACATTGCTACACTAGGCAGATAGAATGTATTACTTCTATTGTTATACAGGAATAAATGTCGCTGCCGACGCACGAGTTTGAACATAGATTGCCAGTGAGTAAACACATGCGATCCCATTATTAAATTAAGTAGACCACGGCACCATAGAGGAAACGCATAATTAGGAAGTCACATGACGTCTAACTGATCGTCATTTCTAGTCTATCCTCTATTACTATTCGGGTCTCCATTTCTACTCTATCCTCTATTACTATACGGGCCGCTATTCTCTTCTTTATTCACTATACTCTTTCTCTATTTAGATCACTATACGGGTTACTTAGTATTATCTAAGTAGCGAGTATTATCGAGCAAGTACCATTAGTGCAAGAGCTATTCGAAGGAATCTGACACCAGCATTGTTCAACGACGTACTATAGTGGTAACTGCGATTACAAAGTCTCTACTACAACGAGCATTACGAAAGTAACAACGAGTATTCGTTGACATCACAATAATAATAATAATCAACAATCAATAGTAATAACAAAAATAAATTATAATAAAAGTGCATGATTCTTAATAATTGCCACTATATGTGCAAAAGAAAATCTTTCGGTTTTCCCATCAACGATCACCTTGGCGGGAAACTGTGCGTATTGCAAGAAAGTGAGATGCGAAAACGGTGACATTTTAAACGAAGGATAAATAAAATGAAGAGCAGTAAACATAAAATAATCACAAACTTTTGTCATGTGTAATTTCACTTCGCCATATTTCTTTCCTTAATATAAATTGTCCTTTTGGTTATTCATATCATGCTGCTGACAATAAATGAACGGATTATTTTATGTTTGTTGAAAATGCTCCGTGTTTGCGCTGAGCTTCCGGTTTTTCTCTCTGCGAGTTCCTTTGTTAAATAATCAAGCTGATGCGATAAAATGGAAGAAACTAGAGATGATAGGAAGTGATTCGAGACCAAAAGGAAAAAAAAAAAAAAAAGAGAAGAAAGACTGCATTACGGAAAGTAGGAATGAAGAATGAAAGACAAGAAAGAATGAAGATCTGTATAAGGAATAGGTAAGTGAAGAAATAGGAAAAACAAAACAAATGCATCTTAGGTAGGAAGACAAGATGGCGCGTAGAGAAAAAAAATCTATATAGAATCCGGGATGAAAGAGAAAGAGGCCGACATGTAGAAAGAAAGGAACGAAATGAAATTAAATAAAAGACCGTTAATAGAAATAAAGAAAAAAGAAAGAAAGAAAGAAAACGTGAGAATGAAAGAAAATATTTGAAGGAATGCCAAAGTTAGAATGGCTCATTTAGAAAATAGAGGGAAAGAATAAAAGAAAGGAGCGGAAAAGAAAGAAAGAAAGAAAGAAAGAAAGAAAGAAAGAAAGAAAGAAAAGACAAGAATGAATAAAAACACAAGAATGAAAGAAAATATCTGAGGGAATGACAAATTTAGAATGGTCTATAATGAAAAAAGAAAGGAAGAACAAAAGAAAAAAGAGGAATGAAATGACGTAAGAAAGAAAGATAGACAGAAAGAAAACACAAGAATGAAAGAAAATATCTGAAGGAATGACAATTTTAGAATGGTCTATAATGAAAAAAAAGAAAGGAAGAACGAAAGAAAGAAGCCGAACGAAATGACGTAAGAAAGAAAGATAGAAAGATAGAAAGAAAGAAAAAGGAAAGAAAACATAAGAATGAAAGACAATATTTGAAGGAATGTCAAAGTTAGAATAACCTATTAAGAAGAAAGAAAGAAAAAAAACGAAAAAAGAAAAGGAAAGAAAACAGAAATATCAAGAAGAAACAGGAAGAAAGGAAGAAAGAAAGAGAGAAAGAAAGAAAGAGAGAAAGAAATGAAAAGTAAGAAAAATAAAGAAAGAGAAAAAGAAACAAAGAACTGAATAGTAAGAAATGTAAAAAAAGTAGAAGACAGAACAAAAAAGAAAGAACAAAAGAAACAAAGAAAAAAAATGAAAGGAAAGACGCATATGTAAAAAAAAAATGAAATAAAATTATGGACAAATCAGAATAATAAAAGTAAAAAAGGAAGAAGAAAAAAAAGGATTACGAGTGAAACTGAACGTTAAGAAAGGAGGATAGAAAGGAACAAGTATAGAGAAAGAAAGAGAAATGAAAACCATCAAATCCTGAGAATGAGATATAGAACAGAAAAAGAAAAGAGAAATTAAAATAAAGCACATTTGCAAACACACAAAGAATATAAGCAGCTGAAGTATAGAAGAGAGCAAATCGAGACATAAACAGATGAAGATCCCCAAAACAACTAGAACGAGAGAGAGAAGAATTATGCGAACCGAAGACAGAAATGAAAACATCAAGCAGAAAGCAACTGTAACAGAACGAAAACATAAGGGAGACAAAAAAATGAAACTGCAAACGACTTGATGTACGATTATATTCGCAGCACGTCAGTCTTCCAGTTTGTACTTCAATCTGAAAGCAATTGTGAATTTTATGGTCCTGCCGAGAGATGCGAGAGTTCTCCTGCTGTTGCACCACCTCGGCCAGATAGATGACTAAATTAAATTGATGTGCCATGAATTTGTTACGATTATTCCTCTCCATCGCCAATTTAAAGCTCATTATCATCAGCAGTATTATTAGGATCAGTTTTTTTTTTACTATTTTCCTTAGAAACACTCTGAGGAAATAAGCATCTTGTATATTATGTTTCGAAAACCGATTAAAATTTCGTACATAACATGGTTCAATTTTCTCATTTCACTTGTTTTCAATAACACATTATCGCATTGCATTGTTCCCAGTGTTAAATACAGTGTCTGTTCTTCTAATTAATTTCTTTAAACAATGTTACTGGCATTTCTATCAGCTTCACATATACTTCAATGATTTACATTCTTATACTTTTACGAAGGAGTGTATATATATATATATATATATATATATATATATATATATATATATATATATATATATATATATATATATATATATGGCGGACTCTTCCGTCGTATTCGACGTATGAGGGTCAAGCAGCTGACAGCCCAGACACCAGCACATATGATTTGGTTATAGTGGTGAAGGTTTTGTGCAGAACAAACCGAATACAGAGACCTGGTGCACTTTTTGAATTCAGAGTTGTCCTTTTCCTAGACCAGTTGCCATCCAATGCTATAGAACCCAGTCTATCCTGCTATTTACCCATAGTTGGAGAGAGAACAAGAGGATTAATACTTTTCCTAAGTATATTAGGAGGTAATTGAATGTAATGAATTCGACTGGAATTGGAACTCAGCTCGTCGATTCCTCAATCCGAGCCGCCATCAACTACTCCACTATCTATCTATCTATCTATCTATCTATCTATCTATCTATATATATATATATATATATATATATATATATATTCCTTTCTTTCACCCACATGCATGCACCCGCTCACACACACACTCTACATACCTACATACATACATTCATATGTGTTCGTGTGTGTATCTGTGCGTGTGTGTATGTGTGCGTGTGTGTATATGTGCGTGGGTGCGTGTGTGTATCTGTGCGTGGGTGCGTGTGTGTGAGAGAGCGAGTATAGGATCACAGTGTAAGAAAAAATACTGACGCATCCATTTCTTTGAACATTGTCTTTTGTGTATTCTCTAATATTGTATCTCTAGTAATCAGATAAAACTCCCTAACTACTCACAGAACGATGAGCCGGTTTGTATGCGACGTAGCTTGCAAAGTCCTACATATATATATATATATATATATGTATATATATATATATATAGGTACGATGAGAACGAATAGAGTACAATACCAAGTTTCGTAACATTTGATTTAAAAGAGGGCTCAGTACAGAATAGAGCAATGTTATTTATTTTAGGATATTACACCAAAGACATGTAAAAATCGCTACACAAATTCAGTCGTATTTCAATGCTTATCAATGCATCTCTTCAGGCGTTTGTAAATTACTGGCGAGTTAATGATTTATTTAGATTTAAAAGTAAAATACAACCACTTTTACGAATAAAAATGGGGCTTATAAGATTTGTGGGATTTACTCTGATCAACCAATCAAATATAAACTTACCTTAAATTTAAAGTAAGCAAAGAAGCAAAAATTAAAACTTATTTTTTTTATAAATGGGTCAAGCTAACTGCAGCCGGGCATAAACTAAAGAGGATTACATAAAATATATAAACCAGAAAATGACGTTTCAGAAGAAAATTTAACAAAATGCTAAACAAGTTTATATGCTTTTTGATTTTCTTACATAATTTTTTTCTAGTTGATAAATAAATGGATTGTATGAGAAACGAGTAATTAATTAACATATAAAATTATTTGGTAAATTTATATGCAACTGATATTGCAATTTTGTTGCGATTTTTACATGTTTTCTATATAATATCTTATACATACATACATACATACATATATATATATGTATGTATAAATATATATATATATATATATATATATATATATATATATATATATATATATCCAAGTACGATGAGAACGAATAGAGTACAATACCAACTTTCGTAACTTTAGATACATGTTGTGTATACCGGCAGTGCATGGAGGAAGTTCAAAAAAGACTACACACACACACACACACACACACACACACACACACACACACACACACACACACACACATATATATATATGTATATATATATATATATATATATATATATATATATATATATATATATATATATATCATATATATATGAATCATTCATGATACCGTATTAACCAACTTGGAGTGCAAAGTCGATTAAAAAAATAATTCTGAACACTGTTTCGGTCATGGTAAAATATTTCTTCAATCTTTGCCTATTGTTTTTTGTTTTTACAACATTCATTCGTTTGTTCAAAATAGATGTTTTTTACAATGTCGAAAAAAAATTAACACTACTTATATTATTTTGAATATCAGATCTACCAGTCTAAACAGGAAATCCATAAAAATTGTAAATTTTTAGCCACTAATTGTACTTTCATATTTATCAAAGAATTGTTGGCAAAAATAGAAAAAAAAAACAACAAAATATAGGAAACAAAAAACATATTTCAACGATTTAAAAAGGTGAAAAAATCGTTTATTTTTAACGAGTTTTGTTTTGGAACATCAAAATAGAAATCATAATTGAGATCGGTGATACATAAAATAAATTTGGCAATATACAAACCAGGTAGTTCAGGCAAAGAAACAAAACACTATATATATATGTGTGTAAATATATATATATATATATATATATATATATATATATATATATATATATATATATATATATATATATATATATATGTATATGTATATATATCTATTGGAACATGCTAGTTTCGACGTCTAAATATATATATATATATATATATATATATATATATATATGTATATGTATATGTATATATATATATTGGAACATGCTAGTTTCGACGTCTAAATATATATATATATATATATATATATATATATATATATATGTATATGTATATGTATATGTATATGTGTAAATATATATATATATATATATATATATATATATATATATATATATGTATATGTATATGTATATATATATATTGGAACATGCTAGTTTCGACGTCTAAATATATATATATATATATATATATATATATATATATATATATATATATATATATGTATATATGTGTGTGTGTGTCTGTGTGGGGGAATCTACGCTTGTCTCCGCTGTGCACAATGATCTGTAGTTTGATATATATATATATATATATATATATATATATATATATATATATATATATATGTATTCATGATGACATTTTTACACCCACATGCATATTCAATAATATTCTGTTACATCGGTGGACAAGGGAATTTGACAAATTACTGGATCGATCCACTTCACTTTCCAAAATCTAAGCAATGATCAAAGATAAATTTTTGGAAGGGTTTCATGGTCAGGATGAAGTCGTTTCAGCACCACCTTATATCCACTAATATATAATTAAAAGGCAGCATATACGGACACCGGGATCTTGAATAGGTTGCCAGGATTTTAAAGGCGAATTCACACATCTTTTACATTTGTCATTTCCCTTTCACTCTCTTTCTCTCTCTCTCCATCTCTCTCTCTCTCTCTCTCCATCTCTCTCTCTCTCTCACACACACACACGCTGTTTAAATCGGTTTTTAATACCTTTGAAACGATCATCATAGTTGCAGTATAAACCACAGGTGGTCTATATGGCTGTTCAATAAGAACATATGTGCCTGAACAGGCGTCTGCGAAACAGACACTGGCCAAACACCTTAGCGGACGGCAGTCGTCGGAAAACAAGTATGCCGATCATCATATATATATATATATATATATATATATATATATATATATATATATGTATGTATGCATGTGTGTGTGTGTGTCTATGTGTGTGTGTGTGTGTCTGTGTTTGTCTGTGTGTGTCTGTGTTTGTCTGTGTGTGTGTCTATGTGTGTGCATATAGAGAGAGAGAAAGAGAAAGAGAAAGAGAGAGGAACAAATTCTGTGTGCACTTATATATATATATATATATATATATATATAGATAGATAGATAGATAGATAGATATAGGTATAGGTATACATATGTGCGTATTTATATACATATATTTGCGTGTGTTTGATTGTACACGCATATATATATATATATATATATATATATATATATATATATATATATATATATATATATATGCGTCTGTGTTTTCTTTCGATTGTATGTTTATGAATATTTCTGCTTGAATATTGGTATAGATAACTAAATTACGAAGAGATGTTTAATATGTGCAGTGTTATTTAAGATGAAACAATTTTAGAGTACTTGTGGCACACCCACCCTACACACACTTGTAAGAAAAAAAAATACAGAGCTGGCGTGTTGAAACACTGGAAGGCATTTTCTTTGACATGATAGATATTCTCCTAATGATCATTGGGTGTAGGATGTAGGTAAAAAAAAAAGAAAAGAAAAAAAAAATTACAAACACCGTAATAAATTGAATCTTAAATACAATCGACAAAAACATTATGGCGGAGAAAAGACAATTATAAAGTATATCACTTTTTTTTTCTATCGCATTGATGACGCGACAATTTATTAAGTTTATACCCATTCTTAAAAAGTGCAAAAATAAGAAAGAAAATATTGAAAGCACAACTGAACAGAAATCTGGAATGGAAAAAGAGAATAAACGAACAAAAGGG
>OZ010579.1:56481498-56491498 GCA_963932145.1 Acanthosepion lycidas | reverse complement strand
CGATGAAGAAATGAAAGCATTCAGTGAACTTTACTTCTATGAGCCGTATCCCTTCAGGAGATTGGGGATCATAGCTCTCTACAATTTTCTTTCGTTTGTCTTTTTTGTCTTTTTTATTATCTCTCCTAAATCCTGATTTACCAACCAGTTACACAGCTGCTTTCCTCTGTCTCTCTTGCCTTCAATGTGCCCTGTGAGTATCAGAATTTCCAAGCCATCTTTCCTCATTATATGCCCTAGAAATTTCAACTGTCTCTTTCTAATGTTAAATGTAAGTGTCCTTATTGTTTTCATTTTCTTTAAACTTTGTTGTTAGTCGGATGTTCCATTCACTGTTTTCTTAGCAGCCTTCTGTAGAACAACACCTCTGACGCATCAAGTGTTTTCTTCATCAGAGAAGACATTGTTCAGCATTCACTGATATATAGAGGGACTGATATTACGTAAGATTTCGCTACTTTTTTCTTTGTTTCTAACCAAATTTTCTTCTTTCTTGATAATTTTGTTTAGCCATTTCTTCTCGCTTACCTTCACTCTGTTCTGTACGAATTCTTGTAGCTTTCTGGGTCTGATATCGGTATATTTTTATCTGCATGTATGTTGTTAATGTCATGGGTCCTTACCTATAACTACAGAATGAACTCTTCCTAACACTATGTATACTACGCATCTCAAGAGAGAGGGCTGAATCAAGCCGAGCTTCTCAGCTTGACGGTCGAACTCTCTGCCTCTGAGCAGCGAGGAACCCGGACGAGGCTCCGCCGAATTCTGTTTTTACAGTTTCTACGGGCATTTTGTGGCGGAGCCTACGGGTTCGGGAAACCCACGTTAAACTCGGCCTTGTGCCACAGGCAACCCTCGTGGGGGGTGGCTAGATAACTAATCGAGCCGAGCTTCTCGGCTTGACGGTCGAACTCTCTGCTTCTGAGCAGAGAAGAACCCGGGCGAGGCTCCTCCGAAGGGCAGTCTCGTTGGGGGAGGTTGACCAACCCGATCTCGTTTAAACGGGTTCTACGGGCATTTTTTGGCCGAGCCTACGGGCTCGGGAATCCCACGTTAAACTCGTCTTGTGCCACATGCAACCCTCGTGGGGAGTGGTGGCTAGATACCGAATCGAGTCGAGCCGATAGTAGTTCACTCTAAACCAGACTGACAGTCATACTAACACCTTCCACATCTTGTATTATTATTTCGTGTAATATACCTTCATTATTTTTACTCTTGTGTTCGTGTTGTTCTTCCTTGGTCCTAACCTGGATCATAACAGTTAAGTAAATAACCTGTAATAAATCCTAGATGGATTTCTACTTCTCCCAGAATCGCCTTACTTTGTAGGTTGAATAAGTCCGGCGAGAAGACACATCCTTGTCTTAAATCCGTTTCTATTTGTTCATTTTTATTGAATTCATTTTCTATTTATACGCAGGAGATTTGCTGCCAGTATATGTTCTGGATTATTCTAATATACATTCCAAATATTTCAAGAGTATTCAGTAATCAGTCAGCCAGGTATGTGCCACGCGTGATACACGCTTAGGCGATCATGTATCTTTCGATACATAACTGACGAGGCAGTAGGCTGCAAGTTATTTGTCTGTCCTGTTATTCACCCATATCTGAAGTGGGAATAAGAAGAGGTTTCATACCTTTCTCAAGAGTATTAGCACGTAAGTGAATGCAATGAATGGTCGATAAATTGGTAACTCGAATAAAGAAAAAGATTAAATTAATACAACATTCAAAAATAGAAAATGTGTTTATGCAATAAATGATTAAAAAAACATATCTGTTAATTCATGTCCTGAGATTGTGAAATATTCTAACCCTTCTACAGTCATTATGCGTCCTCGAAATTTCTACTCTCTCGTTCTGAGGGCTTCTTTTGTCGCCATCTTCCTTCAAACTTCCTCGTTTCTTACATGTTCCGTCCAAGGCATTCTCACTATTCTCTTCTTGAACCAAATATCATGTCTTCTTTTCATCTTTGAAAATTTCCAGTATTCCACGCCTTATAGGATGGTTGATAAATTCAATAACTCAGTTATGTGCCATAAGTGATACACGATTAGGCGCTCATGTATCTTTCGATATATGACTGACGAGGCAGATTTTTTCCTGCAGTAGGTTGCCATTTCTTTCTGCAGTAGACAAGTTACCATCCAATGCTATAGAACTCTGTCTGTCCTGCTAGTTACTCATGGCTGGTGGGAGAAGAGGAGGATTCATACCTTTCCAAGTGTACTAGCAGGTAAATGAATATGATATATTCGACTGGAATTCGAACTCGCCTCTGTCACCTTTTTAAAACAAGAAATATTGAGGTTTGCTGTCACTTGATCCTCTGATATGAAAATAATAATTACTATACATGGATTATCAACTAAATTTCATGAAATATAAAATCATTATTTATCATCTCCATTCTTGTAACATTATTCCTATTAAAAATAAACTTTATGTGTTATTATATACTTAATGACGTCACTTTAATATAACGTCCTGTAATATCGATGTTTTAAATTTTCTTTTCCTCTTCTTTCTTTCTTTATCTTTTGTTTTCTTCGATTTCTGTTTTTGTCTTATTTCATTCACCTTATTGTCTCTCTTTTTTGAATTTTCGTCTTTTTCGATCGATCTGTTTTAATTTGTTCTACTCTCTATTTCTTCCTCTCTTTCTTTCTCTCTCTCTCTCTCCTCTATTCCTGTCTCTATCTCTCTTCTATTCCTAAACCATATTTTCTACTTCCAAAATCCGACCTACTAAACTCACCTTTTCATTCTCAAATGCGCCTCTCTGTAGATTTTTGGCAACTCCTTGGATATATCTGCATTACCTCTGTTGTTTTATTACTGACATTTCTGTCAGATGCGAAGAAACTGAAGCCTAGCATGACAAAAGAGAAATTTTATAAAATAAAACAAACGTAAATCAAATCATTATGTAGTCAAACAACACACACACTCACACACACACGTACCCCCCCACACACAAATAAACAAACAAACAATATAAGAGAAAATAAACTTGAAGAAAATATTTGACAACTTCTTAGTTGGATCGCAGATGAAAGAAACAACAATTATCTTCGTTCTAATTCTGGATAACTTATTTCCAAATATGGATCAAGTTTCATAGATTTTTTTTTTTTTAATACGATGCCCGGAAATCTTCGCCGCCGTTGATTCCTTCTATTAATGTTCATCGCCTAAGCAGCTGCTTTGGTATATTTGCCCTATCAGCGAAACTCGACATCTTCGTCGACTCTTTAAAAAGTCGATTTAGAGGCTGTGACCATCTGTCGTTAAAGGTGGAAGAGTTAAGAAACCTTATGAAGCACTGAGTTAAAGAACGTAGAGAATGTGAAGCTAAAAGAAAACGTTGTATTGTTCTATGGAGAATAATAGTTACGATGAGACATTAAGAAGAAGAAGAAGAAGAATGAGGAGGAGGAGGAAGTGGAGAAGGGGGAGGAGGATGTTACATTAAGTATAATAATAAGAAAACGACGAAGAAGCAATAAGAGAACGAGAAAATAATGAGGAATATCTTTGAAAAGATGACGGTTGAGGAGGAGGAGGAGGAGAAATATATGTAGAAGAAGAACAAGAAGAACAAGATGATGATATAGGAGAGAGAGAGAGAGTATGTTAAGTGAAAAGAAGAAAAGATAATCATTAAAGAAAAAGCGAAAAAGTTAACAAGACTTCACTTTCGAAATCACATATTTATAGACGATAATTCTGATATTTTAACACAACAGAGACCATCCTGAAATTTCTTATTGTAAGTCTAGAATAAGTAGGAATTCGAAAGAAGCTGAGATTACAATGACGAAAAGTATTACTGCTCAAAACAACGAAATCATCTTAGAATGCCAAAAATTGACTACTTAAATGCTGAAAAAGGCTGTTTTTCTTATAAATCAGTAACAGTTTAAATACACTAAACCAGGACTACAACCGAGAATGTTATGCTAATTTTGATGTCATATGAATTGTGTCGTCTATCATGAAGCAGTAAACCAAAGGCGAAGCAGTTAAAGCGAAGAAATATTGAGGTTTATTAATCTTACACTATAATTCAAGACCACATATTGTCCGAGTTATTAGATATTGCACTAGATACGGAAAATTTACATTAAGGAGAAAGACTTTGCAATACACATAGATAGAACAATCAAAGCTAATCGCCGAGACATCGTGATCAGAGATTATAAAAACAAAATGTGTCTTCTTATTGACATGGCAGTCCCTGCAGATTGTAATGTATCTCTGAAGATCTTCAAAATACTATCAAAATAGAAATACCTTGAATCACAAAAATGTGGCACATGAGGGCATCAACAATTCCAGTTGTAGTTGGACACCTAGGATTGATTAGAAAAGGTTTCGATAGGCTCACTGAAGATATTCCTGGTAGCTCATGTCTTTAAGAAAGGCAAATAAATTGTCCTCACAAGTACAGCGCACACATTACGAAGTACTTTATGTAAAATGTGTGTGACCTGAGGCTTTTTTTTTTTTTTTTTGATAAAAAATGAAAAACATCATGAAGCCATTTCCGACGTTAGGTTTCTGGCTGGGACCCGCAAGGATAATAATAATAATAATAATAATAATAATAATAATAATAATAATAATAATAATAATAGTGAAAGCAAAGATAATCTTTGTATGTGTACAGGAAAGATCATTTCAAATAAAAGGCTGTAAATAAAAATGTAGGCAGACGCCGTATTATAACTTGCCTGTTTAATGACACCCGACATACGACCAGCTTTAAAATCTCATAAAATAAACAAATACAAAAAAATATCCAACTAGTCAGGACTGACTAAATACTTTTATCTTGATTGTTTTCCCTTTCCTCAATCTGAATCAAATTAAATAAGATGAATAATTAAATGAAAGATGAATAAAAACATAACTTGTACTGTATTTATTGCAAACCGAAGTAATGTACAAAATATGGAGCTGTTTTTCGAATATTTCTTATGTTTACTGTTCAGTACCCTACTGTCCTGTACAGACATTTAAAAATGTTATAAATGGAACAAAACATGACATTAAAGCTACCTTGAATCTGGATGGTAGAAACCAATTACAGGCGACATATATCTGAACTCGTGGTCAGATACAACTTATTTAGCCATCAGTTCGTTTAGCAACCAATTCGTAAGTGAGGGATCGCTGTATTTTTTTAATAAAAGATGATAAAATCATTCTGGTCGTTCGAAATCTCGTGATCAGCCCCCACCCGTCAATTAATGGAATCAGCCTTGGGATCTATAAAAAAAAGAAACCGTTTCTCTTAGATTATATGACTTTCCATTCGATCTCAATGTGAAGATCAAAGAAAGGTAAAAATTGGAAAACTATGAAGACAATGGGTGAGAATAGAAGACAAGAATCGTGTGGGTTAGAGGCTAATCCATAGTAGCCCCTCCCCCCACGGATCATCATCAATTCATTCAACTCGGAAGGATCATTGTCTTCTATTGTTAGACTCGTTTAGGATGCGGTATGATTAAATGGCTCAGTGCCCATCATCTCATCACATATGTGTTTGTAAATGCACAGACATTTGTCTATGAAGAGATTAAATAGACTGAGCAGCCGATAACTGTACGAAATAAAATAAACCTCGCCACTTGAGAACTTTCAACAGTATCAACATCTAAAATGAATAACACATGTCACTAGAAGAGAAAGTAATGAAATAATCAAGATTTTAAAACAATTTCCAATAAAAGGCCAAAAAATGAAACTCCCACTAACAGAGGAAAGATCGATAACAGCTACTGGGTTTGAGAAACCTGTTTTCCAAAATAAAATGTTTAAGATAAAGATTTTATAAATTTCAACCGAAAGCAGCACTGCCTGCTCGTTCAATAAATTCCAAATGTTTCCTTATAGGGAAAGGGTAATATTATCATTACCGTTACCATTAGATGCACTGCCGAGCTGTCGGCAAGATCGTTGAGGCGAAGTTAGAATTATTGGAAATTTAAAAGTCATACGTGTACTGAACACTCACGTCAAAGGACGCAACTATTTCGTTATACCTTCTAGTGTATCTAAAGGAATGAATGATTTTAAAAGACTAAATATTTTATGTTTCGAACTGAGACTCTCTGAAAGTAATACTTTCTATTGATTTCAACGAAAACTATAACATATCAAGGAATGAGAATAACACTGTAATAAAGAGGAAGTTCCCAGCTAGAAACACCTTTTTTTTCTGGCCACTACTGGTTTTGAATTTTGCTAGTGACAAACAAGACCCTATATGCCATACTCAGAACAATTCTTGAGCAACCACTGCCGATATTGTGGAAACCTGTTCCTCACAACCGAACTGTGCTCATATCCACTGTTTGTTTTTCGTAAACGTTTAGCAAGCGTGGATAAACGTTTTCTTTCTTAGACCCAGACGTATTTTTAAGTCAAAAGCTATTTTGTCAGACTACCGCTCTTTGCTTTCTGTAATTAGGCAAAATGGATTATTGAGGTGAAGCTTCAACCTGCTGCTATACTACCAGCATCATCCTCTAACGTTGTGTGTCAATACAAGAAAATAATTGATTACGGAATATTATAAAAATTCACGTTAAAAGAATTTAGATACATTTTTTATACATAATAAATGCATTCTCGGATAAGGCTATCTCTTTGAATTGATAACAAGAGCAAATACATCTGTTTTGCTCTACTCGATGCCCATGTCTAAATTTGTTGTTGTTCGATGTCAGAAGGCAAACTAGCGGCAAATATGGTACCTCGGAATCATAAAGCCAGGGTACCATATTTGCCGCTAGTACAAGATTAGCGCAGTACTAGATTCATGGCAAGGTCTCATTTTACAGTTAAAATGTCTAGATATAACCATAAGTTCTATACTGAGAGTTGCTTCTCTCGTAATTCCCGCTTATAGAACTCACTTCCGGCTTCTTGCTTCCTGCTACCCATTCAACTGATCTTCAATAATTTATATGCAATTTCAATCGTTATCTTCTGTTTTCTTACTTCTTTTATTGTTTATTTCTCCTTATTATTTTTTCTTAAATTTTCTAACACTCAGTAATTTTTGTCACTTAGTGGCTTTGTTGCCTTTTCTTCGGGTGAAATGATGCTAAAAAATCGATTAAAAGTGGCTAACTAATTCATGTACTGACTAACGCTTGATTTTGACGGAAACAAGAAAGAACCAATGTTAATGGGAACTTGTGTTGACTTAAGGAGCGACATAATTATGAAAAATGCTGATAATACTTTTACTGTCACATTGGTGCACTTAGATTGAAAAAAAAAATTATAAAAACATTCAATGTTCTTTCAACTGATGCGTTTTTCTTACAGTCTATGTGAATCTTGTTCTAAAGTATACGAGAAAATTCACAGATGCACACTCAAGGAAACATGGCACAGTGGATAAAGGCGTTGGTTAGATCCAGTGACAGACCCAAAGAGTGTGAGTTCAATACTCGGTTAATGCAGTGGAGAACTTTCAGAGGGAAAAATTAGCATGAGATAACTGATAACTGACATCCATCGAACATGACACGTGGAACTAGAACAGTCTACCCCAGTGATCGAAATAAAGGGTTCAGTTCGAAATTCCAACCACCTGAAGAAGGCCGGAGTGTACAACGGCCGAAACGTTGTGACAAATATGCCGACAATAGTCCGACTAATGTAAATACTGTACATAATACCTCATCTCAGAAATATAGACATACATTTTCCTAATTTGTCTTACTTTGGGAAGACATCTTTCGCTATTTCAATGCGCCATTGGATTTCTGCGACACGTTTTCCATCGTTTGTAAAAACATGTCCCAAAATCTCTGTACTTGATGGATTTTACGTTTTAGAATTTAATCTTGACTCTTGGACCGCCTCTCTTCCTAATAACTATACATTTTTTTTACAATTAATGATAAGTTATTTCTTTCTACTTATCTGTACGATCTTGTCTATAAGTTTCTAACTTTTTTTTTGGTCTTCCAGCAACATAGTGTCATCTTTGCATTTTATGTTGTCATGATTATAGCGACCAATCACAAATCCTGGAATGACGTCTTGCTCTCTTAGAATCGAGACGATATAAGAAAATATTGTCATCAAATTAGAAAAAAAAAGAAGCAAGATAATAATGTGAATATTTCGTAGAATATAGCTCCCATATTCGTCCCGATGCTTCTGCTATTTATCTAGAGATATATAAAATCCAAAAAATAATCTGCAATATTATCGGTTTGGATCTGGTATCTCAGCTTCAATCTCTTTCTCACAGCTGCGACATAGCTTCCATTTGTCTTTTCTGTAAATGTTTTTATGGTGGTTGTTTTGATGATCTTTCCTATTTATTACATTGACTTCATCAATTAAAACGCGGCACAAAATTGGCAGTTAGGTCTCATTCTTTTACAGTTGAAACTGCTAGATGTAACCGTAAGTTTTATGCTAATACTTTCTTCTCTCGTACTTCTCTCTTGTGGAACTCTCTTCCGGCTTCTTGCTTTTCTAGCTACTAAGAGTTTTATAAAATTAAATGCAAAGTCAATCATCATTTTTTCCTTTTGAATCCTGTTCCTTTTATTTTCCTTTTCCCACTCAACAACGTTTGCTTAGTTTCTTTCTCTCGCAATGTCTGCTTGCGCTTTACGCGTTTCATCGCGTTGCTTGGGGTGAAATGATTAAAAGAAAAAATTGTCTTTGTTTTGAATCGCTAATAAGAATTCAGATAGTGTTAGTCGACATTTTTCAAAATTGCAATTCGAAAGATGTTATAACTACACTAATATACGAACAATAAAGCCTTTGAAATTGTAAAGTATTTCATTGTACAGACTTGAGATTCCCCAGTTACACTTTCTCTGATTTGATCCGTTCAGTAACAGACAGATGTTCCGTTAAATCGTCTTGACGTATTTCGTTTTAGATTTTACGCTGTGTTATATATAATGTAATTTTAGAAAATGAATGATAGATTCAATAAAATAAGCAAGTCGATTTGTCTGATTACGACAGTACTGTTATTAAGGCATTAAATGAACCCGTTTTCAAATGTCAGAGACAGCGATGCCTTGAAGCCATCCTGCCGATGACGTGGTCAGCTGGTTCTTCTTGTTAATAACTTGAGAAGTCAGACCGCTTCAGCGTGACTTCCTTTTTATGAATGTTTTCGCAGATTAAATAACTAATTTTACCCAGATAAGCAACTTTAGGAAAAGAACAAGGTTTTTGCATGCTTATATATCAAAATTAATGTTGCTACTTCTGGTTTCCTGGACATTTGATCTGTCGAATTCGATTAGAACATGGTCAATCATGGCTCTTCCCAATTTCTTTCATTCACAATGTTCACAATGGCTCATGAACCACTCAAGGTAGAGGATTATTGAAAGTCGTTGTTGTATTGACGTAAGAGAAGGTCTAAGTGTAGATTTAGTTGGACAGATAACAGTTAACCCTATATTATATGTGCTTAAGATTGTAGTGATTGCGTAAACATCTGCTCGGGAGTTTGTTCCTTTTATTGTGCTCAGTAACTATTGATTCTGTAATAACCTTCTTTGAGCTCCTTCTTCCATCCATTCATACAGATACTTTAAGTAGGTTTCTTCCTCCGGTACAATGCTTTCAGTATATTCTGTGTGTGTTTTATTCTCCAGGCACTCTTTCCTCATTAAAAGTTTCCATGTATTTTTTTTTTTCATTATTTCAGTAATTTCGTTGCTACAATAAATCCTGTGATGTGATTATTACATATTTAGGTACCTCCATAATTCGGTATACTTAAGGTTTAAATAGATTTTTATAAATGAAAAATCTTTCTTGAACCTTTAATTTTACCTTTAATTGAAAGCTAGGTGATTAAATTTACTATTTCCGGTGAGCAAAATACTCTGTAATGTATTTTAAAACAGAAATTCTATTGGTTAGAGTCGAATCATTTTGGGGGCTACAAATAGCAGTTTAGTGTCCTTTTTTGTCA
>OZ010579.1:56471498-56476498 GCA_963932145.1 Acanthosepion lycidas | reverse complement strand
TTTATAGCGGTGTAAAAAGTCGACTGGCGTATCTTCGGAAAATGAGTGTAAGCCATGGTTTAATGGAACCCCTTTAGCAACACATAATTCAGATACCGTTGAAAAATAATATTTTACGAAAGTAGTTGCGCATCACTTGACAATTATCAATTACGCGACTAGAAAATTCACCTGTTGGTGTGGTCAGTGAATTGCAACCTGCTTGAAATACGGAAATCTGAAATCGTACATTCGAGTTTAGTATCCGACTAGTAAATTGAAAGCACATTTTCTCCATGGCGTATGTAAATTTACTAGCTTGTTGTATCTGTGATTGATTGAATATAACTTGAGTAAATTTAATTCTCACATTATCTATGTCCGAACAAAATATTTTAAATTATAACTTTTTTATTAAGTATGATCCGACAACTTTTAATTTTTGTAAAATGTCACGCCTGCATTTCCGTAAACCATTACGATCTGAGGGGCACCATATTTATTTCCGACATAGCAACAGTAGCTTATCTAAGTTAAGATAGTCTGACGGAACCCATCCTTCTTCAAGCTGTTTTTTATTCAAAAATTTGATTTTCTAAGACTAGTTGTCACACAAGAAGAGAAACTCTTTGCCCTACTATTAATTCCTATCCAGAGGTAAATTTGTCTTTAGTAAACCTGCCCTTGGCTATTATCATTGTTTAAAATAGAATCGATATATTAATTGCTAAAAGATGCATATAAACACACCAATGCATCAAGAAATCATACATTTTTTGTTTTTACGGTTTATCAACTACTTTGCTGATTATTTACACCCGAGGCATACATTTAGGATGATTTTTTAGAATAATTGGTATTATTTTGCGAGTAAATATAGCATTAACCATATTTTGCAGACAACAATGATTTTTTTAAGATACAATCCTACTATTTAGCCAATAGCTTGGTGGTAGAAGAAATGAATTCGTACCATTCTCAAGAGTCTTTGCCTGTAAGGGAATGTAAGGAATACGACTGGAATTCAGTCTCGGCTATCTACGTTCACTGCCATCTATTACACTACCAACGCATTGTACAAGAAATCAAACAAATTCTTACCAATAGCATAAACATTTTTAGACCATGAACTTAAAAAAACGACTACAAATGCTAGAGGCATTAAGCATAAAAATACCGCCTAACTTAATGAACAACGAAACCTGATATTTGTAAAGGAGAGTGATTACTGAAGAAAAACATAAATCTTTGATAATGGTAAACGACAGCCTAATGTAACTAAACACTGGAAAATATATTTTAAATATTAAACTGAAACCAAGAAAAAAAAATGTTTCAAGGAAAGAATAAATCAAAATTTAAAATAAAAAGGAATATTCGTTTATACTTAAGTAATTTTGCACAAATGAAAACCTGTTGCTCGAAAATAGCATATGCATAAACTGCGACATATATATATATATATATATATATATATATATATATATATATATATATGATACAGAGTTAAAGCAATCGGATGTCTAGCCACACTTATGAGCTGTGATGCAGCGAAATAGTATGTGGATGACAATTTATGTTCTCGTTCGCCGATTGTGCACTATAGGGAAGGGAAATTTTCAGCAGTGTCTTCTGTTGTTACTAACGCCTCGCTATTCAGTTATTAATTGAGCACTCTTGACTACTAATTTGGCGGTTGTATACATCACGTATATAATATGTTAGAAGATACCCTTTCTCTCCCGCGTGCCTATAGCTGAAGACTAGAGTCTCTGACTAATGACAAATCGATCGAGGTTTATCTCGAATGTCTAGTCAGACTAATTAGCTGTGATACAGCGAAACAGGCTTGTATGTGGATGACTACATCATAGAAAATATTCGTCCTTTGACAGGATTCGAACCTGCATCCTATACGGAACCGCCATTTAGCCGGGCCACAAAGGATCGTTCGGTGGCCGAATCGGTTAGGCACGCCCGAAAAAATGGCGGTTCCGTATAGGATGCAGGTTCGAATCCTGTCAAAGGACGAATATTTTCTATGAAAATTTCTCGGACATTCAGGCCGGTAAATGTTATTTAATACTGTTTATTATAAACAGAGCATTTACTTAAATACTTGTATCTATAAAAAGAACGTTAAACATAAAAAATGTCTTTAATAAATAAATTGTCGGACTTTGTCCATTTCTTATATATATATATATATATATATATATATATATATATATATATATATATATATATATATATATATATATATATATATATATATATATATATATATACACACACACACACACACACACCGATAACAAAGATGACGTGAAGGCAAAAATGTCGTTAGTGGGTATCTTATAGAAATGACCTTTGTGTAATTGTTCCGTCGACTCATCCGGGTGTATCAATCATCCTGACGAGTGGACCGAACAATTACACAAAGGTTCGTCTACGAAACTCTGAAGTATAGGTGTTGAATATAACATCACTCAGCCAAGTGACAAATTTTATATTTGTATTAATTATATAATAAAAAATAGTATTATATATAATTAATATATACTGCATATATATAAATTATATATATATATATATATATATATATATAATGCAACTTTCATACGTATTTATTTATGCCATACTCTCATTGTCTTTTGCATAGTAATCCAGAAGATCTTCAATGAAAAAAAAAATTGTTAAATTATTTTCAAATAGAAGCTTTGTTTTATCGCAAAGCCATATATATAAGTAACCGAGTGTTAATCAAACTTTCTACTCAATAATAATGAGCAACTGACCATTTTGTTGAATATTACTTCACGATAATAGGTAACATTTTTATTAAAGGTCATAAATGCATTTTCTATTTGTTCATCAAAATATTTCTCGGTACGTTAGTGGCTACGCTGTTTCAAAAGCATGCAAAAGCGTTTGCTCGGGGGTTTCGGTTATTCATTTAGCCATTTTCAAAAACGAGAACCTAAAATAAAAGTTTCTTACATTCTGAATGCGTGTAAATTTATATAATGTAAGTTCCTCATTTCCTGTTAATAATAACTATTCAATATCCGGTCTGTACCGATTGGGTCACCGTACAGAACTGGCATGATTTTAAAAGATCTGAAACCCCTAGTGACATTCGAGTAAAAAAGCATCATTTGTTTATATCGTTGTCTTTTTACATTGTTAACCTTTATATCGGGTTAGTTATCGCTTGTTCCCGAACGGGAGAAATTTCACGATAATACTCTACCAAGTGTCGCCATCCTTTGTTGTTTCTAGCATTATCGTCCTGTAAATGATCGAGCTCGCAGGTGTCAACTTAGTCCGATACATATCCTTCTCCGCTAGAACTTGGACCTTCCAATGTAGAAAAGCTTTCTGTAACTTATTTGTGCATTTCCGGGAACGGAACATGACAGAAGACTGTCCTGTGTTCTTTTCTTTTCCTTCAAAATGCATGTTCTTTAACAAAGTCTAATTGCTGTTGTTTTGTGTTATACGTTCCATTTGGTGATTTCACCACAGAATCGCAGACTATTTACACGTGGTCGAAAGATGGCAAAGCGCGTAATCAAACCATATGCGTTGTGTCCCGATTTTAATAGCCGTGTGGCAAACTTGGTTCGCTCAAATAATTAGTATTGGTACCTGAGTTTTTAGGACAGTCTTCAAGAAAGAAATATTGTCAGCTTCGATGATGAGCATCCTTAACAATGCAGTCAGAAACTAAACAAACCTTTTGCGATGTTTGAAAACATTTAATTACATAATTACCATAAGTTTAAAAGAAAAATTTTATTCGCAATATTTTATCATGAAAGGATAGGTTATTTCTCTTTTTTTTTTTGTTTTTTCAATATTGTCTGAAGTAAATAAATAAAAAATTATGACAACAAAAAATGTCCTTATTATCTTCGAATTTCTAATGAAGTGGGCCTCCGTCGTGTTTGAGCAGCCATTAGAGGAATCAATAGATTGATTTCATTGATTTAAACAGAATTGATTAACAGACCTGGTCTTTGAAGACGAACGTCTGTGTCGTTTCACGCAGTTTTCTGTTTGTTAATCGATTTTCTAGGAGACATCACTTCATTAAAACGCCCAGAGATAAACGGAGAGTTAATCACATTGAGGAAAGAAGACAATGTGTTGACGTCTGCGATTATACGTGCTAGCATATGACTATATATTGGTGTATGCAAAAGTACACATGTGCATATAAACATCTACTCGCCTGTATACATAAACGCATAAACATTCACGTACATACATATGCATACAAAATAATTATTTAAATTTCCTCTACAAGCGAATAGTGCTCATAATCAGAGATAACGCTGTTGTAGATAAAAATTCTGTTGATCACTTAAGGCTAAAAACTGACAGTCACCGTGCAGTGTTGTATTCTATATCCACATTATTTGTATTATTCTTTTAAACTTATCATCCGAAGTAAGGCGACAATGCCACTGAGGTGACTGGGAGTGAAACGGAAAGAGAAGACTTCATTGTGGAGAAAGGAAAATAAAAGAACGGGTTTCAGTGAAGACAGAAGACGGCGTTGAATTTAAATTTTTGAAGATTGTAAGTGTTCGTAAAGGAAGAAACCGGAAAAGAGTTATACAGGCGGAAGTGCAAGAAGAGAATCTATCCAGTTACACATAAAAATAACGTCTTTTATTTAGTTTTACATTTGTAGCCTATTTTATGTTTAGCAATTTCAAAACGGGAGCTTGTTTATTTTAGATTCAAGCAAGATTTATCGTTCTTGTTAGGTTTTTAAAAATGGAGGTATCAGCTTGCTCGCATTTGTCAATAATTTCATTCTTTTTTTATTATTACACTGGCTGTGTTGTTAAATTCTTTAATTTTGAATTTTTCATTCCAGCATAGATTGTAATTTTTTCTTTTATTGGTCTTTATCTCTTTTATTAAATATAATCCTTTTAATGCTATTTTCATTTTCATTTTAAAAACACGTGATAAAAGAATGATAGAACTCATTAAATGTATTTAAA
>OZ010579.1:56421498-56466498 GCA_963932145.1 Acanthosepion lycidas | reverse complement strand
GCCCTTTCAAATACTCCCACACGGTGTCGTATATAGTTGGCCAGTGAAAGAAATTCGAGCGATAAATAATAACGATACTATTGATAATAAGACTAATAATATATTGTATATCAGTAGGCTCTTAGACCAAATAGATGCATGATGAGGAAAAATGTTAAAAAACACGGAATTTTTAAACATGCCTGCGTTCTTTCTCAACGTGAAATAAAATGAACTTGGTTAGATTTTAGCTAGTTGTTTTCCACGAATATAGTCACACAGGGTTGCGGGACTATTTTGTGGAAACTGTATTCACTGAGTAGGGGGAAATTTCTATTTAATCCTAGATTATGTGAATCTATCTAAAATGTATTTTTACTCAGATTTCTTCGTTTTTGTTGACATTTAAATGAATAATAATAATAATAATCATAATATATATATATACATACATATATATTAGGTTGGTGCAAAAATAATGTCGTTTTCTCACATATGTTAATACGTCAAAAAACGATATTATTTTTGCACCAACCTAATATATATATATATATATATATATATATATATATATATATATATATATATATATATATATATGCGTAGAAAAACTATAAAACTATAATGATAATTTAATGAATAGATTACCAAGGTCAATTTTATTTGCACACACAGATAACTCATAAGTTACAATAAACAAGCACGGCAATATTTATATAATGAATGCGTCATACAGAAATTTCTTATTCGTAAATATATCTGTAGTCTTTTATGTAAACACTCACATGTATACAGTAGTGGGTTTCATATATATATATATATATATATATATATATATATATATATATATATATATATATATATATATGAATATAGAAAATGTCAATGCCAGTGCCGTACAATAAGATGAAATACACACGTATGCCCAAATGTCAATAGTGAAACCATAAACATATCAAAATATAAAGACGAAAATACGCATACAAAATTATATAAGATACCAATGTATTAACACACACACACGCACACACACACGCAGGCACACACACACACCGGTGTTTATACTAGACAAACCTCTCTGGTCATAAAAGAGTCTGTTCAGGTCTGGGTCCTGAACGGATACGGAAATAGAGTTTGTTGCTTCACGCAAACGCAGACAATACCAGCTGCCCGATAGATAATTGCATTAACATAAACGCTGACGCTGAAGGCTTGTCACTTTCTTTCTTCTCTTTTATTTCTTCTCTCCCTCACCAACCCAACTGCTCACCAAAGTCCTGCCACTTCCCGTACGCTTTCCCGACAGATTTTAGTTTATACAAAGCTCATATAAAGCGGGGAGACATTGAAATCGGCGTCGCCAGCGTGTTTTCTGTGAAATGGGATTCAGCTCGGATTCCAGTTGACATTTCTGTCTGAGAAATTTTCAAACCCTGTTCACATATTTCTTGGCCAGGTGGTACGCGTAATCAGAGAAAATATTTTCGATGAAATTTTCTAGAATTGGTCTCTCCAATTCCCGCCTGAATTCAAACCTTGTCAGCGATTTAACAAGCTAATAAATAAATAAACAAAATTGCTTATTTTTCCTTTTCTGAATTTCTATATTCTATCTCGAGTGATGCCTACATCAAGCAAGTAAATTTCTATATCTTGGAAGGGTTTTTAATCCTTTGAGCCCTGCGTTTCTGAACACTTCTAACCCTTATATCGAACCCCCTGAATCAAAATTTGCAAATAATTGGTGTACTATGTTCCCCGATAGATATAGAAATAGTTACAAGTGTTTACCCACCGTTTAACTGATAGCTGGGCATTAAGTCATTCTTCTCTACCACTGTTCAACCGGTGGCTGGATTTTACGTCATCATTTTTTTTCGATCAGCGGTAAAGCGGTGGTTAGGTCATAAACTATTAAAAGAGTATTATGGTCAATGTAACACCGAAATCCGAACGCGCATTGGAATAGCGAAAGATGGTTTCCAAAAGCTAAGCAACGTATTAAGAAACAGGAAAATTCCGCTAGAAAAAAAACTGAATGCCAACCTGCTATGTATTATCACTCCTCCTCTATAGCCATGAATGTTAGACGATCGCTTCACAGATGAAGAAAAAACGGAAGCAACAGAAATGTCGTTCTGCAGAGGGATGCTGGAAATTCCTTCGAAGGAGCGCATAACAAAGAAAAATAATTTAGGAAAATAGAAGCAGAAAGCGCATTTACATTCAGAATGAGAAAAAGTTGATATTTCCTGGACGCTTAATGAGGAAGAAGGGCTTGGAGAATTTGATACTCATCAGACATTTCAAAAGTAAAAGGTGACAGAGGAACACACCTGATCATCTTATAAGACAAGCAGATATCATGGAGAAGGATATGAATAAAAGACAAACATTACTATGAGTTACAAAAGATTGGAAGAAGTAGGTGATGATCGCCGATGCCCTGAAGGGAAAAACCACTTAATCCATTTCTTAATTAACAAAGTGTTTTTTAGAGTATCCTTCTCATTTGTTTACGGAGACGATGTTGTTCATGATGACGGTCGTCTTTGAGTATAGAATCCAAAGGTTAGCAGTGGATATTCCGGTAAAGTAGCAGAGCGTACTTCAGTAGTTCTTCCTTCTGTTCTTTCTCCTGACAAGTTGGCAGAGAGTAAACAAAATGGCCGCCTTTATACACGACGGAGTGAATCTTTTACCTCTTTTGATTGGTTAACCTTCTATTGGTGGACTATAAAGGAAGTCAAGTCATTTGGGCTAGCTCACTAGTAAACATAATACCCCCCCAAAAAAAACTGCAACAGACGAGAGATCCGAATTCTAAAAAAAGAAAAAAAAAAGAAAAAGTAAGGTGCTATGAAAAAAGACTATTTGGTTAGACACTGACATAATCTGAGTGCATTTGCTCTAAAGAATATATACAATACATCCTTTTATTAAGATACCAATTTCAATCCTGTGTTTGAATCCCTATGACGGTATTCAAATTAGAAGTTTTAGGTCAAATATAAACATGAAATCGGAACCCAACGGACAAATCATTCTACCTTTAATTTCGTTAGCGTTACTGTGTGCAAAATTAGTGAAAGGCTCAATCTAGGTTCAACAATAGAAATGAAGGCGAAATAACTCTAGGGAGAGAAAAATAAACAGACACAAAAAATATGTATACTTTTCTTACCATATTTGCTTATTTATTCATGGGTTCACATGGCGGAATCTCGTTGGGCGGGGGTTGATAGCTTACACTACTACTAAATTCTCTCACTACAGACAAACGCTCCACATATTCCATTTGACGTGTAAGAACTCCAACTCCAAACTCTCATGCAATAACCATCTTTGTCCAGTCTCTATGACTGCAAATTCTCACTTCATTCCCAGCCCAACTTAACATCATTGTTTGCAGTCTTTCGACTCAGCCTTTCTACATATTCACCTGCTGCCTGTCACCCGCTAACGGGTGGTTCGCAACTTCCTTACACTAACTGTTACTCAGAATACATAATCCTATGACCGGAAGTTCTTAACTTCCAGCTAACTGGCACTTGACCCTGAATGTTTCATTTATTTATTTAATTAATTCGCTCAGCGGTTAGCAATAATGAATCTATAATTTTCAGAGTTTGTTGTCTACGCTGTCATAAACCCCAGTCTAGATGAAATGATTTAGTGCACACTTGACTTTGTAAGCCGTTTTAAGCAGTTAGTTATTGTGTCACGTAATTATGGATTTTTAATAGATGCCATATGTCAGTACACAAGTTCAGGTAAATTCCAAGACTCAGGTTCTGATTTTTTGAGCTTGATCACTTGTTATTTCGGCTAATCATGATCTTTGTCTATCACATTAACGTATTAATTTATTAAGGTAAATTTAATCAAATTCGCTTGTTCTCTAATGTTTATAAAATTACTTACACTAAAGATTATCGTTAACGCAGAAGAAAAAAATAACTTCGTCCGCCCACAACATATCCGAAATTTAGGGTTATCAACTGTTTTTCTTAGGCGATTTTTCTTGAAATGCATGAGAAGCGAGTTCCATCAAAGGGTAAAGTTTGGGAGATGTATTCATATCCACTAGTTGCAGAATCGCACATTAAAATATGTCAGGGTCTGTCCTAGATATGTAAGCCAGTGGTCGATATAGTTGAGCTTAAGATGTGTTCATGTGAGACAACGGAATGATAGGAAATGATATAAATGCCTCATCGAGAGGAAAAAGTGTAAGTTTCCTACTTCCTCGCAACAAAAAGGTCTACGCCCGAAGAATGTCTCCAAAGAAACAAATTCTCACGCCGACATTTAGTAACTAACTCCAGAATTTAGCAAAAAATAATTTTACGTATGACAGAATTAAAAAAAAAAAAAAAAACTCCAAGCATTTCAAGCCAAGCAAGGCAATAATGCCACTAAGATGCATGGGGTAACTAGGGGTGAAAGCGAATGAGAAGGCTAGCGAGGAGAAAGAATGGTAAAAGAACAGGAATCAAGAAAGATGGCGATTGATGTTGCGTTTAAATTTAAGAAACCGGAAGAGAATTACACAGACCGGAAGTACGAGAAAGGAAACTATTAGAAGAGAACTTCCGGTTATATCTAGTTAATTAAACAGTAAAATGATGAAATTTGGCGTCGTATTGTTATTAGTCATTGCAGCGGTAATGTTATACCTTTCGCGAGGGCATTCATGAGAAGTAAATGTAGCAGACTTAGGTGGAAGTTGAACTCGCCTAACCGATTGCATCATCCGCTCTGAAAGCTGCCACGCTATCCGCACAGAATATGTATACTTACCTGTATAAAAATGAGGAGTCAATAGAATGAACTGCAGATATTACGAAGATATTACGAAATTTCCCTCACTTTAACAGTTTGAAAGGATTTATGACAGTCATTTTGAAAAAAAAAGTACTTATCAATATCATCATGTACAGACAAACCTCTCATCTACGGACCCCCATCAACTATATAGGCAAAGTAATGAAATAATCTGCAGGAAAAAAGACAAAAAAAAAAACTTCCAAATCGTCAGCGATATATTTCAAAATTTGTAGGCTTAACGGAAGGAGTTTTATTAGTTCTCAAAGTGACCACTTGGTCGGCGGTGGTGGGCCTTTCAATCGTAAACAAAGACAAGTGTACAGTATATAAAGTACGATCCCGTATCGCGTGCGTGGGAAAGTAACTGTGAGAAATATAATATTTTTCTTATTTTGAATAATATATATATATTAAATATATATTTATTTATGCCATATATAAATTTTTATAGTATTTACATTATGAACATAACTACTGATAGTTACTAGAATAGCTCAAAAATAATCCCTTCTCATCTACGGACAATCGGATTTAACGGATCATCCCTTCCACTATTAGTCCGTTGATTAGAGGTTTGTCTGTAATTTAAAAAGGCGCACAATCTTGTTTTTGACGTCAAACCTTTAAAAAAAGTTCAAATGACCTTTAATATAAGCTTACATAAGCCATTATCAAAGATGTCAATTACAACATATTAAACAATATACGGACAAGACAGTGATGATAGTCTGTCATTATTTACATAGATGATTTCTAAGCAACGATAAACACGTGCATAAAGACGCTAGAATCGAAAATCTTTATGCACGTGTTTATCTATGTAAACAATGACAGACTATCATCACTGTCGTGTCCGTATATTGTTTAATATGTTGTAATTGACATCTTTGATAATGGCTTATGTAAGCCGAAAGCTTAGATTGATTCCAGAGTTTCATAGGCGAAATTTTCCGTAATTGTTCAGTACATGCGTCAGGAGGTCGCAGCGATTAACTGCCGTTTTTCTCATTTTTATCTTTAGACTAAGTTTGGTGTAATTAATTAATGTGCTATTTGATATATTCTTATTAATTGAATTAGGCTGAATTTTTATCTTTAACTTGTGTGTAACGCGTGCGCGGAAGATAACATTTTTAAGCCAAATAGGATTTATAATCAAAGTGGTCAATACAAAGAGAATCAATTAGAAATTCATTTCAATATATTCACTTATCTCTTCTATACACAGAGTTTCGTGTAATTATATACATTCTGTGGGAGATTGATGTAAAAATTTTACCATCATGTCGCCTGAAGGCTGAAAATCATTCTGTGAATATTAGATTAGAGATATGTTAAGTGAGCATATTTAATTCCAAACACACAGACGCTCTCTCTCTCTCCTTCTCTCTCTCTCTCACACACACACACGCACATATATGTATATATATATATATATATATATATATATATATAGATGTAAAGTAATTTCCGTATTTCTTTTGCTTATTTATTTCATCTACCGCCCTGCGCAACCGAGAAAACTTAGATCATATTTCCTTTATAAGGCTTTTTACAGTATGCAGGGCAATCGACGGCATATATACAGTTTAAAACATAAACAGACCGTTTATTACATGTATCCACTAAAAATAACGTTTGTAATAATAATAATAATAATATATATATATATATATATATATATATATATATATATATATATATATATATATACATATTAGATTGGTGCAAAAATAATGACGTAAAAATGTCGTTTTTTGACGAATTTTTAACGTCAAAAAACGGCATTATTACGTCATTATTTTTGCACCAACCTAATATATATATATATATATATATATATATATATATATATATATATATATATATATATATATATACAAGGCACACACACGCACGCACACACACGCTCGCACTTTATTATAACAAAGTCTATAAATCGTTTTGCTCAACAAAATACAAATTTACGTCATATGGGGGTGGATAGATCTATTTCCACCGACGAAAACTAAGTCAGACTTATTTAAGCCCAGTGTACAGACTTAATAGTTTTTGTCGAAATTAGACTGCATCAACTAAAAATAAGTACAGAAAAGTGGAAAAATAAGTACAGAAAACTGTTAAAAAGAAAAAACAGTTACCAAATACGTTATGTTATGGTTTTATTTTTTCAAGAATTCTACTATTTCTGTGAGTTTGGTTACATTGGAATTCCTGTTTCTTTATTAAGCAACCATTTAGCCATCGCGTGTACTAATTCTTTCTCAAATCTTAAATAATACAAATACTGACCAAAATCAAACAAATGGTTCAAGAAATAGTACATGTTACTTGGGAAAATTATTTTGAGAAGTTCCTGAAGGTTGACCGTCTGATCCACTACCTTCGTAGTAAGCTGAACCACTGCTATCCTATTATGTATGCGCGCGCATGCGTGCTAGGCTACCGTCTGTTTTGGGCGGGGAAGCAATTTAGTCTTGCATACATCTATTTCTTTTACCTTTAACTCAATCCAATCGTCTTCACAGCCAATGAGCAACTCACGTGATCTTGGGTCTCTGCGTGCAGACACATAAAATATGCTAACGTCTTGTTAAAATAATAATAAAAAGAAATAAACAAACACCGAACAATGACAAGAAAAAAAAATCCGGCAACTTTTGTGAGGAAAATACTTTAAATTCCTCAGGGATTTTTTTTCCAGGCAAAGATTAGTTTTCCACTGCAATTTGTTTTGTTTTAATGTATGTTTATCCTATTTTTTCTCATTTTATCGATTCTTCTTTCAAATTTAATGTGTCTAATACGACTACTATTTCAAACTACCTCCATTATTCTTATAATAATTGTGTTTTAGGCATTTCCATGTTTACACGAGATGTTTGATGTTTGATCGCTTGAAATTGAGTGGCAACATGACTTTTCAATTCTCCACCAGCTTTCCGATTATTCGTTGAAATTTCAGCAAATGCCTGACGTGAAAGGTATCTAATATATTCGAATTTATAATTCATAATATATATATAATCTAATGTTTTTGGTGCGATTCTAATTCGACCAGCTTTTTATGGGCAGGAGACAAGTTTAATGTTTAATAGTTTTCTCAATTCGAGGGTATGTTTTTTTAAATTTTTGTTTAATTTGGAGTTCATTCTGTGATCTCCTGGCTCAACCCTATCAATACCTTCTAAAAACTGAGATAGAGTAATCGGCTTGGATCTTAGAATTTCAGTTTATAATATACATTTCAATTTCTATGATTTTCTTAGAAGTTTACAGAAGCCTTTTATCGCCATTATTTTCTTTCTCTGTTTTGGCTGATTTTTTCTTATGATTGCATTAAATTTTCCTATAGTTTAAAGTCTCCTTATTTTCTTCCGCTTTGCTCTATTCTCTGTCTGAATCATCCTGCTGTGTTAGATAATGTGGAATGTAGAGGTGTTGCAATGATTAGCGACTCGAAACGATAAATCGGCGAACCAAGTTCGAATTCCAAGCGAGTTGGTTACAATCACTTTCTCGCAAATACTATTGGGATTGGTATGCATTAATCTCTTATCCCTTTTAGATTAAATAACAGGGCGGACTACGCGTTCTAGCCATGAGTGGCAACCGGTGTAGAAGGACATCTCAGAATAAAAAAATACCCAGCACCAGTGTACAGTCTTATAAAGGATTTCAGAGCTCTCAATTAACCTTAGTTTGGGTTGTGAGCACTGGTTTCGACTGCGGTTGATGAAGGGGAGGACCATGTACGAGATTCTATTATTATCGTTGTTGTCTTTTTTGGCACATCTTATTGGATGTTCTTGCCCTTATTTTATATGAAGCTACATGTGCCAGCCTTAAGTGTCTATTAATAGTACCTTTCTGATTGTCTTTACTACGCCAGGTTTTCTGCAACACATATAGCTAACTCATTATTGCGTGAGAGAGCATCAAGCTAAAAAAACTGACGCGTACAAATATACGAAACCCAGTATAAACATCATGACGCCTGTTTTGATAAGCGCATACTTCACGGTCAAATATACGCGATATGGTGACAAATTTTCATAAACGTGGACCATAAACTTACAGGTAGGGATCAGTTATAAATCCTCGCAGGTCGGGTAAACCATCCTGGCACCCGGCCATTATACTCTTCCAATAAACCTACTGATGAACAGAGGAGTACAGTGCGTCTGCAAACATACTTTGGTTAAAGTCAGGCAACTGCACTACTGAACGGGATATTTAATGTAACCCAACTAAATACACCAAGAGAAAATATCTTCTTTTTAACACCTTTAATCAGTTAATATTAGAAACCAGAAAGCAATGCTTTGGGGTTTCATCAGGGAAATTTGCTTGTGTTATACGTTATTCTTTTTCAATCTGAAATCTTGCTTTATGAATGTTCTCAGTCCTCAGTCTCAGTACATTTTCAAACAGAGAACATTTTGCGTGAAACTTATAATGAAACGCAAATATGTGAAGTTATGAAATACGAAGTTTTATTCTGATTTACTCAATGTAGAACTTTACGTTCTGGGGTATTTTTTAAATTAATTCATCCCGAGCAAGGCGATGACGCCTCTAAGACGCAAGGGGGGGGGGTTACTGGGAATTAAAAGCAAAGAAAATTATTACTACAAATAAAAATAATAATATAATTATTTGCTTTTACATTGTTTTTTTTTTATTACAATACCGTACCGAGACATTACCCAAAACCTAATGCAAGGTCGTAAATCTATGAATTCTCTTTGCTCAAATTTTGATGTTAAAGGGTACGTAGCATTATATTTCATATTTTTTATTATTATTTTTTTTATTTCTAAGGGTAACAATAGTCTAAATGTTTTACATGTTTCCAGTGTCAATTTCAAGTCCATTTTTTTTTTATTTTGGGATGTTCTATAACAACTATATTTTCATCTGAAATATTTTAGAAAAGACAATCATTTTGCTTGTAGTCTTTAATCATTATTTCTGGTCTGTTACGTTTGATATGTCTGACAGTATAACTAGCAAAGTCCCAACGAATAGAGACTTTTATGCATTCTCTGTCATGTTCTTTTTTTGTGAATGCTATAACTAGGTTGGTTTATTTAGTTTTACCGCATATCAACATCAATGGGATATCTAATGCTGACAAGATAATTAGGATAGGTTCTTATGAATAGAATATATATTCATTGTAAAAAATCGGTTTGTAGGAGATCAGATTTCATGGATATATTTTTTCTAAGAAAGTTTTATTTCGAGTGCCAAATTTATTGCTGGTAATATTTCTTTTCCAAAAATGAATTGATGGTAATTTCAAAAAAAAATATTGCTGGTATTTCTACTATAAAAACCTATTTTTACTTTTTCATAGTGTTTTGATCCCAGTTTGGGAGTTAACTATTTTGCCATAGCTGAAAAGCTAACAGGTGGTAACACCCAGGGTTTAGGGTGGACCTAGGAACACCAGCAATTGGTTTCACGTTCCTCAAAGCCTCCTGATGAGAGGGGACCTGCTGTAGTTTATCGTCATCCTCAGGACGTGTTCTAATTGAAAAACAAGAGGAGTTCGTCAGTTTGGTGAAGAACCTAGATAAAAAAAAATCTTTCAGATATAGCATTAGATTAATGTTGAGAAAAAAAAAACATGGCGAACGATGAGAAAAACACTTTCAACCAAGAAAAACGTCGGTCATCATCGACTTAAAATAGTGAAACAAATAAAAAATATTGGCCCGATTAAAACATATTGAACCGATTAAAACATATTGAACCGATTAAAACATATTGGCACGATTAAAACATATTGAACCGATTAAAACATATTGATCCGATTAAAACATATTGAACCGATTAAAACATATTGGCACGATTAAAACATATTGAACCGATTAAAATATATTGATCCGATTAAAACATATTGGCACGATTAAAACATATTGAACCGATTAAAACATATTGATCCGATTAAAACATATTGAACCGATTAAAACATATTGAACTGATTAAAACATATTGAACCGATTAAAACATATTGATCCGATTAAAACATATTGGCACGATTAAAACATATTGAACCAATTAAAACATATTGAACTGATTAAAACAAATTGGCACGATTAAAACATATTGAACCGATTAAAACATATTGAACCGATTAAAACATATTGGCACGATTAAAACATATTGAACCGATGAAAACATATTGATCCGATTAAAACATATTGAAACTGATTAAAACATATTGATCCGATTAAAACATATTGATTCGATTAAAACATATTGAACCGATTATATAGTTGCTATGGAACCTAGAAAATAAATAAAGTCAAAAGCGACACAAACAGTTGCATATGCAACAAAACAAGGAACCATTTGGAAAGTATAAAAAAATCTACCTGAAATCAAAGATTAGACTTTTGTATGAACTGGCTTCAAAATCTTTGTCTAGACTTGCAAGTCTTGGTCATTAACGGAAGAATAACAATAAAAAATCCAAGCATTAGTGATGAGATGCTAATCTTCGTAGTCATTTCCGATGTGGATCGCATCACAAATGACGTAGTGCGAGGAATCAGCAAATAAGAAACATGGCCACTGAAAGATGACAACCGTCAAGAAGCGAAAGTCGAAATAGTATGAACACGCTATAGGAGCTAACAAGATTTTCACTGCCATCCTACAAGTCTACACCTTAGGCAAAGACAGAAGAGACAGATTGACGAATATAATGGCTGACAACCTCACTGAGTGGACTTGGAGATTCCTTACAGAAACTCAGGCATTGGTACGCAACGGAGACATATAGAGGGAGTTGGTCAAAAGTACACCCGGTTATAGAACTTCTCTTGCTAATATCTCCTTCAGAATTATGTTCATATTTTTTTCAATATCCTGACTAATTTTGACATGTCGAATTTTGGATGCTTTTGGTTTCAGAATTAGACAGCCAGAGTGTCATTAGTATTAATATTTTCTTTGATTTCTGTTGTATCAAATTTCTTTACAGGTCACATCAAGAGACCTAAGTTCAGAAAAGACCTCTTGACATTTTCTACTGATCATTTTCGTTAAAAAAAAAGAGATTACATACATTTTACATAGATAAAGCTCTTTCTAACGTATGAGCTGTACTTATAAGTACAATCTTTTGCATATCTTTAAGATATGGGCTACCAGAAATCCCTTCACTGACTTTATCGGAACCTTTTCCAATCAATTCGAGTGCTCCAACTACAACTGGAATTATTAATGTCACCATATGCCACATTTTTCAGATTTCCACTTCAAGATCCTTGTGTTTTGATAAGTATTTGAAGATCCTCAAAGATGAATTACAATCTGCAGGGACTATCATGTCAATAAGAAAGTACATTTTGTTTTTGTGATCTTTGATCACGTTATCTGAGTAATTAGCTATGATTGTTCTGTCTGTGTGTATTATAAAGTACCATAAAACTGTCACAGGTCCCTTTCTGGGTGGTGTTTATACCAGTTTCTTGCAGTTTCCTTCCCGTAAAAGTTGCATATTTTTCAATGCAGATATTGGCTCACTCTATCATGCCGAGTTTTATATTCAGTGGGTGCTAGACTGTGCAACCTGATACAAGATGGTCAATTTTTTTCTGGATATTTATCCCAGAATACGCATTTCGTCTTAACAGTTTTTCAGTATGGGTGTTTGGGAATTTCTAGTTAGCAGGCATTGGTCCTGTGCAGCAAGAGTAAAACCTTCGGTTTCAGCTTTTAACCTGCACTACATAACCAATGATAGGGATGGAGTTTGTCTACATTAGCTTGTTTGGTAGTAGCAGAATATTAACTATGAAGAGGCTTGTCTTGCAATCGTTTTTTTTTTTTTTTATTTGACACATTTTATTTTCTTTGGCTTTCTTTCTCAGGTTATTTGTCGCCGCAGTTGATGTATCATGGTTTATTTGCACTCATTTGAAATTCTCTTTTGTATTTGTTGCTTTCCTTTATTATTACTATTAATAGAACACTTCCAGAAGAGCAAAATTTCCAGAAATGAGAAAGTAAAGAAAAAAAGACAATGTTTAATAATATATCATCTGTATATTTGTATTCTTCAATTTATAAATAAGCACGAAGGGATACATATACAAGAAAACACTAGTTTATGAACAAATGTCGTTCGTATTGATAAAAAAGGATTGTTGCACTTGTAATCAAGGCGAAACGGTAAGCCAATTGATGTATAAACTGAAGAAGATAGTTTTGTATATCTAGAACATAGTTTTCAAATACACTGAAGATGGATTATGTATAATTTGAAAATTATTTTTGAATAAATTGAAGAAAACTTTTTATATATAAATTGAAGATGTTTTTCGCATACATTGAAGAAGGTGTTTTATGTATAGAAATATGTTACTATGTGTTACACGAATAAGTTGTTTATGTATGACTTGAAGGTATTTTTGTATACCTCAAGATGTTTTTGGTATACTTTGAAGAATATTTTTATGTATAACTTGAAAATTTTTTTCGTATACCTTGAAGAAGTTTTTCTTGTATAAAATGTTTTATGTATAATCGGAATAAAATGTTTTTCCGTATAGTTGAAGTTGTTTTACTTAAAAGTTTCCTTTTCTGGAAATCACGTTCTTCAGGAAGACTTTCAAAATATTAGAGTTACATTAATAATGATAATTATTAATAATATTATTATTTAAATAATATTTACTGATTAATGAGATCATATGATTTAATTATCTCCAGTTTTTTTCAATACTAATGTCAATATTTTACCAGATTAGCTTTACGGCATAATAATAAGAAATACAGGATTTTAATAAATGAAATTTGTGTACAGGGTTCGAATTTTGGTTGGAAATATCTTTTTTCGTTTCACGCCTTCACGAATACACATCAGTCCTGGGCTTGTCCCACTGAGAGATATCAAGTTATAATAACTAAACACTGTCATATCAAAATGGTCGAAGGAGAAAAGAACAACTGAACACTAAACTCAATCTATTTCTTATAAATTCCTTTGCCGACCACATAGCATTATATATACCTCAATAAGTTAAATATGGATGCGTGCATAGCGTAGTTGTTAATAGGTTTGGTGTGCTGCGTTCAAATTCCAACCGAGGACGTTGCATTTCTTTTGGGACAAATAAACTTGAAGTAGTAGTTTTCGAGTACGCTCACCAAATTCAACCAACGTTGATGTAATGGATGCGTGACTAGCGTAACTGTTACTAGCGTTGGCGTGCCGAATTCAATTTCCAACCGAGGTCACTGCGTTTCTATTGGAACAAATCATCTTAAGGACACATGACACAGTGGATAAAGGCTTTGCTTAGATCCAGTGGTAGGACCCAAAGAGTTGTGAGTTCAATACCTGGTTAAGGCGGTGCAGAACTTGGAGAGGTGAATTAACAGGAGATAACTGACACCCATTAGACATGGCACGGGGAACTAGAACAGTTCACCCCAGTGAGTGGAATAAAGTGTTCAGTTCGACATTCCAACCAACTGAAGAAGTCCGGAGCGTACAACAGCCAAAATGTTGTGATAAATATGGCGACAAAGATGAGGACAATAGTCCGAATAATGTAAATGGTGTACATAATCCCTCATCTCAAAAATATAGATATACTAGCTTTTAGTTAAATATTTCTCGAAACAGATGACATCAATCGAATATTTTCTTCTTCTATGTGGCGTGTTTATTCAGGGCGTCGGTGAACATGACTCTTTACAACTTTCTGTACTTTCGAGCCCTTAATTTTGTATTTTTGCTATCTGAGTTCTTCCAATCCCCTACCTAACGCAAGGTCGTAGGTCGGTTATTCGCAGCTTGTCTCTCTTGCTTTCAATACGCCCTGTAAGTGTCAAATTCTCCAATCCCACCACAATCTCAAATGTCTCTTTTCATTTCCAGTTACACCTGTCGTTCATGTCTATTGTTACCGGGCGATGAGTCGTTCCCGAGGAACTTAATCTCTTTACACCAAACACTTTGCAAAAAGTTGCTGGATGATGGCCATCCAATGGACTTCACACCGTTATCTCTAATACTAATGTTGCTTATCGCTATGACTATTATTGGGATAGATAGTGGAGTAGTTTCCTGTTGCATTCTCCACAGTGTTTTTATCGAGAAACCAACTCTAGTTAGCTGGCCGATTAGCTCATTGAGAGTTCTTCCACCATTTCGATTCTTTCTTTTTATGTACAAAGTTATTTCAGGACGTAGGCGAATATGACCCTTCACCTCCCACTATCCCTTGCAACTCTAAACAAGCGCCTTCCCTCTGCTACCTCCTCCAGACTATGTTCTCACAACCACTTGCGTAAGACTGCTTGTTATGTCATGCGTTGTTTTCCCTTGTCTCGTTTTCCCTCTATTCGAACCGTGAGTATCAGATTCTCCAACCCTTCCTTCCTCATTATATGTTCCAGAACCTTCGGCTGCCTCTTTCTGATATTAAGTATAAGCCTCCTTCTTGTTTGCAACCTCTCTAAGACCTCATCGTTGCTCACACTCTCGGTCCATGATATCTTTAGTATCCTTCTGTAGAACCGTATCTCTTTCGTCTCAAGTCTCTTCTTCATCTTTGAGGAAATCGTCCAACATTCGCTGCCTTAACGAAGAACAGATGCCACGTAACAGATCAATATTCTTTTCTTTAGTACCAAAGAAATCTTCCTGTCTCGCAGTACTTTGCCCAGCTTTTGGAATGCCTCCTTGCGCATCCCAATACGTCTAAGGGTCTCAGTGTCGCGCCCTTTCGATAGGATTATTTTTATTCATAAGCGGTTGCTAACCCTAACCCTACATGCACCAGACGAACACTTACATCCTGGGTCAAATGGACAAATTGATTGATTCGTTTAGCGACATATCAGTTCTTTACGGATCATTTAATGCCTAAATTTAATTTTCTTAGGAGATTTGACGTAACAATATGCTATTCTCCTTTTCCAATTGAATACAATATATAATACTCAGTTTAAGGAAAGATTGTGTGGACATACTTATTAGAGACACTGATATGTGTGTTTTATACTGCAGTTTAAGTTATGTTTTGAAATACAATTTGATTTAAGAAGTTGTCTGATATTATATAGATTCAAGGAGGCACGGATTGAAGAATCCGTGAGCCGAGTTCGAATTCCAGTCGGATCCATTACATTCACTTACGTGCTAATACTCTTGAGAAAGGTGTGAATCCTACTCTTCCCCCTCCCAGCTATGAGTAAATAGCAGGATAGACTGGGTTCTATAGCCTTAGTGATGGTTAGGGTCAGCCAGGTTATCTTGTCGAAGAAACACCACACCTACTGCGGCTGCAGGGTATGTGGTGCATTTACGACCCTGATGGATCACGGGATTCGTGATCAATATGGCTTAATTTCATGAAATAGTTCTTACATATTGGTTGGTTGATTTTGTTTAGCGGCATACCAACTTGTATGGGTTATTTAATGAAGAAATATAAATAATTTCAACATTTTTGTTCGCTTCACCTAAGTGTAATTTGAACGCCATTTTATTGCTGGTCATGTTGCTTTAAAAAGGCATTGTTGCTGATTTTACTATAAATAGCTATTGATTTTAATTTTTTTACATAAAAATGTGCTGTTGGTATTTGCTGATATTTTCTATATATTCATAGTGTTTTGCGTTTGTTTGGGGGTTCATTACTTGTCCGTAGCTGGGTCACTAATAGGTTCTACCACCCCGTGTCAGGGGGACATGGGAACAGCAGCAAATAAGAGGATGTTTCTCGAGTCTCAAAACCGCCAATCTCCCGATCACAGGCATTGCCTGACTTCTAAGTTGAATGAATCTTCTTTGAGAGTAAGCAGAGAGGTGGAGTTTTTTTTTTATGATTTAACTGTAGTTTATACGAGTGCATCGATTTAGCATATATTGTGCTTATAGTATTATTATAAAGAAACCATTCTTACTGCTGAGTTTCTGAATTAAGGTCAGGTACATTTCTAATTCTCCTTAATCAATTAGTTTACTTTATTTTTTATAAATTCTGTTTTGCATTTGTTTGTTTTGTAAGTCATCTTGAAATTTCAAAGCTACCAATTTTCTTTCTCAAGTTTCTTTCTAACGTCTTTTAGCTTTTTCATACTTCACTCATGAATTATTGCTAGTCTTCATTCGTAGATTTCAGAGTAAATTCTTGTACTAACTCATATATAGATTTTGCTTTCATATATGGTAATTTTAGAATCTTTTCAATCTGACGTTGACGTTAACTTCTCCATTCTATTCTCCAAAATCACTTTGTGGCTAGTCAGTATTAAGAAGTCTACCTGTTGCCATCCACAATAAGATGCGGTTTTATGGCTTAGGCCATCAGCCCAGAGGAATCTGGAACACGTGATATTGTTTAGCTTAATCCGTTCAACGGCAAAAGACATTAATTACGGAACATCCCTTTTTTTTGGAAATCGCAACTTGTTTTAATTTTGTCCTCCGCCCCTGCTATAACTAACATCTATTTACTAGCGATGCTATTTAATCACTGGCAATCTCTTTTTATTCCGATTCTTGGTTTTCTCAAAACCACAAAAAAATAGAATATATATATATATATATATATATATATATATATATATATGTGTGTGTGTGTGTGTATTAATTTTTTTTTTTTGAAGCATTTCACCCCAAGCAAGGCGGGAAGCCACTAGGACGCAAGGGGTTACAGAAAATATAGAGCAAGATCAGATAGGAGTGATAGAAGAGAGTATGAGGAGAAGGGTAGTGGATAGATCAAGGCAACTGGAGATGTCGATTGACATTACACTTGAATAGCTGGAGATTATAGCTCTCAGGGAAACTGGAATAGGGAAGGGAGTTCCACAGGCGAGAGGTGCGAGACATGAAGCTGTTAGAGTAGAAGAGACGGCTACATTTAGGAATTTCAACAGTGAAAGAGTGAGAGCGGGATGCCAGCCTCGTAGGGCGCTTGAATTCATGAAGTCTGGGAACCAGCGAATGCAGCTCCTCGGAGCAATTACCATGAAAGTATTTGTAGAACATACAGAGAGAGGCGACGGCGCGTCTGTGAGAAAGTGACTGTAGACGAGATGCCAGTATATATATGTAAAAGTTGTTGCTGAGGATGTCATGCGCAAAATGATAAGATATGTCCACATATGCTAACAAAATGGGATCTGGGATTAAAATGTACATTCTTTTATGCAGATGTTGTCTCCAATCGTTATTTTTCACATAACTAGAAGACCCTCTTTTTTTCGAATCTGAATATCTCTAAACTGAATTTATTTATGATATATTATTCTTATTCAACACCATTTAGGATATACTGATTTAAAGAAAGATGTAAATACTTGCATTTGTTTCAGTCCGCTATTTCAGAAACACACCTACAAAAAAGGTATTTGAACGAAAGAGTTTAAATGCTGTGCTTGGCATCGAAATAATCTCACCCGCAGTGAATATGTCGACCAAACGTAGACCCTTGACTGTCAGTAGCATTTTAAATGGTAGTTTAGCAGACATTAGGATAACATTACCATTCCAAATAATATATGCAATATAATGTTTAGCTACAAACACATCAAAATTATTACGGATATGATCAAAACCGTAAATGAAAAAAAAAGAAGCCATTGTTCTGAAACAGCTTTTCTATGCCGATTTCATAAATATTTTCATGGAAATTATTCTGATAATCTTTCTCTTTGGTACTGTTAGGTTGGTGCAAAAATAATGTCGGTTTTTGACATTAAAAAATACGTCAAAAACCGACATTATTTTTGCACCAACCTAATAGAATAGCGGCAAGGTCTCATTATTTTACAGTTGAAATGGCGAGATTTCACCCTAAGTTGTATGCTAACAGTTTTTTCCCCTGGCACTTCGCGCTTGTGGAACTCTCTTCCGGCTTCTTGTTTTCCAGTCAATGTTTTAACTACGAAAATGTAAATGAAGTGCCCCTCGTTACCTTCTGCCTTCCTAATCTCTGCCCTTTTATGGTTCTCCCTCCTTAATAATGATTTTTTCTATATTCTCTTACACTCAGTAACCCCCAGTGTTTTGTCGTGTTGCTTATGATGAAATAATTAAAAAAATATAAGTGTGTATATAAGATAAGCTGTGTATACTTTTCCCTGAAATATACTGGTGTCATTTCAAGAAAACGAATGTGTGAAGGCAAAACTGACCTCCTACAAAATGATTCATCCAGCGCATTGGTTATGAATAGAAATAATTTTAGCCAGAATTTCGATTTAAAAATATTCTATCCTTGTTAAGAAAGAAAATAAATTATTAAGACGGAAATGTACTGAAAACGTTATAATTCTTCCTACTTTTCAACAAATATGCAATCTGGTTTTTTAATCATATGTCCATTGATGGGAGAAATGCTACTTCGCAATATTGGTATATTTCAAAGCAACCACAAAAATATCAGAGAAATGGATGGAAATGGTTAATTTACTGCATCTAATTATTATTATTATTATTATTAATAATAATAATAATAATAATAATAATAATAGTTAAGAGAAGAGCGCGATTTAAGAAAAGAAAAAAGAAAATAAAATTTTTTGACAATATTAAACAATATTTCAACAGAATGTCTTTCTCCTTCAAGTATTATAGCAAAAGATTTTTCAAGTATAAAATATTAATAATAATGATACTAAAAAAAAAAAAAAATTCTTTTTCGTTTCTCAACTTAAAACAAATTATAGCACTTCATTTTATTTTCCATAACCCTGAAAAATTTTCAGATATTTTTGTAAGTCCTACGAAATTTGCCTTTGATGAAGATCTCTAATGTAAAAGGTGTATCATTTTAGGTTGTTTTATTTTTAAAGTAATTGCCCCCCGCCCCTGGAAAATGTCATGATGCCATTTCTGATAGGTCTCTGGTTGGGAACATGATGGAAATGAGTATACAAGAGAGATGATGATAATAATAATAATAATAATAATAATAATAATAATAATAATAATAATAATAATAATAATAATAATAATAATTGCAGTTACCAGAATGTGGAACTTTCAGGTTTATATTGTTTCATTGTATTATCCTGCATCAGGTTGCACGGTGTTAGCAGCCACTGAATATAAAAACCGACATGATAGAATGAACCAATAACTGAATTGGATAATATGCAAATTTTATGGGAATGAAACTGCATGAAATTGGTATGAACATCCTCCTGATCTAGTTAGAGAAATTGTATCTGTAACAATTTTATGAGACTTTAGGCACAGACAAAAACCATCAAAGCTAAATGCCCAGATATCATAACCAAAGACCACAGAAACACAACGTGCTTTCTTATTGACATGGCAATCCATGCAGATTGTAATTATCTTTGAATATCTTCATAAAACTATCAAAATGCAAGTGGAATTCTCAAAAATGTGGTAGATATGGACATCAATAAATTATGAAATAATAATAATAATAATAATAATAATAATAATAATAATAATAATAATAATAATAATAAGGAAACGTTAGGCAAAAATAAGATTTCTTATTTTGTCTGTTTATGTTATTATTTTCTGTCAGACATATTCATTTCTATTTCAATTTTAAGATTAATATGAATATTTTTTTTCTGACATCAACGTAAATATTACTTTAATTTGATTAAGTCGTAAACGACGTAACATGCCAGACGTAAAATATTTTCGATTTGTCATTAATTTTTCAATTCTAATATCAACATATTATATAAGCAATATGTAGAAAAGATTATAAGATAATGCCTCAGTTAATAAATAGATTTAATTAAAAAAAAAAAAAGAAGCGAAAATCTCTAAATCGTGTAAAGACTTGTTTCCCTTCTTGAATCACAAATCCATAAGGTTTCATTTATAAATATCTATGCAAATTTGACCTTACAAACGAAAGGCTTTCCAACTCTTGGCAAAGACGCACCCTCGACATTCACACGTATGATTTTCGTATTGTTTCAATGCCGGAAGAAAAAAAAAATCTGTAGCTGCACTTAGTCACCTTTTGGGTAAAGGAACAAAAACGCCAATTGTTTTTCTTCCTCGCCATTACACTTACTTGCAAACTACCGTTTTGTGAAGTGGCTTTTAAGGATGAGAAGTATCTTTGTGTTCGAATCAAACCATGTCTTTTGTTATCCTTTCTCTTATAAGCAATAGAAAAGTTCGTTGGTCAACCAAACCTCGGCAGATGCATCAAGACAAAATGAAAAGGAAGAAAGCTAAAAAAAATAAAAAAATAAAATAAAAAAAAGCAGAAACAAAGACGAAAAATCGACCAAAGTAGAAGCGGCAACAAATACGAAAAGCCAAAGACGGTGATAGTTATAAAACTAAATAACCGTAAAATCATCCATTTCAATAAGGTAGATAATAGTGAGGATCCTATTGAATAGCATCTTTTTAAGGGCTAAAAAAAACAAAAAAACAAAAACAAACAAACAACGGAACTCAACCGATTAATGCTTATCCAGTTGGTTGGGATAACTAACTTTTGCTTAAACAGAAAAGGCCCCAAATCATGGAAATAAAATATAGGAAGAATGTGTAGCGCCACTCTTGCAGAAAGAAGAATATTATTGCTTTAAAAATCTGCATTCTGTGACGTTTATTATTATTATTATTATTATTATTATTATTATTATTATTATTAATAATAATAATAATAATTTACTAAATTTTTATTATTAATAATAATGATAATAATAATAATAATTGTGAAATTACTAAATTTATTATTGCTGTTATTATCGTTATTAATTTAATAAATTTATTAAAATTAGTAATATTATTATTATTATTATTATCATTATTATTATTATTATTAATAATAATAATAATGATAACAATAATAATAATAATAATAATAATAATAATAATAAGAGCACTGTGGTGAAAGCTGAGACAGGAGGTCTAATTATTTCAGCTTAGGACCAAAACCTCGCTACGAGATCATATCATTGTCACATAATCTAGGAAGGAACTAACCCGAAATGCAGGATCTGTGGGAAATATGATGAAACTGTCGACCATATAACCTCAGGATGTTCGGAACTAGCAAAAAATGAATATACCAGTATACATATGTGCACCGGAAGGTATGGAAAATCGAAGCCACTGATTAATGGTATGAGTACCAACCAGACAGAGTTCCCGAAAATAACAGTGTAACTATCCTCAAACTAACAGGAAAATGAAAGCCAATAGGCCTGATATGATGCTAAATGACCAGAAATTCAGGAAGTGTATGTTTACTGACATAACAGTACCATCTGAGAGAAACACCTCCATAAAAATTATTGAGAAATTGCCTAAATACATAGACCTAGAGATCGAAATTAACAGGATGTGGAGAATGAAGACCGAGACTGTCGTACCAATAGTAAACGGAGCTCTAAACCTCGTAAGAAAAGTAATGGACAATTTTACTAACAGTGTCCCAAATTGCTCAGAAGATAGCTCTACGAGCTTCATCTCATATAAAAGTGCTATCAGTTAAATGGTAATTCTATAGGGCCTAATTGGACTCGACTCTACAGGCTACAAAGCAGGAAACATAGCATACACAAATAATAATAATAATAATAATAATAATAATAATAATAATAATAATAAATTGTTATTAAAGTCCCTGCTGACTGCAATGTATCTTTGAAGATATTCAAAAAGCTATCAAAACCATGAAATAGAAATCTCGAAAATGTGGAGTATGGGAACATCAACAATCCCTGTTGTAGTTGGAGCCCTAGGACTGGTTGGAAAAGATTGCAGTAGACTAATTGAAGGGATTCCTGGAAGTCCATGCCTTAAGGAGATACAAAAAAGTGTTCTGACAAGTACAGCCAACACTTTACGAAGGGCTTTATCTATGTAAATTTTTTTTTTTTTTTTTTTTTTTTTGTCAGTGGAAAGTTTCATGCTGCCATTTCTAACCTTAGGTCCCTGGGCGAGACCCGGAAAGAAATGTGTAAACGCCGGAAATCAAAGAAAATAAAAAAATAATAATAAATTCAGTAAATTAATAATAATAAGAAGAAGAACTTTAGTAAAGTAATATTATTAATGATAAAAAATAAATTTAGTAAATTTAATTATAGTAAATTTCCTTAAATATGTTACTGTGGAAAACCACATTATACATTAATCACATCAAAGGTTTTATCACTTTCAAACGGTTGAATATCCGACAAGGATTCTTTCAATGAGACTCGCTGCCATTCCTTTTGATGAGCCCGTCACTAATTTCGCTTTCCCAAGAAATAATTAGAATTAACTATGGATACAAAATAAACAACAATGTATATAATCACTTCAACATGATGATTTCAAACGTTGAGCCAAATATGAATACTGTAAAATGTTTCAGTGTTGACATCGGTACGGACTTCTGATTAGATGCGCAAAAATAACATTCAAAAAAGGAAGACTTGCAGAAACACACTCAATAGATCTAGACTTTGTCACAAAATAGGGAACTGGACCAAGAAGAAACGTATAAATATTTAGAAGTCAGTAAAAGTGATGAAACACAACATACTCCGATGAAGGTGCAAAGTAGAAACGTTTACTGCAGACGTGTGCTTCTGATACCGAGTTGAATTCACAAGATTATCAGCCATAAATATTTTGGCTGTCCCTGTGGTGCAATGCAGTTCCAACGTACAGAATTTGACTTTAGCTGACATTAAAAGATTGGATGTCAAAACGAGAAAGCTTCTCACTTGCCACCGCATGCATCATCCTAAGGTCGATTTTGATCAGCTGTATGTAACCAGATCTGAAGGAGGCAGAGGATTAGTCTAGCTAGAACTGTCATACAAAACGACAACAATTGTCTTCGAATATATCAAGAGACTTCAGAAAACCGGATAATGGTCTGTGTCAAAGACCATGAAAGAAATAGGAAAATCTATTCCGTGATAAAGTAAGCCAACAAATTCAAGTACATGAAGAAGAAGAATACGCCTATGACATCGGCAATTAATCTAAAAAAGAAGTTAAAAGGAAACGCAATGGTGAAAATGCAGAAACCCTGAACGAATAACTAGCATCTCATGCCTTATAGAAATATATTAAAAAATGTTTTCAAAAATACAGCGCACACCCTACGAAGAGCTTTTTCTAATGTAAAATGTGTATCATTTTAGGTTGTTTTATTTTTAAAGTAAATGACCCCCACCCCGGAAAATGTGATGATGCCATTTCTGATAGGTCTCTGGTTGGGAACATGATGGAAATGAGTATACAAGAGAGATAAAAATAATAAAAAAAATAAAAATAAATAATAATAATAATTGCAGCTACCAGAATGTAGAACTTTCAGGTTTATATTGTTTCATTGTATTATCCTGCATCAGGTTGCACGGTGTTAGCAGCCACTGAATATAAAAACCGACATGATAGAATGAACCAATTGGATAATACGTAAATTTTATGGGAATGAAACTGCATGAAATTGGTATGAACATCCTCCTGATCTAGTTAGAGAAATTGTATCTGTAACAATTTTATGAGACTTTACACACAGACAAAAACCATTAAAGCTAAATGCCCAGATATCATAACCAAAGACCACAAAAACACAATGTGCTTTCTTATTGACATGGCAATCCATGCAGATTGTAATTATCTTTGAATATCTTCATAAAACTATCAAAATGCAAGTGGAAGTCTCAAAAATGTGGTAGATATGGACATCAATAATTCCAGTTGTAGTTGCAGGCCTCGAATTGATACGAAAAAGATCCTATAGACTCATTGAACGGATTCTTGGTAGCCCATGCCTTAAAGAAGTACAAAACATTGTACTCACAAGTACATATTACGAAGATCTTTATCTACGTAAAACGTGTGTGATCTTTCTTTGTAAAAAAATGATTAGTGGAAAATATCATGAAGTCATTTCTGATCTTAGGTCTCTGGTTGGGAGCCGGAAGGAAATGAAGCAAAAATCCAAGGAAATATTAGTTGTAATAATAATAATAATAATAATAATAATAATAATAATAATAATAGCAACATTTTGTTAGCTAATCAGTGTTGAGGCAGATGTTGAGAGAAGGTTGTGCTAATCGTTATTGGAACAGTGGGATCGACCCTAAACATCAATGAGAACATTATTTTGTCTGATGATATACTTTTGATTAAAGAAATGCGTTACCTAGAATGTTTTTTCCCCATTCTCTCATGAAATTACTTTATAATAATAATAATAATAATAATAATAATAATAATAATAATAATTGATGCATATTATCCTGGTGCGTTCTAGCTCTGCTTAATCGTTTCACGTGAATTAACTTCCGAAGAATTCGTAATCTACCGTCCCAAATATATGCCGAGATGTAACCAACGAAATCTTATACACGCATTTGAAATAACATCCTGATTCTTCTGAATGCACTTCTTCAAAGGTTTTGTTATCATTTCCGTCAGATAGACTTATTGCACTTGGAATACGATTAACGTAATAGCCTCGTAAATCCCTACCAAAAAAAAAAAAAAAAAATCCGTTCATTGGCGGCTGCCATATAAAATGTGTCCTGAACATGTTGATGCTTTGTCTATGGAATATACTTACTGCATAATGTTAATCACAAACTAAAAAATATGTAAGATTTGACCCTCGAATATTTCCCTTACTGTCCAAGAATAATATGAAATGTCATCTAACCGGGGCATAATCATCGAAAAGGTTGCAAGGTTAACGTCAAATGAATTCAAGCATAAAGTTTTTTTTTAAGGACATACCAGTAGAAAAATAATATCGCAACAAAATCATTCAGTGCAAAAAAAAAAAAAAAAAAAAAAAAAAAAAGAAAAAACAGAAATCGTTCTCTGGTAAAATCTGCTACTCTTCAGGATTAGTTTCCTTGTTTAAATTGGTGAATGCTGCTATAATCCTTGCCTTCAGTTCATCTTTGGTGTTACAAGGAGCTTTTTTGGTCTTTCACTCAACACCACCCGACGCATACTAATCAAAGAGGTGCTGTCAGGAGAGTTAGGTAGCCAGATGTATTGGTACGGCACGTTTTAGTATTTTTTTCAAAAAGATTTTTCAAATAATTTTTCCGTGGCACGAATATATTCACGAATAAAAAAAAAATCCCTTCTTATTTCACAATTTTAAAAATGACTATTCCAGAAAATATGTATATACGGGCGCTAAGCATTAAATTTCAATTTTATATTTCTGGCGTTCGATGCGGCTCAGATGAACGTCTAGACACATTGGATGCCAGACATTTTAAAGCGAGTAAATATTACTTTTTTTAAAAAAGGTATTTTACAAAGAAATACATACACATTTATATTTCTGGATTTATCATTTTGGCACTGAAAAACGAGTAAATACAACAGATAAAAAGAAAGGGAAAATAAAAAAAAACAAGAAAGAAAAAAAGGAACAGACAAAACGTAAGAAGAGTAATACATTCAATATCTTTCAAATACAAGCTCCGGCATGATTAAAAACATTTTCTTTTAGTTATCAGCCCGGCACGGTGCCTATTGGTACGGCACGTTTTAGTATTTTTTTCAAAAATATTTTTCAAATAATTTTTCCGTGGCACGAATATATTCACGAATAATAAAAAAAAAATCCTTTCTTATTTCACAAGTTTAAAAATGACTATTCCAGAAAATATGTATCCTTGTATGTGTGTTTGTGTGTGTTTGTGTGTGAGTGTGTGTATGAAAAAGAAAGAGAGAGGATAAGAGAGAGGGGGAGAGAGGAGAGAGTAAGAAGAAGCACTTAGTGGGAGATAGTGGGAGAGAGGGAGAAAGCGAGCGAGAAAGAAGTAGCACGAAGTGAGAGAAAGATAGTGAGAGAGAAGACTGAGGTAGGGAAGCAAAAAGTGAGGGAAAGAAGAAACACTGAGTGAGATAAAAAGTTTATGAGCGAGAGAGAGATTTGTATGTTGAAACGAATGGCGGAATAGGCTTTTGGGGGCTAGAGATTGATAGAGAAAGATATAAAAGCGATTGTGAGGGAGAAGTGAGAGGGAATTGAGAGTGGGATAAAACGGAAAAACCAAGAGAAAGTGAGTGCTAGAGAGAGAGAGAAAGAGAGAAAGAGAGGGAGCGTGTGTGAAAAAAGAAAAAAAACTTGTGTTTTTAGAGAGAGACAAGTGAGAATTATTTGAGAGAGAAATGAACGTGGAAAAAAGTGAAGAGAAAAAAGAGTGGGTGGCTAGAGAAAGAGAGCGAGAAACAAGTTAGTGTGGAAATGAAAAACGTGTATGGATGTGAGGGTGAGAAATGTGGGAGTCCCACAAAGAGAAAACATGTATGTGTGAGAGAGAAGGAGAGAGAAGCGAACGTGAAAGAAAAGTGAAAATGAAGAGATAGTGAGAGAAAAAGAAAAAAGCGAGAGAAAGAGAGGGAGTAAATAAAACGTGTGTGTGTGTGAGAGGAAGAAGGCGAGTTGATCGAATAGTAAAAACTTCTGTTTTGGGGGGAAATGAATGTGAAACTGTGAGAGAGAAGAGATTGTGAGAGAAACAGGAGAAAGCTTGAATCAGAAAGAGAGAGAATGAAAGAGAGTATTGTGGAAATGTACAAGTTCTAATTGTGAGAGAAAGAAAAGGGAGTGTGAGAGAAAGAGTAAATATGTCACACACGCGCACACACACACACACAGATAGATAGATAGATAGATAGATAATGGAAGAGACGATAGATACATAGATAGATAGATAGATAGATAATGGAAGAGACGATAGATACATAGATAGATAGATAGATAGATAGATAATGGAAGAGACGATAGATACATTGATAGATAGATAGATAGATAGATAGATAGATAGATAGATAGATAGATAGATAGATAGATAATGGAAGAGACGATAGATACATTGATAGATAGATAGATAGATAGATAGATAGATAGATAGATAATGGAAGAGACGATAGATAGATAGATAGATAGATAGATAGATAGATAGATAGATAGATAATGGAAGAGACGATAGATACACAGATAGATAGATAGTTAGATAGATATATAATGGAAGAGACGATAGATACATTGATAGATAGATAGATAGATAGATAGATAGATAGATAGATAGATAGATAACAGTCTGACATAAATAGATAGATAAAGACTGACATAGATAGATAGATAGATAGATAGATAGATAGATAGATAGATAAACAGAGAGACAGACAGACCCAGGAAAGACTGACGTAGATAGATAGATAGATAGATAGATAGATAGATAGATAGATAGATAGACAGATAGATAAAGACTGACATAGATAGATAGATAGATAGATAGATAGATAGATAGATAGATAGGTAGGTAGGTAGGTAGGTAGGTAGAGACAGAGACACAGAGACAGAGAGAGAGAGGCAAAGAACAAAGAGAAGGTAAAGTTGAGAGAGAATAAAAGAGATAGAGAGGGAAAGGTTAGGAGATAATAAAAAAGTGTGTGAGAGAGAGAGAGAGAGAAGAAAGAAAATGTGCGTGAAACCACCAGGGAGCCTAAACCTTGAGAAAGAATTCAGCGTAAAAAAATCAAACAATGGAAAGACAATAGGAAAAGAGAAAATGAAAGTAAAAAAAAAAAAAATTAACACAAATTCGAAAGACGAAAGCAAAATTTTCGAAGAATCCTGAAGACACAAAAACCAGAAAAAAATACTGATTAAATGAAGAAAAGGATAAGCTTGGAGGCAAAAACGAAACAATTCCTTCCCGCAGTTTTGCACCCACTCTCTTTTTTTTTCTCCTCCTACCACCGCATATTTCTTATTAAAATTCCAGCTTCATTAACATTAATCATTCATAATGATTAGGTCGAAACGAATTCTCCTCATCCTATTCTTACTAAAGCAAAAAACAACAACTATCGTTTAATTGTTTTTCTACTTATAGCTCTTATCTCCATTCCATTTACTTAGCACTTTCGGCATGTCGCTGCTCTCCGCCTTGCCCCCAAACATTATTCATTCAAATTAGCATAAACAGAAGAATTTTTTCCCCTGTCTTGTTGTTGTGGTTGATTGATACGCCTTTTCGAAAAGCAGAACTTCATTTGCTATGTCTATATTTTTTGTACCCTACGTTTTCTGTCGAAAGAAACTATACATTTGTTAGAGTGCAGAGTGTTTATATCGAAAGAACACACACACACACACATACATATATATATATATATATATATATATATATGTGTGTGTGTGTGTGTGTGTGTGTGTGTGTGTGTGTGTGTGTGTGAATGTATGTGTGTTAGAGATAATTATGATGTTTCCAATTTTTAATATTTGTGGAAATCGGATCGGGTTTGGCATATTGTATATAGGCTGATGGTCGCTCTAGGCGTGAAACTACCAGTCGCCATGTCGTATTAAAATCTATATCCAAACAGTTTATATATATATATATATATATATATATATGTGTGTGTGTGTGTGTGTGTATAAATCCTTCAATAACAATCCCTGTTTTTCCGGATAATGCTGCTACTTCTTTAATCTATCTATCTATCTATCTATCTATCTATCTATCTATCTATCTATCCTCTTTAAAAAAATCCAAGCATTTTGAACGTTGACTGAACCAGTCCGACTGTACGAATCAGAAACTTGGACATTATCTGTTCGTCTTGAAAGACGACTGGATGGAACATATACCAATCTAGTAAGAAAAATTCAGAACATCGGTCGAATATACCATGAAGTACTTAACACAATCTACGGAGAACGGAGACCAATCTAACTCAACCTCAAGCAAAAACAACTAGTCTACTTGCCAATGCCACGGAGCGGACAAGAGAAGTCATCTCATTCTTACTACTATGCCATGCTTCTGGAAATGTCTTCTCACGAAAATTGACTTTCCAAGACACCATAGCTCGGGACTCAGGATTGGATCTGAGTAATGTTGAGAGGAAGATCATTCAGGTCTTCAGTAATGGTACCAACATTCATACACTGGCTTCCATCTTCCAAGTCCATTCATGAACCATGGACGGTGAATAAGTTTTAAAAAGAGGTGAAGAGTAGAGTGTAAACCTGGACGAAGATGTCACAACAGGACGAGGGTCATCATTTCAACTTAGAGTCAAAGAGATCAATTAGAAAAGAGTCAAAGAGATCAATTAGAAAAGATCCAACTCAATCAATAAGACATTTGGCACGTCAGAGATGAGCTTCCTGTATGACAGTCCATAGAACAGAGAAGAAAGACTTGAAAATGAAATATATATATATATGACTGTGCTAGCACGAAGTCACAAGTCATCGTGATCGAGGGTTTGAGTGTGTTGGTGTTTTTCCGATTGATGGTCATTCTAGATAAAACAATATCTCCCAGAAACTGTAACTAAGGTCTGCTCAGCATAGTTGCAGTGTAAACCACAGGTTGGCTCTGTGGGTGTTGAACAAATACAAATATGCTTGAGCAAGGGTCTGCAATAGGGATTAGCTAGCCGCCCTCGAAGACAGCTATCCTCGAATACGAATGGCCAGCTATTATATATATATATATATATATATATATATATATATATATATATATATATATATATTCAATTTAAGAAAAAAAGTCAACATTGACCTTTGCCTGTTTTCTGTTTAAACTGAATTAATAATTGCTCTGATTTGACATTGAGCTGGATTACATTCTCCTTGGGTTTATCCACACGGTTTACCAAATTTTTCATTACTCATATATATATATATATATATATATATATATATATATATATATGTGTGTGTGTGTGTGTGTCCGTGCGTGTGTGCGTGTGTGTGTGTGTGCGTGAATCACTCCGCTCTTATCTATCTATATATCTATGTTAGTCTCTTTCTACCTGTCTGCTTATGTCACTTGTTTTTCCCTATCTATCTATCTATCTATCTATCTATCTTCATCAATCTCTTATATTTTTCAACATTAAGACATCCTAAGATTACATTCACTTGTCTAGAGGCTTGTTTCCTCTAGCCAAATTTTATTTCACTTGCTTTCGTCGCTTTCACTGACAATCTCGGCAAATATATAAAATAAACATATGATAGAAAATCGAATCTACAATACCCACCTGATAATAACATCTATTTTTATGAATAATTATCCACAAATACATCAGACGTTTCTCATTTTCACTTTCATGAATTTCTTCAATGGATTCCTGCCTGTGTCTCGTGTGCGTATATGTTCACACGTATGCAGATGTTTGTATGTTTCTTTTCAAGAATAGCCTTTTTTTCTTAACATTGCCCTACTTACAAGATTATTGTTTTTTTATTTTCTTCCCATCAGCCCTTTTTCCGCTTCCGATACGGTCGTCTATAACATCTTATCCCCAACTTTTTTTCCCTGGTTTGCGGTAATCGTACTGGTAAGGCGTCCCTACTCTCATCAACCAGCCAACAAGAACGCAGAGGCAATGTTTTGACCTACATATTTACAGATTTCCGACTCATTTCGGCTGCCTCAAACGAGACACAGCCCACATACTAACATCGAGCGCAGTAGGAAGTCTTCATTCTCGTCTTAAAGACAAAATGAACCGTGTTTGCGTCTTTTTTTTTTATTCTCTAGTTTGTAAGAGCCTTACGGCCTGTAGTTTCATCGACGTATGAGCAGTTTCTTCATAACGGTTAATGGATTGATGGTGGGGGCGGAATTCTGGTTTGGGATTTTTTCCCTCCTTTCGAACGCAATTGGACGTGTGATAACTTAACCTCCGAAATTGATATGAAGTTGTTCGGAAAATAGTGTCTTATTTTTGGAGTCTTAATAAAAGCATGTTCCAAGGTAACGAATTTATTTGCCCAAAATTGGAATATACATTCCTAACATCTTAATAAAACAATTCATTCTTTTATTTACACTATTTACACGCAAACTTTTGTCCACATCTTTTGTTATATAAGAATAAACTGTCGCTGCTAACACGAGTTTGAACATAAATCGCCAGTCAGCAAACACAGGCGAGCCCATTATTGGTCGTTTTCGTCTATGATCACGTGGTCTACTTAAGACCACGTGACCATAGACGAAACGCATATATGGAAGGTAGCGTGACGTCTAATTAATCGTTATTTCTATTCTATCCTCTATTACTATACGGACCGCTGTTCTTTACTCTATTCATTGTACTATTTCTCTATTCGGATCACTATATGGATTACTATTCAAGCGAGTATTATCGAACAAGTACTATTAGTGCGAGTGATATTCGAAGGCGTCTGACACCAGTATTGTTCAACGGCGTTGCTATAGTTTTATCTGCGATTACAAAGCCTCTACTACAACGAGCATTACGAAAGTGACAACGAATATTCGTTGACATCACAAAATCTTTGTTGTTGTTATCACAACGTTTCGGCCATCTTGTCCTTCGACTTTTATCAAGAGTATGTCAATCCGGGCAGCCTACAGGGAATTCTGAACTGAACGCTTTATTCAATAAACGGGGTAAATTGTTCTTTTTCCACTCGTTTTTTTTTCTCGTATAGTTCTTATTTTAGTACTGTTCAGTTATTGCTCGCCCTGTTCGAAATTCCCTGTAGGTTACCGGATTGACATGCAACTGATGAAGAGTTACTTCAAACGTTATTTTTAGTGGATACTCGTGTTTGAAATAGACGCCATGTTTTTTTTTTTGTTGTTTAGTCCCTTCAGATTGTTATGTATCTTCAAACAGCCCTAAAAAAGCTATCAAAATACAAGGATCTTGAGGTGGAAATTTTAAAAAATCTGTTACACAAGGACACCAATAATTCCATTTGTAGTTGGATCTCTCGGATAAATTTGAAAATGTTCCGATAGATACATTGAAGGGATTACTGGTAATCCATGTCTTAAAGAAATACAAAAAAATATTATTCACATGTACAGCTTACACTTTCAGTCAGTCAGTTTTGTGTCATGCGCGATACACGCGTAAGCGATCATGTATCTTTCGATACATGACTGACAAGGCAGATTTTTTGCCGCAGTGGACTAGTTGCCATCCAAGGTTATAGAATCCGGTTGGTTCTGCTATTTACTCATAGCGGGAGGGGGAGAAGAATAGGATTCATACTTTTCCCATATAAGTCAATACTAAGACTAGAGTTCGAACTCGGCTCTCCGATTCCTCAATCCGAGCCTCTATCCATTACTCCACTGTGCCTCTTCATACATTACGAAGAGTTTATCTATGTAAAATGTGTGTAATTTTAGTTTTTGTTGTTTTATTTTTACATAAATGATTAGTGTAAAATTTTACGAAACCATTTCTGACCTTAGGTCTCTGGTTGGAACCCAGAAGGAAATGTGTGTACAAGGAAATTCAAATTATCCTGTCATTATTTGCACTCTGAAAGATTTCACATCTGTCGCATCTGGTGACTTAAACTGGAATCCAAAGATCAGAAATTCTTATTAGCATTCCAGGATTCTTCTTAGCATTCGAACTGATTTTAACGGTGCCGACATTTCATTGAACTCTTGTTCCTTTAGCCGTTTTTTTTTTCTTTTTATTCCAGGTTTGGTCGCAGAATTTCGGTAACATTTGATGCCACTGTCATCTTCAAATTTCGCAATGTCTTTCACCTCTTTGGGAAAGTCGTGATATTTAATAATCGTGTTAATTTTCTTTAGATTTACTCTGTAATCTGTAGGAACGACAACATAATAAGTAATACGGCTTGTTTTTCTTGCTTATGATTCGAAATCTTGCCTTCTCTTCTGGATTATCACTCTTATCGGATCTTATCCAACTAACAATGAACATTCATGCAGTTAACTATTAACTGACTCGGACCCTGAACATTTATCACCAACGTTCAAACAGCGTCATTGACTGACTGATTTATTTTTTAAAGGTTATTTTTATCCAGAAAATATTATTAGATTTTAAGAACCTTTTAGGAGATAATAACGATTTAGTGATACAAGTCTTACTAATTAACCGATAGCTGGGAAGAAAAGAAGTGAATTCATACATTTTCCCAAAACTATTTGCGCGTAATTGAATATAAAAACACCAGCTGAAATTGAAATTCACCTCTCCGATTAAGAATTCACTGTATCAAACCCGTAACCAAGTTTACAAAAATTGGCATTCCCAAGTATTAACCCATCTAAACACCGAGCAGGCTCGACGTTGCTTAACTATGGTGATCGTACGGGAACCGGCGTTTCAACGAGATATGGCCGTACGCTTACCACGTCATCGACAAATAACGTTAGTATATTTTTCTTCCTTTTACAATATGTATAGAAGATATAAGATAATTTATTTTCATATATTTTTTTAACTTTCAGAATCCCTAATTTAGAATAATGAATTCACGTTCTGATATATTCCTGGAATTTATTAACCATTTTCTGTTAATGTAACCTCACAAGCCAACGTATTGACAACGTTACAAGGTAAAGGAACATCATGAGAAGTCTCCAAAAAAAGGTTTTTCAGCCTTTTTCTAATGTTGCAGAAACATTTAACGACACCATTTTGTTAGGTGGGTATTTACATCTTTGTGAGAGATCCTGGTCTGTGCGTATAAAACTGATTAGTAAAGTCAAAAAAGAAATAAAATAAAATAAAATAAAAAAAAATAAATAAAAATAAAATAAGTCGCCTGCACAGTTACCAGTAAATCACCTTTCCTACCCAGTCATGCTTATTATTATTAGGTTGGTGCAAAAATAATGTCGTTTTTGACGGATTTTTTAACGTCAAAAAACGACATTATTTTTGCACCAACTTAATATCATCTTTATGGACTATATTTCTGGTCCTTTCATCTTTTTTTTTCTGTACAATTTAGATTTGCAGTTTTTCATTTGTCATCTCCTATTCATCATTAGTCCTTATACTGTTGCGTTGATTTTGAACACTGTTAAGTGTCATTCAGTTTCTGCATTTCAGTTTTCCCACAGTAGAAATATTTATGTCGTTTTATCAGCCGAGTGAGTCAGCATTAAAGTATATTATATTTGAAAACAGCGAAAATCTTTCGTAGTACGTAGTTTTCATTCTTGATTTCAGATGGAAACAAAATTAATTGTTTTAACTCCGTGCCTAAAAATATTGACCGAAATACATTTCGTTGATATTGTTCATAATAAAGAAGAAAGAAAGAAGAGAAAAAGAAAATAAAAAAAACAAAGAAAGAAAGTAAAAAAAAGAATGAAATGTGATTAATCGAGCTGACCCCTATCCGAGTTAGATGCATTTAATAGGCAATGTATTTTAATTTTATAAATATTTTTTTTTAAATCTCTAATGATTTGTATGTACTGTTTTTCGAAGAACACATTTTTATTTCAACTTATTGTTATCAAATGTCAATTTTAATTAATTTATTCCGTACAGTATATGTTTTTCCCGCACAGTGTATCAACCGAAAAAGGGCAAATTAAATGTATCCCAACCTAAAGTCGGCGAAAATCAAAGAAATCCTTAACACGTCGACTGCAGGGTTGGGATGAGGAGTGTGATTGTGGTAGTGTTAAGGAAATATGATACCAGTCAGAAGTACTGATCATAAACGTAAAATTCAGACAGTGGGATACATAATCGCATTAAAGCATACACATATATACAGACACACACACGATATAGATACAGACGTTAAAAAAAAAAAAAAAAAAAAAAAAAAAAAAACATATCTGGCTAGAGATTTTTAAAAATGATATATATTTTATTTTTATTTTTTTAATTTTTTTAAGCATTTCACCCCAAACAAGGCGGGAAGCCACTAGGACGCAAGGGGTTACAGAAAATTTAGAGCAAGATCAGATAGGAGTGATAGAAGAAAGGATGAGGGTAGTGGATAGATCAAGGCAACTGGATATGTCGATTGACATTACACTTGCATAGCTGGAGATTATAGCTCACAGGGAAACAGGAATAGGGAAGAGAGTTCCACAGGCGAGAGGTGCGAGACATGAAGCTATTGGAGTAGAAGAGACGGCTACATTTAGGAGTTTCGACAGTGAAGGGTGAGAGCGGGATGCCAACGTCGTAAGGCGCTTGAACTCATGACGTTTGGGAACCAGCGAATACAGCTCCTCGGAGCAATTTCCATGGACGTATTTGTAGAACAGACAGAGGGAGACGACGGCGCGTCTGTGAGAAAGTGACTGTAGACGAGACGACAGAGCAGGGCCAACTACATTGCATATCCGCCTCTGGAGCCTATCAAGAACCCCGAGGCAAACAGAATGGGGACCAGACCATATATGGCAGCAATACTCCATGCAAGGGCGAATTGTTAATTTGTAGATCTGGAGGATCGACTTCGGGGAGAAAAACTTCCTCGCGCGGCTCAGGGAGCCAACTTTCCTTGCGGTGGACGAAGCAATTGACTCAATGTATTTATTCCATCTCAGGTCAGCAGTTAACGTGAGACCGAGAAGCCGAAGACAGTTGCTCTCGAGAAGTTGAGCGTCAGACATTCTGATGGAGGGAAGGGAAGGATCTCTGTGGTGATTAATAGAGAGCAGTTTTGTCTTAGAAGCGTTGAAGTTGACCAGCCAATTCTTGCCCCAATTCACAATCGATTGGAGGTCCTTTTCTTGACGCACGGCCAGGTGAGTTTTGTCAGAGAGACTAGATTTGTTTTTGAAGCAGGAATAAATTGTGGTGTCATCCGCGTAGATGCCAACTTGGGAAGTTATGGCGTCAGGAAGGTTATTTATGTAGATAAGGAATAGAGTGGGGCCTAGGATGGAGCCTTGAGGAACACCTGCGTTCGTAGGATAGGAACTGGATGAGAATCCGTTGAGAACGATCTTCAATTCACGGTTTGACAGGAATGATTGTATTAGGTTATTTAATCGAACCGTAATGGAGCTTGCGAAGAAGACCGGCATGCCAAACCCTATCAAATGCTTTGGAGATGTCTAGTGCCATGGCTCGGGCTTCCCCGTTATTTTGAAGAGCTCGGTAGACTGTTTCAGTAATGGCCGTAAGCACATCAGCTCTAGATCGGGCAAAGCGGAAACAATATTGCTTGTATGAGAGCAGATTATGGGATGTGAGGTGGTTTACCACCTCGATATTGATTAAGGCTTCGAAGACTTTGCCGAAGAGGGGAAGGAGACTGATAGGACGGTAGTTGGAAGGGTCAGAGGTGTCGCTGGAGTTCTTGAAGACAGGAACTATCGAAGAGGACTTCCAGCAGTCAGGAAAACAAGATTCCTTGAGGCAGTAGTTGTATAGTTTAGAAAGAGCGGGCGCCAGTTCAGGCGCGCATTTCTTCAAGACAATGGCTGGTATCCCGTCTCCACCACTAGCCTTGTTGGGCTCTAAATTGGAGATAACGCCCAGTACCAAAGATGGGGTTATGTTTAACCCACTCATTATGACATCAGTTCTAAGAGGGAAGTCGGGTATGGGTACACCGGAAGAGTCGAGCGTCGAGTTGAATGAAAATTTCCGAGCATAGCATTCAGCCTTGTCGGTAGAGGAGGTCAGGACTTCGAACTGGTTAAATAAAGGAGGTATAGAGGGTTTGCAATTGTTCAATACGCTATTGCAGAGACGCCAACAATCTTTGGGGCCAAATTTGCGAGATGCAATACGTTCCTTCATCCGAGCTGCAAATAGTGACTTAGCATCGTTGAGGACACGCTTACAGTCGTTACGGCCGGAGGCACAGAGACGTCTGTTGCAGTCAGACATGTCGTTACGGAATAGGTGGAAGTAGTGGTTCCTATGGGCGATGGCGGCTGAGCAAGCAGCGGAGAACCAGGGGGAGGAGCGCGACTTGACCCTATATTTCCTTGATGGGATGAAAGCGTCGATTCCAGCTTTAACCCAGGAAGAGACCTCAGAAACACATTCTTGGACGGGGAGACTAAAGACTCCATCCCAGGGGACATCGCGGAGGAAATCACGGAACGCGTCCCAGTCAGCTCGTTGATAGTAGAACAAAGTTCTAGTGGTAGGAGGTTCTTTATAGTGGGTGGAGATGAAGGAGATGTTAACAGATACTACTGCATGATCAGAGTTACCAAGAGGGCAGAGTTGCGAGGCGCTGCAGGATTCGAGGATGAAGGTAAGACACAGTTCGAGAAGAGACGCTTTACCTTCCCGGTTGAAGGCAAAACGACTGGGGAAGTTAACTGTGTGAGGGAATGAGAGTGTAAAGGAATTATTTTAGCATCTAAGTTACACCAATTGTATATTTCGTTAAGGATTATAATGAGCCCGACAGACATTAATGACCTAGAGTCGCCACTTCCGACAATGGAGAGTAAGTTTTCCATCCTATGCATCTTCGAAGAATCCAGCTTCAACTTGATTTAGACTGTCTCACTTCGTTCATAAATTCAGCCAAGTCACGTGATTTGTCTGAATTCCAAATGCACATGTCTTTGTTAGAATTATTAATATGGTTATCCGTATATTTAAGTTTCCGTTATTTTTACTTTTTGTGATTTAAAATGACAATATTGTAAATAATAATAATAATAATAATAATAATAATAATAATAATAATAGTAATAATATTAATAATAATAAATAATAATAATAATTATTATTATTATTATTATTATTATTATTATTATTATTATTATTACTCGATCCTTCATGAGTAGGTAAGTTCGTTAGCACGTGCAACATGCCGTGCCATTCCTTCGGACAAATAATGGACCATTCCATTTTGAATGCGAGGAAAGTCGGAAGAAGAAGCTATATTAAAGACAATGTTTGGTTTTAGTGCGAAAACGAAAACATGTATAATACTTCGATGTGGTGTAATTGTTAGCAAGCTCGTCTCGCTAGTTTACGAATGAATGGTGAGTTTGATCCTCAATGGGTGCCCAATACTTTCGGCATTATGCCACATGTAAGCTACGCTGTTAAAATCACCATAAAATGTAACAGAAGTGCTGAAATGTTTAACGTTTGCTTCTTGTCAATTTTTAATCTTTTCATTTGTACCCTCTTACTTCTTTAAATAATGACATTCATTTACACTTATGATTGTTATTGAAATCAGAGTCGTTATGATTTATTATTTAACGATGCAACACAGGAACTTCCACGGGGATTTTATGGACATGGGACCCACAAAGATCTTATTTAATCAATAAATTAAGAATTTTGATTCATTATAGAATTTCTAATAGCAAAACCGTAAAGTTTTCACGATCACTGTTACTGATGATTGCTATTATTAGCAGTTATATTGTTAGTAATTGTTGTGGAGCTCCCCCCTGTTTTTTTTACATAAGATGGACTCGTTCATAGTATACTTATACTGACAGAGAGAATGCCTGCGGTTGAGATCCGTCTCGATACAGTCTTTGACTGTTTGCGACGGCTGTCGGACTCTCTGCGTTAGCAGAGAGGAACCCAGACGAAGCTTTGCCGAAGGGCAAGGTTTCGTCCGGGGAGGTAGACAGGGCCTGAACCAGTCTAGGCGGGTTCAAAGGCTATATTTTTGGCCGAGCCTACGGGCTCGGAGATACCCACATTAAACCGGCCTTGTGCCACATTCGGTCCTCGTGGGTGGATTGATAAATACTGAGATACGTTGAGATACGGTCTTTGACTGTTTGCGACAGCTGTCGGACTCTCTGCTAACGCAGCGAGGAACCCGGACGAAGCTTTGCCGAAGGGCAAGGTTTCGTCCGGGGAGGTAGACAGGGCCTGAACCCGTCTAGGCGGGTTCAAAGGCTATATTTAATATACCCACATTAAACCGGCCTTGTGCCACATTCGGTCCTCGTGGGTGGATTGATAAATACCGAGATACGTTGAGATACGTAGAGATACTTTGAGGTTGAGAGATACGGAGACAAACACAGGGTGTTCTCAGAGAGTTATAGAAGAGTCCAGAGAGAGAGAGAGATGATTACGGCTTTACTTACAGAGACTTGCACATATACTTTCTACTAACCCGCATTCCTGGACTACTAATCTTCACTTCAAGTCTGTATTCTTACGTTTAATGCACTTATTTTTTCTATCTCAATTACTGGCGTTGTTTATTTCTTTGTGCAGGATTCCATTCACGGAATCCACAAAAGTATTTTGGTTTATGGCTGTATTGACGTTTATTACTCCAGTCATTCATATTTATGATTGCTATTGCAATATTTTGTTAAACTCAAATATTTAACGATCTAAAATAGGAATATCTTTGGATAGTTTGTTGTCGTAAAACTCTCCGTCCGCTGACTCAGTCATCGGAGAATTAAGATTCATCAGAATATTAAAATAGGAAAAGCGTGTAATTTTTCATGGGGTTAAAACTAGTTATTACTATTATTATTAATATTATTCATTAATTTATTTTCTTTCACTTTTGCATAAAACAAAAGTTATTGATATGCAGAAAGATTAAAAAAAAAAAAAAACAATGAGAAGAAGAAATGAAAAAAAAAAATGAAATATTAAAGGCGGAAATAATTTCGGTTAATTGAACAAATTATGCGCCCCTTAGCAATTGCTTTCACCTTTATTTTGTTCTTTGTCCCGTTTCTTTATTCTCCTAGTCTTGCTTCAAAAATGGACGACGAAGACGACGACAACAACGATGACGTCGACGATGATGATAATATTACAGAAACTTTTTTTTTAATGCTTACCTTTCTCGTTCCATTCGCCTTCTCTTCTCACTAATCCTTTGTTTCATGCGAATTTGACTTTCACTTTGAACTTTCATTTGTCTGTTCCACACATGCTTTTAACATTTTCATTTCTCTCTTGTTATGTATTTTTTTGTTTCAAAAACCGAGTTTCTCTTTACGACGTTACCGAATGTCGAAAATAACTTTTATATAATACTATAAAACCATATCAATAAATAACAATCTAATGGTGACAAAACAAATATTTATTTTTGTACAAAGTATTTATTTTTTAAAGAATCTCTTTTATTGTTAATGCACTTAATTCTTTGACGAATATTAATCACAGTTCAAAAATTATCAAAGGTGATGTTAACTTGGATGTGCAGGTGCTGTAATAGATTACGGATTTGAATGAGAAATTGTAGAGCCGAGTTCGGATTCTTGTGTATTCCATGAATCCCTTTAGTGATCTGTGGGAGCACCATCATGTTGTAAATATTCGGAAATAAAAAGAAAGTTATACAAATCAAATATTCGAGGTTATATCAATAAGTCCGTAGACTAGCACAAATTTATTAACCTAATTTTTTAAATTTTGACTTTATACTTTTCGATTGAGTGAGTTGTTTTTTTTACGGTTTATCAACCTTTTATAAGTTAATTAACTGAAACATATTTTGTAAGATTATTGTAAGAATAATTCTGTTTATTTGCGAGTGAATACAATGTAGGTAAAACTCATATTTAACCCATCTATGGAGGAGAAGGTGTGTATTTATATCTTTCCCAATTGTACTTGCACGTAAGTAAATATAAAAATTCCGACTGAAATTGGAACCTCGGTTCTCCAAGTTCCAATTACGAGCCGTCATCCATTACATCCAGCGTTACAGTACCTGGTATTCACAAATGGTCACCCATATATGTACTGACCAGGATCGATTTTGATTACCTTCATAAGCCTGTTAAGTAGTTATTTAACTTCGTTGATCGTACGAGGATCGGTGTTTCAACGTGATATGACAGTAAGAAGAAATAAATTAGAAATGTTGTAAATGATGCAAAAGTAACATTAAACGTATCTGAAGCTGGCTGTGACAAGCCCATCACACAGGTATTCTGTAAAATTTAGTGGCCAGGTACGTCTCACTTACTGACAAGGTCTTTGGTACGAAATCCAGTCATTAAGTGAGGAGCGGCTGTAGAAAGAAAAGCAAAAATACTTTTAAATATCACAAAATAATGAACAGTTTTTTTATATGACGGCACCTAAGAGTTATCTCATGTCGACAACGATTTATAACGTGCTTGGCATTTTCTGCTAAAAAATAGTTCAAATATATTTTCTGCTAAATAAAAAGTCCAATTATTGTCATTATTCATTATTATTATTATTGTGCTTTTTATCTCTCGAATATATATATATATATATATATATATATATATATATATATATATATATATATATATATATATATATATATATGTATGTGTGTGTGTGTGTTTTATAATATTATTTAAAAATATGTTTTCACCGCCACGCAGAAATTACTATGTTTTGGAACTAAAAAATAGAATTAAAAATTAAAATATTTGTTCCATTTTCAAGGGATGTTGGATAACTTCAAAAAAAGTACACAGAAGGGATTGAAATAGACTATATCTATTTGGGGGTAATTTTTTTGCTGTAATATATATATATATATATATATATATATATATATGGTGGCATCCTACTGGTTCCCACAATTGCGTGCGAACCGATTCTTAATATTATAAAAATCAGCGAACCGGTTGTTGGATTATCCGAAAATAATCTTGTATATTAATAGCCGATATATAATAGCTAAAAATATAAGTAATCTCATTGCTGTAAGTTCTGCGGAGGCTGTAATAAAATTTTCTGTGGTAAGAATAATTTATTCTGACAAATGAATTCGTTTTAAATTAAAATTATGGAAAATCTTCTAGTCATAAATTTGATAGGTCTTCCAATGGATCTTTCGGACTCAATTCGCATGTGATTAAGAACCCATAATACACCTGATGTTAAAAAGTATCATACTTCTATATGATGAAAACAGAATTTCAATTTGAAAATATCTGAATAAATAAAAGCTTTATATAAAATTAACAAAATAATTTAATTCATTTTGATACTATAAAGTGTTTTCTTTCAATTACCAGATTGAAAAGGAAATAAGCAGAATAGGTTCCGAAAAATCACCTGACTTTATAAAAATGGTTCCTGAAGATTATGGATGTCATTAACATATATATATATATATATATATATATATATATATATATATATATATATATATATATATTGTCAGCTGTCAATATACCACATAACACCCTGGAGCATTTAGCCTTGGATCGGGTAGAATGAAGATCAACGTGTTTTAGTGAACTCAGCAGTTTTTAATCTTTAATAATCTTCAAGAAGCTTGACAGCAAGATCTAAAAGGTCAGCTAATCTAACAATGATCTCATCTCACAATTCTAACTCTTACTCCATATGTGGCCTTCTTTGTAAATCACTAGCTGCTCTTAAATGCCACTTAAATTTCATAAGTGAATCAACTAAGCCAGATCCTCATACGTTGAAACTGACGAGAGAGTCCATTATATATATATATATATATATATATATATATATATATATATATATATAGTGTACATCTGGGCAGCAATCCAGTTTTCTTTGAAGGTGACGATCAAGGAATATTTTTGTTTTTCATCATATATATATATATATATATATATATATATATATATATATATATATACTAGCAGTAGAGCCCAGCGTTGCCCGGGGATGTAACAGTAAGAGATAGATCAAATATGGACCATCATAAAGACTGAAAAATAAAATTGACAAAGATTATTGTTTAAGGTTGACGTACACGCATGACTTAATTATTTTTTTTTTTTTTAACGAATTGGTCAAACCCAAACTCAAACAAAAACATTGTTTTCAATCGTTATGAGTCTACCGATTGAATAGAATTATATTATAAACAATTGTCTTGTAAATGGAATTTTTAAAGCATTCTGAATATAAAAATAAAGAAAAAAGTGTGCAAGACAATAAGAAACACTACCTGCCAAAAGAAAAGTGAAGTTTTGTTGAAATCGGTTGAAAAATGTAGGAAATCCGATCCCATATATAAACGAATACAGACACACACACACACACACACACACACACACAAACACAACAAACAACCAACTTGGGTTTTATAATAAGTATAACTCGATAACTCGATATTAAGTATAACTCGATATGAGTTGTCCTCCTTTCATTAATGCCTCTTAATCGTGTTTTCAAATTGATTTCGTGCAAAAACAATTGTGTTTTTCCAATTTTTGTCGCTGTCAGAACCACCGCAAGGTAATTTTACGTAGTCCTGTGAAGTTTTGTTGAAATCGGTTGAAAAATGTAGGAAATCCGATCCAATATATAAACGTACAGACACACACACACACACACACAATCTGCGTTTTATAATAAGTAAGATATATATATATATATATATATATATATATATATATATATATATATATAAGTATATATCTATATATATATATATATATATATATATGTGTGTGTGTGTGTGTGTCTGTGTGTCTGCCTGTGTATTAGTGCATACGAGTGTGTGTGTGAAAGTGTTTCTCTGACTAGAAAAGAAACGTTTACTAAGACTTAATTTTTATATGCCAGTTCTTTTTTTCATAAAAATGACAACCTCAACACTACTGACAAAGATGATTGATCGATCATCGCCCTGAACAAATGGATTATATAGAAATATGTAAGAAAAGCCCGTAGTGACCCTTCTTATTTCCGTCAACTTCAAACTTCAAACTGGTCGATATTATACAATACACCAATATCCTCCTGAACCGAAAAAAATCGTTTACAAATTCTGGAATCCCTTTATTTCAGAGGACGTAAATTCTCCACAAATAACATTTCCTTCGATCTCCGTTTCCATTTGTTAAAATCCTTTTCAATTTAGTACATTTTAGAGAAGTGATGTTAAATCTGTTCTGCAGTTGCATATATATATATATATATATATATATATATATATATATATATATATATATATATACACATACATACATACATGTATGTGTGTGTCTGTGTGTGTGTATGTATTCTGTTTATACGTTTTATTTATAGATACAATTTATTTAAGTAAATACTCTGTTTTTAATTAAATTCTATTAATTACGTTTACCGGCATGAATTTTCGAGACATTTCCTAGAAAATATGCGCTCTCCGATATAAATGGAAACTGTATTCTTATACGAAAACCGTCATTTGAACCGAAGTGCTGTACCATTCATCTTCAGAGAAGCATCTGGCGAGCAAAGTCCAAATTACTGTTTATAAACAAACCACACAATCTTCGACGATTTTTCTCGATCGATCATTTCTGCATCTTAACGTGTACCATGACAACATATAATTAAATGGATTAAATCCCACAATTATTTAATATATTTTCTGTTAATACGCCATTTTCTTTTATACACTTTATTTAAGTTAATGCTCTGTTTTTAATTGCCATTGCTTCTCTGTAACTAAATATTGTAGCAGGTCGGATCATATGAAGGTTTTCGTATAGGAATACAGGTTCGATTCC
>OZ010579.1:56401498-56418998 GCA_963932145.1 Acanthosepion lycidas | reverse complement strand
GGAACAGTTACAGAATGATTTCTAAAAACCTGAATATTCCTTTTCCTACAATTGCTTCGTTAATTGCAAGGTTTAAAACACGTAACAGCGTCGAAAACCAAAGACGATCAGGTGTTCCGAGGAAGATCTCTCTAAGATCAGCAAGGATATTAGGACGCCAGATCCAACAAAATCCATAGGTTACCCGAGAAGAGCTGCAGGAACATCTGTGTGCATTAGGGATTAAAGTAACCAAGCGTACAATAAGTAATGAACTGCATAAAAACAGTCTGAAATCACGCATCCCAAGGAAGACTCCACTCCTCTTGAAACGACGCAGAGATGCTCGGCTAAAATTCGTTAGAGAGCATAAGGATAAAGAATATTCGTTTTGGGAAAAGTACTATGGACAGATGAAACTAAAATAGAGTTGTTTGGTCATAATTATCGAAATCATGTGTGGAGGAAGGACGGTGAAGCCTACTTACCAAAGAACACGTTGTAAACTGTAAAGTTTGGTGGTGGGAGTATCATGATCTGGAGCTGTTTTTCTGCAAAGGGTGTTGGCAGAATATCAATAATAGATGGCAAGATGAATGCCGAAAGATACCAGAAAATCCTGCAAGACAATTTAATGCGTTCTGTTGAGAGACTTCGGCTACCTCCTGATTGGATTTTCTAACCAGATACTGATCGTAAGCATACCGCTAAATCTACAAGGAAATGGTTAGTTGAAAGTAATGTTGATGTCTTGCAAAGACCAATTCGGTCACCAGACTTGAACCCAATCGAGAATTTATAGCAATATTTCAAAATTCAAATTGGCAAAAGAGTACCAACAAATATCAAGTATTTTGAAGACAATATGCCAAGACGACTGGGACAAAATAGCACTCAATGTGTGCAAATCATTAGTTGAGACGTACAGGAATAGACTGGTAGCTAAAGAACTCAATAAAGGATATTAAAAGTATTAAATTAAGTTAATATGCTTTTTTTGTTTTGTACGAATACTTTTTTCATCAGTTAAAATGAAAAAAAATGCATTAATTTCAATAAAATGTATCTTTACACATAAAATGTATCAAAATTAGTTTTAGTTAAGACTTTTTCATTTATAAAAATATAATTTTTCATGTGTACGAATATTTATTTCCTCCCACTGTGTGTGTATATATATATATATATATATATATATATATATATATATATATATATATATATATATATTTCTAAATATGTTCTGTAATTTATTGCTGCCTATCGCATACGACAGCAGTATGCCTCGTAAAAAGAAATCTCCGTCAACTGAGGAACAGGTTACAATCAAAAGAGCCAAGACTGTAGCGAGGCAAAGAAAGGCTAAGATAAATGAAAAAAAACAGATCTAAAGGCAACCAGGAGAGCATTCAATGCTGGGAATATGCAGTGATAGACTGAGGGATTCTCAAACTCTTGAACAAGCCGAAATCCCAATCAAGACCTCACTACAGGAACAAGCTTAATTGTAACCTGACAGGGCGCATTTTAATCTAATATATATATATATATATATATATATATATATATATATATATATATATATATATATATATATATATATATATATATATTAAAAATAAGAAAGAACAGTAAGAATAATAATCCTGTGTTTGTAGTAATTACTTTTATAAAAAAAAAATAATATAAAAACGAAAAAAAAAAAATGCTCTGTACAAACAGTACAGCCATAAACAAAATAGATTGAATTTTCCTTAACCATAACAGCTCATGATATTAATATTGTCTGCGCATATAAATTAAGTAAATTTCTTAGAAAATTATTCCTAACATCGGTTGACAGTGGAACGAAACTATGTATTTTAAGTTTAATTTTTATAATTAAATTTATAAATTTACTTTCTGATTTGAAACATAGAAATGTTGTATCGCGATGGAATCATGAAAATAATTATAATATATATATATATTTATTATATATATATATATATATATATATGTGTGTGTGTGTGTGTGTGTATGTATATGTATATGTATACATACATATATATATATATATATATATATATATATATATATATATTTATATATATATATATATAATAAATTAAGAAATGGGCAAGTCTCTACACAGTATTCCTCTTTAAAGAAAAAACGTAATCAATCAACAAAGTTTTATACTTTTGTTAACATCTGAGATAAACTGAGCGAGAATTGGCAAAATTATTAGACTACAAAATAATGTCAGTATTTTGGGGACACCGTGTATTCATTTTCTTCTCTCCTAATAGGAGTAGATAAGCTCACCTATTATCCTGTTCACTCTCCTCTTTGGTATTTTGAACAGGAGTATAGGTTCATACGTTGTGTTCTGTTTAGCATTGGTTTTCCGGCTATTTTAAAGTGTACTTTAAATCTGTTTGAACGCTGATTCTTCTAAAGAGTCTAATTCAACTCTATACTTTTAATTTTTCCGGTTGAACGGTGAAATGTTATTCACTAATTAAAGATTGATATCTTCAAGTCTAGAATTAGCCGTTATCTGTATACAACCAAAAATTTCACTTTCTTACAAAACCACGCAGTAGCTCTTTACCTTGAATGGATCTTGAGTCTTGTATTGGATGAACATTAGTATCATTAGTATAATACACACACATATATATATATATATATATATATATATATATATATATATATATATATATATATATATATATATATATATATATATATATAGTTGGATTGATCTGAGTTTGTGACCCTGGGTTGCATGCTATTTGCGATCATCTGACAAATTAATTAATTTTTAAATATTGGTTTTACATATTGTTTCGTAAGTCGGTGTTTTTATAGAAGTGGGAAGAAAATTGTTGTCGGAAACTCACTCATAATTACGTAAACATATACACACGTACGTTCACTTCTTGGCGTACACAGACATACGCACACGATAATATATATATATATATATATATATATATATATATATATATATATATATATAACTTTAAAACTCAGGTCAATTGAATATGCGACCTTGGTCTCGATCTTACGGTATCAGGCAATATTTTTCAAATAACCACCTTAAATCTTTATTTTAAAAACTATGATTAATTAGCGATTATGGCATTTTCGGATCCCAAAATTCTTTTAAACCAAAAATGGGAAATGTTAAGTCCTTGCCTCCATATCAGAAAATTTCTATTAAGTGAATATGAGGCCGGATAAACCAATCTAATCTACAACTCTACTGCTATTCTTAAGATACATTTGCCTCCCTATTCCTTCTTACATTTACATTATATTTGCTTTTCTTCTTCTTTTCTGTATACATTTACAATATATTTGCATCCCTATTCTTTAGTTTATATATATATATATATATATATATATATATATATATATATATATATATATATATATATATATATATATATATATATATATATATAATTATTTAAAGTTGTGAATATTAATTTATATTAAACATAAAGACAGATTACTGAGATTTTTATTAAATTAAAAAAAAAAAAACTTAAAAAGTGAAATGCCATAATTTTCATTAAATTTAATCTGCATCAACGTATTTCGATATATATTCATTTTTATCCTCCATGTAAGCATCAATTAATTTCTCTTGTTTAATAAGCTAGGGGCATGTAAGTGTTTTAAGATAACTGATTTTTCTACAATGTATAAATTACATGTATCACTTTTCCCATTATAAGATTTTGCCTTTTGCACCATATCCCATGTAATAATGGTTGTATTGTCTTCATTCTTTAATTGACAGCATCAAGGCAGCCAACAAGGAAAGCAAAAAGCAGTAGCTTGTCAGTTGCTTTTAATGAATCTCTTATATATATATATATATATATATATATATATATATATATATATATATATATATATATATAAATTAATAGACTTAAAATATGGTTTTTCGCTACACAGTTCCAACCATGTTTCAAAAATGGAAGCTAAAAGCCCCGAATTTAATTTTGTAATTAAATTAAAGACATTAGTTCCATTTCATCCTCAAGCGAATTTTGGAGTAACTTTAAAAATTACTGGGTTTTAAATACAGAGCTAAAACAAAATTCATGTTTCCAAGGTTACAGATAAATCTATTTGGCTAGACTCGGGGTGTCTGGGTTTTCAATATGTCTATATTTTAATGTATCAGTTATTGTTACGTTTTGGTAGTGGGTAGCGATGTATTTTTCAATGAAATCTAACATCCGTTAAAAGCGTGTCGTCTGGATTTTTTTTTTTTTTGTTAACGGTTAAAATTCTTACGGCATTTTTTTCGTTCGTATATTAAAAGATTTTTGGGAGGTGTCTACGTCAGAATACTTTTTATTTAACTACGATTTGAAATATTTTTACTTTATTAATGCTCTGTAAATTTACATTGAGCACTATTTTGTAAAAATAAAAATATCTATAAGAACACCGGATTATATATCTTACTGTTCTTTCTTTTTATTATATATATATATATATATATATATATATATATATATATATATATATATATATATATATATATATACATATATATATATATATATATATATATACTATAGTACGAAATATCTATAGATACCTCAACGTCCTGGGTCTGACGGTAAACTACATCCGCGTCCTGGAATGTTTTCAGAAAAATAATGTTGCCAGCTCTAAGTTTTTTAAACAATATTGTTGCCAGCTCTAAGTTTTTTAAACAATAATGTTGCCAGCTCTATGTTTTTGAAACAATAGTGTTGCCAGCTCTCAGTTTTTTTTGTAAAAAAGTAATGTTGCCAGCTCTAAGTTTTTTTGTAAAAAAGTAATGTTGCCAGCTATACGTTTTTTGTAAGAGAGTATTGTTGCTGGCTATACGTTTTTTTGTAAGAGAGTAATGTTGCCGGCTATACATTTTTTTGTAAAGGAATAGTGTTGCCAGCTATACGTTCTTTTGTAAAGGAATGGTGTTGCCAGCTGTGCGTTTTTTTTTTAAACAATAATGTTGCCAGCTATACATTTTTATTTCCGTACAAAATAGGCATTTAAAATTCATATAAACTGGATTTGGCATTAAATAACCCACAGTCGTTGATATGCCATAAAACCCAAACAAACAAACAAAAGATACCTCATGGCATTACAACATGGCGGACGAACGTTAGTCACTTGGGAACATAACATTATTTTGAAGGTGGGATTTCAAATTTGATAATATTGCCGAAGTCCAAAGATAATTGAGCCGATTTTCCTTAATTTAATATTAAGTTAAAAATAATCGATGCACTTTTTAGAGATGTTTGGTTTATTTGATCTTTGTGTGTATGTGTGTGTGTGTACGCGTCTTTATGTGTGCACGTATATTACGGCTGTACGTGTGTATATGTGTAGAATATCGTGTTTATTTCTTCTTTTTATAAATTTCTTATTTCCTCTCTCACCATTCCTTTCCCTTTTTTTTCTTTCTTACGGCTTTGAGGGTCAAAGATAATCCGACAAATTATAATGTCAGAGACTGGACTTTTTTAAAGGATAATATTTCTCGAATATTCTGGGTTTTTCTTACGTTTGTAAAATCTAGATGTATTCCGTTTTTTATTTATTATTATTATTATTTTTATTTATTATTATTTTCCCATATATATATATATATATATATATATATATATATATATATATATATATAGGAAAATGCATGTCAAAAAAAAAATTTTCTGATGATGCGTTTCGTCTTTTAGGACTTCATTGGACTAAAGAAAACTTTTTGCACCTAGTGATACATTTTCTCCAATATTGTTCTTGATATATAAAATATGTATCGTTATCTCATATATATATATGTATTACATATGTATAACAATATTGTTCTTGATATATAAAATATGTATCGTTATCTCATATACATATATATATATATATATATATATATATATTACATATGTATAACAATATTGTTCTTGATATATAAAATATATATCGTTATCTCATATATATATATATATATATATATATTACATATGTATAACAATATTGTTCTTGATATATAAAATATGTATCGTTATCTCATATATATATATATAGGTATTACATATGTATAACAATATTGTTCTTGATATATAAAATATGTATCGTTATCTCATATATATATATATATGTATTACATATGTATAACAATATTGTTCTTGATATATAAAATATGTATCGTTATATCATATATATATATATATAGGTATTACGGTATGATGGCTTGAATACGTTGATAAGCAAATAAATAATTACAAAATTTACCCAATTGATGTAGACATAATAGTGATCAATATGATTAGACAGAGCTAAGAAATAAATATTAATAAATGCACATATACCTACGTTTGGTGTGTGACTCGACGCATTGGGCACCAGATATATATTATTGTTTATTTTTAAAACATATACAGATGCTCATTAGATGAACGCTGATTCATAGTTCAAAATTAAAATAGCAGTAATGGATTACCGGGGGTTATGTGCAGGAAATGAGGTGTAGGTATGAGTCAATAATAGAACAAAATGGAAATTGAAGTTCGCTTAGAATTTTAAATTTGAACGCTGGACGCTGGATAGATTGAGATAATCGGTGTATGACGCGAAATAAAAGTGGACGGAAAATTAAAATTTGAAATTAAATTTAAACGGAAATTGGGTTATTCAGGATACTTTAAGAGAAACAGTTTCCTATGCATACAACAAGACATAAGTCCATTCAATTTATTTTGTAAGTTTGTATTATTAATACATTTTAGGATAATTTCTCATGCAAACATAGATTGCACCCGTCCGCACTGTCTTGGAATGAACTGATTTTAGCGAAGAATTCCTAATTCACTGCTGATGTGTAGCTACCTATTTTGGCACCCCTAAAAAATCTTAGAGAATGCTGTGGAATTTGCGTGTTTTTTGTTGTTAAGGGTCATTTTATGATGATAAAAACGATTTTTTCCAATTGTTAGAAGTTGATCGGAAATAAAATTTAATTTGGTCATTTTGCTTGATGCTGGCCTTATAAATACCTCTTTTATACAGACATTTGCCATTCAAAGGAGAGATGTTCTCTTTCGGCAATTGTATTGTTGATCATCATATCTACCGTTGTAATTATTTTTGCTTAAGTATTCGTTATGTTGGGCTATATATTGGTCCAGGTTTCTAGTGCAGCTGTAAGTAAACTTAATGTTGTTTATGTTGAAGATTTTTTGAGAAAACGTTTATGGTTAAATTGTTTGTGTACTAATTTAAGGAAAGTCCTGACGATGTTGTTTCTGGCCTTTTTATTGAAAGGTGGATTGAACCAAATTATGTTGCGTTTTCTATTCCTACGCTGATGATATTATGCCCCAACCATTTGTACTTGTCCAAGAGTTGGTTTTAAAATCAACCTATCCTTCTATATATATATATATATATATATATATATATTAAAAATCGACCTATCATTATATATATATATATTGCGGTGGCCTGACGATTGCATCTAGCATGAAACAGACTGTCGCCTTTAACTGTTGACTTCTATGTTCACTTATATATATATATATATGTCTGTGATGGAAATTATTACGAGGATTTGAGATAATCATAATTAAATGATTAATCGAGTCTACAATAAACCTCAACAGAATGCAGAAAGAACTGGACGGCCGTTTCGTTCTATATCTAGGACTCATCATCAGTGCGCATCCACTACCGTGAATTGAAACCTGGACCGTTACGATACAACGAAAGTGTCATACCAAATGTACTCGGTGACAACGAGGTAACGAATCAGACTAGATATAGCGCCGCTCCTCACAAATTACCTGGTGTAACTCATCCGAGTTTCCCTAAACCATAGGACTGTGCCCCCAACAAGCCACGACTATTATCCCCTAGCCGCTTCATCTGGAGCATTAGAAGCCGGTTCAAGTAAGGATATGCAAGTGATAGAAATCATTATTAGAAGAATTTATAATTTATTCATCGAGTCTAGAAGAAACATCAACATCAACAGAATGTAGAAAGCACTGGGCGATCGTTTCGTTCTATATTTGGGACTCATTGGCAGTGCGCATCCACTACCGAGAATTGAACCCTGACTGTTAAAATACGACGCAAGCGTCATACCAACTGTACCAATATGTATTTGAAAAATAAAAAAAAAAAACAATGAAGATGTGTTAAGCAGTATGTGTTTAAATTTGTTTAAAATGTGTAGGGTTGTCATTTCTCAATTATGGGGTGAAGTCTATTCTAAGCTGCAAACCCAAATACTTCATAAAACCATTATCAACGAGAATAATAAAGTATTTATGGCGAGTGTGAGAAAGAGAGAGAGAGAGAGAGAGAGAGAGAGAGAGAGAGAGAGAGAGAGAGAGAGAGAGAGAGAGAAAGAAATGTTATGCTTCTCAGTTGACAGAAAATCTGTATGTTCTCTCTTTCTCTTTCTCTCTCTCTCTCTCTCTCTCTTTATCACTAATCACTTTTTCATTCTTATTTAATCTTTCAAATTCTTCTTCGTCTGATAACTCCTTCCTGATTTTGATGCCACTTTATTAATTAAGTCTTTCTCGACTTTATCTTACTCTCTCAACTTTCCTTATTTAGTTTTGCCTTCTTTCTTGCCTTACGTTTTTATTCTCTCTTTTTCAAAACGTTCACTGATTTTTCATCGTCGAAACCGTTATTTTAGATATTCTCTTTCTTTGTTTCTTTCCTTCTAACTATATTCTTCCCTGAAAGACAAGCACTCGCCAACTCATGAGAAATGCATGCATCCGCAACATATTCCTCACACAAATAGCGTAAAACACATGCACAAATCACAGCTATTTATTCAGACAACGGCAGACGCAAATTCGATTTTAATTATTTTTCAGGCTTTTAAGACGATTGTTTTCTTGTTTTCAAGGACACGTTGTTTAGTGTTTGGCGAATCATGTATTCCCTCCAAGACAATTGGCTGAAACACGAAAATAGTGAGAATATGACAGCTTGTTCAACTGACCAAATAAAAGAGATGAACATTAGGTGATCATTGCAAGCGGTAAACCCTGAGCATCTGATGGGCGTTGAAATTGTTGAAGATGTTTCTGACAACTGTGATGGTGACAGTCATAAAGGTGAATATAGTGGTGTAAAAATGTCGAGACAAGGAAGACGAATAAGCCAAAACAGGGAAATTCATTAGTAAATGATGATATCGTCATAGGAAAAAAAAAATGAGAAAAGTTGGATAATAAAATACTTAACGAAAATAAGAATGGATGCGAAGTTAGAGTAAGGAATAATATTGAAAGAGATATATAGAAATGGGTAAGAAAATAATAATAATAATAATAATAATAATAATAATAATAATAATAATAATAAAAACGAGAAGCAAAAAGAAGTTGGAAGAGGGAGGTAAGGCGTGAGAAGAAAATGAAGAAGAAAATACAGAGGGAGAGGAAGAAAAGAAGGACACATGGAAGATTATAGAGAAGAGAGAGAAGCAGTAGAAAGGTGAAACGAAGAAGATAGATGCAAAGAAGAAGAAGAAGAAGACGAAGAAGAAGAAACATTTCGAGAGAATCAAACTTTTCAAAATATTTATTTTGAAAAAGGTTGAATACTAAGATGAATCTTAATAAGCGAAAAATATGAAAGAAGTTATTCTTCCTTATGTGCCATGTCGCCTAAGGACGTAGGCGATCATGACTCTCCACAACTTTCTGTAACTTGTGGCTCTTAATAATTGTTGCCCAGCTGTTATTTCTCCTAAAACCTGTTCCGCGATCCATTTACTCAAGTTCACTAAGTAGGTTATGTATTGTTTTTCTCTATCTCTCTTGTCTTCAATCTGTCCTGTGAGTATCAGATTTCCAAGCCCTGTCTCCTCATTATGTAGCCTAGAATCCTCAATTGTCTTTTCTTAATGTTAAGTATAAGTTTTCTTTTTGTTTCCATTTTTCTAAAGCTTCGTCGTTGTTCATATGTTCGGTCCATGTTATCCTCAGCATTCTCCTGCAGAACAAGATTTCTGTTACTTTAAGTCTCTTGTTCATATTTGAGGAGATTATTCAGCACTCACTGCTATGCAGGAGGACTGATATTAGGTAACACTGTAGTTCCAGCGAAATTTTTCGGACACAAGTTGCCTTGTTCCAGCGAAATGTTTTCTATTTATCAGTACTTTGCTTAGCTTTTAGAATTGCATCTTTATCGCAATACGCCTTCGGATTTCAGTGTCACACTTTTCACCATCTGTTAAAACACTTCAAAGACATTTAAACTTAGAAATACAGGCAAAATGAAGAAGAATGATTTCTGTCTGAATTTCAGAGATGAAAACGTATTATTTACGGGTTGCAACAGATAATTGAGAACAAATTAATATATAAAGACAAACAATAATACCCAACAGAAAAAAAAATCACTCTATTTAAAAGAATTTATTACATTAAAAATCTTCTTTTTTTATGTGCCGTGTCCCTTCAGGACGTAGGCGAACATGGCTCTCCACTTCACCCTATCGCTTTAAGTTTAGTAGTTTTTCTAATTTCCCCAAACCCTGTTCTGTTATCCACTTGCTTAAACCCGATAAGCATGTCACGCGCGTAGCTTTCCCTTGTCTCTTTTTTTCACTCTCCGCCCTGTGAGTATCAGATTTTACAAGCCCTCCTTTCTCATGTGTCCCAGAAATTTCAGCGGCCTTTTCTTGATGTTAAATATAAGCTTCCTCCTTGTTTGCATCCTCTCCAAAACCTCATCGTTGCTCACATGTTCGGTTCATGGTATCCATAGCATCCTTCTGTAGAACCATACCTCCGTTGCCTCGAGTCTCTTCTTCATCTTTGAGTAGATCGTCCAACATTCGCTGTAAATTCGACTGCATGATTGAACCAAGTGATTCTTATTCATGTTGGCTAGCACACCAAAAATGATTTTTTTTATTAAATTATATATATATATATATATATATATATATATATATATATATATATATATATATATATATTCATGAATCATTCATACAAAAAACAAATATAGAGGTTAATGATGTAAATGGCGAGAATACATCATCGGAAACAAAATAAATAAGATACACCAACCCCGAACCTGTATATGAATGATATAATTGCTGTTTATAAATTCCAGTTGCATAAGGTCTTTTTAATTTTTTACAAGCTTTCGTCTGTTCCTACAGACATCCTCAGGTATGGAAATAGATTTTGTTCTTGTTTTTACTTCTCAGTAATAAGAGGACAACGAAAATAGAGATGTAATCCGGAAAAATGCTATGAGAATTTTTTTCGGATTACATCTCTATTTTCGTTGACCTCTTATTACGATAATTCTCATCGATTTGCATGAGCCGTGGTCAATGCCCCAGATCTTCTACCAACAACAACCTGTCTTACAACGTTTTTCTTTCTATTGGCCGCAGATGACAACGTCTATGGCAGAAGCTTCCAACTAGTTTCTGACCTTAAACTCGAAGGATCGTACCACTTTCACGAGGCCGGCTATCAAAGTTTAACTGTGAATGGCGACTCGTGCCTAAAATAACGGCTTGATATTTTATTGCGTTCTTCGAAAAATAATTAGATTATATTAAATCAATTGCTAGGTCTGCTGCTAGGGAAGTTGGTTCAATGCGTCGTGCCACACAATTGTTTTCTCCGGAAACTATCTTACATACTAATATATCTATATATGTATATTTGTCCATTCTTAGAATCTTGCTGCCACATATGGCCCGGTGCTTCTGCTATATATTTTATAGATTCTTGATAAAATCAAAAGTATCTGCAATGTTATTGGTCCTGACCTGACATCCCGGCTTCCGTTATTTTCTCACCATTTATAATGTAGCTTCACTCTGCCTTTTCTATAAATATATTCATGTTAATTTTTCTGATAAACTTTCTTCTGTGAAACCTAGACGTTATGAAAGAAAACGCAGTAATAAAATTAGCAACACGGTCTCATCAATGTACAGTTGAATTGGCTAGATGTGACCGTAGGTTCTATGTTAACAGTTTCTTCTACCGCACTTCTAGTTTGTGAAATCCTCTTTTGACTTCTTGCTTTACTGTTTGATCGCTTACCACCACTATGAGACCGACGGCCGGCTGCGTAGAGAACGTTCTGCCTGCACGAGTAGCGTCGGTTTGCGCGAAGAGATGTTTAAAAAATTAAATGCAATAGGAACCATCTGCTGTCTTCTTGATTCCTCTTCTTTTATTGCTCTCACTCTTTAGAAATGTTTTTCATTTTCTTATTCTTTCACATTCAGTAACCCCTTGTGTCTTAGTGGCTTTATTGCCTTGCTTGGTGGAATGATTTTTCTTTTTAATATGCAGAAAGCAAAAGAGAAGGCTGGGATAAATGCATTTAATATCTAAGTTGTAGCCAAGTTTGACATGTCAGTGAAAACATTTTAATAATAGAAAAAAAAAGGGTCATAAAAATCCTTAATTTACGTATTAGAAAAACTTGATTAAATTAATTCTTGTGAAACGTCACTGGGAAGGAAATATTCAATCGAATTTTTTCTGTGATTTATTTCACAGAGAAAATTGGAAATTTTAATCATTTTTTTTTTCTTTCTTATTGTTTATCACAGCGTTCAAGGTTGAATAACTTCCTACAGTTAAATTATGGAAGAATGACTGTTGACCTTTCATGCTGTGAAAAAAAAAAAAAAGAAAAAGAAAAAAAGGCAATAAGACAGAGAAAAGTAGTCAAGAATTTATAAGAAAAATACTTCGCATCGGAATTACAATAATTCAATGACGTGAACTGCGTAATCTTGCCATAATTTCTATTGAATTTAGATGAACTATTCTACGACCTTAAATGATATTTTCTCGCTTTGCAATTTATATAGGTAGAAATATTTTCTTAGATTTTTTAATCTTATTCAAATTTATTTTCATTACGCATAGATGTGGAAGCTTATTGAGTGGACTGCAAATACCATTTTGGCTATTACTAATATATGCAGTAATTTAGAAGAAAATTCTAAGATCATATACGAATTAGATTTAAATGAACTTTAAAGGAAGTATTTTAAATGATATATTTTCCTCGCTGTCCTTATATATTTTTATTCTACTTTTATGTAACGCCTCCTTTCAGGTAGCTTTCCACAGCTTTCTGTCCATTGTATCTGTAATCGAGGTGTGTCCCCCTTTTCATTTCTTCAAATCCCATCTCCTGTGAGTATCGACTTTTCCACGCTTTCTTTCTACGTTAGGTGTCCCAAGATGCCAACTGTCTCATCTGATTGAAAGCATAAGTAAACATTTATTTCATATTTTCTTTAAAATGTCCTCGTTGCTCACATGTTCTAGGCTTACGGCCATAACTCGTTTCATATTCGGTTCCCGTACGATCACCGAAGTTTAGTCAACGTCCACACCGGTCAGTACCTAGATGAGTGATTGCTCGGGAATACCAGATGCTGTAAGTTTGTATGCGTAGGTGGTGTAATAGCTCGGAATTTTTTATCCGAGTTTCAGTTGGGTTCGTTATATTCATTTCCGAGCAAAACCCTTGGGAAAAGGTATGCATCCACCTTTTCTCCCTCCAGCTATGGGTTAATTAGTAAGACATGTATCATTAAATCAATATCTAAACAAAAAAAAGCAAAAAAAAACAAACAAACAAAAAACATTGTAATGTAAAAATATTTTCTCGCTTTAAATAATCTAAAACGAGTTGGTAATCCGTAAAAATCGAATCAATCAGTCAATCACAGATTTTATCCCTGTTATAAGTATCATTTTGCATGTTTTCTTAGTCTGTGAGGAATTTATCTAACATTCACTGTCATTTCTTCTTTTGTATTATTTTTTATTACAAAGTATTTCTGGTATTAAAACCTATTTTTACACAAGTTTGGGTGTCAACTATTTACCCATAGTTGGGACCCCGACAGGTGCCACCACACCGGGCAAGCGATGACCCGGGAACGCCAGCAATGAAGAGGAGATTCTATGCACCTCAAAACCTCCCGACCAGAGGCCCCGCCTCTGGACGCAGCTCCTTGTCCCACCCAGGACGCGTATGTAGTTTATCGTTATACCCAGGACGGCTAATTCTCTGTGGATTGCCACACGGACATATAGGAGGAAGGATATCACATAGAAGTTCATGATTAAGAAATAAAGAACATAGTCTTTCATTTTCGCTTAATTTCTGCAATGCATACCTACCTCCCTATTATAGTCCGACGTCGTCACAATTTCATTATTCGTTATAAAATTTTCCATCATCTGTTATCAGATTTTCTATCATCTGTTATAACATTACCCAGATAGATGCAATTCTCTGTCTCCTTGATGCTGATGTCTCCAGTTAGTATCACACACCCTAAGTTGTTGCTAATGCGCCTACTTTCTCTCTACTTACAGCTAATAGTAATATGTATTTTATATATGACTTTTCAGTATTTGTTAATTTGCACCGATTAATATTCGTAGCAGGAGATTAGGTTTTCGCAGGTGTTTTATGCTTTTTAAAAGTACTGGTAAATTCTACGTTATTCAAAACATGTAGGCAGGTACGTTAATCTGGTGATATTTATGGAATTCCCTACCGAATTAGGAAATAGAGGGCGCGACATGAAGGATTTTTAAAGAGGTGTTTGCTAAAAGAAAATAAAAAAAAACGAATACGATTGTATTAAGCGCATAAATCTAGGAATGGCGAGTCGATTCGTTTGATGTTAATTTGCAACTCTCACCTGAGGTCGCGATGTTGAATTCACGTAATCTTATGCCAACAGGATGACATTGTATGTTTTTTCTTCTTTTATATATATATATATATATATATATATATATATGGAAATATTTAACGAACTGTTAAGAATATAATATAACCTAAAAAAGAACACATCATATTGAGCTAAATACAGAGAATTCTTCCTCTTCTGTGTGTCATGTACCTTCAGGGCGTTGGCGATGGTTCTTCACAATTTCCTTTTTTTAATCAATTCATCCCAAGTAAGAAGATAATGCAGTCGCAAAGGCTATTGGGATGGAAAGAAAATATGAAGACTTTAGAAGGAACTGGAAGGCCAATCCTAAGCAGAAAACCAGGAATAAAATTCTGCTCCTGTTAAAAAGACCGACGTGACGGGTAGTTCCTCTTCTGGATGTCTCAGTATTATTTATCTCACTTTAACTCAACTTATCAAGTTTTTTTTATTGTTCACCTCAGCTGTTACCAGGTATTGAACTCACAACTCTTTCGGTCACTGGATTTTATCCATTCGGCCACGCAATTTTTGAGACTTATAAACCTAATGTCTCAGTAAACATTTTTTTTTTTTACAAGAGCTCATATTGTAATTATGTTGTTATTATTATTTTTTTTAGTATTACGAGTTTCCTTATTATATTTTAAGTGGTTTTTCTGGCCTATCACATGCGCTGATTCCTTAAGTTTTCGTATTTTCGTATAATGTTCTCTGTCTATCATTAAACCTCATCCCACAGGGGGTGGTAATTTTCTTTTCCCTCCATATATGGTCAGCTAAACTTGATTTTTCTATTTCCCTTAGTGTTACGGCTTAACGGCGTTCCTGAAGTCTTATCTTAAGGGGACGGCCTTTTTCTGTTTTATATTTCCTACCACATGGGATGGCGTACACAGTCCTTAATCATGTTCTCTAGGTGAGGTCTTACTCAGAAGAAGTGTCTTTTGAAGGTTGTCCTGATGCCATATGGACCAAATACCTTTTTGTATTTTTTCTGATAATACCTTGACATAAGATAGACAGACTTAGGCTGTTTTCCGAGTGTAATCTTCTATCCCAGTTTGTTAAAGCTGCTGTCATGTACCCAGGTTAGTTGTTACGTTGTAGAGTACTGCTTATGTTTACACATTTCTTGTTTATATGTCTCTGGGTCACCACCTATGACTCTTGCTCGATATTGTAAGCAGCGAACGATCCCTTTATACTGTATGAGTGGTGGGAGTTGAAATTGTATTATTCTCCGGTGGATGTTGGGTTCCGGGATACGGATGCCTTAAACACATGCTCTGTTCGAAATATTACTCCATCCAGAAATGCTAAATTTTTGTTTTCTCTCTTCATTGTGGATTGATCGTATTGATTTCAGATGGTCAAGCAGTAGCTGAACTTTTTCCTGGTGTAGCCAGATTATGAAATTGTCATCTAAGTATCTCAGCTATACAGTTGGCTTTAGTGGTGTGGATTCTTATGCCATTTCTTCGATGTATTCCGTGTATATGTTAGCCATTGCTGGTGATGGCGAACCCATTGCTAAAGCTTCATCCTGCCAATATATGTCTGGTCCCATTCCGAAGTGTGGTGTTTTTGTACAAGTCAGCATCTTTATCAGGTTATCTATTGGTATACTAGACCGTTATCTAGAAATATAGACAGATATTGGGATTATAAATTTTAAATTTATTTGAATTTTTTAAAATTCTAGCCGATTTCATTTAGATTCTTTGTCTTTTCATGACTTTTGTTAGTAGATATCCCACACTGGGATAATAGAAGTTATGCTAAGAATGGTGAAATGCTGTTAGAGCCAAGGCGCCGATTTACTGTAGATGACCGTGCAATCAAGGAACTCTATAGACATTTTCGTCGTAGTGAATTATTTTTTCCTTTGATCAGAGTAGCATTTTTTATATCAAAATTGTGGTCAGTTTCGTTACTGTTGGCAACATAGAATCTTTTATTTAAATTCCTTGAGATTTCTCTTATGTATATTTTGTGACAATTACTATAGGTGTTCGAGTAAATTCCATTTTTCTCCAATAATATATATATATATATATATATATATATATATATATATACATATATGTGTGTGTGTGTATGTGTGTGTGTGTGTGTGTCTTGGTAAAACATGAAAAACGCCTGCCAGCTGACCAAAAGAAAACTGAAAAATAATTCAAAATCAAAAATAATAAACTTTATCAGCAAAAAAAAAATATATATATATATATATATATATATATATATATATATATATATATATATAATTTTCATATAGAGTGTATCTGTAAATAAACAAAATAAATAAAATGACTATTCGTAGCCGACGCGTTTCGTTCCCTTGATCTTGAATATTAAACACGCGCAACAAAATAAATCCTACATTTTATATTGATAAAGTCCATTAGAGAGAAGAAACATATCAGCTAAGAATACTTTTTTCTCTTGTCATTACATATATATATATATATATATATATATATATATATATATATATATATATATATATGGTATTTTCAAAATATTTGAACTTCGATACGTATCTGTCGGTGCAGTTGCCTACATTTGTTGAGTGGCTATATATTTATATGATTGTAATTATATATATATATATATATATATATATATATATATATATATATATATATATATATATATATATATATATATATATATATATATATATATGTTCCCTTTATCGACCGGACAGAGTTGAATAAGACTGAAGAATTATATTTTCGGCGGTCAAAA
>OZ010579.1:56391498-56396498 GCA_963932145.1 Acanthosepion lycidas | reverse complement strand
GGCTAAGTAGAAACTTTTGAACTCTATCAAGACATGCAAGTGTGGACTGAGCAGATCCAACCCTTACATGGCAGCAATACTCCATTTTAGAACTGCTCTGTCTCTTGTAATATAATCTAGCAGAGGGAGATGGATACTTTGTAGAGCGGTGCAATGAACTGACGATTTTTCTAGCATCTTTATCAATAGATCGGTTATATGAGATACACTTGAAGTCTGAGATGAGCTTGAGACCCAATAGATGTTCAAGACAATATACCTCCTTGAGAGATCACTTATGCATAGGTGAAAGTTTGAGGTCTGCTCGGTGGTGGGAGGATGTTCTATTCTAAACTCCTTCAATCTCATTTACTCTCTCTCTTTTTACTTGTCTCTGATTCTTGTATAAGTACCGGTAAGATTAAACTACATCTTTCAATGTTAGCATCCGACCTACCATCACGTCACTTAAGATGATGTGGCAGGCTTAGTATTTTCATTTTTTTTCCATAGTACGATTAATTTGTTCTACGTTTATTAGACCTATGCGAAAATTCACGAGGGAAATTATATTTAAACTGGCAAGCTTATTTTTTAGAGATAATTTTCTGCTTTTTTGAATATTTTCACTTGACGCTACAGAATCAACAAAAGAATAAATAAAAAATAAAGGAATGGGCCACAGTCGGGATCATCGAGTCAATGCGAGTGATCCTTTATTTAGCTGCATAATATGTGTTTTGCTAGGCTTACTTAAAGTTTTGAATTCTAAGTTTTCCTTCTCCTAGACCAGTTGCCAGCCAGTATGTCTTGCTATTTTCCCATACCTTGGTGGAGAAGGGTTCGATCCATACTTCCCCCGCCAAATTTTTAGTACATAATTGAATGCAATGAACTGGAATTTAAACACGGTTCTTCGTTTCTTCATCCCGAGCCGCAATCCATCACTCCAACTTGTTATTGACATCAGTAAATAATGGATACTACTAAGAAAAAGAGTGTTATTGATTTACATTCACATTGTTTGGTTTTTGTTTCGGGATTCACTATTTAGCTGGGACCATAACAAATTCTACCACCCTGGGTCAGGATGGACCTGGGAACAACAGCATTTAAGAGGTAGTTCCATGTTTCTCCAAAACTTTAATCTCCCGATCAGAGAGCTTCATGCCAAAAGAAAAGAAACAGTTACAGTACATGATACATGAGATATTAACAAAGAAAGAAACAGCAGAGAAATTCCAAACATGTGACTATTTTCGGTGGTCTGCAGAATTAACTTTTTTAAGTGCATTTACCTTATGTAAATCAGTATTTCGCTCTTGTTATTAAAAGAAGTAATGGAATCGACCGAAACATCGAGTCAATGCGAACGGTCATTTCCTTAGCTGCATAGTATCTGGAAGCTGCCCGGCCCGTTTTAGGATCAAAGTGTAGTATCTGTGCTTTGTGATCATGCGGGCTGGCTTCTGTCGAACTCCCTAATGCAGGGAGGAACTCGGAGGAAGCTTTGCCGAAGGGCAAGGTTTCCTTCGGGGAGGTAGACAGGACCTGAACCCGTCCAGGCGGGTTCAAAGGTCATATTTTTGGCCGAGCCTACGGGCTCGCGGGCAACCCACATTAAACCGGCCTTGTGCCACATTTAATCCTCGTGGGTGGGTTAATAAATACTAGCTGCATAGTATCTGTTTCACCAGGGTTACTTAAAGTTTTGAATTCCGAGATTTTCTTTCTCCTAGATCAATTGCACCCGGTCTGTTCTACTATTTATCCATAGCTGGGGGGAAGAGTTGGATTTACACATTTCCCAAGGGTATTCGCACGAAAGTGAGTGTAAAATCACAAAGAACTGTGCCAAATAATAGACAGCACATCACTTGATGACTTTCAGAAATATAATGTCCAAGAGAAAATAATGACCTAATCACAATGTTGAGGTTCCACACTACTTCAAACAAAAGGAAAGAAAGGAAACGGCCATCAATTCTGGAAAGAACGGTAACAGTCACGGGACTTGAGAAACATCATTTTCCAGAGAAATTGGTTCAAGAGAAATACTTTATAAATTTTAACCAACGGTGGCAATGATTGCTCGGTCAATGATTACGGAACGTTTCTTAATAAGGACACGGTTAATATTATCGTAACAATTACTCACTTTCCTGATGGGACATTCGTTCTTGCTTCTTCTTTTTTATTTAACTCTCAATAAACCCCACTCTCTCTCTTCGCCACTATTTAAATGAGATATTAGTGTTATTTTAATTTTTGTGTAATTAGATATATACAATATCTCATAATCTTCTTTCTCATTCATATATATATATATATATATATATATATATATATATATATATATATATATATATATATATATTCTCGTATATTTTTTGCTATTACAGTGCAGAAATGTATATGAACACATGTATAAGCTGGTATTTGTAAACTGTGACTATTACTGCTTATAATGCAATACTCTCTCAACAGATTGATTCCCCTAGGTTACTAGTGTGTTTATGAAAAATAAATACGTAAAAATTGGCGTTACTCCCTACAGAGCGAAAATAGCCTGGGGATTAGAAACTCCGACTAATACCAAATTGGTCGGGTTTCAGCCCCGGATGAAAGCGATTGCATATCTAACCGTACTGAGAAGTTGTGATACAGCGAAAAAGTCTGTTTGTGGATAACAGCATATATATATATTATTGTAGTGGATACTTGTATTTTAAATAGACGCTACATTTCAGCCAACGCATCTGAAAAATCTCTCCGTCTAGGACAGAAGCTGCGTCACACTTTCTAAGAGAATGTATTATTAAATCTGGGGTGCTTTACTACACGGCTAAAGAGACAGATTTGAGGAACCTATATTTTCCGTTTTAAGGAAAGCGCACTTCCTCAAATAAATACTGTTTAGTGAGATTTCTCGAATGCGCAGGACGATAGACGTAATACATACTACTGAAATAAAAATAAAAATGGGGCGTCTATTTCAAATGCGAATATCAATATAAAACACATGAAGTAATAAGAGTGTCGGACTGAAAATAAATCGACGAATTCTTTAGAAGTATATATATATATATATATATATATATATATATATATATAATTATTTATTTAAAAAATATGATTCTAAAGCTACATGAGAGTTGTCATGTTTCAAAACAAGAGCTGAAAACTTCAATATAATTATTTGAATTAAATTATATATATATTATATATATATATATATATACATATATATATTATATATATTAAATTATATAAATATATATTAAATATATATATATATTAAATTATATATATATTATATATATATTATATATAGATATTATTTATAGATATTATATATATATATATATATGTATATATATATATATATATATTAATTAAATTATATCTATATATTATTATTATTATCATCATCATTATTATTATTATTAAATTACGAATATCAAAGGCTTAAAATCCGATAAGTAATAATTTTTATTTCATGGGAGCTCTAAAAAACAGCAGCTGTTGTAGCCTATATATATATATATATATATATATATATATATATATATTAGGTTGGTGCAAAAACAATGTCGTTTTTCCTTTGAAGTTGAACGTCAAAAAACGACGTTACTTTTTCTCCAACCTAATATATATATATATATATATATATATATATATATATATATATATATATATATATATATATATATATATATATATATATATGATGGGAGATGTCTTTCCCTTCTTTGTCTTTCGCCTATTTCCCGTTAGATAGAAACGTATAACAGTTTCCTAACAATTCCTTGGTTTCTTTTTTCTTGGAGAGATTTCTTATGTGTTATTCTTCAAGATGTTTTTTATTTCTTTTATTCGCTTAGACAGGCATTTATGTTTACAGTCTATTCTGTTATAACTTTACATTTTTGTTCGAACATTTTTTGCTATTACAGTGCAGAAATGTTATCACGTATATAATTCGCTCACCTAGAAATCGTTATATTCCAGTCATTCTATAAATACAGTTTTAGGTGTGTCCGCTAATCGAAGCAAATTTTACAATCTGAAAAACGCAAGAATATTCAACAGAAGAAATATTATATTTTCAATGATTTATATACGCGTTCAACAGTCAAACTGCCGTTATCAATGCAGCCTCGAAATCGTTTGGATAACCGGAAATGTTGGTTCACATTTATGTTACTAGTCTCATATCTATGCTGGCGCTGCGCAGTCCTCACTTTCTAGCCTTGATAGAGTAAAAAGAAAATGATTATACGGTCAAAAATGATTATACGGTCAAAAATGATTATACGGGTATTAATTATTTTCCACCCTCTAACACCTTTCCCACAGACCAGATGTTGCTAGCCTTTCGCTGCTCTGTCGTTATTTCTATGGCAAATGTTCAAACAAGCTACATTTCTTACCTCCACCAGTTCAGTCATTCACAGCTAGAATCCACTATGTCACGGGCACGGCATCAAATCATCCTGATTCTCTTCACTACTCACTACTCACTACTTTCCAAAGAAATCTTTGGAAAGTAGTGAGTTCTCACATTTATGGAACAACCCCCCGAAAGTATACTTCTGCGAACAGAACACCTCTACAAGTCTACAATATCTATTCTACATATCATCATAATATACAACTCTTCCTTCTCTCATCTCCCTTATGTCCTTACATTATTGTTATTCAGCAACACGCTACATTGAATGGTCCTTAAGCCTTGTATTGTGTGAACAATATTAAAAAAAATCAAGTTAACAGCTGTAAACTTCGTCTTGTGTATTGTGGCGCTGGTTGGTCATTCGCTTGGTGTCGTTTCAAGTATAGTAGTTCAGAAGATTCAAATTAGAGGAACTCATATACACGATCCATCGCTAAAGATGGGGAAAGTAGTTGGTTATTTTTATCGCTCCAGAATGTACCTGACTACTTTTGCTACGCTTTATCTTTACGAGAGTTAAATCAGACCAAAAATGGAAATTTGCTTTCTTAACGGCTGGAGCTGT
>OZ010579.1:56338998-56386498 GCA_963932145.1 Acanthosepion lycidas | reverse complement strand
CACTTTATGCCGAAAATGATTTTGAGTGACTTTAAAAGTCAAAAAAGTATAGTTGGCAACATTATGGTTTAAAAAAAAAACAAAAAAAAAAGTACAGCTGGCAACATTATTGTTTCAAAAACGTACAGCTGGCAACATTATTGTTTCAAAAACGTACAGCTGGCAACATTATTGTTTCAAAAACGTATAGCTGGCAACATTGTGGTTTCAAAAACGGATAGCTGGCAATATTATTGTTTCAAAAACTTTCTAAGATCTCATCGTTGTTCACGAGTTCGTTCCATGTTATCCATAGCATCCCTTCTGTAGAACCACATCTCTGTTTCCTCGAGTCTCTTCTTCATCTTTGAGGAAATCATCCAACATTCATTTGCCGTAAAGAAGGACAGATGTCGCGTAACAGTTAAGTATTATTTTCTTTGTTACCAAAGAGGCGCCTTGACAGAGAAAGTTGGTAGACTAAGTGCGGCACTGAGATCCGTAGGCGTATTGGGATGGCCAAGGACACATTCCAAAAGCAGGGCAGAGCGCTACAAAACAGGAGGATTCCTCTTCTACAATGCGCATAAAGATTTACTAAGCATAGCTTAGGTGTGCCACAAGCCACTAAGAAAAACACAGAACCAAATTAACTCCTCAGTGATAATTGATATAGCTAGACAAACTTAGTAATCATTACACCATTTCGAAGTGCCTAATAGGGATTTACTAAGCGTAGCTTAGATGTGGCACAAGGCCGCAAGTATGGAGCGCCCAGTGTTGAGCGAATTAATTAATCCGGTATTTTGAACAGGATCAGAGGTATATCCTTGGTTTCCTGTTTAGGATTGGGTCCCCGGTTCTTTCTAAAGTCTAATTTAGCTCTACCCTTCTCACGTCCCTGTCTAAAATTTGAAATTTTATTTTCTATGTATTTTTATTTTTTCCCCTCAACAGTAGTAGATGGGTTCACCTATCGTCTGGTTGGTCTTCACATTCTCTTTCCCTCCCAGTTGACCCTTGTGTCTTAGTGGCATTATCCGCATGAATGGGCTGAATTGCTTTAAAATAAAACGTATAGAGAGGCAGGCTGTTAATAATTACAAAACACCTCACAAAGGGCTTTAATATATATATATATATATATATATATACATTAAAAATCTTACGCATGTCCACGTGTTTAGATTTATATCTACACACAAATGTATGTAGAAAAAACGAAAGCGCACACACATCTATCTATCTATCTATCTATCTATCTATCTATCTATCTCTCTCTCTCTCTCTCTATATATATATATATATATATATATATATATATATATATGTAGCATGAATATATACATATATATATATATATGCGTGTGTGTGTGTGTGTATATAAATGCTACATATACAGATAAATCTATCTATCTATCTCTATAAATATATATATATGTAGCATGAATATATACACACATATATATATATATATATATATATGTATATATACATACTACATATACAGATAAATCTATCTATCTATCTATCTATCTATATATATATATATATATATATATATATATATATATATATAAAGTTAGGTCCTGAACATGAATCTTTCGAGCTACCTATATATATATATATATATATATATATATATATATATATATATATATATACGGATAGATAGATAGATAGAATCAAGAGCGATATAGATAGGTAGCTGGAAAGATTTATATACAGGGCCTAACCTTATTTAATTAGATCTTCCGCTGATATGTATATACGTTCAAATCTGTAAAGTACAAGAATGATTGATTGGTGCATACATATAAAGACACCTATGCATATGTAAATGTAATATCTACTGAGCGTCCAAAATTCCGTCCATTGTACTTGCGCATGCGCAGGGGCCTTCGTTCTGTGGCCTCCTGCCTTGAACTACTCCGTCCCGTTTTGCTCTGCAGTCTGAATCATGTCGAGAATGTTAATAGTTGCTATGCAATCGACTCCACAGCATGAAATGGACAACCAATATGGCCAAGAGTGACAGGCTCTCCTCAGACCACATCATCATTATCGTTTCAAGCATGGTGAAACATCGCCTTTTATTCATCTGGCCCTCTCCACTTACTCATATCTATCTATCTATCTATCTATCTATCTATCTATCTATCTATCTATCTATCTATCTATCTCAGCCTCTTCTGTTCTCTATTTATCTCGTATTCTTTCTCTCTCTCTCTCTCTCTGTCTATCTATCTATCTATTTCAATCAATCAGCACATATATATATATATATATATATATATATATATATATATATATCTAGCTAGCGAGCTAGCTGTCTCAATCAGTCAGTTCATATCTATCTATCTATCTATCTATCTATCTATCTATCTATCTATCTATCTATCTATCTATCTATCTATACTTACATACATATATACGAAAGTTATTGCAAAATTCTCGGCCTGAACAGGAAGAGATTCAAATACAAAATTTCTGTTTTTTCATATGGTCAAATTTGGGAAGTGTGTTGAGGTCAAGTGGTTTTTAGTACCCCCTCTTATATAGATGAATTTGTAAATGTTATCCACTTGCAAATCTGTAAATATTATAGACCTGCATTTTATGCGGAAATATAAAAACTCTCAAAAAAATGAAAAAAATAGAAAAAAAATTATCAGATGATTATTCTCATATATCAGAAATGTCAAACATCCGAGACGGGATTCATTTTTTTTTTTTACATTATTATTATTGTTATTTTATTTCCTTTGATTACCGGTGTCTACATATTTCGTCCCGGGTTCCGCCTAGACACCTAAGATTAGAAATGGCATCATGATATTTTCCACTGAACAATTACCCTCTCCCAAAAAACAACAACAACAAAAAAACAAAACAAGGAACACACAGATCCAAATTGACTACTCAGTGACAATTGTTCTAGCGAGACAAAATTAGTAACCATTACGCCACTTCTAAGTGCCTAAACAACGTCAAATATTGGCCAGCTCTGTCATGCCGGGTTTTATATTCAGTGGGTGCCAATACCGTGCAACATGATACAAGATGATCAATAGTTTCTGGATATTTTTATTCCATTATTATTATTATTATTATTATTATTATTATTATTATTATTATTTCTTTTGATTACCGGTGTCTACACATTTCGTTCCGGGTCCCGCCCAAACACCGAAGATTAGAAATGGCATTACGATATTTTCCACTGACCAAATAAAAAAAAAAAAACAAAACAAAAAAACAAAACACAAAAACAAAACAAAAAAAAAGATTTTACATACATAAAGCACTTCGTAACGTGTGGGCTGTACTCGTGAGAACAATGTTTTGTATTTCTTTAAGGCATGGGCTTCCAAGAATCCCTTCAATGAGTCTACTGGAATCATTTCCAAACAATCCGAAGTCTCCATCTACAACAGGGATTTCTGATGTTCCCATGTGCCACATTTTTGAGATTTCGATTTCAAGGTCCATGTATTTTGATAGCTTTTTGAAGATCTTCAAAGATACATTGCAGTCTTATCAATAAGGGAGCACTTTTTTGTTTGCGGTCTCTAATAATAATGTGTGGGCGGTTAACTTTGATTGCTACGTTTGTGTGTATTGTGTAGCCCCATAAAATTGTAAGAGGTCTTATCTCCGTAACTGGGACTAGCTGGTGTTCATACCAATTACTTGCAGTTTCCTTCCCATAGAAGGTGCAGATTTTCCAGTGCAAATAATTGCCAACTCTGTCGTACCGGGTTTTATATTCAGTGGGTGCCAATACCGTGCAACCTGATGCAAGATGATCAATTGTTTCTGGATATTTATCACAGAATCTGCATTTAGGGTTAACACTATATTTTAGTATGGGTGTTTGATAATTTCTAGTTAGCAAACACTGGTCCTGTGCAGCAAGGATAAAACCTTTCGTTTCAGCTTTTAACTCTGCACTACGTAGCCATTGATGTGTACGGGGTTTGTCTATATCAGCTTGTTTGGTACGGGCAGAGTTTTGGCCCTGAAGCGTTTTATCTTGCCATTGTTTCTGTATCTAGTCATACATTTGAAACACAATTGCGAACTTGTTGGCTTTCTTTATTATGTAATAAAGACGCTTACTACTTTCATGTTCTTTGACATATATCATCATTCAGTCTTCCGTCGTTTCCAGTTATTATTATTATTATTATTATTATTATTATTATTAATATTATTATTATTATTATTATTATTATTATTATTATTATTATTATTATTATTATTCTTTGATTATTATTTAGTACAATCCCCTACTGGAAAACTTGTAAGGTAATGACTTTATGCATTAAGTTTGCAGATCTTACGACCAAATCCCGTTGAAATACAAATTCTGGTACGATCACCGATGTTAAGCAACGTCGGGCCAGGTCAGTACCTAGATGAATGACCGCTTGGAAATGACAACTGCTGTAAGCTTTGATGTGCGGGTGGTATAATGGATAATTGTTCTGAATTGTTAATAGGAGATAATTCCAATTCCAGTCGCGTTCGTTATATTCATATGTGCAAATAACATTTCGAAAGATAAAAATCCACTTAGTAAGACTTGTATCGCTAAAACCATTTTTATTAAAAAAAAAAAAGATATGTAGACGAAATATTTAGATTTTGTTAGTAAATAACCTAAGAAGAAAGTACCAACCAATTTGTTTGCACAATGATGTCAGCCGATACAGTATTTATATTTTCTTTTCGTTGATAATATTCTCCTGAGTAGATGAGCAGTTCCACAAACCATATTTATTAAATTCTTCTAAACAAGAGATGACAGGTATCATGTTAATTTTCTGGTATGTATTTTTTTTATCGTAAACATGAATCCATATCTATGGGCTTACGGCCATATCACGTTGAAACACCGGTTCTGATACAATCGCCGAAGTTAGGCAACGTCAAACCAGGTTAGTACGTTTGATACTATTATGGGCTAAAAAGTTCATAGGCTGACTGTGCAGGAGTGATGCTAGTACTGTGAAATCTTGCGTTCATTAATGCCAACTCTTCTTATTAATAACTGCACTGTTTATTTCCACTTAAACTGACATCTGACTATTCAAACAAGACTCCAACTGTAACTAACAGCGACATTTTTCTGAAATTGGAAAAGATTTGGCGTCGTGATGTTATTCAAGTACTGCAGAAAAGAGTCAAGTCTCCAAGGATATTCATGCTGACGCTTCAACTTTATCAATAGTGTAAAAGTTGGTAGTTGTATATAGAAAAGGGAAGGCATAGATTTGAAACCCTTAGTTTTTGGGGAGGAATTGTGTTTATATTCAAAGGGCCGCACAATCAATGGAGAGTACTATGCTAACTTGTTAAGGTAGTTACGAATCGCTATCAAGACCAAGCAGCCAGCAAAACTGACGAAAGGGGTCTTGCATGACAATGGTCCGGCACACAAGTTCTTAGATTTAAGGGTTGAGTTTTAATGACTTTTGTTTGAAGAACAACATGAAAGATCTTCATCAATGGGATACAAGCACACTAACTGAAATGGAAGAATTGTGTGAACCAGAAGGGGAATATGTTGAAATTAAATTTAAGTTGGTCACATTCCATGAGAGTATGTTGGTCAGCTGATCTTCGTAAGTGACTGCTTGGGAATACCAGCTGCTGTATGCTTGCATGTGCGGATGCTATAATAGAAATATCTCGAAATTCGTTATATTCAATTACGAGTAAATATCGTTGATAAAGTTATGAATCCAGCTATTCTAACCCCTGCTATGGGCTAATTAGTAGGATTTTTATCAGTAAATTACTATTATCTCCAAATTATTTTTACAATCTAAAAATTCATAGCGATAAATAGCCTTCAAATGTTGGATAAGCCGTAAAAAGATCAATCAGTCAATGTCATATCTATGAGAAGGCCTTTTTGTTTGTCTTTAATCACTATATTTGGTGTTTTAGCTTTCTTATTCCTGGGACATTTTGTTAATAATTCATTAGTTAATTATTATTATTATTATTATTATTATTATTATTGTTGTTTTTGTTGTTGTTGTTTTTGTTGTTATTAAGCGAGAATGCTGTACGCCAAGGAAATAATGGTGGACTACAAATATACGAAGCAAAATGTACCCATTATGGTACCTAGCCTAATAAAGATACACTAGATACATGCATTGCAGCCAAATGTGTCCGATATGGAGACGGGTTTTGCTAAAAGCATTGCATTATGGTTAGGAACAGAAATAATTTTAGGTCGGGTAACCCAGTTCGAGCAGACTCTGATTGAAGCTGCTTATAATTATATAGATGTGATTCACAAGTTGCCGTAATAATCATAAATGGCGTGTTGATCCATCAGTCATGGTTCTCATGGCGACTTCTGATCTTAACTGACTGGAGGTCGTAATATTTACACGTTATACCTTGGTGAATTAAGATGCCTATGGGTAATACGGATTGTCAGTTGGCTGAGCTTAACAAATTCGGTTTGTCCACTAGGAAATAACACACTGTGCTTCTCTGTTCATGAGCAGGAATGATAGCGGATGCATAATGGATAAGATAAGAGGATTGTTTCTTTTTAAATTATTATTATTATTATTAGGCTGGTGCAAAAATAATGTCGTTTTCTCACATATGTTACTATGTGAGAAAACGACATTATTTTTGCACCAACCTATTATTGTTATTATTATTATTATTATTATTATTATTGTTATTATCTTTCATTTTCTGCTGTATACACGTTTCCTTCCGGAACCATACTAGATACCTAAATTCAGAAATGGTTCAAGAAATTTTCCACTGAATATTTTTGTAAAAAAGAAAAAAAATCCCTCAGATCATATACATTTTACATAGATAAAGCTCATCGCAATGCGTGAGCTGTACTTGTGAGTATCATTTTTTTGTATTTCTTTAAGGCATGGGCTACCGAAAATCTCATCAGTGAGTCTATCGGAACTTTTTTCCAACAATTACAACTGGAATTATTGACGTCCTCATATGCCACACATTTGAGACTTATACATCAAGATCTTTGTATTTTGATAGCTTTTAGAACATCTTCATACGTTATAATGTGCAGGGCTCTTATGACAGCAAGAAAGAACATCTTGGTCTTGTTATCTTTGATCACGATATCTGTGTGATGAGCTTTGATTGTTATGTCTGTGTGTATTATAAAGTCCCATAAAATTGTTACAGACCCTATCTCTGTAACCGGGTCTAGGTGTTTTTCCTACCAGTTTCTTGCAGTTACCTTCCCGTAAAAGTTTTATATTTTCCAGTGCGGATATTGCGCAATCTATCAGGCCCAGTTTTATATTCAGTGGGTGGGGGCGGCTAACACTGTGTAATCACATACAAGATGGTCAGTTGTTTCTGGATATTCATTATAGAATCTTTATTTTGGCTTAACACAATTTTTCAGTATGTGTGCTTGGTAATTTCTAGTTAGCAAGCATTTGTCCTGTAGCAAGAATAAAACCTTAATTATTACTATTACTATTATTATTATTATTATTGCTTTCTGCTGTATACACATTTCCTTCCGGGTCTTAACCAGTGGTTTAAAGTTAGAAATAGCTTCATGACATTTTCCACTGATAAAAAGTATAAACTAATATCACACATATTTTACATCGTTAAAGCTCTTCATAATGTGATTTTTCAAAACGTAGCTTAGATGTGGCACAGTGTTGAAAATATGGGCACCAGCTGAGGCTCGAACTCAGTACTTCTTTTGCTAGCCATTACACTACGCCGAGGTGTCCATGCTTTTCGGGATGTGTGATCAGTACTTGTGAGTACAATTGTTTGTATTTCTTTAATGAATGGGTTATTAGGAATCTCTTCAATGAGTCTGTTGCAACCTTTTCTAATCAATCAGAAGAAGGGTCTACATCGAAGGACATTAAATTCCGAACGTGCTGTAGTTTTCTTTTTATAACAACAATCCCGATATTTTTTAGCAGATTTCAGACATTCAGATAGTAGTAACTGTATTGATTACATTGTTATTTCCATTACTAAACTCAAAAGTTAATATTATTATCATTTCCTTCGATTTCTGTTGTACACATTACCTTCCGGCTCCCAACCAGAAACCTAAGGTCAGAAATGCCTTCATGACCTTTTTCCACTAAATCATTTTTATAAAAAAAAACAAAACAAAAAAATAATACAAAGAAGCCACAGATCACGCACATTTTACAGAGATAAAGCTCTTCGTAATGTGTGAGCTGCACCTGCGACTACATTATTATTATTATTATTATTATTATCATTTTTATTTTCTTTGCTTTCTGGCGTTTACACATTTCTTTTCCGGGTCCCACCCAGGGACCTAAGGTTAGAAATGGCATCATGACATTTTTCACTGACAAAAAAGAAATAAAATAAAATAAAATAATTACATAGATAAAGCCCTTCGTAAAGTGTGGGCTGTACTTGTCAGAACAATTTTTTGTATCTCCTTGAGGCATGGGCTTCCAGGAATCCCTGCAATTAGTCTACTGCAATCTTTTCCAACCAGTCCTAGGGCTCCAACTACAACAGGGATTGTTGATGTTCCCATATGCCACATTTTCGAGACCTCTATTTCAAGGTCCTTGTATTTTGACAGCTTTTTGAATATCTTCAAAGATACATTGCAGTCAGCAGGGACTGCCATATCAATAAGGAGGCACCGTTTTTGTTTGTGGTCTTTAATAACAATATCTGGTCGGTTGGCCTTGATTGTTCTGTCAGTGTGAATTGTGTAGTCCCATAGAATTGTAACAGGTCCTATCTCCGTAACTGGGTCTGGGTGGTGTTGGTACCAGTTTCTTTCAGTTTCCTTCCCGTAGAAGTTGCAGATTTTCCAGTGCAGATATTGGCCCACTCTGTCATGTCGGGTTTTATATTCAGTGGGTGCCAACATCGTGCAACTTGATACAAGATGATCAATCGTTTCTGGATATTTATCACAGAATCTGCATTTTGGGCTGACATAATATTTTATTATTATTATTATTATTATTATTATTATTATTATTATTATTATTATTATCATTATTATTATTATTATTATTATTTAATTAAAAATATCCCTTTTAATATCGTGTGTATTTATATTAGGTTGGTGCAGAAATAATGACGTAATAATGTCGTTTTTTGACGTATTTTTAAGGTCAAAAAACGACATTATTACGTCATTATTTTTGCACCAACCTAATAGATGCTCTGAAAGAGTTTATTTTTAACCATTAACAGTTATGTGATAAAAATAAACAGTTTAGGACTCACAGACATCTGCCAACGCTTCGCTACAATTCTCCGAATGTTTCTTTCATCCTTACTCTTACTTTCTTATTGCACATCTCTACGTAAAAATTTTGGTAACAGCACACATTTCGTTCCTGTTAAAAAAAAAAAAAAATCTGTCTATATTTCTGAGATGAGGTATTATAACTATTTACGCTATTTACACTGTTCAGACAGTTGTCCTCATCTTTATTGTCCCATTCACCACGTTTCGATCGTTGTACCCTTCAATCTTCTTCAAGTGATGTGCGTTGGAATTTCGAACCGAGCCATTTATTTCGTCCACCAGGGCAGATTGTTCTAGACTCACGTGTTATGCCTTTTTTGGCATTTCTTAATTTCAGTTATTTCCCTTTATTAGCTTATATCTTCTTGTTGTCACTTATGAATTTAGATCGATTTTGTAAGCATAGACATGAGTATAATATAGGGATCAGTAATGCAGAGTGCTAGAGAAGAACAATAATAACAACAAATTGCAATATGAGCTCTGGTAAAAAAAAAAAAAAAGTTGCTGAGATATTATCTCTATAACTCCCAGGAATTCATACGCTGATGTCAACAAGGACACATGACCCTTAGGATAAAAGCATTGGTTGAAGTAATCCACTGACTTGATCTAATGAATTGTGAGTTCAAGACATGGCCACAAGTGAACAAACACTTGGAAAGTTGAGTTACTGAAGATAAATAAATCATATATCCAGAAAAGGCATGTCACGTGGAACTAGAACAATCTACTCCAGTTCGAAATTACTGAATTATGTCACAGGGAACAACGACCGGAACGTCGTGAATATGACAATAAAAATGAGGGCAGTAGACCGAAAAGCGTAATTTTTATACAGAAACTTGTTATAATCTATATATTGTCCATTTTTCTCACTTTATACTATGAATAGTGTTTTTTCGAAAGAACTCTCCTTCTCTGGGTAACTATTTTGCACATCAATTCGGACCGATAAACTTAACAAGTGTACCTGGAACTTTTCATAGGGAGGTAACAAATGGCGTTAAACTCGTTCTTAAATATCAACAGTCAGTTATATACAGCTGCTTTTTTCGGACCAGTGGTTAAAATTGGCTTCGAGCGAATGAAGCATGTTTCTCTGAGAGAGGGCCCTACTTCTTCGGACCTTGACTTATAGGAATTCATATGAAGATTTTCTGAACGATTTGGAATAACAGATTAGGCATTATCTAGAATGGCAAAATTCATCTTTAAGAAAATAGATCGTTATATTATTGGTTCCCTTCATCAGCAGGAGGCACATGGCCGAGTAGATGAAAACGAGGCAAGAAAAACAATATTCTACATAATGCCTTATTTGAAGAAAATATTCATTTATTAAGGTTTTATATATTTTTTCATTCGGTTATTAAAAAAAAAGTTGTGTTTTCTAGCACTGTGTTGTCTCAGTACTGAGTTGTCCTTTTCCCTGGTCGGTCGTTTACACTCGGCGGTGGGGAGTTGGCGCTATCGAATCACAAAGAACGAACTCTACGAAACAACAGAAACCGCATCTCTTATGGACTTTCAAAAGCAGCAAGAATTAAAATGGATAACACATGTAATTTGATGGGAAAATATGGCATAAACGGTATATTGACATCCCACACTACTTCAAACGAAAGGTTACGAAGGAAACCCCCATCAATATTGGAAAGAGCGATAACAGCTACTGGACTTGAAAAAAGCGAAATATTGGAGAGCTGAGTTACTAAAGGGAAATAACTGAAAATGAGATATTCAGAAAGAACACTAGAACAATCTACCCCCTCCCAGTGGACGGAATAAAGGGTTCGGTTCGGTTGGAAATTACAACGTATATCACTTGAAGAAGGCCGGAGCCTACAACGGCTGAAACGTTGAGTATATAACAATAAAGATGAGGACAATAGTCATAACATTATAAATAGTGTAAATAGTTACAATACCTCATCTCAGTTATACAGACAGATGTCACAAATTTCGTTTACCAAGCAGGCGTCTTGGTGCATTTCCCTAAGCTTAACTTAATTTGACACAATGTCACAAGAATGTAGTTCCCATGGAGAATCAGATTTATTACTCAGGAATAATGCGTAGGCACGAGCCAATCTAGAGGCGCCCAGCAAAGAAGTTTGCTGAACTTTGGCTCAAAGAATCAAGCCGATTTTAGTGGCAATATTTTGTTAGTTTAACTTGCTGATTACTACTTCAAGACGGCGCACGTTTTTATTAACATAAGCTTAGTCTGGAAAATTTATTTTTACTGGAGCTAACCTAATACAAGGCCCATGAGCCACTCAAGTTAGGTTACTGTATAGTGTTGTTGAAAGTAGGAAACAGTTGATCCGAGACTTGAAGAGGTTAGGATTGCAATGATCGGAAAAAACGCATCCACTCGGGTGCCTGTTCCACAAACTTGCGATACTTGGGAAGAAGCTGTTTGAATGGAACTTCCTCCTTACTAATGGAATATGAAGGAAACGGGAATGTTTCGTCCCAGAGAACGTGATATGGCGGTTTTTAGATGTGAAAGCCTGAACTGGTAGAATTAAGGAATGTAGCTTCTCAGAACGTTTGCCATGGAAATAGCCATAAAATATCGAAAGTTTAAAGTTAGAAAGTGAGGATTTGGCGGTTTCTTCTTTTTCTTGACAGTAAAATAGGAATTAAAAAGATTTCATAGTACCCATCAGTGAAATTTTCATGTTTTATGCCAAATGATAGAACAAAGTACTAACTGTTGATTTGTTGGATATCCATGTAGCATTAGGAACAGGATTATCGGCGATCATGGCTCTCCACAAGATTTTGTTTTATCTTACAGTCCGTTACTCAGGTCGATCCTCGCTAAATGACCCATTACTCACGCCATGTTTAATACAAAACTGTTAGTAGAGAATAATATTCATCCTGAAGACAAGATGGCGTTATAGAGCGGCGGTCCCCAAAACTTTTTTACCACGCACGGACAAGTTTCATGCAAAAAAATTGTTCCGGGTGTTGGGGGGGGGGGTTCCGGTCGCGTACATAATAAAACACAATAAACAAAGACCAAGATAGTCAATAAAATGGGGGAAAAGAATTACTTCTTTCTTTGCGGACCACTAGCAAATGGTCCGCGGACCAGTACCGGACCGCTGTTGTAGAGCTTTACTTGACCCCTGTTAAAGTTGACTATGTAAGTAACAGTTTTTTGTTTTCCCCTCATAGTTTGAATAAATATGGCAGAATGTTACACTTGCTCTCTTCTTCGCAAACATTCATACATGGTCAGTTAAAATGAATGAACAATACGTAGATAATTTAATAAATTTTCTGTTTTCTGTTTATACGTTATTTTTTATAGACACAAATATTTAAGTAAATGCTCTGTTTATAATAATCAGTATTAACTACATTTACCGGCCTGAAAGTCCGAGAAATTTCATAGAAAATACGTGTCCTCCGAAAAGAATCGAGCCTGTATCCTACACGGAATAGTCTTTTGGCGTGACGTGCTATACCATTTAGCTACATCGGAAGCGTATGGCTAACAATGTCAAATGACACTTTTAAAAATTTTTCCATGATTTTTCTCAAACGATCATATCTGCTCCAACCATAACGTAAACAATATGTTATGAAATGGACTAAGTCCGACAGTTATTTTAATATATTTTCTTTTCATAATAAAGAAAATAAAGAAAGACCATGATTGCCTACATTTTGAAAGAAAAATGGGATTTTAAAATACAAAAAAAACTCCATCATTTGATCCTTTAGTAAAGAAAAAATATATTAACATACAAATTAGTGTTCATTATCAGAGTTTGCTTCCAAATTCTTTACCCATTTTATTTTCAAAATCCATAATTTTATACAATTATTTATACAACAGGACATTTCCAACACTGCGCTAAACGTACTTCTCAAAATATAGTTTGCATCAACACTGTTTGAATTACGAGAAAAATATATGAACAAATTAATTGGTATAAAAGTTCATTACGATTCTATTGTTTCACATGATTTCTGTTTAAGCCACTTTTGACATTCTATTAATTTATATTTCAGGTGATGGTTTAAACTCTTAAGATATTCTTTTGAATGACTTTTCGTAAAGCCACTCCTGATATTCTATTATTTCATATGATTACTGAATCAGCCGCTCCTAAGATTATATTGGTATGTATGATTATTGATAAAGATACTCCTGACATTCTATTATTATATATGATTACTGATTAAACCTCTCGTAAGATTATGTTGTTATGTATGATTATTGATAAAGCCACTCCTGTTATTCTATTGTTTTACATGATTATTGATTAAGCCACTTCTCAGTTTCTATTGTTTATATATTTATTGATGAAAGCTCTCCAGCTGTAGACTAAAATAATCTTAGCGATAAGGAAATAATTAATGAAAAACTTACTTGTTAAAAACGTTTACGTTGACAATATAGATTTTAATAATTAATTTGATACTATAGAATTTAACGTATGATAGAAAAGAATGAAATGGATAAAAAAATAAATTGAATCAATGAGGCAAAGATTAGAATAGGGAAGAAATCTCAACTAATAATATAAATATAAACGTTTGGATGAAAAAAAATAAGTAAAAGTTTCAACTGGAAAAGACGAGACAATTCAGACTAAATAGAAAAAGCGTAAGTGTAAAAGAAAAAAAATTTAAAATATTGGGGAAAGAAAGAAAAAAAAACAGATAAAAAAAGAAATCGAAAAAGAAAACCCTGACCATAGTGAAAAAAAAGAAGAAAAAAATTGAAAAAGAAAACCCTGACCAACCTGTATTAAAAAAAAAAAAAAAAAATGGAAAGAAAAAAAGACGGAAATGCCGTGAGCATTTTTGCCTAACTACCTTGATCGTTCGGAACTCGATGTCAGCTTTGACCCAGCCCGACCCTCATCGGCACATTGGCGTGGACATAGCGTTTTACAATACCTGCTGCACAGAATCTGTAATTACAAAGGGGGGGGATACAGAATTCATCGGTTCGGGGCAGCATAGGGGCAAGCTGAGGTGCAAGTCGTGGCAAAGAAAGGCTGAATCTGACGGAAGTGGGTAGATCAGGGTTTGGGCATCTACAAGGAGCTGACGTGTTTCCAACACAGGCTTACATTCTCTGCCCCTACTTCAGCATTTCCCTATGTACTTCATATTATTTCAGATGGATATCTTCACCGGCTGGGGTTTCGAATTATGAAAAAGTCCATTGAGACGACATCATCACCGATTAACAAGAACATAGTAATTTTAAAAACATACCGGTAGAATCCTTGGTGCTTAAATTTATACTGCCAGTTTGTCTGTGTGTGTGTCCATAGGCGAACCGAGTTCAAATTCCGTCTTAGTTGCGTTCATTTAGGAAGAGCATGAATTCATTTCTTTCCCCATCTCTGGGTTAAATTTGGATGGCAACCTGTTTAAAATTCTGAATTCTAAATCATAAAGAAGGCAACGAGAAATCACACATTTTTTTTGCATTTTTAAAATTATTTTACCCTAGGCAACACAAGAAAGCGACTAAAATGTAGATGGTTACTTAGATAATATGAGAAAAAAAAATATTAAGGAGAGAATAATAAAAGGAGAAGAGTTAAGAAAACAAGATAATGATTTACATTGCATTTAAATTTTTTATAATCAAATAGTGAATGGGAAGCAAGAAACCGGAAGAGAGTTCAACAAATGAGAAGTGCGAGAGAAGAAACTGTTAGCATATAACTTACGGTTAAATCTAGCTATTTCAACTATAAGTTGATGAGACCTTGCTGCCAATTTAGTACAGCGCTTAAATTCATGCAGTCTAGTTAGTATAGGGGGAAAGTTCATCAGCGCAATTATCATGGAAATAATTACAGAAAAGGCATATTGAAGCTACGATACAGCGACGAGAAAGCTTCTGACACCTAGATGTCAGATGAGGACCGATAACATTGCAGATTTTTCTTTGGATATTCTGAAAACCGAAGATAATACAGATAATAAAGAGAGCTATGGTTGTCTAAGTCCTTAGTTGAGATGGCATTTTAATTAATTAACCTGCCAAAGGAAGGCACGGTGGAGTAGTGGATAGCGGCTCGGATTCAAGAATCAGTGGGCCGAGTTCGAATTCCAGTCGAATCCACTACATTACAGGTATGACTACACTTCTCCTCCCAGCTATGGGTAAATAGCAGGACAGTCCGTGTTCTATAACCTTGGGTGGCAAGTGGTCTACCACTTCGGGAAAAAAATCTGCCTTGTCAGTCATGTATCGCCTAATTGTGTATCACGCATGACACATGACTGGATGACTGACATTTGTTCGGATTGTTGTCCCACATCTTTATTCGCATATTCACGACGTTTCGGCCGTTGTACGATTCGGCCTTCTTTAGGTGATATACGTTAGAATTTCGAACCGAAGCCTTTTTTTAGTACATGGGGGTAGATTTTTCTAGTTCCACGTGCCATGCCTTTTCTGGATATCTCAGTTTCAGTTATTTCCTTTTTGTAACTCAACTCTCTTCTGTGGCCAGGTACTGAATATTTATCACTTTGGATCAAGTCACTGGATTACTTCATCTACTGGGTCAATGATTTTAAACACCTCGTTCATAACTGTTTACAGCACGAGATTCCTACGTACTTACACGTACAGGGTGGCCCAAAAGTCATCTAGATATTTAAAAATACCATGACACTGCATAGTTTTTATAATTTTATTTCTTTTTTCTTTCTAAACTGTAGCAAACTATCACAAATTCACATAATCATAAGTTCGAATACCCGCTAATCTTATCTTCAATCATGTCGGCCTCATTTTTTTTTCTTCTTCACTGCCATTGGATTTATTAGGTTGGTGCAAAAATAATGTCGTTTTCTCACATAGTAACATATGTGAGAAAACGACATTATTTTTGCACCAACCTAATATATCCGTTCGAAGCCACGTACACCAATATGTCGCCAGCACATTCGGGTTATACCCTGAACCGCTTATGTAGCATATTTGGGTTATTCGATGAACTGTTTCCTGTTTTAAACAGACTCAATGAGTATGCCCCGGTTTTTTCTTTATATCATGGAATTTATGACGTAGCCAGACACAAGCTGTCAGCCCTTTTGAAGATTAGTGGATTTCTTCAACGTATGCACTTATATTATAATAGCTAATAGCATTATCGCTGAGAAAGCAAAAACTGAAAAACCAAAATACAAGAATTTTATTTGGGATTTAAAAAAAAAATTCTACTGGATAATTTCGCGAAATTTTTATCGCCATCATTTTCGTCTGATCTGATGTCACCAAATTATTTTCTTTTGGGGAGATGCCTTAAAGAAGGTGTATGGATGAATAAACTGCAGACAATTCAGCAACTTAAGGATATTTGTACAGAAATTGGGCTGTTGCAGTCTATGTTATTAAACATTGTCATCGAGAAAGCTAATAGAAAGAACGCTTCTGTGTGTGGCGAAGTAAATGGATGGTAGCGACGTCAATTAACTTGTCATCATTAAGTGGGAAGACATTTCTAGTGTTTGAATTTTTATTCTGTATAAAAGTATTTTTCAATAATAATAATAATAAAAATGTTGAAATTAACTAGATTTTTAAATCCCGAGTTTACTTTTGGGTCATCTTGTATCATAAAAGTATTTATATCACGATTCTTATTCAGCAACCATTCTACCCGATTATCCATCGTGTTAAAGGAACACACACACACACACACACACACACACACACACACACACACACACACACACACTTACGTAAATATACTGATTGGTATTTTTTACGGCTTATCCACCTTTTATATAATATTCAAAGTCAGAAAATATTTATAAATCGTCATATTTTTTTGAGATAATCATGATTTACTGAGTCCTACTAATTAACCTATAGCCAGGGCGAGAAGAGTTGGACTCATACCTTTCCCAATGGTATTTGCCAGAATATAACGAATCTGGGGGATATTGGAAATTGGAGCGCAGATTTTCAATTCAAAACCGTTAGCCACTACACCGCCACACATTCAAGCTAACAGCACCTGGTCGCGAATTTAGTTACTGAACAGGCTCGACGTTGCTTAACTTTGGTCATCGTACGAGAAACGGTGTTTCAACGTGATATGGTCGTAAGCTCATATCGATATATTGTTTAACATTCGATATATTTATTTAAAAACAAAAAGAAAAGAAAAATTGTTCAAAACTGGTGTTAGATGATTTGTATATATTGTATACAGTGTAAACCCGGATATAAGAGAAAACCGGATATAAGAGACTTCGTCTCCGGTCCGACAACTCTCTTATATCCGGGTTAAACTGTATAAACTATGATGGGACATAAATAAAAATTGTCTGGTAAATGAGAGTTTTACATATTCAATGATCATCAGCGTTATTCTGTAAGATATTACTTTTAAAGTAAGTAGTCTTTCTCAATATTTTGTAATATGCCATTCTTTCGCAATATTCGCAGTCTTTCTTCCTCAATTTATTACATACCTCGAAAATAAAATTTTGAACATACTAAAGTCTCTCTATATGCCTGGATCTTGCAAAAGATCTTCATTAGATTAGATTAAAAATAAGTACTAATTGAAATCTTTGAAGGTATTTCCGTACATAATTTTAATTATATTAATAAAGTGTAAATAATATCATTCATATTTTTGATAATCTTCATCAATATTCAACAGGGGGGACTAGTAATATATGATTTGAAAAAAAAAAAAATTAAATCCGACAGAATGAACAAATAAGAAAATGTTTATAAATTTGAAATGTTTGGCTGATTTATAGACATTTCACCGGAAATTTATTTGGGGAATGACGTGACAGGTCAGGAATGTTTGAGTATTTCGAATTCTAACGTAAGAAAACGTCGAATAGAATTTATTATAGCGATTTTCCAAGCGTAGCTTAGATGTGGCACAAGGCCGAAATTAGGGGGCACCCAGCGAGGATCGAACTCACTACTCAGTTGTAAATGTTGTAGCAAGCCAAGCTTGCTAACCAATTACACCTCCTTGAAAAGAATTTATTATATGGCAGTTAAGTACTCTTTTCTTTATTTCTAATGAGAGTTCTGTGTTTCTCAATACTTTGCTTGTCTTTTTGAAGGCATCTTTCGTGTTTCCAATGCGCCTTCTTACAAGGTTACATTTTCTGTGGTCTTGCGGTTGTACTCTGCGTTTGTGTGTGGATGTGTGTTTGTGAGCGTGTGCTGTGAGTTTGTGTGTTTGTGAGCGTGTTCATGGAAGCATGTTCGTGTGTTTGTGTGTGCTTGTGTGTGCGTTTTCGCGCGTGCGAGTGTGTGTGTATATGTATGTGTGTGTGAATGTGAATTCTATTCGGAGTTTTCTTACGTTTGTTTACAAAAAACAAAATCTACACGTGATATCTAACCGACCAAGCGATCTCGTGGGGGTAGCTATGAATACTGGACAATTTATTAACAGATGAAGTAGACACTTTGAGGTAATAGAAATCTGCTTCGACAGAAGGATGATGAGAATACCATGGAATAGATCAGTGAGTAATGAGAGGCTTTAAAGAAAATGAAAACAAAAAAAAGGACAGTTAAAAATTTAGGAGACATAATAAATAAATAGCGTTTAGAGTATTTGACACTCACAGGATAAAATAGAGGCAAGAGGGATCGACAGAAACAGTCAGTGATCTATTAGGTTGGTGCAAAAATAATGACGTAATAATGTCGTTTCTTGACGTATTTTTAACGTCAAAAAACGACATTATTACGTCATTATTTTTGCACCAACCTAATACTAAACGAACTGTTATAAATGAGTAACAGAAGAACGAGTGGGTGGTATAATGAAGAGGCAAATCTTACAAAGAACTACAAAGGATAAGAAGTTGGGGAGAGCCATGATTAATCATATCTTGAATCAAGACGCCTCACAGAAGAAGACGGAATCAAACTTTAATAGAAGATTCTCGGTAAGGTCTGCATTAATCAATTAGTTCTAGCAATGTTATACTGTAAAATTCATTGCTGTTGTAATAATTTGTTAAATTAATTAATCTCAAGAATTTAAAATTCTTTTATTTTGATCAATTTGATTATTTTCTATATTCTATATTATCAATGTTTTTGGTCGATATATTCCTTGGATTTACTCGTGTGTTTGCATTTTCAACTCTGATTTCGAGATAAGACACGTTCCACGTCGCAGACAGGTAAATCAAGGGCTTTTACGTGTGAATTGATGGAACTGTCGTTCCTTAGACATATGCGATATAAACATTTGGCTTTTCATTGGATGCGTGAGTTAAAAAAGAAGAAGACTAGTTTTAAGCAACAGTCAACGGAAGTATGAAATATAAGAGGGGAATCTTGCCACAGCCGAAAAAAATTCGGAAGTATTTTTTAAATCGTAACACTCAAGCAAGGAGATAATGTGCAAGTGATTACTGGGATTGAAAGCGAAGGAGAAAAACGTTAGTGAGGAAATGTAAGGAGAAAGGATAATAAAAGAACGGGTTTCAGGAAGGCATAAAATGGCAAGTGGCATTGCATTAAACTTTTTGAATATTGCACGTGACTGGAAGGGATTTACATAGGGGAGAAGTGCGAGAAAAGAGACTGTTAGAATAGAACATACGGTTGCATTTAACTAGTTCAATAGTAAAACGGTGAGCCAAAGTTTTCAATCAAGTAGGATCCTTAAATTCGTGGAGTCGAGACACCAAAAAGACGAGCTGACCAGAACAATTGTCCTGAAAATATTTATAGAAAAGAGAGAGGGAAGTCACGTTACGTCAAGTCGATGAAAATGTGACTCAAGCGGAAACGCCAGGTCAGGACCGATTAGATTGCTGACAATTGTTTGGATTTTGCCAAGACACAAGTTTTATATATATATATATATATATATATATATATATATATATATATATATATATATATATATATTAAGTTAGTGCAAAAATAATGTCGTTTTTTACGTATTTTTTAACGTCAAAAAACGACATTATTTTTGCACCAACCTAATATATATATATATATATATATATATATATATATATATATATATATATATATATATATATATATATATATATAACACGAGAAGAGTCTCGAAAGGACAGCAACTGAAAAATACAATGTCAATGAAATAACACTGAATTAATATAAAAATGTTACGTCCTCTAAACAAATCAGGCTAAAAATACAAAACATGAAATCTATGACCAACGTTTGTTTAGGTGAAGTTTAAATATAAAACCTAATAATAATGCAAAAGATTTACAAGATCATTTGATCCTGACAAGTGTCTTTCAGAGAATGTTTTGAGTCGGTCAATAAGATATGTCCAATAAAAATTTATTAGTTTATTTTGGATATATAAATATACTTACCGAAATTTCCTGAGTTGTGTCAAATTACGAAACTCAGAATTAACTAGACAAGTATTGAACATTATTATTTCTGATTCAATAATAAGAATATAAACAAATATATAAAAAATGAAGTAGATTTGCGCAATGTGTGCGTGTGTATATAAACACCCATTTGTATTGATTGGAATAAGTGATTTTAGAGTCAAGATTTAAAGGGATATTTGATCATGGTAGTCTTCAGGTGTGTATCATCAGTGGTATTACGTTTGCAGCGAAGCGGTCGACACTGTAAGAAGGTAAATTGGAATTCGGTAGTTCATTGGTTCATGGCCTACATGCAACTCTTTCACAGATAGTTCCAAGAATTCTCATGGACACTTCAACCTGCCGGCTAAACATTGTGATGGTCGTCAGAAGGTTTTTCCGAACCGATTGGTGAAGGAGAACGTCTCTAACTAACTGTGCCAAGCAGCCATCGACCACTTGCCAGCATGGACGTAAAGGAGCTGCTCTTCAGAGGTCAATGGCTTTACCAGAGGGCGGAGCAACTTCTGGGAGGAAAGAGGGGATAACCTCAACATCTTCATTACGAAAGAAACCGCCAAGCTAAAATATTTGGCCTGGAATCTCACCATGAATAACATGGGAGAGGTGACCATTGCGCGGCAAAATCCGCTGAGTAAATGATGATGAATGACGAGTCTTTAAAGTTTTATACTATTGTCCCGTTCTAAATCGAATGTGTCCCCAATAATAGACCCTAAACCTGACTGACCAATGGTGACAAATTCAGCACCGATTCCTTCCAATGCTAAAAAAAAAAAAAAAAAAATTGGAAAGGTTCATCCTTGTTGGTCGGTTGACTCATTCTGGAGAGTGTTGTCTTTTTTCTTTTCTTTGATTGGCTCATTCGTCGAGTGAATCGTTTCCTCCCATCAGTCCGGCATGTCTCGTGCAACGCGATGAAATGTTAATATCGCTAAATAGGTTTTCGAGAGAGACACTTGAATCTGCTTGACTTTGGTCTCATTATCAATGATTTTATGCTGTACTCTTCTCTTCATCATTTATTTATGTTATTAGATGGTTATCCGAGAGCGGAAAGTGTGTGAAAGCGTTTATTGTATTTATTTATTTGCTTCTTTTTTTTTTTTTTGCTTTGTTTATTTCTTTCTACATTTTCAAAATGGGTTACTCGACATTGATCTTGTAAAAATAACTGCAGAGGCCTTCATTATTATCATCATTATGATGATGATGATCATCATCATCATCAAATATATATTGCCTAATCCGTTTTAATATATTAAACACTTAATAAGACAAAATGAGAAAAGAGAATCGTAAATTATTAACTTATGTCCGAGATAAAAGTGAAGTATTTCTTTAAGTTTTGCGATATATTGTGGTTTTATTACTAATTACAAATACTATGCTGCACTTATAGAGCGCTAATCCGAAATTATTAGCAGTAGGCAGTACGAATAAACTACTTTGCATTTCATCACGGCCTGTTGCACAGTTCTCAAGAGATATATTAGTGTTCATTGCATGGTAGAGATTTGCAAATGGATGACATACAAGGAATTTTTATTCTCGAGAGAACTGACTGAATACAGCTCAGCATGGATTGGACATTGTCCCATAAAGTAATCGAATGGAAATTCATTTTCTTTCTCATTAAAACACATAAAAACACACACAGACATACACACACACACACATATATATATATATATATATATATATTTGTCTTTAACAAGATAGATTGACACACATACATATACACACATATACATCTATATATATATATATGTATATATATATATATATGTATATATATATATATATATATATATATATATATATATATATATATATATATATATATATATAGAGAGAGAGAGAGAGAGAGAGAGAGAGACAGACAGACAGACAGGGAGAGAGAGATCGATAGGACAAATGTACAAGTTTGCAAAACTTATATTATAGTTTATTCATTTGAGCCCATTAATGTGTCGGTATGGATACATGCATATTTACGTATGTGTGTTTGTGTGTGTGTGTGTACGGGGTGCGTGTGGTTGTGTGAATGCATATGTGTAGATAGAAATAGAGGGACAGCGAAACAATATTAATACGCTCATTTTAGGCATGATGTTGTGACTGTTGTGAGACCGTAACATACCTGCAACATGGACTCTTCCAGGACTATATAAAGTATGCGATATAACACTCTAGAAGTGGAGGAAAGAGAGAGAAAGTAGTATCAGCCGCGTACGACTAACAATATTGAACACTAGCACATAGTAAGCACCGCTTACACTTACACTATCTTTGTAACCTTTTTGTTTAATATATCTTTCTTACCTCTAATCCATGTCCCGTGTTTTCCTTCCGTGGTCCCAACTTTGGGCCCACATCAATTAGAAATGTCTGTGCATGTCGCCATCTACTTATTTCTCCAGGCTCAGATTCTTGGCATATCAACTCGTGCACACTTTCTGACGCATATATATATATATATATATATATATATATATATATATATGTATATGTGTGTGTGTGTGTGTGTGGTGTATAATAGTATCCGAAATATAAATGAAGATAATGGAACAAAGTCGACGTATCGCTGACGTCGGTGAGGTTCGTCTTCTTCCTGTTCTAAACTGAAGAAGCCGAACCTAACAAAAGAAACATGTCGCTAATAAAATATTTTCCAAAAGGCACCCCCCCATATATATATATATATATATATATATATATATATATATATATATATATATATATATAGATAGATAGATAGATAGATAGATAGATAGATATTTATTCAAAATTATAACATGTGCATGTTATTACTACAAAAATTGCAATTTTGTTTCTGGAGTTCGCAGAATATAATTGCAATGTTTGTAGTGATGTTATAACACGTATATGCTATAATGTTGAATAAATATTATTTGCACTACTATGTATTCTTTTTAAGAATAATGATTTTGGTTATCGGAATTTTATTACATCTTTACCAGCCCTGTACTTGGATACATACATACATACATACATACATACATATATATATATATATATATATATATATATATATATATATATATATATATATATATATATATATTGCTAATATTAGTGGTAAATATACATATACATATGCAAAATATATAAATATATATACATCGGTGCATACACATACATGTATATTTTTTTGAATAAAAAAATCCAAGAGGATAGAATCCAGGTAGATCTCAATGTCCAGGACAGAGTAAGGATATAATAAAAAGGCTTAAATACTAATATAATAAAAAGGCTTAAACACTAATATTCCATGGTCATAATTTATTCCATTGGAATTGTAAATACGATCCAATTCATCAGACCTACAAATTCAAAAAGAAAAAAACAACCCCGGAAATAAAAATACAATTTAAAGAGAGTGTAAGTATGAGAGTGTGGGACGAATGTTAGAGCTAAAGAGAGGGGTAACAGAAGAGAAAACCAGGGAGATTAAACCTTAACAGAGAGAAGTTTAGGAGAGGTGAGTGGAAGAGGTTTAAGTGAGAGAAATATGAATGTTGTCATAATATATATATATGACAAAATTCATATTTCTCTCTCTCTTTCTCTTTTATTTATATATGAATAAACGAATTGTGGTCTACGTGTGCTTCCTATAATATGTAGATTTAATAGGCCGGTTAATAATATTTAAAGAATGAAAAGCCAACATTATGATTCCAATATCGATATCTAATGTACATTAAAGTTTTAGATGAATTGAAGCACGAAGATTAAGATTATAATGTCGGAATTTTCGAACACGCCTATGTACTTTTACAACGATACAGGTAATAAATAGAAGAGGCTTGATTTAATCTTCTGTCGAATGTTGTTGGTTATAAGCCTCCCTGTGGAAATTATATTCTTTGAGTAAACCCAAAACTCTGCTTAATCCCTCAATGTAGCGTCTTCGTTCAACAGCCAACAATTAAGATGCAGATGGGAGTTAAATTTTCTGTTCAAAATAAATTCACTCATTGAGCGATTAAATAGGATTTGTGTTTACTCAGAGAGTATATCTGTAAAAGGACAATAGAAATAAAGGCAAAAGGAAAACTTAATTGGCCGATCCGTCGGATCATTAACTTGTGGACCTTTTGAAATACTCACATAGAGTGTCGAATGGTTTCACAGGCCCCAGTGATACATTGATGAAAGGTCTCTGCATTAGTAATGCTTAATTTCTTTTGATGGCAACAGAGATAAAAATCCAAAGGATTGAGAGCGAGGGAATATGCAGTCCATGGAAACAGTCCTCCTGTACCTATCCAAGACGTCTGCCAGTGCATCGCGAACAATCTGACTAAAATGTGCTGGAGCTATATCTTGCATGAATCAGATGCCTCTTTGTATTAGCAGGAGTACATCCTCTAGCATGCATATCTAGAAGTGTGTTCGAAATAAAGTCCCTGTAAATAGATCCTGACAAATATGCTGGGAGAACATATGGACCTTCCAGGCAGTCGCCTACAATTCCAGCCTACACATTATTCGTAAACTGATGCTGATGTCTATCCTTTATTATACTATGGCGATTGCGTTTCGCCCAAAAATATTAGTAGTGTAAGTTTTTTATTTCAACTATTCTAAATGTTGCATCATCCGATAAAGCAAAGAACGGATCGGCAGTTTGTACAATAAACCATCGGCAAATGTTGTCACGTAGTGAGTGATTAGAGGGTGAAAGACCTTGCCGACATTGAAAATGATACGGATACAGGAGCTGGTCTTGAGCTATCGGTCATGCGGTACTACGAGATGTACGACATTCTAGGCCAACTTAACTTCCCAGACTGCAACCCACTTGATTTCTGTGGGTTGAGCGCTGTTTAGCAGAAGACCAACAAAACTCCTTGTAAGACCGAAGATGAACTAGAGGCAATTATTATGGCAGTATTCACTAACTTAAATAAGGAGACCGTCTAGAAGAGTTTCATGAGATTGCGAAGCTGTTTGGAGGCCGCGGTTGAAGCCATTAGCCATTTTATTAATTAAATTTAGTCTTTAATATTTCAAGATATTTTTGTGCAATATTGGTAAATATATCTGTTAAAATGATATATCAGTGCTATTTTCATTTTGACGTAATTTAGAAGAGAATTTAAACACACACACACACACACATATATATATATATATATATATATATATGCTTTGAAATAATCAGTAAACGTATAAATATTTACAATGGTAAAAGAAATGATGTTCAATGCGAAAAGACTGCCTACTAATAAATTCCATCTGACAATTGTTGGACGCATTAAATTTTGGAATTGATATGTATAGGGAGGACCCGATTGTATTGTCACTCCTACGAACAAGTAATGAGAACAATAGAACAACAAATAATACAAAGTCATATCACATATCCTACATACTTTTGCCAGAATGCACACGATCATGTATCCATACACTTGAAAGCAGCCTCCCAAACTGCAGGATGTCGTGTCAGCCATCTGAAATAGAAAATTATATTATGTAGAGTTGACAAAACTTTCGGACAGCCTGTAGAACATTAGCTATTTAATTATTATCGTGTAGACATACATGCACACGCAAACGCACACACGCATATAGACACATACTTATCTATCTATCTATCTATCTATCTATCTATCTATCTATTAGGTTGGTGCAAAAATAATTTCGTTTTCTCACATAGTAACATATGTTAAAAAACGAAATTATTTTTGCACCAACCTAATATCTATCTATCTATCTATCTATCTATATATATATATATATATATATATATATATATATATATATATATATATATATAAAACTGCGTGTGTGTATGAATATCTAGTGACTAATTATGAAGCAGGGAGTTCATTTTAAACAGCAGATATGTCTTTTTCAAAATAATCTTATTCGCTTCACCGTCTCTTTCAAAATTCCATAGATCATACATTGTAAATTTCAGCAAATAAACTGCGTTAGCCTGCGAAATTATTGATCCCTCTCTCTCTCTCACCCCATACACATCATCAGAGAAAAACATATGCATATATTTCTAAAGAATTAATGGATTTATTTTTTTATTACTTCAAACTTTATTTAATACCTGAAAAAGACGCCCCAATGCTATTTTTAAAAGTATGTATTACATCTATACTCTTGTTCATTCCTGGAATTATAATAAAGAAAATATGCTCTCCGACATGGATTGAACCTGCGTCTTCCATTGTAGGGGGAAAAATCACCGTTTGTTCTGGATTGGTGTTATCACCATTTTGTCTGTTCTTTCTTCTCGCATTCCCAGTATATTCGAAGCGTCGGGACTCACTATACACTGTCTTTCTCCACCTACTATTATCCCACGCCTCTGTTTCCAACAATGTATATACACATAGTTAAAATTTACCTGTTTATTTTCACGGGTTTGTACAGACCCAAAGGCAAAAATAGAGAAATAAATAATTACACAAATTTGTTTGACTGAATAAGCGAGTAACCTGTTTTCAGTTAAAGAAAGCGAAAGATTTACTGACGTGCACAGCCTGAAGAAGAAGCAGAAAAAAATGAAGAAAAAATTAAATGAAAATAGAATAGAAGTTAAAATAAAATAAAATAAAAAAGATATTGGACTTCTCTCCTTTCAATTCGTATGATTTAATTAAAAAAAAAAAACAAAAAAAACAAAAAAACGTTTATGTTTTCAAATATGTTGAAGTAAATGCGACGTGAAGTTGAACGTTGAAATGGTTAGACTGGGCAAGGAAGCATGTTCTCCACCATTCATTTTTCTATTTTATTTTTAGTTTTTATTTTAATTGTCCTATTACAATTCCAGAGCAAACGTAAGGTCCTCTTTCATCGCCTTTTACTTTCATGGTCTGGTGACCGTGTCTCTTCTCATCCAGACAACGTAACATTTCTACGCTTTCTAAAAAAAAGAAAAGAAAAAAAAAAACAATAAAAGAAAACTATGTCGTAACAGAAAAACAAAAAGACAAAATAACATGTCAAGCTAAATAAAATAAAAATTCCTTTAAGATAATAAAATTTCGCTTAGTGGAAGCCATGATTAATTTTGGCCAAGATTTCAAGCAAGAAATAAAAATTGTGCACATTTAGCACGAATATAAACTCTCAAAAGTAAAATAGATAAATAATTATATATATATATATATATATATATATATATATATATATATATATATATATATATATATATTTGTATATATTACGAAATGGACAAAGTCCGACAATTTATTTATTAAAGACATTTAATAACGTTAAACATAAAAATGTCTTTAATAAATAAATTGTCGGACTTTGTCCATTTCGTAATATATGACGCCATTTGTTTACATTTGATACGCCATGAGCAGTTATGAATATTCGAGATTCATGGAAGATTGAGTTTATAAGCAGTAAATTCGACCTTGTCTACTGAACGCTTCTTTGTAGCCTAACGTAAATGACGGTTCCGTATAGGATGCAGGTTCGAATCCTGTCAAAGAACGAATATTTTCTATTAAAATTTCTCGGACATTCAGGCCGGTAAATGTTATTTAATACTGTTTATTATAAACAGAGCATTTACTTAAATACTTGTATCTATAACGTTAAACATAAAAATGTCTTTAATAAATATATTTGTATGTGTGTGTGGATGTACACCGGCACACACCGTATATATACCCAGTGTCAGATTTTATTATGAAAATACAAGTTTACGATTGGTGTATACGGAATAAATTCCAATAACCAAAAAATATTATTCTTAAAAGAGTGCTCAATACAGAGTAGAGCAAATATAATTTATTGGAAATTTATAACATAAATATGTTATAAAATCACTACAAAAATAGGCATTTTGTTTCAACACTTCTGTTGTCTTAACAAGTGATGGTGTTGAATGGATTCAGCACCATCACTTGATAAGACACCAGAAATGTTGAAACAAAATGCCTATTTTTATAGTGATATTATAACATATTTATGTTATAATTTACGAATAAATTTTGCATACATACATATATACATACGTATATGTATATATATATATATATATATATATATATATATATATATATATATATATATATATAGTGGGTGTGTCAGTAAAATGAAATCATGTAACAGAATAATAATCCATCACACAAAATGTTTATAATCTAAAAAAAAAAAAAACAAAAAAAAAACACACAAGACTAATTGATTTCTCTTTTTTTTCTGGTTTTCAAATAAGACTGTTAGTCATTTTTCACACAATTCGTCGTAAGAATCACTGTAAAACCCTTCGAGTTATTCAGCTGAAAAGAGAGCAGATTAAAATACTATTGTGTTAGACCCAATGTTTTCCAAACTGAGCAATGGTGAGAGGAAAATATCATTCAAGTCTTCAGTAATGGTACCAACATTCATAATCTGGTGTTCATCTTCAAAGCCATTAAGGAACCATCAAGAGAACGGTAAATAAGTTTAAAAAGAGGGAACAGCAGGGAGGAAAACTCACTCAGGAGGTCACAGCTTCAAGAGAGATCATCATTTCAACTTTGAGCTAAATAGATTCATTAGAAAAGATACAACTCAAGTTTCGCACGTGACAGGGGAGTTTCAGCTATGACAAAGAGAGGTGAAAAAAGACATGAAAATTAAATCATACGTGAAATCTTGTAGGCACCTTTTTTCATTAGGATAGAAAGTTAGACGTTTAAAGAGGGCAAAGATCTTTTTGAATAGGCTGGGAAATGATTCTGGCATAATAAATATATATTTGAACATTATTTCAATACTTCATGAGCTTCCGATCCATAGACATGATTAATTAATGACGTACATTAAAAAATCGCCGCACAAGAACTACACAACCACCCTGACATTATTGTAAAAAAAGCTGATAAGACCAACATTTTTGTCATCCTAAACAAATTGGATTACAACAAAAAACTTGACCACATACACCATGATCACATAAAGTTTAAAAAACTTAACAAGAACCCGACCAACCAACTAAAATCAAAGTGATTTTTAGTTGTTTAGAAAGTATTTTTGAGGAGTTTCTGCTTTTATCATGCCGATCCTTGAATGAGTCAGCCTTAAGTAAGTCTTTAAATTCTGGTGTAGTTTCTTTTACTTGTTCATCATGGAGTTTAACGATGTTTTGGTATAGGGTCCTTGATGCATTGATAAACACAAATAATAACAAATTTACTATTTCGCCATACAACAAAACCTACAAGCATAAATTCATGTACACTTAACTACAAGAGCGAATGCCCATATTACTACAAAATAGCAATTATAAAGGATCTAATACATCGTGCAGAAACTAATTCATCCACAAAACAGATTTTTTACAGTGAACTAAAGAATATAAAACAGACACTTATTAACAATAGCTTTCCAAACTATATAGTTGATGAACAAATGAAATGTTTTCTTAGAAATCTCAATACTAAGAAAATTGTACATAATCCTGCTTCTACTGATCTCAAACATATTAATCTCCTATATCGTAATCAAATGTATACTAATTATAAACAAGATGACAATATACTAAAAAATTTAGTATATTCTAATATATCAACTACAGATCCTAGCAAAAAAATTTAATTAATCATATACTACACTAAATCTAGTATATCCAACTTAATACTTCGCAATAATTATTCTCCCCTGATTAGAGATTTGCAAAAAACCAACATAGTTTATAAATTCAATTGCCCTTTGAGAGAGTGTATCTCCAAGGAATTAAATAATATTTATGTTGGTCACACCACAAACTCGCTTTCACGACGCTTGCCACTACATTTGAAGGAAAACTCTAACATTTTAAAGCATTTAAAACAACATGCCTGCCAGCATACACAATTCCGTAAAATACTTGTTGAAAACACAATTATACTTCGACATGAAACAAATTATACTTAGACAAAAACTAAAAATCCTTAAAGCATTATACATCAAACAGTTGAAATCCAACCTAAACAAAATCAATTATGACATCTCTACAAATATTCTTAAATGTCTGTAATTGGTAACAGAAGCCATTGGTTTATACCAACGGCTTTTGATTCATACTTCTACAATTCGCTCTCATGTGGTCATGTGTGACGTCATGAGATGCGGTGCGATTTTCGCTTCTAGCGTCTTACATGCGCGTGTTTATCGTTGCTTAGAAATCTTCTATGTAAACATTGACAGACTATCATCACTGTCTTGTCCGTATATTGTTTAATATGTTGTAATTGAAATCTTTGATAATGGCTTAAGTAAGCCGAAAGCTTAGATTGTATTAAAAAAATATGGATCACTATTGTGAATTTCTTTCTCCTTTCAACGATAATGTTATTAAACTTATCAGAAGTTACGAAAAAAATTTACATAAAATAAATAGACAACACTTGTCTATATTATTTAATGAAACGTGTATGAATGAAAAGATTCTGCCTAAATACACACAATATATATATATATATATATCTGTGAAAAGTGTGTGTATATAAATATAAATAAATATATATATATCCGAAACTGCCCACATATGTTTATATATGTATGAGTCCCGACGGACGACCAAGTATGTATATGTGTCTGCATATATCGATGTTTGCGTCAGTACGATGAAAAAACTACGAAGTTTCCCCCACCACTTCCACAATAACACCAATAGACGCAATCTACATAAAACCAAAATTTAAAAAAATTAATCAGTTTGTCTGACGATCGCTTAAGCGTGAAACCAAGGGTCACAAGCTCACATCTATCCAACCATATATATATATATATATATATATATATATATATATATATATATATATATATATATATATATATATATGTCTCGAACAAGAAAAAAAATTCAGACTCATTGGGTTGTATATTAACATTTTTGTTTATACTTTAATTAGGTTCTTCGACTAGTCTCGGCATCATAGCCATAATCGGAAGAAAAAAATACATTCATGCTTGTTAGTAGTATTGAAATGATAGGAAGTTGAAATATATGAATTACTTTCTACTTTAAATTTTACTTTTTAGTAAAGAACAAATACGAACTTAAATATATTACTTAACAAAAATTACAGATTAAAATTTATCCTTCTGTCGGTGACTTCATATGCTGTACAAAAAGTTTATCCTGCCAATGAAGGTAGCCCTGATCCCTGAATTATAGTATCTTTAAATTTCATACATGTGTTGTGATATATTCATTATTGAATTAAGAAAAGAACTTTGACTGAAATTAACAAAGAAGGATAAAACAATTGAGAGGCCTCGAAAAAGAATGCAGTAGAAACAAAAGTAATATTAGTAGTAGTGTTAAAGATGTAGTGTGTTAAAGATTAATCCGAAAACTGATCAATCTGATTTTCTATTCATAACATCAACTGAAAAAGGGTACAAATATGAACTTAAATAAAAACTTTGTATATTTTATTGAGGGAATAAATAGTATATACAATAAACAGAGTCGAAAACCCTTTGTTTCATATTAATAATGTAATAAATAATTAAAAAATATATAAATTTATAAAATAACTTCAAGAATTGAGTGATTAAACAAAAATTGATTTGTGTGAATCAAAAAGGAAGGATCTTTCTCTTTATTCAGTTTGTATAATATTAAGAGAAAATGTTTTGTTAGACTAGCGGTTATCGTCGCTTCAATTCAAATCTGAGAGCCGAGTTCCAATTCAAATTTAATATATTACTTTCATTCTCACACTAATGGTCTTAGGGAAGAAACCAATCCGGCTTAGATATGGATTAAATAACAGTTTGGAGTGGGGTTCTCTAACTTTGGATGAAATCAGTGTAAAAGAATGAAAACTTTGAATTCCAAACCGGAAAGCAACTAGAAACCCTTTCACTTTGTTTTGGAAGAATGCATAGTAATTGGCAGATAATAAAGAATAAAATGGGGAGATGGACGATCACCTATGTCCTGAAGGAATATGAAATAAAAAAAAAAGATTCATATTCTTTAGGGTAGATATTTAAATCGGGGATCAGGGACTATTGTATGTCAATGCCAGATCTTTTAAAAATCTGTAGCAGGTCAGATTGAAGGAAAATTGGAGCAAGACCTTCTTTATATAATTACAATATGTCGTTGACACAAGAAATCAGTTAGGTCGTTTTTTTTTTGATGAATTAAATCGGTTATAAAGCTTTAAAAATAGTAACACAACTATAAAATAAATAATTAAATATAAAACAACTTAAATACATTAAAGAAAATGCTGGAAAGATTTTAAGACAAAAGTTAAAGAAACTCCCCTTCATCTATAAGATTAAAAAAAAGAAGTTTTCTTCTTTTCATCACATTAGATCCTATTTTATTTTATTTTATTTTACAAATTTTATTTTACTTAAAACAAAATTAAAGCCACAATTACATGATGAATTCAGTGTCATCAAAACCGGAAGTGACGAAATTGTTTTAGATCCGGATTGAAGCAATAAGGACGCGTAAAGCGAGTGGCGCGCAGCAAGCGATTCAAGATGAAAGCGACGAGTGACGACTTAAAATATCGACAATTCCGTTTTAGGGCTGATCTCTGAGAGCTTAATGGCGCGAATCATTTACTCGATGGCTCTTTAGGTTGCATTTAATACTTTTGCAATGCATTAAGAACAGATTTGCATGTGTTAATGTATTAGTATGTATAAAGGCATGTGTATGTGGGTATCAAAGTACCCTTGTTTGTGTATGTAAGTGTACGTTTTTATTTTTATTTTTATAGCTAATCAATGCTAGTATGTGTGCATACGTGGGTATAATGTGCCTTCCATAATGTTAATATTACGAGTTCTCTTTTTATCTTTCAATTTTTTATCTTTCAATTCTCTGTATACACCTCAATGATTCCATCATTTTGATTACATTTTGCATTTGCTATCTTGTATATACATCATATATGTGTATGTATTCCGTTAATCATTTTACACCAAGCAAGACAATAAAGCCACTATGATGCAAGGTTTACTGAGCGTGAGAGTATATGAGAAAAAAAAAATCATTAACGAGAGGGAACAATAAATGAACAGGAATTAAGAAGACAAAATAATGACTGACACTTATTTAAAATTTTTGAAGATCAAAGTTTACTAGAAAGCAAGAAGATGGAAGAGAGTCCCCCGAGCAAGAAGTGTCATAGAAGAAACTGTTAACATAGAACTTACGGTTACATTTATCTATTTCAAATATAAAATGACGAGAGTTAATTGTCAATCTAGTACTGTGCTTAAATTCATAAATTCTATGTACCATAGAGGCAAGTTAATCAGATCAGTTAACATGAAATTATTTATAGAAAAGGTACTGAGAAATTATGTTACGGCGGTGAAAAAGTGACTGAGGCCAAGATGCCAGATCCCGACCGATAACATTGCAGATTCTTCTTTGTATAACATCTCTCAGAACAAAGACAGTTTATGCCTGAGAAACAGAATTATAGATTCAAATTATTTAAAGAATATGCATAAAATTTAATTTGTATAAGTATTTAAATACCCTCTAGTGTATTTGCATGTGTGTATATTTGTAATCATGTAATTATAGAAGTATATAGGTGTATTTAGTCAGAAAACTGCTGGTACAAGAATGCTCTCGAACAAATCAGAATTATTTACCAAGTATTTCAAGAGGTAGGAGTTTGGTAAGCATTTTCAAAACAGAAACAAAGATCTGGAACTGGAATGAAATCACTGATGGCGCAGAGCCTGAATTCTTCACAGAAATTCAGGGTGGCTAACTGGTAAATACTAACAACTAAAAAAACCTCGGTGTATGGATCAGTTAAAACAAATTACATTGGTCATGATCTGGCGGCTCGGCTTCAGGCATTCACCCACCGTCGTAAGGTTGCCTCCCTGTGTCTTTTCTATAAATACTTTCATGGTAATTGCTCGGATGAGCTTTTCAATATGTTACCTAGACTTTAGGAATTTAAACTCAGTACTAGATTGGCGTCGAGATCTCATCTGTTGACGGTTGAGCTGGCTAGATGTAGCCGCCCGGTCTATGCTAACAGTCTCTTTTCTCGCACTTCTCGCGTGTAGAACTTCTTTCTAGCTCCATGCTTTCCAACCAGTTTAATCTGCAAAAATTTTAATGCAATCTCAATCTACAGTCCTCCTGATTACTCTTTTATCTTTCCAATCATTATTAATGTGTCTGTTCATAATTCCTCCACACCCTATAACCTTTTGTGTCTTAGTGGCTTTACTTCTTTGCATGAGTTGATATTGATTAAAAACATGAGATAAGGAAATTGAACATAGAGGAGGCTGTGCTATGTGTATTTCACTTAACAACTCAAAATTAACTTCCGAATCATGTTCTTACAGGAAGTAAAATAGAGGCTTTCATACGGATACCATGCATGGCGCCAAACTTGTTCACAAATAGCTATTTTTCATAGCCCACCCCCGGATAAGGTTTTATCTCTCGGTCGGTAATCGCTAATTGTTTTGGTCCAGCAATGAAAAACTTCAAACGCAGAGAATTTTAATTTAACTATATTATTACTCATGTCAATACCTATATTATCTAACTGTCCAGTGGAAGTTTCCGCACTTCACTGGGGAGCCGTTTCGAACACGAAATGGTCCATGTCTACATCACTTGACGGGTAAGAAGTAACTCGCCAAAACATTTCTCCTATCTACCGTTCCGTTCTCACGCTAGATCAACAAATCAAAATCGGCTTCCCTATTATGGCTTACTTTCTCCAGGAAAATACCTTTCGCTATTCCAATGCAATTTCAGATCTCTGTGCCTGTCTTAATATAATTTATTTTTTTTTTATCTTTAAATGATTGTTTTTATAACCAGGACGTACTAGCTTGTTGAGTTCAAATGATACTATAGTTTATATTCTGAAAAGATTTCTGGTCCGCTTAATAAACAACAACTTAATTTACATATTTATATCTTTACAAAAATAGAATAAATAAATTTGAATAAAATATTTTGTTGAAACTTCGATTTCATGAAAGAAAAGTCCAGTTACTCCAGATCGGATGAAAAACTTATGTGAACATATATATATATATATATATATATATATATATATATATATATATATATATATATATATATATATATATATATATATATATATATCAATTCTAGAAAAAGAATATCCCCGCGGACTTTATATGAAACAAGCAGTTATATAGTTATATATTCAACGGATATTAAAGAAGGTTGGATAACCAGAAAAGGCTCTGGTTTAATGACCCTGTCTATGTTATTGTTTCTGAAACGCTGGAAAGAAATTATATCACCATTTTGCTACAGAATTTATTGTTTCTATATACTAAGTAAAGGAAGTTTACTTACCTTGAAAAGCAACATAAAAACGATGTCAGTTCCCCTTGATCTCTACAAGAATTCCGAGTTTTTTAAAAAGTTTTCGAATGGCCTCTAATGCAAAATTATAAACATTCAGTCCAATGTTTGAAGAAGGAAAAAGCGATGACCTAATGCCGTAACTTTTTAATTACATTTAATGAAAACATCTGAAAATGAAGATAACTTCTTTATTCTTTAAAAATGGAACCTAAAAACCACTTTCCCTCACTCGATACCCTTACGTTATATTCCACTTAATTATTTTTTTTTTTTAGTTTTGTTTTTCTACCTTTCTATTTGTTTGTGTTGCTCGTCTCCATTTTGGATTTTTAAAATCACTCTAATTAAATACAAAATAATAAATCAAGCAATTTTTTTTAAAGAGACATATTTTTCAGTGTATGCGTGCGTCTTTTTTATTTTATTTAAATCTTTCTTCTGTTTTTACTTTTTTTACTGCATAATTTTTTACACTTTTCGTGAGCAGTATTTTCTTATAACCCCTATTTCATATTTATTATTTTATTTTTTTATTCTTTCCCCTTATTTTTATTAATAGTAGTATTTATTCGTTTAAATTTCTTCCTTTTTTTTTTTAAATAATAATAAGAGTGATGGCAATGTTCGCTGTCATAGCAGAAGTGACGACTACTTCCATTAAAAAAAAAAATGTCAGTCGCCCGACTTCCGGATTCTTAACATTAAAATATTAATAAATTGAAGATCAACACGAACGAAGGGAACGCTTACAAGTACGCAAGCACAAACACATCCATAATTTCCACACACAACCACATGCTTCTAAATACAGTCATGTACACAGAAGCACGTCATCAGTGATCGTCTGTGCTTTTATATTTCCACTGTTCATCAATTCACCTTCTCATTGATGTCCTTACATAAACACACACACAAAACAATGAGCATATATACACGCCTGGACAAACACACACTAATATTTACTGTGAGTTACATATACACATACATGGTTATGCATATTTTGTCTTTTTTTATATACGCATATGTGATTTTATTCATGTGTACGTAAATACACACACTGCCATTAGTGTATAATAATTTTTTTTTTATCCTGAACTAGTATATCGACATGTGTGTATGCACTTATATCTTTATATATGCATCTGTGCGATTACTTGAAATATATTCACACACGCATGCCAATTATAAAATATATCCACAGAGACATGCCCATTCATACACGCACACTCACTCAAACACACACATACACACACAAATATATATATGAATAATTTGCTTGTGTAATATATATGTATATTCATACAATCTTTTCTCTATATCATTATTTGACTCTGCATATATATACATATATATATGTGTGTGTGTGCGTGTGTGAATGTATGTATATATACATATATAAAGAGACGAAAATCATCTGCAAATAATTCTAAATATATATATATATATATGTATACATAAAGTATATATGACACACAGATTATTACTTTGATATCTCTCTCTCTCTCTCTCTCTCTCTCTCTCTCTATATATATATATATATAGAGAGAGAGAGAGAGAGAGAGAGAAAGCAAGAAAGATAGATTGATAGGTAGATAGACAGACAAGTAGAGTGAGAGAAAGAATAACTTAAAACAGATAGATTGATAAACAGATAGCTAGATATACATTTATTCAACACAAACATACATTGACAGATTAACACACGCATATATATATATATATATATATATATATATATATATATATATATATATATATATATATATATATGTACATATATAAAGAGCGAGAGAAAGTGAGATAGATAGGACAGTTTTACATATTTGCAAAACTTATTTATATCATATAGTTTATTCATTTGATCTCGTTATGTGAGTGTGAATAACATACACATACATATATATATATACGTGTGTGTGTGTTTGTGTGAATGCATATGCGTATATAGAGACAGTCGAGACAGACAAACAGTATTAATATTGTGCTCATTTTAGATATGATTAAAAATGTGTGTGTATGTCGCTATCTACTTGTTTCTCCAGACTCAGATTCTTGACATATCGACTCGTACACAGGTTCTAACGCATCCATAGCCACCCAACGATATGACTCTTTTTCAGAGTAATAATCAAAGAAACACACAATCACACAGTCTTCGATATTACAAACTCATGGAACTGAGCGCCAACGCTCACACAGTTTTCGGATAAAAAAATAAATAAGTGGGAATGAGTAAAGTGGTTTCAATCAGTAACATTAGAACCCATTTTTTAGACCACTTTTTAATTCTGTTTCGAAAAAAAAAAAGGAGTAAGATAGAAAAAATAATAATGAACAGTTAAAAATGGATGGAAATGTATTTAACCTTTTAAGACATAACTGCTTTTCATCGCAGCCCCCAAATCTAGAGCACTCCGAAATGTACATTAAAAATATAAAGAAAAACGATGAACATTGCTTTAAAAGAAGCAAAATGTAATGAACAACTATAAGCGTTCATCCTTTGCAACGAAGAAAAGAGGATAGATTTGCAAGTAATAGCGACATTAAGCGTTATTTTTCGAAAAATGTCCCATTAGGACTCGACCACATTTTGTTATGAATAGGACGAGAAATTTGCATAAATTCTGTAACTTCTGATGACTCTAGGCTTGGGGTTTTCGTTGATGGTCTTTTAGTCTGCTTATATTAATATCATACACATGCAAACATATATTATTCTCACATACACACACACACACACACACATATATGTATATATATATATATATATATATATATATGTATATATATATATATATATATATATATATATATATATATATATATAAATATATATATATACTATTTACATTATTCAGACAATTGTTCACATCTTTGTTGCCATCTTTATCACAACGTTTCGACCGCTATACGCTGCGGCCTTCTTCAGGTGTACACAATACCTCATCTCACAAATATAGACAGACAAATATATATATATATATATATATATATATATATATATATATATATATATATATATATATACTTTTAATTATTTCACTTTAAGCAAGGCGATAATGCCCCTAAGACGCAAGAGGCGATTGAAAGTGAAAGAGAATAAGAAGACTTCTTGTAACCGGAAACCCAGTTCTAAACAGGAAGCAAGGAGTAAACCTCTGTTCTTTTTCAAAACAACGGGGAATGAATTTGAACCGGGCGTTAGACGAAACTATTTATGAAAAAAGATAAATAAATAAAAATTTAAAAACATAAAATAAAAAATAATAGAGTAAATGTTCAAAATAATTAGTAAACGAATAAATTCGGTGTTTTGGTGAAAACGTTAGAAGTATATATTTAAACTAAGAACACGATCGATTGAAGTGCATGTCTTCTGATAGAGACAGTTAATTATTTTATTACTTAAACGCTATTTTCACTTACTTACTTATTACCTAAACGTTTTGTTATTAGAGAAAATATGCACTCTCCGGCAGAGAGTTGAACTTGCAGGCCATTATTTTCTCACTTAGACATTATTTTTAATGGATACTCGCATTTGAGTAGAAGCCCCGTTTATTTATTAAAAAGTATAAACATCTATTTATTTTCGTTTACAGGCTTGACTGTTCGACAGGTCCAAAACACGTCATATCTAATGACGGTTTTCCCTGTCGTATTAATTTAAAAAAATCCATTCCTTTCTTTAGAAAATACAGTAAATTAAGTGTTCCTAAATGTATTTTACCTACTTATACACTGACACGAGGAAATAAATAAGAGAAAGAAAACATGAGAGACAAACAGACAGATAGTAAGACAGATAGATCAACAACAGATAGATAGATAGATAGATAGATAGATAAAAGACCATCTGTAATAGATAGATAGATAGATAGACAGATAGATAGATAGATATATAAAAGACCATCTGTAATAGATAGATAGATAAATAGATAGATGGGATAGATAGATAGATAGATAGATAGATAGATAGATAGATAGATAGATAGATAGATAGATAGATAGAACAAAAACGTGTTCAAATCGGTTATAGTAACAACGGAGTCAAGTCAAGCATACTGACACCAGGCGATATATAATGAAAGACAACACCAGACAAACAAACTTATAGTAAGATAGATAGACCGACAATAGATAGATAGATAGATAGATAGATAGATAGATAGATAGATAGATAGGGAACAGGATTACATAGATAGATAGATAGATAGATAGATAGATAGATAGATAGATAGATAGATAGGGAACAGGATTACATAGATAGATAGATAGATAGATAGATAGATAGATAGATAGATAGATAGATAGATAGATAGATAGATAGGGAACAGGATTACATAGATAGATAGATAGATAGATAGATAGATAGATAGATAGATAGATAGATAGGGAACAGGATTACATAGATAGATAGATAGATAGATAGATAGATAGATAGATAGATAGATAGGGAACAGGATTACATAGATAGATAGATAGATAGATAGATAGATAGATAGATAGATAGATAGATAGATAGATATGGAACAGATAGATAAAGATAGATAAAGGTTTGAATCCACACATTTAGTAGATTAGGCATTGTACTACATATTCAAACTGTGGTTATACATACATACATACATACATACATATATATATATATATATATATATATATATATATATATATATATATATATACAGATATACAGAGAGAGAGAGAGAGAGAGAGAAAAATAGATAGATAGTTAGATAGGGAACAGGATTAGATAGATAGATAGATAGATAGATAGATAGATAGATAGATAGATAGAACACAAGCGTATCCAGATCGGTTACAGTAAAAACGGAGTTTAAGTCAAACATTTTTATTGTATCTTCTGAAACGATCATCTTTTCTTTACCTTTTGCAAGATACTGGAAAAATAGAACGTACATTCTATTACACCAGTAACTACAGGGCACTTCTACCTTGCTTCATCTCTGCAAGAGTTAGATTAGACCAAAAATGTACAACTATTGCTATATCTGGGCTAGAATTGCTCAATTCTCACTTTCCGGCCTTATTAGAGCTTTAAATCATTTACGCAATCTTTTTCAAAAGCACGGCAATCATTACTCTACCGTTGTTCCATTGACAAATGTTCAGAAAATCACCGTTGTTCAGACATTTAGAGCTAGGGCAAACCCTGCTATTTTCATAGAGCCGAATTACCCTCACTTCCTAAGTATTCCAAATTAAAAAAAAAAAAAAAAAAAAATAAATAAATAAATCATCTATTAGGTTGGTGCAAAAATAATGACGTAATCATGTCGTTTTTTGACGTATTTTTTAACGTCAGAAAACGACATTATTACGTCATTATTTTTGTACCAACCTAATATTTCATGTATCTCATCTATTTTTCAATAAACGGTACTTTGCAGAACTACTGAGTCGATGCTCCAATCCATCTTAAACTCTTCATATCCAGAGATAATTGTTATCTGTCTTCCTTGTCTACATAAACTTCATTCCTTCCGCTCTGCTATTCCATTCATGACATACACCTCATTCATCATTAGTAACTATTTAGGTTGAGTATTACTTGATCCTGTATTTAAATGTATGGGTTATCAGGTGTTTTAGGCAGGGTTTATATTTTGCGTTCACACAAAGCAACGAGTGAATTCTGTCGCGTCTTAGAGAACTGGAGGTACCAATTATTATTGGCAAATGCCAGTTAAATTTTCGTCACCTCACGTCATGAGTGATTTAGCCGATTAGAATCGAAGTAGCGTCATATATCAGGGAAATATTACCTCATCCTTTTTTGGGCTGATTTTGAATTCAGACATTTCCTTCTAGTAAGGTTGCCACACGAAGGCAAGAGAAGCCAGTCGGCCCTCCCCAAAAAAGCTTGGAGCAGAACAGATAGATTTATAACTTTACCGAGTGTATTTTTGCGTTTGTGAACAGAACAAATTGATTTGTTTGTTTGTTTGTTTGTTTGGGTTTTATGGCATATCAACCACTGTGGGTTATTTAATGCCAAATCCAGTTTATATGAATTTTAAATGCTTATTTTGTATGGAATAAAAAATGTGTAGCTGGCAACATTATTGTTTCAAAAAAAAAACTTAGAGCTGGCAACATTACTTATTTACAAAAAAAACTTATAGCTGGCAACATTACTTTTACAAAAAAAACTTAGAGCAGGCAACATTACTTCTTTTACAAAAAAAACTTAGAGCTGGCAACATTATTGTTTCAAAAACATAGAGCTGGCAACATTATTGTTTCAAAAACTTAGAGCTGGCAACATTATTTTTCTGAAAACATTATCTGAGACCTTGCTGTTGGATGTAGTTTATCGCCATACCCAGGACGTCGATGTAGTTTACCGTCATACCCAGGACGCGGATGTAGTTTACCGTCATACCCAGGACGTAAGAACAAATTGAATCCGAACTGATCTTGCTAACCGTTACAATACAAGCAGGCCCATAAGTTAAATAGGTTACAATTCTAAACAGCATTAAAGAGGAACTCACTGAGCAATCAGCTCGTCTTGCAGACAGTTATTAACTTAGTGAGCATGTTCCTTATTGAGTGAATTACACTTGTGGACTTCTGAGTAGACTAAACTTAGTAAATACCCGAAGAACATTAATTACCCTTCTTTATACCACTCAAATGGACTCCACGAAACTTAAACGATTTTTTCTGCTATCAATAGTCAAACTCACAATTCCAAATAACTACTTATCTAGATAGATAAGAATGTTGCACTTGACATACGTTGATTGTTTAGACTACAGTTCTTCTTACTATTATTATATTTAAGCGTTCATGTTATTATGAGAATAGACATTTTGGTTCCATACAATATGCTAATCTTACCGATAGAGAATGGGTGCTCTTAGTACAGTAGCCCACCCACCAAAAAACAAAAAAAAAACAACAACAAAAAAAAAATGCTAAGCACTTTCCACGTAAAAAAAATGTTCTTTCGGAAAATTATCTTTATTTTTGGTCAAGTTATCCGATTTTCTGTTTTTCTTTGTTTCTTTCTTTCTTTCTTACAAAATAAATTTTGAATGAGAAGTCGATGAGTTTGCTTGTAGCTACTAAGACTATCTATTAAATTTCACTATTTCCTTTTAAGTTCTGATTGGTTGAAAAAAAAAGAAGATTTGCCAATGCTATATTTTAGATGGCGCCACTTTAAATATAAGCTTAACCTGGAATGCTGATGTCACACGCAAAAACCAATACACTAGAATGAAAGTTTTATCAAACCAATTTTCTTTTAAATAGTGCTTATATTCGAATTAGAGCAACGGATCAACGTATATACATACATACATGTGTATATATATATATATATATATATATATATATATATATATATATATATATATATATATATATATATATATATGTGTGTGTGTGTGTGTGTGTGTGTGTGTGAGTGTTTGTGTATGTATGTGTGTGTATATATATGTGTGTGTATGTATGTGTGTGCATATATATGCGTGTGTGCGTACATATATGTGTGTGTATATATATGTGTGTAAATATATATATATATATATATATATACATTGTATAAATAGGGTATATTTTGGCAAAAAGTATGTGATCAAACATGTTTGAACAAAACGGAAGAACAAGGTATGTCTGTTTCATTATTTGTGTATTTTCCTAATATTTGTGGATAAACTGTACGAAGTTCATATTTTGTTATTTTTGATAATTTCGTGGTTACCAGGTATCATCAATAACCGATGTGGTGTCAGTGTGATAGCTAGAATTCCTTTGTCTGTATATATATATATATATATATATATATATATATATATATATATATATATATATATATATATATATATATATATATGTGTGTGTGTGTGTGTGTGTGTGTGTGTGTGTATATATATCAAACTGACAACGAATGTGTACCATGTTTGATCATGAGCCATTCTAATTTTCGCATAGAATTATACATAATATATATTCGTTGTGTTATATTTAACAATATTTGTTTCAATAACGATCTGCATCCCCAATACACTATATATATATATATATATATATATATATATATATGTATATGTATATATATATATATATATATATATATATATATATATATATATATATATATATATATATATAAGACAAAAGGAAAACTTTTCTTTGCCAATGTGTTTCGTCGTCATCGTTAATGAAAAGTTTTTCTTTTGTCTTTATTTCTGTTGTCTTTCCACAGAAGCAAGTACACGGAAGAGAGTTCCATAGGTGGGAGCTGCGAGAAAAGAAACTGTTGGAGTAGAAGTGACAGGTGCATTTATCTATTTCAACAGTAAAAGCTTGGGACCTAGATGTCAATCGAGTAGCACGCTTAAATTCATATCGTTGGTGCACCAGAGCAGTTGCGCCAGATAAACACTGATTCGGGATTCTTTTCATGGGCATCTCTCGGGATCATTTTCTCAAATCTGATTGATTTGCGATTGAGACAGGAATGTAATGTTAGTGTCATCTGCGAACCAAGTTCGGAAATGATAAGAATGTGGAGATCATAGATGAAGATCCGAAACTGCGTAGGACCCAGAAGAGTCCCGTGGGAACACCGGCATTGATATGAAAGGATCTGGAAGCAAGCCCGTTCAGAACGACCTCCATTTCGTGATTTGATAGAAACGATTGGATTAAACCAAATATTCAGGCTGTGACACCGTAGCATTGGAGCTTGCGTAGACACACACTACACCCACTCTCTCTCTCTCTCTCTCTTTCTCTCACACACACACACACACACACACACACACACACATATATATATATATATATATATGAATGAATATATATATATATATAGGTATTTGTGTTTCTGTTTCAGTGAGCTGATTTAAAATCTAACAGACATGAACATTTCTAATATATATATATATATATATATATATATATATATATATATATATATATATATGTGTGTGTGTGTGTGTGTGTGTGTGTGTGTGTGTGCGTTTTGAATAAAAAAAAGAAAACTTATCGAAGCCGACGCGTTTCGTCTTCTAATGTACTTCATCAAAGGACGAAAAACGTCAGCTAAGATAAGTTTTCCTTTTTTCTTTATTCATCTTGCTATTTTACAGGTATATTTTAGTTATATATAAAACTACACACATTCTCTCTCTCTCTCTCACACACTCACACACATATATATGTGTGTGTGTAAAATAAACAAACACTTCTCTGATTTCTGATGAGTTAATTTATTACTCCCTTATCTTCAAAAAATCCCCACGCATTTCACAGTTTTTGCCTTTCATATCGAACTGAAGAAAGAGGAACCATCAAACTTTGACGAAACACGTCGTTTATAAGAATTTACACTTTCCTTCTTCACCTCCATTATTTCCTTTCCGATTATACGTACTACAAACATACATATGTATATATGCACGCCTCTGTGTGCGTGTATGTATGTATGTTTGTATGTATATATAATCTGGGAAAAAAATTCCGTAATGGATAATCTTTTCACGATATATTGAACACTCAGCACATTATCAACTGTTTTGCATTTAAAAGCATAATGACGGTAATGTATAACAAGGCAAAACTTTCTACAAATACTTATATTAATGAACAACGTATACTTTTGTATTACTTGCACCCCTGAAGATGATCTTGGAAAAAGATCGAAAGAAATTTCAACAGCACATTTCTCTCATCCTTTAACAGCAATAGACGGAAGGTTATTCGCGAGTATGATTTTGTTAAAAATTAGCAGACATAATATCTGTAATTTATTCAATAAGACATGTTTAAAAGAGAATTTGATAAATACACGCACACGTGTGTGCGTGCGTGTATTCAATTTCTTGTTTCATATGTTTTCTGAAGTTTGACATCGCATAAATCTTGATGTTGGTAAATGTTAAGTAACGATAAATTTACTAAATATTTCTATTTAAACGGTTCAATGATATATATCGAGTGCATTCCTTGAAATTATACACGTGTTTTTTTCCGATGTAGCACAAAGAGGCATGGAATTAGAGACTTGTTAATTACATTTACAAAAAGAAAAAAAAAGAAGATATCGGACAAAACACAAAAAACACCTGAAGATGGCCAGAGAGTACTTGACCGAAACGTTATGTCTGTAATAATAAATGTGAAAAGATAAACCAAGGAAATAGGAGTCAAATTTTGATGATAATTACTTATTGTTAAGATCACAGACGAAGTAGCACAGAAACGCATACATGGTGAGTAGAAGATACACACAAAGGCGCAGCACATACGTACATACACAAAGGGACAGACAGACACACACCTACACATACGAACACATTTAATAAATGCATACATACACACATATACACACTCGCGCGCACACACGTATACACACGCGTACACATTTAATAAACGCATCCATCACATACACACACGCAATTGCACACATACACAAATATATATATATATATATATATATATATATATATATATATATATATATATATATATATATATATATATATATACCAAGTATAGGATTGGTGTATACAGAATAAATTCCAGTAAACAAAAAATACTATACTTAAATGTGTGCCCAATACAGAGAAGTGCAAATATAATTTATTCGAAAATCATAAGATAAATATGTTGTAAAATCATTACAAAAATAGCCATTTTGTTTCAGCACTTCTGGTGTCTAATGAAGTGATACTGTTGAATGTAGAATCTACATTCAACACTAGCACTTGATAAGACACCAGAATTGTTAGCATAAAATGGCTATGTTTTCATATATATATATATATATATATATATATATATATATATATATATATATATATATATATATGTATGTTGGTATGAAACTGACAATTGAAAAAAATCGTAGTTTTTGCCGACGCCTTTCGTCTTCCTACTTAACCAAGGCAAACAATGAAAGCAAAATTATGCTAGGAAGTTAATTATATATATATATATATATATATATATATATATAGACAGATAGATATATATATAGACAGATAGATATATTTATAGATAATTATTTATTTAAAAATTATAACATAAATATGTTATCAAACCACTACAAAAATAGCCATTCTGTTTCAACACCTCCGGTGTCTTATCAAGTGATATTCAACATCATCACTTGATAAGACACTGGAGGGGTTGAAACAAAATGGCCATTTTTGTAGCGATTTTATAATTATATTTATGTTATAATTATTAAATAAATAATTTTATCTCCTCTACTCTATATTGAGCACTCTTTTAAGAATAGTATTTGTTGGTTATTGGAATTTATTCCGTATACACCAATCATATACTTGTATATATATATATATATATATATATATATATATATATATATATATATATATATTATATATATATATATATGCATGTATTCGTGTGGGCGCACAGGCATACAGACGTACACACATGTATAGACAAGGATACAT
>OZ010579.1:56328998-56333998 GCA_963932145.1 Acanthosepion lycidas | reverse complement strand
TTCGTTTGCCTGGGACATGTAGTTTGTCAGATAGTCACATTTTAAATGATATTTTTGGAGGGGTCACCCTGTATGTGCCTTTTCTTTACTTCGCACAACTCTCTCTCTATTCTTCAAAACTACCTATCTCTCTCATATACATACATACATATATATATATATATATATATATATATATATATATATATATATATATGTATGTATGTATGTATGTATGTATGTGTGTGTGTGTTTGTATGTGTGTGTATATATATTTAAAAAATTATTTTTAAATATAACAGACAATGAATGTCTATTATGTCTAATCATGAGCCGTTCTAATGTTCAATGTATGCTTTATTTTTTGCTGAAAATAAAGGCAAAAAAAGCAGTCATGTACAAAATGCCGGGTATTCAAAAAGACAGGTATTAGTTTATAATACAATAATATACTTACACAGAGTAAAAAGAATCTTCAGATATTGGAGGCCATCTACATTAAAACGCAGCAACACTCACACTCAACAAAATTACATTTCAAACTAGTGACAACACATTATATTGCATCTAGACATTGGTTCTGTTGCAATATTTCTAGCTATCGCGTAGTATGAAATCATAGGACAGCATCTTGCACTGATGATCTGCGTCTGCTTTTCCGCGACCGTTATCGTCGCATAGCAATTTTCTATGTCAAAATAACAAAATATCAGATTTGACGGTGGATATCTTTGTTTCATGTCTGTAAAAAAAGATTGAGGATGGCTCATGTGAGCCGAAAACTTAGGACGAACTTAATAAAAAACCCAAATGTTTGACAATTTTTGTCTTTATTTTCACCAAAAATTGAAGCAAACATTCCAACTCATGCTCAGACATAATAGACATTCATTTAAATAATGATCTGCTGCCCAATGCATTATATATATATATATATATATATATATATATATATATATATATATATATATATATATATATATATAATTATTTATTCGAAAATTATAACATAAGTATGTCATAAAATCACTAAAAAATACCCATTTTGTTTCAACATCTTTTTGGTGTCTTATCAAGTGATGGTGTTGAATGTAGAATAAAGGATTTTAAAAGGTTCAAATCAATCAAACACCCCTCGCTAGGGGAAACGCTGTTACATAAAACCGTAATTTTCATGTTCGTACAAATGGTCCTGGAAAAAAAAGTATGCTTTACATCACATTCTTCCGATAAGGTTTTCAGTTTGTAGAGTTAAATGAACGAAATAATCCCGTTTGTTTGTGGTGGGAATGTTCTGTAAATTTAATCCGAAATTGATTCTATCCATAGTATAAAAATAGAATAGACAGTGCTCAGCAGCAATAGGAGTTAATATCCAAGTATAGGATTGGTCTATACGGAATAAATTCCAATAACCAACAAATACTATTCTTAAAAGAGTGCTCAATACAGAGTGGAGCAAATATAATTATTTATTCGAAAATTATAACATAAATATGTTATAAAATCACTACAAAAATAGCCATTTAGTATGTGTTCGTTATTGGAATTTATTTCGTATACACCAATCCTATATATATATATATATATATATATATATATATATATATATATATATATATATATATATGCTTACATATACATACATATATATATATATATATATATATATATATATATATATATATATGCATACATGAAAAACTACACATTATTAAGTTTCTAAATAATAAAAATCTATTAAACAATAGACATGAGTTAACGGTTTTTTGCCGGTATCATCAAATTTTTGCATTGAATATTTAGCATAAAAACAAACAAAAAATAAAATAATTTTTAAAATGCATAGTCCTAATAAATAGTTTAAATGCCCTACTAAAAAGATAACCCTTTATGAAGTCGTCAAAAAACAAATGTTAGCGATTTACGACAGTTTTTATGTACACAAAACCCTTTCAGAAAAAAATAAAAAATAAAATAAAAAATAAATAAATCTCCATAGACGCTTAACCAGACTAGACGATGTCATCTTCCGCTTTTAATTTTAGACACCCAGACTTGACATCTGTTGAATGTAACTGAGACATTGATACAAATTATTAACACCTTACACCCCTTTTCTTTAAATAATTGCTCTAGCCGTTACCATAGAAATTTTGATTTCAATAATGAATATGCTTATAAAACACGTACATTTCAGATATAAGTTATTCAAAAAAAAAAAAAAAAAAAAAAAAATTTTGCTTGAAGATGGAACAGAATTTAGTACTTTAATTTGGTTTAATTCAAATAATTATATTGGAGTTTTCGGCTCTTGTTTTGAAACATGAGAACTCTTATGTAGCGCGTTGGTATCATAATTTTAAATAAATAATTATATTTATGCTCTACTTTTGTATCGAGCACTATTTTTTAAAAATAATAACAAAAATACTAAAGAACTTTGGATTATTTACCTAACGAGTTCTTTCCTATTTTGTATATATTCTTCGCATATATATATATATATATATATATATATATATATATATATATATATATATATACTCGTGTAATTGGATGACGTCACCGGGACTAGGAGCAATATTAAAATAATAAATATTACTAGAAGCTACGAATGATAGACAGTTTCCGAGAGCAATGATCATCCCAGTCTACAATGATATTGTAACATAAGATGTGGTTTAACACAAGAATGCTGAGAATACCATCAACAAGGCATGTGAACAACTAGCAAGTTCTAAAGAATGCCAAGGAGTTTATATAATACACAGAGTTGTAAAATAACTACTTATTCGATAAGACATATTTCCTTTTTTTATCATTTCACCTCAAGCAAAGCAATAAAGCTACAAAGATGTAAGGGGGTGCTACTGAATGTGAAGCAATAATATAAAAAGAAAAAAAATTATTGACGATAGAGAACAATAAAAAAATTCAAGAATTAATTAGACAAAAGATAACGTTTGACATTGCCTTTAAATATTTGAAGGTCGAAGTTCCACAAGTGAGAGAAGAAAGCGTTAGTATAGAATTACGATGAAAATCTTGCCATTTCAACTGTAAAATTATGAGACCTAGCCGCCAGTCTAGTACTGCGCTTAAATTCGTAAAGTCGATGTAGCAATTAGGAAAGCTCATCAGAACAATTAACTTGAAAATATTTTTAGAAAAAGCACAGTGGAGTTGCTGTATGGCTGCCAGAAATTGGCTAACGACACAGTGGACCAGCCTTCCTAGCAGCAGACCTAGCAATTGATTCAATATAATATTTTCACTTCCTCAGCGAAAAACGTTCGTTCCAGAAGGCGCAAGGTTTCACTCTCCTGGCGATTAAGTTCAGATATTTTTTTCTATGACATACATGACTTTTCTCTGATTTATAAACTAAGCATGAATAGTAACATGACTTTAGAAACAAAGAAAAAAGTATTGTACTTCTATGTAATATCTATCCGTTGACTGCTCTCCTTTTCAGAGCACACCCATCTGCTAGGGCGTGTAGTCAATTCCTATTGCTGACAACAGCTCAGGCATATGTGTGCTCATTCGAAATCCACATAACCCACTTGTAGTTAGGTGCAATGTTTCACTCTCCTAGAGGTTAGGATCAAATATTTTTCTATGACATGTATGACGTTTCTCTGATCTATGAACTAAGAACGAATAGTAAAATGACTTGAAACAAAGAAAAAAGTGTTGCACTTCTATGTAATATCTATCCGCTGATTAATCTCGTTTTCCGAGCACACTCGTCTGCTAGGGCGTGTAGTCAATCCCTGTCGTTGACACCTGATAAGGCATATGTGTGTTCATTCAACATCCACATTGCCCACTTGTAGTTTATATTGTAACTATGCTGAGCTTGTTATATTTTCTGGGAGATATCATATAATATGTTATTATGAGTTGTTTGAACGAACCCAATATTCTCAAACCCTCGGTCATGAATTTGTTTTAGAATAATCGTCGACGGTTTCCGATTAGTTATGTCTATTCAATTTCATTCACAAAATAAATATTTTATTTGTATAGACTGAGGGATCAGGAGGGTTATCAATCCGTGGCTGTGATCACCTCCTTCAGTCCGATAACATCAAGAAGCTGCCTTCTTGAAAAATTAACGATGGTGAGTTTTGATACCGGGGCGCATAGTCGGAAAACGAACATTCTAATCCCATCCATCTATACTGTGTTTAATAGTGGGCAGTTTTATGACAGATAAAGATGTGACAACAGCGATATGATTCATTAAAACGATGCTCAGAATATCATAGACAGACGTTTCAAATGACATTTATACTTAGAATGAGAAGCTGAAATTTCTAGGATAAAAAATGAGGAAAGAAAGCTGTGAGAATTTGAGTCTCGCAGGATATATTGAAGGCAAGAAAGTCAGAAGGAAACACTGAATGTTTTACGTAACGAACCTCTGTAAACACATAGCAGCAGAGATATTAAGGGTATAAATAGTGTTTAGCGAATGAGGCCGTGGAGAGTCATGATCGCTTACGTTCTGAAGATATCTGGTATATAAAATACGATTTTAGTAACTGTCCAAGAAACTCACTCAAATATAAACACGCAGATATGAATTCAAAGCATAGTCCTAGCTTTAAAATTTCTCTTTTTATCAATCAGTCTTTTCTGTATCTTTTAACGGCCGAACCCCGATCTTTCCATCCGTACCAAGAGTGCACTCCGAAAATGACTCGACGTACAAGATACGTCAGCCACTTCTTAAAACTCTCTCCACCCGTATACCGTTTGCTTTCTCGTTCCATTGCTCTGTAAATATTTATTCGTCTAATAACCTATTGCCAATGCATTTCGTTGACATTAAACACCGGAAGGAAATAACCTATTTAAACCATTAAATGAAGAATGCTTTTTACTACTTAAATTCATTCTCTTCACTTATGTTTCGCTCCCTCGATCTCTTTCACTCGCCATCATCTACGATTCACTCACTGTCACGACCTCTTCTACCCTACACCAAATGCCTCTTCAAGTCAATTTGT
>OZ010579.1:56316498-56323998 GCA_963932145.1 Acanthosepion lycidas | reverse complement strand
AGCGACATATTAACTTCTATGGATTATTTAATGCCGAAATTTAAATATTTTGTACGTACTTTTATGCTTTCAACTAGAGATAATTTGTGAATGATTTTATAATTGCAGATTAAATGTCTGTTTTTTTAGATATATATTTTGTAGACAATAATATCATAATTATACTATAAAAATACTATTGATTTTTGTTTGGAGGTTCAGTATTTGCCCATAGTTAGGACCCTAACTGGTGCTACCACCCCGCGTCAGGATTGACCTGGGAACAACAGCAATTAAGAGATGGTTCTATGTTCCTCAAAACACACACACACACACACACACATACATACATATATATATATATATATATATATATATATATATACACATACACACACACTCACACACACACATACATATATATATATATATATATATATATATATATATATATATAAATATCTGTCTGTGTTTCTGTACGCGTCTGTGTGTTAAAATAGCGTTTTCTAGGAAAAAATAAACGGAAATAAAAATTCAGCTAAGGTTTAAATTTTACTGATGGTATCCCAAAGTTTCGGCCGTTGTGAGTTTAATTCCTGGGACGGGCAGTGTGCATTTGGACTTAACTGTAACCTCTGGAAGATTACCGCGGTGGACAATTGGGCGATTTATCTTAATATCTGTTGTCTTTTTCCTATCTCTCCCAGTCCCTGTTCTACCAAGAATTTACCTAATCTCTTTAGGTAGGTTATTCATTGATCTCCCCAATCTCTCTAACCTTCAATATATGCTGTGAGCATTACATTTTCCAAACACTTATTCCTCATTATGTTGTATAGAAATTTCAACTGTCTCTTCCTGATTCTAAGCGCTCATTTGTTTCCACTTTCTCTAAAACTTCGGCGTTGCTCATAGTTTCGTTCTATGATACCCGCAGTATCCTTCTGTAGAACCACCTTTCTGTTGTCTCAAGTTACTTCCTCATCTCTAAGGAAATTGTCCATCATTTACTGTTATATAGGTCGACCGATAATAACTGTTAAATAATTCTGTTTAGCTTTTTGAAGGCGTATTTCGCTATTTCAAGTCCTCTTCAGATTTCAGTGTCGCGTTTCTGTCATTTGTTAAAACATTTCCTACTTGCTTTCAATGTCTTCAATTCGTAGTTTGCATCACAGATTCTTACAATTTGCACTTAGTCCTTTCTTCTCGCTTTCCTTTACTACTTTTTCTATAAGTTATTGTAGTTCACTTTCTGTGTCTGTGTTATGGGTCCTTACCTATAACTACAGAATGGACTCTTCCTGACACTATGTATACTACGCCTCTCAAGAGAGAAGGTCGAATCGAGTCGAGCCGATAGTAGTTCACTCCAAACCAGACTGACAGTCATACTAACACCTTCCACATCTTGTATTATTATTTCGTGTAATATACCTTCGTTATTTCTACTCTTGTGTTCGTGTTGTTCTTCCTTGGTCCTAACCTGGACCATAACAGTCTGCTATGAACACTGTGCCATCTGTATATCTTATGTTCTTAAGATTGTGACCGCCAATAAAGAATCCTGATAGGACTTCTAATTCTCTCAAGGTCGATAGTTCTGGGTATGAGGATAAACTACAACCAGCAGCAAAGCCGCTCATCTGCAGATTGGAGGTTGTGAGGAGCGTGGAACCACCTCGTAATTTCCCCTGGTCCGGGCAGAATCACAGTTATGGGCAAACATTGACACCCACAAAAATTTAAGAAATAAAATAAAATAAAATTAAAAAAATAACAAAAGACTGTTAATGTATAAAAATACCTTTTTTATAGTAAAAAAAAAAAAAACAGCAATAGATATTTATATGAAAAATTCAAAGAGATCAATTTTAAAGCAAAACGACTTACAATAAATTTTATCTGTAGTTATCTGCGTTCAGAATGTATTTAATTGAAGACAAAATTGTGTTCGAAAAATTTCGATTGCATTTCGGCATTAAATGACCCATAAAATATTGATATGCCGTTAAACAAACAGATTAACCAATCTCAGGGTCAAATCACTGCAACGGTTTAATAATAATAACAATAATAATGACAAATCATGGTGTTACGCCCCTTTGTTTTTTTGAAATGATTAATGAATTCATTTCATGTATATGCGTTTCTAGCCAGTTTGTACCCAGTATAGTTTTCCCAAATAAATGAAGCTTACCTATCAGTTCAAACAGTTCTTTGTGACGTATATTAGCAAATGCTTTTGTATACTATATCAAATATATTGCTCTCTCTGTTCTCATTCTTTGTTCCAGAGTCTGTAACGAAACCGCACTATTTTCGCCTTATTTCTGGTTTAATTCTACTATGCGGTCTATTCATCAGTATTTGGATGCTGCTATGTTGCTCACCATACTGTTTGTCTGGTGGGGTTAGCATTCGTCTACACCTGGCTTCTTAGGTAGCACTATGAAAATGGATCTATTTATGTCTTCTGGTATATCGCCAATGTTGTATATTTTGTTTGTTATATCTATAATTTTTTCAATGGCGAAATCATGTAAAGCTTCTAGCATCTCTATTACAAATACTGTTTCTGTTCAATTTGGCCAGTGCTAATATCATGTCAGATTTTAATATTTCTGGTCCGTCCATATTTTTGTGTATTGTGGATTTGCAACTTTCGCCATGGAGTCGTTCTCCGATGTATTTGTTCCAGTTTTTAATTATTTTGTCTTTCTCTGTTATCGATATCCCCTATTTTGATTTTATGCATCCTGTTGATGAAAACATCTTTTGTCCTGTTATTTATTTTATATATGTATATCTGTCTTATGTATGTTGTTTCTTCTTTCTTTGTTTCCCCTATTCGTTGAGTCATTTCTCTTTTGCCTACCTGCATTTGTTTCTAATTTATTTGTGTAACGTTCTATATTCTGTACCATAACCTGGCATTGTTTGCTGTCTTCTTTTCACTATGCTTGGAATTTTATCTGTCTTCCATTCATTATTTTCTTAATGTATAACACTTTGAACTTTCATCCTCATTTAGGTCCTTCACGTCACCTATACCACCACACACAGAGAGGGAAAATAAGTAAATGTAGAATGCTGATTTTATTTTTTTTTAAATTCAGGTTTTTGATATTAGTATCCAACTTTGTGACTCATCGAATTTGAATAGTCGATATTTTTTTTCTTTTTACACTATTAACTCGAAACCTCAAGGTAGGGTGTTACTTTGAATTAAAAATAATTTTTAGAATTGTATTTGGAAAGGATTTGGTACCGTATTATTTTAATAAAAACATTGCATTTCTCGAGGTCCCTTGACATCGCTGATACTCAAAGAAACCCCAAAGATAGGAGGCAGAAAAAAAAAAACTAAATATAAAAAATTAATTTAATCTTTAAATTCAATCTTCTGAGATTACAAAATGAATTTAAATATATCATATGTATATGCAAATTTTAAGAAAAAGATAAAAGATGTTACCCCTCCCAGTCTTGACTAATACAGCAGAATGTCATCTCAATATCCCCACCACCCAGCTACAAGCCTTATTTGTTGCCAATGCCCTCACCTCGGCAAATCCAACTCACAACAGCGGTCAACTATCCAGCTTTGACACTGCCATGCAACAATGTGTTTTAAATAAGATATAGACGTGATATCCCTATACAAGAACGGTGTACCGCTACGATTTAAATAAGGTGTTCATTTCGAAATTACCTGCAGGTTACCCAAAAGGAAATACACCTGATAGAGGTCGTAAATTTTGTGATAACTACAACAAAACAATGGAATTCGTTTCATTATCATTAAGGTCGTCTTTAAAATAATTATCTTCGTCATTAAGGGCTGCATATATCATTGTTCTTACCCATATTGTTTAACTAATAATCTACTTATTTCCATTCGCCCTTATCGTTCTTGTCAGTTTCATCATCTTAATGCTCTCTGTCCTCTCTAATAACAAACGTGTTTTTCGTCTTTATTAAAATTGTCTTTAGATGTTCGAGTAGACAGACGGTTATCGGAGCGGAAAGTGAAGTGAAAGTATAAATTCCAGCTTCGCCCTTCGCATCCATTTTTATAAGAATACCCTTGCGAAAGGCCGGAATCGATAACTTCTTGCTTCATCTAAAGGGAAAATAGCAGGGTAGCCTTGCCATAAGCAACAACCAGTCGAGAAGAAAGATAACTCTCAATAAAAAATAATTCAAAACAACGCAAATCAACCCGGATAACTTTCCTATGAGGCCATGTCAATTCAGTTAATAAAATAGAGGAAGCCCTGGAGAGCCATTATTATCGATGATCTGAATAAATGTGATATCTTAAAAACATAGGTTTTTATCACGTACTCGTTAAATCTTTTTTTTTTTCCTTTCAAAGAATCAATAAACAAGAAAATCAATGATTATGTACGAATAATGAAATGGTGTAGACAGGTGTCATGTAAAGAGAAAAGAAGGATAATAAAGATGTGTCCTACCGATGATAGTATTAACTCATAACTAAAAAGACTATCGGTTTATACGGAATGAAAATAAACAGTTAAAGCAAGTTCGGAATATGAAGCAAGGAAAAAATAAGATTTTCAGAAAAAAAAAGAAGAAAATACCAAAATGTAAAAGCAAAGAAAATAAATATATCTATGGAGAACAAAAATAATAAGAACGAAGGAAATTTCTTGAATGTTTGCAAAAAGTTGAGAAAATAGCAACAAAAGTACTTATGCAAACATTCCAAAAAAAAAAAAAGAAAAGAAGTAAATGCGTACAATTTACCAAGAAGAAATTAAAAGAAAAAAAAAAGTGGGCATACATGAGTGGGGACAGTTAATCAGTGAAAACTGTGCAATCGAATTGCGTTCGTCTATAGGAATTAAGCACGGAAATATCATTTAGAATATGAAAATCAAAATATTTTTTGGACTTTAACATTCAGACAGCTCTTCCAATCCAAATTTGTAGGCCTGATTTGAATAAAATGAACACAGAAAATAAATATACAGAATTGTCGATTTTATTCTCGCAGCAAAAGATAGATGACATTGGCAAGTATTAGAACATTGAAAATGGCAAAAACTGTGATACATAAACATGGAAGTAGTGCTTATAATATTTTGGCCACTAGGGCTGACCCATTGAAAACCTTAAATGTTATTAATCGGTAAATATAGAATTTGAGAAAAGGAATGGGGATTTGATGTCCTGCTATCACTTGATAATCAGCTTGGATGACTAAATAGACATGGTGAAAGGATGCACATAGTATTAGTAATAGTAGCGGTAGTAGTATTTTTATCTATATTAACAGGAGTTGTGAATACGGAAGAGTAAGAATGATTTTCATGGAAACTGTTGGTAAAGATGAAAATAAATATAAAAGCTAAAAAGATGAAAATAAAAACATTTTAAGTACCCACGAGAATTACATTTACTAAAGTATTTACTTTTATATGTATTGCTGTTTCTCTGCTTAAACACGCAGACATATATATGAGAAAACACGCCAAATGTGCAAGTTCTAAGAAGCTAAAATACATATTCAAATTACTTACAGACAGGCTTCCATATGCTTTACATAAATAAAATAACCTACTCTTCATGATTGCCTGTCCGCTCGTCTGCATGTTTCAGTTCCTGCCAGATTCTTAAAAAAATTAAAATAAAACGGACCATTTTGAGTGACAAGAGAACAGATGAAAAAAAATAGCAATTCTGAAATTGTTATTTTTTTTTTTTAAATCGACCTTAAAATTGGTGACGATCGGAAACTTCCGGTAGCAAAGAATTCGAAAAAGGTTTTTAGCTGAGACTTGTTAAGTGTTTACCGCCAAAACCATGTTCTACTTTGAAGAAATTGCTTGTGTTTTAATGGACGTGCCTCGATATCGTCTGCCCTAGCATTTCACAGTACATTATCTTTTTTGTCTCTGGTTTATTCACGTGATTTTTTTTTCTGAAATCATTATCATTATTATAATGACAATGATGATGATGATAATGATGATGATGATGATGATCATCATCATCATCATCATCATCATCATCATCATCATCATTATCATCGCCATCATTTTCACAGTAATTATTCCTTATCGATGTTGTCTTCTTTTTTGTGTATCTTCACGTCGTTCTTTTCTGCCTTTCTCTCTTCGTTTTCATTTCTTTTCTTTTCTATTCCCTTCATTAGTTTTCGATTCATTTCTCTTCCATTTTTTATATTATTTTCGTACTCACGATCTTATTTTGCTGATTTTTATGTTATTAATTTCTTTTAGTACAATGCTTGTTTTTCTAACCAAGGGAACATTTCGTTAGCAAATTTTCAGTTAAAAAATCGTCTTTGATTGTCTATATATTTTTAATGACTTTTAAATAATTATTTCTATATATTTTTTTTTTTTTATCTTTATACTTTATATATTTCTCCTTTTCAGTTGGTCTAACTTTTTTAGATTTTATAAAAATTTCTGACCTTGGTTTATTTATTTAATTTCTTTTTCTTCTTTCTCTGTGTTAAAATTTTTCTTTCATTCTTTCCCCTTATCTTAATTTCATTCATTTTTTTTTATTTATCCTTCTTTTTTAATTGATTTCATACATTTTTTTTTATTTCTTCTACTTTTCTAATTGATTTCATTCACGTTTATTTCTTCTTTTTTTAATCGATTTCATTCATTTTTTTATTTATTCTTCTTTTTTAATTGATTTCATTATTTTCCCATTAAATTTTTCTTGATTCTTTCAGTTTTAATTTCTTTCCTTTTTGTTTTTTTAAATGCATATTGAAATTTACGTTTATTTTAGTTTTTTCTTTCAATTCTAATTTATTTCTTTTATTTTCTCTTCCCAACTTCTCTGCATTCTTTTTCTTTTATTTTACTTTCTTTCTTTCTTTCTTTCTTTCTTTCTTTCTTCCTTTGTTTGTTTCTTTCTTTCCTTGCTTTATTCCTTCCTCTCTTTCTTTCTTTCTTTCTTTCTTTCTTTTTTCTTTCTTTCTTTCTTTCTTTGCTTTATTCCTTCCTCTCTTTCTTTCTTTCTGTCTCACTTCCTTCCTTCCCTTTTTCTTTCTTTCTTTCTTTCTTTCTTTTATTCTTCACTCATTCCTTCCTTCCTTCCTTCCTTTATTCTTTCTTTCTTTCCTTCCTTGCTTTATTCCTTCCTCTCTTTCTTTCTTTCTTTCTTTCTTTCTTTCTGCCTCACTTCCTTCCTTCCCTTTTTCTTTCTTTCTTTCTTTCTATTTTATTTTCCTTTATTTTCTTTTAACTTGCTTATTATTATTATAGCTTCCTTTTTTCCTATATGTGTTTCTTTCTTTCTTTCTTTCAGTTTTTATTTTTCTCTTTTCTGTTTCTTACTTCATATTTTTTTATAATTTTCGTTCTTTTTCTTTTAATTTTTTGCAATTTTCTTTATTCATTTTTGTTAAAATTTCTTTCTGTATTCTTTTCAATTTTAATTTCTTTCATTTGTTTTTTTCTTTCTTAATTCCTTGTATTAATTTATCTTTCTTTTTTTCCTTCA
>OZ010579.1:56261498-56313998 GCA_963932145.1 Acanthosepion lycidas | reverse complement strand
TACGTGTTCCGCTATTTCTGAGTTTTTTTTTTGTATTTTATCCTAAAATATATGGACTCCCTCTCGTGCTCACGCATACGCATACTAGTCCAGGGTATGATGATAAAGTACATCCGGCAGTAAGGGATCTGATCTTGAGATTGGGGGTTTGGGAACCACATCTTAATTGCTGTTGTTCATAAGGTCCACTCTGACCCGGGGTGCAGCATTTATTAGGGCCTCAACAATGAACAAATAGTGAAACCCCAAACAATAAAAAACCCTAAAAACAAATTTATAAATTAAGCTGTATTCCAAAATATAACGCCAACAAACTTAACCACAAAACACATATATCACGACCTCTACTAATGATGTTCACACAAATATGTATACAAAAAAATCTGAGTATCATCTACCACCTTTTAATATATACTCATAATACGTTTGGGAGGCTAACACACAGAATATTCATATGTTTTCTGTTAAACAATAAAGGCAGATCACCTTTTAATATATACTGATAATTTGTTTGGGAGGCAAAGACGGAAAATATTCTGATTTTCTCTTTTAAACAATAAGGATATATAACTTTTTCACAGAAAATCTGTTTTGAAGGCTAAGAATCTCATATTCGGATGCTTTCTCATAAATAATAATGAAATTTACATTTTAACAGATTTATTGAAAATGAGTTTGAGAGGATAACTCAACTTATTCCGATGTTTTCTGGTGAGCAATATTAAAAGATTACCTATTGATAGATATATACTGAAAATAACTTTCGAAGGCGAGTAAACAATGCATAAGAATCTTTTCTGTTCAACAGTAAAGAAAGATTACCTTTTAATATATACTCATAATTCATTTGGATGTCTAAGACACAAAATATTCAGATGATTTCTGTCAAAAAATAAGAGAAGTTCAACTTATAATAGTTACACATAACTCGTTTGGGAATCTAAGATACACAATATTCAGATGTTTTCTGTTAAACTATAAGGAAAGATAACCTTTTAACATAATCATAATACATTTGGGAGCCTAAAAAACAAAATATCCAGATGATTTCTGTTAGACAATAAGTAAAGCTCAGCTTTTAATTGATACTCATAATTCGTTTGGGAGGCTAAAATGCAAAATATTCAGATGTTTTCTGTTGAACAATAATGAACGATCAACTTGTAATATATATGATCATCAACGTCAAGGGACACGACGCATTGAAGAAGAAGAAGGCACAGATTCTTGCTCCAACCAGACTGTCAGACTGCCAGATGCCTCTTATATTTACATATTTTCCTGATTTAATATTAATATTACTTCGTCCTTCACGTATGTCTTGAGCCTGTTTCGATTTGAAAGCCATTATCATTCCCTCATTATTATTTCTTTTGCTTTTCCAGCAAGTAGACCTCTGCCTCTTTCTTGTCCTCTTCTCCTTCTTCTGTTACTATTATTATTATTATTATTATTATTATTATTGCTTATTATTATTCCTTATTATCAACCCCTTCCCCAGGCTCTAATCCTGTTTCCTTTTGCCTTGTTCTACAAACTCGAAGTCTAGAAGTTAAACAAAAATTAAAACCAAAATGTCAGTAACAGCCCAGCAAATAAACAAACAAAAATGTCGGGAAGAAGATGCATTAAAAACAATACGATAAAACAAAGCCCAGGAAAATTGCCATGTGAACGGAGACAAATTACTATTGTGATGACGTAAATATGTGGTGGGGGCACATAATGGCCGTTTATTTGCCTAAATGTTCCAATTTTGTAGGATGTCTTTAGAAAAAATTGGTTGCAAATATTGAAAAATAAAAATACTCCGATCAGAGCTGATAATGTCCTTTCAGGGCAACTCCAATGACCTGCCAACATTCGGTATTGTTATGAACTTGAAACGTTACTACATTTAACAATTCTAGTACCACTGACAAGGTTACTGTTTAGCGCTCAAATATGTGAGGACTGGCTAACTTAAATTCGTACCTTCAGTAACAGCCTTTAAAGATGTGATATAAAAAATGAAAAAAAAAATATTTCTTTTGTGAGATAATCATTTTTCTTTATCTTTTCATAGCTACTTGAACTTATAATAAAACCCTCTAATAATGCACATAAAATATTTATTTTCCGAGTATATAAAACTGATTTTATTAGCTTTCATTTTTAGTTAGAAGGTGTTAGTATTAAAAAATCTCCAAGATGTAACTTACGGGGCAGAGTTTTACCTTATGGACAGTATAGTCTCATTGGTAGCACTAGATGGGTTAGTATCTCAGTTTGTAAGATATTGTGCTTGTACGATATTTCTTTTACCATTTCAACTCAAGCAAGGCAATAAAGCCACTAAGACGTAAGAGGTTACTGAGTGAGAGTAAAACAAGAAAAAGAAAACACAACTAAAAAGACGAAACAATAAAAGAACAGCAATTAGGAAGACAGAGGATAATGATTGACACTGCGTTTAAATTTTTGAGGATCAAAGTTGAAGATCAAAGCATGGAGCCGGAAGAGTGTTTAGCCAGTCCTCACATATTTGAGCGCTAAACAGTAACCTTGTCAGTGGTACTAGAATTGTTAAATGTAGTAACTTTTCAAGTTCATAACAATACCGAATGTTGGCAGGTGTATAATTTTAAAGTTTAGATCCAAATTCCCCAAGAAGTGGTCTTGTTTCGAAACGTTCCTAAATCGAAGTGTCAAAACTGTTGAAATACAAAAATAAATAAATAAATAAAAATAACTTTGAAGAAAAACCGTAAAACGACCTTTCAGGTGTATAATTTTAAAGTTTAAAAGACACATGGCACAGTGGATAAAGGCGTTAGTTAGATCCAGTGACAGAACCCAAAGAGTGTGAGTTCAATACCCGGTTAAGGCGGTGGAAAACATTGAAAGAGGAATTAACAGGAGATAACTGATATCCATTAGACATGCCACGTGGAACTAGAACAGTCTACCCCAGTGAGCGAAATAAAGTGTTAAGTTCGACATTCCAACTACCTGAAGAAAGCCAGAGCGTACAACGGCCGAAACGTTGTGATAAACATGCCGAAAAAGATGAGGACAATAGTCGGAATAATGTAAATAGTGTACATAATACCTCATTTCAGAAATATAGACAGATACTGAAGACATTCTTAGCTTAGAGCCTACGGTTACATTCTACAGTAAAATGGTAAGATTTTGCAGCCAATCTGGTGTTACTCTTAAATTAAAAAAGACAAGATACCAAAGATGAAATCTCATCAGAACAATTACAATGAAAATATTTATTTAAAAAAATCTCAGGGAATCTATGTTAAGGTGGTCGGAAAGTGACTGAATATGTTAAAATATTAAATTTTAGATCCAAATTCCCCAAGAAGTGGTCTTGTTTCGAAACGTTCCTAAATCGAAGTGTCAAAACTGTTGAAATACAAAAATAAATAAATTAAAAAAAATAACTTTGAAGAAAAACCGTAAAACAACCTTTCAGGTGTATAATTTTAAAGTTTATTGTCCTTGAATGCATTCATTTGCATTCGAAGAGACCTTTGTAGCGTTTTATTTGAACTTCCAAATGACTATTTAAATATTTATGCATATATCTATTCAAACAATATCCGTCATTTTGATGCACTAAATTGTGTCATAGCTTCTAGATTACAACAACCCAGAACTTTCCGTTTTTCTATGTGTTGAGCAGGCCTAATCGGTTTTTACAAGCTTAAAAAGAATTGAAGTTCTTCCCACGAAGAGAATTTTATAAGGACTGAAATCAATGAATAGATCGAACGTCGTAGAACAATGGACGCCTCTGCAAAGAGAATTGAGGTATGGTAATGTCCTGAAATTTTTCATCCATAGTTATGTGCCATGCGTGATACACACTTAGGCGATCATGAATTTTTTCAATATTTTTCCCGCAGTAAGTTGCCATTTCATCCAAGGCTATAGAACCGAATCTATCCTGTTATTTATCCATAGCTGGGGGAGAAGAAGGGGATTCATACCTTTCCCAAGTGTAATAGTACGACTGGAATTCGAACTCAGCTCTCCGATTCCTCAGTCCAAGCTGATACCCATTACCCCAATATGCCTCCTCCTTTTAATCTACCGATTGACGTTTCTAGCCTTTTCTTAAATATGTTTGCTCTACATATCAATAGCTTCCTTGAATCGGTTCAACTGCGAATTTTATTTTCCTAATTCAATGTTTTATTTAGCAGAAGGAGCTCATAATACACCTTGCCCCTCATCTTAACAGAGATGCGGCATATTGAGTCGTAGGCAAAGATAGTGATTGGTTTTTATATAAACTCGCTCTCACTAGGTTGTACGTCATTAATGTTGTCTTGTACGAAAGTTAACTCGAGCCAGTAAATAACTACAATGCATATAGTACCTTAATTTCATTTATTGTATGATCTATGTTATTATAGCCATTAACGGAAACATATTTTATGAAACAGAGAAACAAATAAAGAAGACGGCAACTATAATTACAACTTTTTTTCTTACTTTCGGTAGGATAAAATATGTCTGTTTTAATAGGCATGTAATTCTGAATCCCAAATGAAAACTTTATTGTATTTTCTAAGGATGATGATACATTGACACGACTCAAAATGGTTACCTTTCTGATTGAACTGTTGAAATATTAGTGCATTAGGAACGTTTTGTTTGTGTCAATACTGCGGAGTTAGCACCGTACCATTGCTTCTAAAGAAAATCACAATTTTAGTTATATATACATCTATATCTATATCTATATCTATCTATCTATCTATCTATCTATCTATCTATCTATCTATCTCTCTCTCTCTCTCTCTATATATATATATATATATATATATATATATATATATATATATATATATATATATGTATGTATGTATGTATGTATGTATGTATGTATGTATGTAGGTATAGAAATATAAAAGGAGTCTGAAAATAGCCGCGGCTAAAAGGTATAGACAACAAAAAAGTACCCCACAAAATTGAAAATTGAATATGTAGATCAAAGTTATTTAAGAAAAAGGTTAAAATGCCAACCAACCTCGTAACCCGGGTTTCGACCGGTTTAGACCCGGGTTTCGACAGTGATGTCTCCTCAGGCACTGGCACATTTCGAAACCGAGTTGAGTTCGTAACATTCGCATTAGCACAAATATGCTTGTGGAAGGCATAAATTCATCTCTTCTCGCCATCCAGAATATTAAATAGTAGGATGAACTGGTTCTCATCAGACTTGGTTGGCAAATAGCCTTGGTCGTCATTGTCCTAGACTGTTGGATTCAAAACTTATGTGCTCGAGGTCTCTGTATTTAGTTGTTCCAAAATGTTTGGATGGTTCTACACAAGCCTTCAACACTATAAACAAAATCCTATAAGCGACTTAGTCTAGCTGTTCAGTTCTAGAAGAGGAATTGTTGCATCCTCTTATGTCGAAGACCAATGGAGAATCCATCATATATGAAAGACATCCATTCAACTCACAGTAACCTCTCCCTCTCTCTCTCGCACACACACACACACACACACACACACACACACTCTCTCTCATTCTCTCTGTGTAGCCAACATTCACACACAGATTCATCCACATTTGCTCATTTGATACACAAAAACAAAGGAAACACCCCCTATATATATATATATATATATATATATATATATATATATATATATATATATATATATATATATATGATAAATCCTAAAGAGCCAGGAACTACCTACCTAGGTTTCACTTGAACAGATCTTCATGGTGGACCAGATGACCCTGAAGATCTGTTTAGATGAAACCTAGGTAGGTAGTTCCTGGCTTTTTACAATTTATTTTATTTATCTTTGCTCTGCTTAGCGTATTGAGCACCCTACGTTTTATCTTAGTTAGTAGCTTGGATTTTTTTTCTTTGGACTGGAAACTTAAGGCTTTGGACGATTTGTTTCGCCCTGTTCGAATGTTTCTAGTTCTTTCTTTGTTTTCAATTTTTTTTTTTTCCTCGCATGCCAATCTGTTTTCATATATTTGCAAGTTGTGCTATCTGAAGTTTTTTTTACCAATTTTTTACCCGTATAATTATTAGGTTGGTGCAAAAATAATGACGTAATAAAGTCGTTTTTTGACGTATTTTTAACGTGAAAAAACGACATTATTACGTCATTATTTTTGCACCAACCTAATATTAGTATATATATATATATATATATATATATATAGATATAGATATAGATATAGATAGATATATATATTGCATAATAAGTCAAGCTTCGATTCATACAATAGACAGCACTATATGTGAGTAAGACATATATATATAGATATACATATATATAGACAGCACTATATGTGAGTAAGTGAAACTCTGACCGAATGTGGAATTCACTCTGAAAGCTTGTTAACTTATACCTTTTTAGTGTGGTGGCACAAATATGCACAGGCTCATATATAGCATCCTTCGATCTCGAGAGGTCATTGATCTGCGCCCAAAGTGTTATGCTTTAACTGCTAATGGCGGCGTAGCATTTGCTATGGCTGTGACGGTCCATATGAGAGTGATAATCTCGATTGCAACGAATGCAGATGAAGACGCACTTCCCCTATGTCGACCTGTTTTCTTTCTGTCGAGCACGTTTCTCCTCGGCGGTAAGCTTTTGTTTCTCCACTCCTCTCTCCGGCCTTCCGTGTAAATCGCATCTCCAGCGTGAGCGATCGTTGACGACATCATCACACATCTCGAAGTCTATGTTTATTACCCTTATCTCCCTCAAGCGCAGACATCCTTCAAGCGAAGATGGGATCGTACTCGCGCGCTGTTGCTGGTGGGCAGTTCCCCATACAGTAGCACCTTCGGAATCCTCCCATATGGCGTACGGTGTTCACGTCTAAACCATCGCTGTTGGAGATGGATTGATAGGCTACGTATCTGGATACGTGTGATAACTAAAGCACTGGTGACCTGGCCGGACCAAATGATGCACAAAATGCCTCTTAAAGAGTTGAAAGGCATGAAGCGTCACTTGTTTGAAGTAGATGCTCCAAGCTTCGCAGCCATAGAGTAACAAGCTGACGATGTATTCTCTACAGGTCGCAGGACTTGGCAGTGTTTCATGAAAGATCGGCAGTTGTACATGCAGCACGTCTTCCCACTCCACACCACCGATATTATCCGAGTTAAAAGTAAATGCCAATACAACTTGACACCTCCGTCGTCGCAGGAGGTGGCAGAACGAAGTTGAACAGAGTATTGGACAGACTTAGGGTATAACCGCAAGGTAGCAGCGGTTTAAATTAAATGTCCTCCTTCTCTTATCAAGGTCATGCTCACACATATATACTTGTTTAAATTCTAAGAAGTGAATCTGCCCGATAAATATATTATTATACATCGAAAGAATCACGTATAAGCTTGTGCATCCTTTTTTTTACTGATATATATATATATATATATATATATATATATTAGGTTGGTGCAAAAATAATGTCGTTTTCTCACATAGTAACATATGATAAAAAACGACATTATTTTTGCACCGACCTTATATATATATATATATATATATATATATATATATATATATATATATATATATATATATATATATATATATATATGTATATGTGTGTGTGTGTGCGTGTTTGTGTGTGTGTGTGTATATATATATATATATATATATATATATATATATATATATATATATATATATGTATATATATATATATATATATATATATATATGTATTGTGTATATTTAGGCAGTATACTTTCATTCAAACAGATTTTTAAAAATAATTTAGACATCAAAGTTACTTCTCTTATACTGGGGAAAAATAAAACATGTGAATTTTGAATTTTGAAATCTATAACATTGCATAAGCAGTAAAATTAACAGTTGAAATGTTTTCAATTACAAAAAACACATGCACATTCACAGACAACTTAACACCGTGAAGATGGTCTCAGATGAGAGTGAAAGTAGTTGAGAAATAAAAAAAAGACTATTTGAAAGAAAATGTTGGCATCTTTCTTAATCAATTTTCTAAGGAAACGTAGAAAGTAATTCGTGAACTAGAAAGGATCACATCAAAAATAAATCGACATGCTATGTCTAAATAATTTAATCGAACCTGTTTGTGTATATATATATATATATATATATATATATATATATATATATCAGAGTTTCATTAAAAGCGACTGACAAGGTACTGCTATTTCCTTTCCTTGCTGGCAGCCGGGAGATGTAATTTAATAGCTGTGTTTCATTAAATTTATAATGTAACTTGTATAAAAGAGGGATTGCTTCTCAAATAACCAAATTATTAAATTACACCAACCTGCAGCCAGCAAGGTAAGTAAAAGGTTGTACCTTGTCAGTAGTTTTAAATGAAACTTGTATAAAAGAGAAATTTCCTATATATATATATATATATATATATATATATATATATATGTGTGTGTGTGTGTGTGTGTGTGTGTGTGTGTGCGTGCGTGCGTATAGAGAGGAACCGACTTTTCACATGCACTCACACAGTGAGAAGCACACACCCATATATATTGTTCATTGCTTGTGTTATTGTGTTTCGTATGTAAATGCCTACTTCTGCGTACAAACAGAATATTAACGAATATGTACACTTGTGTGCACATACTCCAATATTAGTCTCTCTTGAACTTTAATTAAGCAAATTTTTATTCAAATTGGATGGCAAATTACTAAATTTAAGTAAATACAAAAACCTAAAATTGCAAGAACGAAAATTAAATAAAATTAAAGTTCAAATCGGATAAGCTATTTACGTGAAATTCGCAATTATTATTTAAACAGGTCTAATCGCTGGTCTTTCTGTCTTCGTCTCTTTCCTACAAAATCATAAAAACAATGCGAATGACAGGAAGAAAATAAAATAAACAAAATGACAAATACAATACTTACAAAATAAAACAAAATGTCGAATTTAGCCAATTTTAGGTTTAGTTTTTCTTCTTTTCTGGATTGATTGGATTATAATATTCCCGTTATTTGCAATTATTCGACATTCTATTTTTTTTCCCTCTCATTATCTTCCAGAGAAAGAAAAAAAAAAGAATGTCGTGCCTTGCTCAAAATCGCGTCAAATTTCTTTCAGAAGATTTCAATTGAATAACAACTATTAGACTACATTCCATCCGGCACTGGTATTGTATTCTCGTCAGAGTTCCAAATCTCGTGGCACCGAGAACTGAAAAGGTGTCGCGCATGACATCAGCACTACAAAAACAAATATCACATCGATTTGACGTTTATCGTTTGATAAATTTCTGCATGTTAAAGAAGAAAAGAAATTTTCAGATGAGCGTGTTTCCGATACATTGCCTGTCTGCTACGGAGAGGCAAGTTAATCTTTGCTACAGATGCCTGATGAGATACTGGACATTCACAGAGCTAACATTTGGTTTATGCTGCAGCTATACTGAGTGAACCTTAGGTACAGTTTCTGGGAGATAACGCATAATCTAGCGTGATCAGCAGTGAAACAACGACAGTACGTTTAAACTTGTTTGTTTGTTTGTTTGGGTTTTATGGCATATAAACCACTGTGTGTTATTTAATGCCAAATCCAGTTTATATGAATTTTAAATGCCTATTTTGTATGGAATAAAAAATGTATAGCTGGCAACATTGTTTAAAAAAAAACGTATAGCTGGCAACATTATTCCTTTACAAAAAAAAACGTATAGCTGGCAACATTATTTTTCGAAAACTTTATCTGAGACCTTGCTGTTGGATGCAGTTTATCGCCGTACCCAGGACGTGGATGTAGTTTATCATCATACCCAGGACGCGGATGTAGTTTACCGTCATACCCAGGACGTGTTTAAACTTGTATTTTCACGTTATCATCGACGGATTCTGAGAAGTTCCATCTACCCAATCCCAGTTGGGTCTACCCGGGGCATACTTTTCAGCTAATACCCACCCTACCACACTGTCATCGCCCTCAAAAACAGACGATGGTGAGATTCGAACTCGGGTCTGGTAGCAGAGATGCTGACTTTCTAACCACTCAGCCATACGCTTGCACGCATTCCTGGTTATGGCCGAGTCTTCTTATACATACCGGAATCTTTCAGGGCGTTGGTGATTATGGCTCTCCACGATTACCCTGCTCTTAATAAATTTTGTCTTTTCCCTATCACTCCTCATCGCCGTTCTTCCAACCATTGACACAAGCGCTGTAGGTTATCCGCGTCTCTCCTCTGCCCTCCTCTCATCTATATGTTTTGTGAGTGTTACATTCTCCAAACCCTCTTTCCTCATGATGTACTTTAGAAATTTCAACTGTCCTTTTCTGGTGTTAATTATAAGCTCCCTTTTTGTTTCTATTTTATGTAAAACTTTGTCATTGCTTGCATGTTGACTTCAAGGCATTCTCAGTATCCTTCTGTAGAACCACATTTCTATGGCCTCAAATGTTGTATTCATCTGTGAGGAGATTGTTCAGTATTTAATGTCATATAGAAAAACCGATATTAACATTTAAGTACTCTTTTCTTTGCTTCTAACGATATATTTTCCTGTTTCGTAATACTTTGCTTAGCTTCTAGAAGGCATCATTTGCTATACCAATACACCATCGATTTTCGATGTCACGTTTTCTGTCGTCTGTTAAAACACCGCCTTGATTTTTAAATTGTTCTTGCTTGATTTTGGCATCCAAAATTTGTAATTCGTATGTTGGTCTTATATACTTGCTGATAACCTTGCATTCTACAATTGATACTTAATCCATTTTTCTTGCTTTCCTTTACTAGCTTCTGTACGAATTTCCGTATAATCCTTTCTGTGTCTGCTATTAGCACAGTGAAATCTGTATATCTAATGTCATTGAGGTTGTCTCCGCTAATAATGAATGATGGCAGAAATTCAAATTCTTCTCAATGTAAAGGTTGAAAAAGTTCGACAAGAAGACACATCCTTGCCTTAAATTCTTTTCTGTTTTTGTATATTTACTGAATTCATTTTCTATCCTTATGCTGCTGACTGTTTCTTCCTGATGCTATGTGTTCTTTTTGATTCAGTTTTTCTTTAAAACATGGTCGTTGCTCACATGTTCTGCCCAGTGTATTCTCAACATCTTTATATAGAAACAAATTTCAATTGCCTTAAGTTTATCTTTATCTGTGAGAAGCATTCACAGCCATACAGGACTAATATTACATAACACTTAAGTACTATTTTCTTTGTTTACAAAAAATTTTCTGTTACTTTTTTCTGTTAATTTTTCTGTAACTTTTTTCTGTTTTTTTTTTCTATTTCCTTTTGCTGTATTTTGTTTCTTTTTCTGTTCTTTTTTCTATTTCTTTTTTCTGTTCCTTTTTATCTATTTTTTCTGTTCGTTTTTCTATTTGTTTTTTTTTTCTGTTTCTTTTGGTGTTTCTTTTTTCTGTTCCTTTTCCTGTTCCGTTTTTCTGTTTCTTTTTTCTATTTCTTTTTTCTGTTTCATTTTGCTTGTTTTTTCTCTTCTTTTTATCTGTTTATTCTGTTCCTCTTTTTCTATTTCCTTTTTTTCTGTTTCTTATTGCTGTTTCTTTTTTCTGTTCCTTTTTCTGTTCCATTTTCTGTTTCTTTTTTTCTATTCCTTATTCTGTTTCTTTTTTCTTTTTCTGTTCCTTTTTTCAGTTTCTGTTTTTGTTTCTTAATACAGTGGTTCGATTTGGGAATCGTCATTCGCTATCGCAATATTCCTTCGTATTTTGTTGCTGCATTTTCTATCCTCGATTAAAACACTTCCCAGTTATCTAAATTTTGTACTTGCTTGATTTTTGTAATTCCAATTGGTAATTTGTATGATGGGCTCCTCCTTTTGCTGACAACCATATATTCTGTCTTCTTGCTATTGACATTTAGTCGTTGTAGAAATCAGTGCATAGCCTACCCAACGAGCTTGTATGAATGGATGGTTGAACAGTCTTTAAGAGAAATATCAAAAAGACAAAATGTAATAAGAGCTACAAAAGACAAGAAATTGTGGGAAACCATGATCAACCGGCATTCTGAATGAGCATGGCACATAGAAGAAGAAAGAGAAAAAAAAAAAAAGAATAAGAAAAGAAAAAAAAAAGAAGCAGCAGCCGCAAGTTATAATGAATACTAGTTTAACGCCAAAATATGGAAAAAAAATTACAATAGATTTTGTATTTTGCAAAGAAGTTTAACAAAATCGCTCCTGGCACCGCTATTACTGTATACCCCCCTCAGTATTCTCTTTTATACTTTAGAAATTATTTTTAGAATTTTAATAAACCCATAATATACATAAATGTGTCTGTTTTGCTCTTGAGATATGAGAATAAAAATATTAAATGCTATGTATTTATTCAGTTGTTTATTTACTAATTTATGAACTGTAATTAACCATAACTATAAAACAAAATTCCTTCCTTTGATATAAACTAAATTTAAATGTGAACAAGAGAATAACTCCTATTCAAAATATAGAAGAAGAAATCCAAAAGATGAAGATCAAAATGAGGCAATATGGACGTCAAGTTGAGCAAGAAATCATCAGTGTAAGAGTGCCTTACAATACATATTTGTTGCAACGATTCAACTGTCATATCAATGTTGAAATGTGCATATCAATTCATTCATTCAAGTGTTTATATCAAATACATATGAAAGAGGTCAGAAAAAGCTATTTTGCATAAACATTCCTTTTAATTTTTTCACCTTTCATTTAAATTAATTTTAAATTTGAACAAATCCTAACCTAAATATAGAAGGAGAAAATCAGAAGATGGGAGTCACATTGACAAGATCATTGAGGAATATTGAAAGACAAGATCATTGAGTAATATTGAAAGACATCATTAAGAATAATTTAAAATCAATCACGCAGTAACGCACGGGTAATTCGGCTAGTATATATATATATATATATATATGTATATATACATATATATATATATATAGAGAGAGAGAGAGAAAGAGACAGAGACAGAGACAGAGACAGAGAGATATTTAAGTTATTGTATATTTATGGATGATAATGCCACATATCGCAGATAGAGCGTGTTTAAACATCAGAGTGGACATTGATGTAGGCACCGAATGCTGACAGGCTGCTTCATGCTTGAGTGCAATCTTTAGACCATATTTTGGGTAGCAACCTGGAAATTCATATATGCTGGTTAATGGGGGATCATGGTTGCAAGTCAGTAGCTATATAACAAAATAATCCGGAAATAACAGATATTGCTCTCCATCGACCAGTATATATATATATATATATGTGTGTGTGTGTGTGTGAGGAGGTATGTAGAAAAATAGGAAAGAACACGTTAGGTAAATAAATTCCAGGGTTCTTTAGTATTTTTGTTTTTATTTTTTAAAAACAGTGCTCCATACAGAAGTAGAGCTTAGATTATACTTATTTTTTTAAATCTGATTCCTTCGCTACATAAGTTCTCATGTTTCAAAAACGAGACTTGAAACCATCAATATGATTACTAAAATTAAATTGAATTAAAGTAACAGGCCCTGTTTCATCCTCAAGCGAAAATTTAGGAATAACCAATATATATATATATATATATATATATATATATATATATATATATATATATATATATAGTCTAGCTAATAATATCAAGCACACATGGCCTGAAGATGGCGTTCAAGCATGAAATAGACTGTCGCCACTGGGTGTTGATCTCAGTGACCACTACTTATATATTTGTATGTATGCATGTTTGTAAATATTTATGTGTGTTTGAAGTTGGGTAAAGAAAACAAAATTGTGTAGTATTTTTAATATTTTCAGCAAACAACAGAAATTTACGACATCCTCTGAGCCATTTCCTGAAAAATTATTTTATAAATTTCAACCGACAATTGTTCGCTCAATGAATACTGAATGTTTCCTTATAAGGAAACGTCTAATATTAGCATTAACATTAACACATGAACCAATTTTATTAAGATGACGATTAGAATCGGCGTCGTATTCACACTGAGAGACCCTGTGCTTGCAATAAATGGCTGTTGCCACAGCAACAGTAGAAGTCTTAAGTATCTTTATGTGAAATAGAATCGGTCGAGATGAGGAGAACGTCGACTGTGGTGGCGTGCGTTCTCTTTGATGGCGTTAAAATGTAAGGACGGGTAAAATTATAGATATTTCATCGGCGTTAATTTCAATGTTCGCTTATTTGCCCGGGGCACTGGGCATGGTTACCGAACGAAACAGGCAGCAATTAGCGACAGATGAAAAATGGAAAACGGTTCCGAAATTTCGCCCTTGAGAAACTCACGGCAAATGCGCGCTCGTTTCTCTCACTAACCCTTCTCCCTCTAACTCTCACACACACACTCTCTCTCTCTCGCTCGCTCACACTCTCTCACTCGCTCTTTCTAACTCTCTCAATCGCTTTTTTTTTTCTTATCTCTCTCTCTGTCTTTGTCTTGTGACGTGTTACTTTGTGATTCTTTTTTTTTTTTCTCAATCACTTCACGCCTAAATCTGGACTTCATTACATTTGCAAGTACTGGTTGCAACTACTGTCTCGCAAGCAAGTAATTTCTATTCCTTACAAACTGCTTCTTTCGTTTCTCTTTTGATTTGTTTTTTCAACTACATTTTATGCAAATTCTTCTTACTTTGTCAAACTTAGGAAGCGCCAATCTGTATTTTCTCTTTCATTTCTTTGTCTTCATCTTTTACTATAAGCCGAAGAGAGGAGAAGAAAGTAAGGCATGAGTGAGTGCTGAGAGCTTTGTATAAATAGGAAGCATTGAGAACATGACGAATATATATATATATATATATATATATATATATATATTAGGTTGGTGCAAAAATAATTTCATTTTCTAACATATGTTACTATGTGAGAAAACGAAATTATTTTTGCACCAACCTAATATATATATAAATATATATATATATAATGAAATGGATTAATGATGATGATGATGATGATGATGATGATGATGATGATGATATTTGTACCTCAGCCTTACTGATTTCATGGGGCTGCTCACACAAATAATATATATATATATATATATATATATATATATATATATATATACGAGATATTAGTAACTATATACGTGCGATAAGCAAACAAATGTTTATTTAATTTAATGTATGGTGCAAACAAAACAATGAAGAATATATATATATATATATATATATATATATATATATATATATATATATATATATATACATAGAGAGAGAGAGAGAGAGAGAGAGAGAGAGAGAGAGGTAGATAGAGAGATAAAATAATGCAAATGTACGACAACGTAAAGATAATCAAATAAATCTAATTTATGGTACAAAGAAAACAGATGCCTTCAAGGATTCACTGCACAGTGGATAAAGGCGTTAGTTAGATCCAGTGAACGGACCCAAGGTTCAATACCTGGTTAAGGCAGTAGAGAACTTGGAGAGGGGAAGTAAGAAGAGATAACTGATAACTGACATCCTTTAGACATACATTAGACATGGCACGTGGAACTAGAACAGTCTACGCCAGTGAGCGAAATAAAAGGTTCAGTCCGACATTCTAACCACCTGAAGAGGGCCGGATCGTACAACGGCCGAAACGTTGTAATAAACATGGCGACAAAGATGAGAACAATAGTCTGAATAATGTAAATAGTATATATATATATATATATATATATATATATATATATATATATATATATATATATATATATTCATATATATATATATATATATATATATATATATATATATATATATATATATATATATATATATAAAGGTTAACGGTTCAGAAAGTGTAATCGGCGTGCCGGATTCGAATTATACATTCATCTAATCTCCGCACAGTGGATGAAATGACAGAACAAACTTCAGCCTCGGTTGACAACCAGTTAAATGACAACTCCGAATTCAAATTTGAGGTTGGTTGGATAGAGAATACATGGTACACTGTGCACCATTTCTCTGCTCTCAGTACATCCGAAATCTGTGGCTGATTCTCCACAAGGACATCGCAATATCAAATAATATGCGTGGGTAGTATGGTACCCAGTTTACAATGATTATGGTCGTCACCAAGACGTTGAGAAATTTCCTAATGTGTGACGTCATTTGTTAACATTTGATACGCCATGAGCAGATATGAATGTACGTGAGAGATTCATGGAAGAATGAAGTTTAAATACAGTAAATTCGACCTTGCTAACCGAACACTCCTCTGTGACCAAATCGGTAAAGGCACGTCAAGCTAAATTACGGTTGCGTATAGTATACAGGTTCGAATCCAGTCGGAGGGTGAATATTTTCTGTGAAAATTTGTCGGACATTCAGACCGGTAAATTTTCTTTAATACCGTTTATTATAAACAGAGCATTTACTTAAATCTTTGAATCTATAAAAAGAATGTATAAACATAAAAATGTCTACACACATATATGTATATATATAATATTAGTGGTAAATATACACATACATATGCAAAATATGTATATACATACATATATATTTTCTATAAAAAAAATTTCAAGATCTAGGTAGAACTCAATGTCTAGGATATAATAAAAAAAGTCTTAAACACTAATATTCCATGGTCATAATTTATTCCATTGGAATCGTAAATACGATCCATTTCATCAGCTTTTTATATTTTATATTTTATATATATATATATATATATATATATATATATATATATATATATATATATATATATATATATATATATATATATATATATATGTGTAGATAGATAGATAGAAAGAAATGTAAGCCAATGTAAAAATTAGGGGCTCAGAAAAATTAATCAGTGTACTGGGTTCGATGTCCACTCATTCCGTTCTGTTTCGCATAAATAACTGTAGATTCTGTCTGTGTGTGCATGTATGTAGTTAGCAATGTGCGTGTGTTTGTGTTGTTTGTGTGTATGTGCGCTCAAGTACGAATGCCCATGCATGTGTGTGTGTATAGATATATAAAGTCGTCATACCACTATGATTAAAATGTTTTTCATGACATATGCGTACGTGTTAAAATGATATACCATAGTCTTTGTCTCTCTCTCTCTCTCTCTGGCTATATATACATACATATATATATATATATATATATATATATATATATATATATATATATGTCTGTCTGTGTGTGTTAGTGTATATGTGTGAGTGTGTGTGTTTCCGCGTGTGTGCAGATTAAGACACTACTTGAGGTATAAAAATATTTGTTCCTATGTCTAGGCCTTACATCTTTTGATGCCTTTAATCCGATATTTAACACTCTTGCTACATAGATATGGGAAAATCTAAATATATAGTTATATAGATATGAACAGTCTTAGATAGATAGATAGATAGAGAGAGAGAGAGAGGAAACATGGACCTCCGTGCCCGCCAAAAAGTCAGTGTCACATATTTTAATCATTTTTTTTTTAAGCATTACGCCCCGAGCAAGGCGGGAAGCCCCTAGAATGTAGAGGATTGCTGAAGATTTGGAGCAAGATCAGATAGGAGTGATAGAAGAAAGGATGAGGAGAAGGATAGTGGATAAATCAAGGCAACTGGAGAGGTCGATTGACATTACATTTGAATAGCTGGAGATTATAGCTCTCAGGGAAACAGTAATAGCGAAGGGTGTTCCACAGGCGAGAGGTGCGAGGTATGAAGCTATTGGAGTAGAAGAGACGGCTACATTTAGGAGTTTCAGCTGAAAGTGAGAGCGTGATGCCAGCCTCGTAGGGCGCTTGAATTCATGAAGTCTGGGAACCAGTGAAATCAGCTCATCGGAGCAATTACCATGAAAGTATTTGAAAAAAAAAACAGAGAGAGACGACGGCGCGTCTGTGAGAGAGAAACTATAGACGAGATGCCAGACTAGGGCCAATTATATTACATATCCGCCTCTGGATCTTGTCAAGAACTCTGAGATAAACAGAAGGTGCACCAGACCATATACGGCAGCAATACTCCATGAAAGGGCGAATGGTTGATTTTTATATTTGAAGTATCGACTCCGGGGAGAAACATTTCCTGGCGCGGCACAGAGAGCCAACTTTCCTTGCGGTGGACGAAGCAAATGACTCAATGTATTTGTTACATCTCAGGTCAGCAATCAACGTGAGACCGAGCAGACGCAGAGAGTTGCTCTCAAGTTGAGCATCATACATTCTAATGGGGGGGGGGCAGGGAAGGATCTCTATGGTGATTAATAGAGAGCAGTTTAGTTTTTGATGCGTTAAAGTTGACCAGCCATTTTTTTGCCCCAATTAACAACCGATTGGAGGTCCATAGCAATAAGTATGTATTTTTTTATAATTGGAAAACGATAAATATTGCATCGCGTTAGTCTTAACATAGTTGCATTCGTATTTAGAGTGCTGTAAATATAACAATTATAAATTTATAAATTCACTTTCATCATCTGTTTATAAGCGGTATCATGGCAAAACTGTTTTTGACACGCAATCTTTTTTGGAGATGAAGGTCTATTTTTGCCATAGATAGATAGGAAATATAAGAAAAATGTGAGAGAACTTAATCAGTCAATATATATAATGTAAGATTTACTTACTTAAATGCCAGGAGAGATAGGACCCTGTTAAGAAATATTGTTATACACTTTTTAGCGATTCAAGAAAAATAATAAAATATTCGTCAGTCATACTATTGTCTTCATCTTTGATCGTAAAAACAAAGATGAGGACATTCGTTCGACTGTACATATTTTCTGTTTATTGATTTGACTTCCACACCTGAGATCGAATTGCTTCCGCCCGTCAAAATCGATATGTTGAAGGAATAGTAATGTAATTGGCTTCCCACAATAGTCTACTAGATGGAAAATAAATATACAGTGGCATTTGAAGAAGGGAAGTTAAACTCATCATCGTGAAGTCTAAAAAAAGGAAATAGTTTCCGACGAGAAAAAAAAACTAGCACCTTACACCCGGGGCACTCCTCTTTCATCGATGGCGCTTTAGCCAATTCGGCTGCGGCAACCTAGGGCTACGCAGCGTCCAAATCGACAGACAGATCTCCTACAGGCTTTTACCACCTCGGCATGGTGTAATGGTTAGCAAGCGTGTCTTGCTAGATCAATTACGACTGAGAAGTGAGTTCGGTCCTCACTAGATGCCTCATACTTTCGGCGTTGTGCCACAGTTATGCTTGGAAAATAACTATCTTCTACGCGTTTTATCGAACCACTTTTTTCTTTATTATCTTAAGCCTTTTTAATTTTTCAGATGAAGTATTTTCATTATGAATTATTGGTTAAATTATTGGTTAAATGTTCTTGTATTAATTATTCGAAATGTAGTTGTAAACTTTTCACCATTTCAAGAGAAATAGCAAAAACAAAATATATGTCCGTATTCATTGTTATAGATATTCTAAAATCGTTTATTGCGAAAAAAAAAGTAAAGGAAAAAGAGAAGATCAGAAAAAAAAAACACGACAAATTAGAATAAAGTGTAGGCAAACAGTATCAGCAAAATCAGAAGACGTCTTAGAAAACAAACGTGCGAAATCGGTTCAAAAACGACAAAGCAATCCCCGTGAGAAAACCGGACGAGAAAGTCGTGAATAAAGAAAAAAGAAATTAGATATTAAATGTAGCTGTGACTTTGGGCCACAATTTGAAGACGAAAGAAGCGAAAAGACTGAAAAAATATCAGAACCTTGCTCGGGATGAGAGAAAAGTGTGGATCGTGTCTATAAGAGTTGGCCTTCTTGGGATAGTGCTTAAGGTACCAGAGGCAGTTAAGATTCTTCACTCTAAGCCATTGTTTCATCTACAACGTCTTAGGAAAAAAGATGCTTGTAATTTGCAACGACTTGTTTCATAATCTCCAGGGATAGATACGAGATAGTTGGTGTGAACAAAATAGTGTCACTAATAATAATAATAATATTATTATTATTAATAATAATAATAATAATAATAATAATAATAATAATAATACTTAAAAGAGGAGCGCGATTTAAGAAAAAGTAGAGGAAAACAATTTTGGATAATATGTCTGTCTTTGAGTTATATTGTAAAATAATTTCACTTCACAAAAGACGAAATAATAATAAGAAAAAGAAATAGTAATAATAATATTAATAATAATCATTGTACAAGAAGTGAGTAGAAGAAAAAAAGGAAAAGAAAAATATGAAATAAGGAGGAGGACAAAGAGAAGAAGAAGAAGAAGAAGAAGAAGAAGAAGAAGAAGAAGAAAATAACAAGGAATAAGAAATAATAATAAGAAGAAGAAAGGAAGAAAATAACAAGGAAGAAGAAATAAGAGAAAGAAGAAGAAGAAAAATAAGAAGAAGAAAGGAAGAAAATAACAAGGAAGAAATAATAATAATAATATTAATAATAATAATAATAATAATAATAATAATAATAATAAGAAGAAGAAGAAGAAGAAGAAGAAGAAGAAGAAGAAGAAGAAGGAGGAGGAGAAGAAGAAGAAGAAAAAGAAGAAGGGGAATAAAAAATATTTACAAAGAGAAAGAGGGAATATGCTTTAAACGAAGGAAAATAATGAAGAAATCAAAGTAGTGTTTCTTATTTCCTTTTTCGTCCATTATTACTAAATTACACGACTTTAACCCCTCGCCTGTCAAAAAAGAAAAAAAACATAATAATCAAATTAACAACGTAAAAATAAATTTTTTAATAAGAACGACGTTGTTTTCCTAAGGCGGTAGCCGACTACTGCCGATTCTTTTTGGCTCTGTTATTAATTAATACGCGCTGAAAATCGCTGGTGGCGCCATTTTTATGACGTCATGAAAGCTGCCGCAACCTTGGTGGTCGTTCATTAACCACTTTGCCGCCCTCGACAAATTGATGACTGAAGAGAGGCTAAGTACAGACTACGTTGCCCACGTGGTGTATACCGTTGCCGATCCTTTTTGAACTTGTTCTCCTAGCCTAATTCGGAAGAGATGATTTGCATTTATCTTTTTTATACAATTGGATATATTATTATTATTATTATCATTATTATTATCGTTATTATTATTATTATTATTATTATTATTATTATTATTAAATTGCCGTCTTCCTTATTATTGGTTGATGTTTTTATAATGCCCACTTCATTAGTATTACTGGGTCATTTTTGTTATAATTTATACTTATCGTCATTTACAATTGTCATCATCATTATTAAAGTTACTGTTATTATTGGTTATATAGGCCAAAAGTAAGAGGCACCAAGTGTGGATCGAACTCACTACACAGTCGTAATTGTTCTAGCAAGACAAGCTTGCTAACCATTACACCACAATTAAGTGCCCAATTTATTTTCTAAGCGTAGCTTGGATGTGGCACAAGGCCGGAAGAATGGGCACGCAGTGAGGATGGAACTATTAAGTCGTAATTGATCTACACCATGTCGAGGTGATCTTGGTATGGTGATTTTCTAAGCTACGCTTAGATACAGCACACAGCCGGAAGAATGGGGCACCCAGAGAGGATCGAACTCACTATTGAGTCGTAATAGATATAGCGAGACACGCTTGCTAAGCATTAAACTATTAGGTTGGTTCAAAAATAATGTCGTTTTCTCACATATGTTACTATGTGAGAAAACGACATTATTTTTGCACCAACCTAATACGTCGAAGTGTCCGTTTTATTGGTTATAGGGTTTCATTATACTTTCATTCTTCGGCTTATGATTTTCTTTTCAGTATTGTTTCATTATATATTCAGAATTGATGGATATATATATATATATATATATATATATATATATATATATATATATATATATATATATATATATATATATATATATTAATGAAAAATCCCAGAAAGGCATTGTTTATATACACTTAGAATCTGTAAACAATGTATTGTCGACAAATTTTTAAACACAGTTTCATGTGTAAATCAGCTGCTGGAGTGAAGTGTTATTTAAGACTTGGATAAACATGAAAATGAACAGAAAAGACTTTTCATCCCTCATCCTTCGTATCGACGGAAGGTTTTCAACATATTCACGTGCTGTTTCATGTTAAACGTAATCGTCAGGCCATGGACATTGTACTTTTACAGGTCAATTATGCATTGTGGGTAGTCTATTGTATTATACATACGGTTATTTTGGTGGGGGTAGTTTGTTAATTTGTTTAGTCCTTACTTAGTTTATTTACTTATTTATTTGTTTTAATTATATTAGATTACTCGTTTTTTTTTTGTTTATTTATCTTAGTTTTGTTTATTCTTGTTCCCTTTAAGTTTTCGATTTTAAAGCATCGTAGTAAAAATTTGTTCTCGTGTCTGCATTTTTAGATGAGTTCTGATCGTTTATTTAGTAGTTTGTTTTTGACTGGGAATGGAATCATAGCTATTTTTTTCTCCACGCATATTTTACAGTTTTAGGATTGATTGTTGTAGGCTGATGTTCTTTTCCTTATTTTCCATAATATTTTTTGCTGTAATTTGTACTGCTTGCGTATCTGTATGAGTTTAACGAAACCATATTTAATGAAGCTAAGAAAGATTATAAAACACTCTGAAACAGTCTATCGAAAAATACATGACCGACAAGGCACAGAACTAAATGATATTTATTCAAAATGTCGACATAAAAACTAATTCAAATTTCCATTATATAGATTTAACTTAATCAGCTACTATATTTCCATAATATTCACTCCTCTCTAACTATTCAAATGTCGAAAGTATAACTAATTCTAATTTCTGTATTTTTATATTCCACCTCTGTAACATCTTTACACTATATTTATAAACTTTCCCCTACTTTAATATCTCCCCAGCTCTCTTTCCATTAATCCATTTCATCCTTTTATTTATATATTTTAAAGTTATTTTTAAATCTCTTTTTATTCCTGTTTTAATTTTAAATTGGCATTTCATACTTCATATAACTCCAAATTAATATCATAAGCTTAATATTCGGATTTAATTTTATAAAACATTTTTCCCTTAAAATCTCGTGCCTTTCGTCTGACTGAAACTTTCATCTTTCACAGATAAATTCTATTTCCCGCCCCCTAACTGTATAGCGATTTTCCAAGCGTAGATGTGGCACAAGGCCGAAAGTATGGGGCATCCAGTGAGGATTGAACTCACTATTCAGTCGTAATTGTTGTAGCGAGATAAGCTTGCTAACCATTACACCGCCTCGAGGTGCCCATCCCCTGTCCACACTGGGGTTGATAAGACAGGCGACCGATATCTTCCTCTGCCGAAATAAGCTATTCCCTATATGAGGTAATTTTGGATTATATTGTATATATATATATATATATATATATATATATATTCAATTGTTTCATCCCAAGCAAAGCGCTAATTCCACTAGGACGAATGAGGTTACAATGACTGAAATAGATTAAAGATACTTTTGTGGGGAGATACGGTCACTAATATCTAGTTATTTCATTTACCAAAACACACACACACACACACACATACATATATATATATATATATATATATATATATATATATATATATATATATATATAATCAGGAAATCAGTAGATTCCGCTACCTTGGCTTCAACCTTTTAGTATCATTAGGATTTGGGGCAATTGATTTCTTGACCCCATATTTTAAACAAAAAATAAATCAATGCATAAGAGCACGACATGAGGTGTGGTAGAAGATGAGAATAAGGAGGAGTAGGAGGAGGAGTAGGAGGAAGGGAAAATATATTAGATGAAGTATACATATGTTCCTTTTATCCCAATTCAATTTGGGTTCATTTGAAGTGGATCCCACTTCAAATGAACCCCAAAAAGAACGTATGTATATTTCATAAACTCTTCCACTCACTCTGTAATCCTCTACCTCGTGTGGCTTTTGGGGCCTTGGCAGCGAACATGATTGTAAAATACAAATTAACCTATTAAAAAGTCATTAAGATTGGGATATGAACAATATTAATTTTTTCATGGATTTTTTAATCTGCCATTATTTATACACATCAATTTTTACTGGGTCCACGTTTTTCAGTTGATGTCCCGTTTTTTTTTTTCTTAAACAATGAAATTAATCACAACGAGCTTAGATCGAGAAGTATGACTAAAGAAATAGTGTGCCTCCCGACAGGAATCGAATCAGTATCGATTTTTGCATCGGCGAGAACAACTCACATGTACCGACAAAAAGAAATAACGTTTATAGTAATAATGAAAAAAAAATTAATAGGTAAATCATTATTTCAGAAAAGCTTTCCAGCAGCATTATTCTCTGATTTAATCCGAAAGCATTGAAAGTGAGAAGAAGGTTGACGAAGGCGTGAAAACGAGGCAATAAAGCGTAAAGGGAAGAAGTTGAGGAAAAAGTACAGAAAGGAATAAAAAAAAAAAATTGTAAGCAGAAAAAGACCGTTTCCGATCAAAATATGTTCTCTCAAACAAAAACATTATATATATATATATATATATATATAAGGGGAGACTACACTTTTCTCAGTGATGATTGCTAGCAAACGATACGGTGGATAACAGAGCGCACGATGTTGCTTTGGGGATAATCATGGCCGCGCTGATTATACACTACACCCTGAAGGATTATCTTTGGGATGTGGTGAGATAATAATACCGTTTACATCGGGATTTAATAACAGAGGCCGAGTTTACTGCGGGCGCTGCGATTGAGGGATGTCGGTAAATCGTTATGGCACGAAATGATAAAGTGTGAAATGGAGGGAAAAACATTGAACGATGCAAAAAGAAGTGACGGAAAGATAGAGAAAGTAACATACAAAAAGTAAAACCGTTTGGCGGCTTTAATTAAAATAGAAAAAATACATGAATTAGTATCGTTTAAACACGTATAACTACGCATATATATATATATATATATATATATATATATATATATATATATATATATATATATATATATATATATATATATATATATATGCATGTGTCTGCGTGTGTATGCGTATGTGACGTCCCCCCGGTGTCGCTGCGCCAAATGTGACGTCTGCCTAGCCCCGTCCGTCGTGCTATCCTGTCCTGTGACGACCAACTGGCTTGGTATTGATCGCGGCACCAAATGTGACGTTCTAACCTTTTGGTGATTCGGATGGGAATCTGGTTAGATTCGGTATCAGCCTTGTCGTTCCCAGCTCGACTCCAACGTCTGGTTACGAAGTAACTGTTTTGATTTCCAGTCTAACCTACCCACGTTGTGAATTGATCTTAGGCAGACGAAATCAATCAGTCGCCGGGCCGTAATGCAAGCCGAGTTCGATCAAGGGTAACACCGCACAAGTATATGTAAAATAAAATAAAATAATAACTCGAAAAGTTCAAATGTGTTAAAAAAAAGGATAACAATATTTTATATCTGGTTGCTGAATACAGGACTGCGTCTTCTTCCCAACCCGCTATATGGATTCGTGACACTTTGTTTGTTAGGCGTGTCTTAACATCTTAAGTTGTTTGTTCTTTAAGAAACTGGTTATTGGTGTATCTTCAGGTGATAATTCGTAAAACTTGTTTTGGTGGTGTGAGTCTAAGTCGTTCTTCAAAAATAAATTGTTCTTGGTTAGAAATTGAGTCGTGATTTGCATGGAATCTTTCGGCCAACTCTTTGCGAGGCGGGACCAACTCAATTGTTCATTCAGATCTTGGATTTCCATCATTTTTATTTTTGTCTTACTATTTCTTTCGTTATATATATTTTTTTTACTTTTTCCTCTTCTTTGTTTCCTTTATTTGCATTATTTTCTCTTTCATCTTTCATCTTCCATCATTTTTGCTTAGTTCCTCATTTTTTATTTTTTCATTTTCAATATTTCCCTTCCGTCTTTCCTTCATTTTTTATTTCCTTCGTCTTTTTTTTATTTCCTTCATTTTCATTACTTTATCTTGTTTGCGTCTTTCTTTTTTGTTTCTTTCGTCTTTTTTACATTTTTACTTCTTTCGTTCTCATCTCTCATTTGTTATATCTTCCATTTTTTCGCTTCCTTCCGCTTCTTTATTTCTTTCATTTTCAATCTTTCCTTTTCTTTAATTCCTTCATTTTTTTATTTCCTTCTTCTTTTTTATTTCCTTCTTCTTTTTTATTTCCTTCTTCTTTTTTTATTTCCTTCTTTTTTATTTCCTTCTTTTTTATTTCCTTCTTTTTTATTCCCTTCTTTTTTTATTTCCTTCTTTTTATTTCCTTCTTCTTTTTTATTTCCTTCTTCTTTTTTATTTCCTTCTTCTTTTTTATTTCCTTCTTCTTTTTTTATTTCCTTCTTTTTTATTTCCTTCTTTTTTTATTTCCTTCTTTTTATTTCCTTCTTCTTTTTTATTTCCTTCTTCTTTTTTTATTTCCTTCTTCTTTTTTTATATCCTTCATTTACTTTCCGCCATTTTTTTACGTTCTTCCTCTTGTTAATGTCTAATATTTTAAATCCTTTACTTTCTCTCTTTCCTTCATTTTTACTTCCTTGCTTTTCTTCATCTCTCACTTTTTTTATACTTTTCTCTATTTTATTTCATTCGTTGTTGTTTCATTTTCTTTATTTCTTTTTTTCACTACTCTCTCTTTGTTATTTTTCATTTATTGCTTCCTACCGCTTCTTTATTTCCATAATTTTCAATCCTTCCGTTTCTCTCGTTCCTTCATTTATTTTACTTCCTTCCTATTTTTGTTTCCTTCATTTTCATTATTTCATCTTTTTGACTTCCTTGAATTTTTACTTCTTTTCTCTTCTTTATTTTCTTCAAATTTCCTTCTTTTCTCTTCTTTAATTTCTTCATATTTACTTCTTTTCACTGCTTCATATCCTTCAGTTTAGTTTTTCTGCGCTTGGATTTTTTTAATTTTCTTTCCTTTATTTATTTTTTTTTTCATTATATTTATTTTTTTCATTCTTTTTTTTCTTACTTATTTTTCCTTTTTTCCGTTCCTTTCTTTTCTTAATTTCCTTCACTTTTTAAACATTTCTTCCTCAACTGAATTCATTTATTTTTTTTTCCTTCGTCTTTTCAGCAAAAATCATTTCATTCTTTACGGCAGAGAATGGAATTTTATATAATTAATAATGTAAAGGAAATTTTCGTATTTGCTAAAGGCTTCTTCTTCGAAGAAAAATAAACTTATGGAAATATCCTTATTTTCAGCCAATTCCTGCTCCAGGGAAAAGTTTGATATGCCATTATTGATCTTTTAAGAGAATATAGAACATTCGCAAATAAGAAGCGCAGTCATAAGAATCTTTGAAATCAGTGTGAAGTAGAATTGGTGATAGAACTTCCTACCTATGTTCTATTGTTTTCTTCTGTTTTTCATTCTGTCTGATATTTTTCTGCCTCTGAGCAGAAATGTACTTGATATAAGAAATGGCGCGACTGAAATAGAGGAAAGATACGATAACTAAGCAAAACTGGCAAACTTTTCAAAACTTTGAAAGGCTCCTTGGTAGGGCCGAGAACTTGTATAACATTTATATGTATTAATCAAAGAATGTATGTATTTAGTAATGTCTACACAGGCATTCCAAAAAAAAAAAAAAAAATTATAGGGACGTTAGACATAGGATACGGAGATGAAAACATTTTAAAGGAAGACGCGGAAAAAAAGTGAAGCGTCTTCAAGACAAGAAAGCAATGGACAATGTGAAGAAGGATTAGCCATCAACTATAAAATGACAAAAGAGTGTTGTTAGCAAAAGTTAGGTTCAATACAAAAGCTCTAAATTTGGGACATTAAAATTAGACACTTGCACAAATGTAAATATCTGGGAATTTTGGCATTAATTTGGAGATTTTGTTCTTTCTTTTAATGCAAGTGAATTAAAATAGCAGCTGGCAAAAAATGATTAACATGCAACAACTATCTGTATATCGTGCAATCAGAAAGTTTCTTTATTGACATTAATTAGGATAGATACACTTTTATATTAATTAGTTTATTGATTTAGATTTGATAAAAATTCATATTCATTCATCAAAAAAATCTTAATGCGGTATTCACTCGCCAAAAGTTATTCTTACCATCTAAAACATGATTTGGACGTAAATGACCCACAATATTTCAATCAATCAATCAAAATTTTTCATTTCAGTTCCTTAGGTAGATTAATCACTATGACCATCTGTCGGTCTTGATTTCGATATGTCCTGAAAGTGTAAAATTTTCTAAGACTTCTTTCCTCATTTCTGCGTCCCAGAAATTTCAAGTGCCTCGTTCTAATTCTAGATATCAGTGTCATTTTATTTTTTTTTCAGGGCGTTATCACAAATCTTCACTTATTACAACTCACTACCCTTTTCTCAAGTGAACCGGAACAATTACTGCAAACAAACCACTTGCATATGGATAATTAAAAAGGGAATTAAGACAAGGATGCGTCTGCTCACCGGATTTATTAACCTGTATGGCGAGGCGATCCAAAGAGAACGGGAAGGCCTACGAGGATTTATTAGTGGTGGACACAATTTTAACAGCATAATATACGCAGTCGACAACGTGATGATGACAGACACAGAATGAAAACGGTAGGAACTACTGGACGAGGTAATAAAAGAAAGCGGGAAATAACCTTCAATGGTAAGAAAACGTCTCCAATTCGTAGCTTTCATCTTTGGCTGATACTCTTGCTGAAGGTTATATAAACTAAAATGAGAGCTTATGAACTGGAGATGTCAGAATCAAGAAAGTAGAGAAATTTAAATATTTATAATGTGTTATATCAGACGACAAAGAATGCAACCCAGAAATCCGAAGGTGCTTTGAAAGATACATTTCAGAAACAAACAAATCAAAATATTAAGAAACTGAATCCTCTGAGTACTCAACAGTTATTCAAGGTAAGCTTTCCTATATGAGAAGGAATACTGTACAATTTTCTTACAGATAAAATGGAGAGTCGATGCACAATCGAGGTGGTACTACTCAAAGATACAGAAATTACAACAGACGGAACAAAAGAAAATGGAAACTAAAAGATAAATTGCATTATTTTTAATCATTTCAACCCAAGCAGCTCAATAATGCAACCAAAACGCCAGTGGTTACTGAAAGTGAAAGAGAATTTAGTAATAAGAAAGGACAATAAAGGAACAGGTGTCAGGAAGACAGAATATGGCGATTGGCGTTGCAATTTTTTTTTGAATATCTCAAAGGGACAGGAAATCAAAAACTTACAGCCATATCTATATATTTCAAAAAGTAAGAGAACTAATTTTCCAATCTAATATTACGCTTAAATTCATGTTCTCTATGTAACAAGGAGCAGATCTCATTAGAACAGTTGCATGAAAATATTTCTAGAAAAAAAAAAAACCCAGAGAGGACGAATGTCACGTCGGTGGGAAAGTGACTGAGGCTGAGATGCCACGTCAGGACCGATAACATTACAGATTTTGAATCAGAAGGCGACAGTTGCAGTTTATGGGACACATAATGAGGAAAGAGGACGTGGAGAATTTGTCACACAGAGGACATATTGAAAGCAAGAGGAGTAGAGGGTGGGTCATCAATTAACCTACAAGACGAGTTTTAAATGGACGCCAAAACAGGGACTTGGAAAGAAAATAAGGGGTGAATATTATATAATATATTACAAAAGACAGGATGTTGCGGAGGGCCTTGATCACTCACATCATGAAAAAGCATGCCGTATAAATTAAGAAAAATCATGCATGGTCAGGTCCGATAATATTGTAGATTCTTCTTTGGATTTTGTCACTAATATAACAAGTAGAATCATGAAACCCAATGTTAAAGAAATATTCAGTGCACTGATAATAAAATGCCTATAAACATACAAGATAGATTCAGGTCACAGCAATAACAGCCTTGGCATATGAATCTTGATTTTTATAAAGTATCTTAGGCCGAAAAATTTTCAGCACCCACTCTAAGCTTTTTTTTTGTTTGCTTTTTTAAATATTTTAGTTTTTCCTTGTATGTCACTATTGCAATGCTTTTGGCATCGATTCTCTTGCTCTTTTTTTTCTTTTCTCTGCTTCCTACATTTTTTTCCCTAATTTTCAACGGCTTTTATTCATTTCCATGTCGTCTTCCTTCCTCCCGACACTTTTATTTTCAATTGTCTTTCTTTGTAGCCTTTTACTCTAGTCTCATTCTTAGTCTAATTCATCGTCTCTTCAACATCAACGCTTGTAAGGTACACAACTCCAGATTGTTTTGATTCTCACACCAGGTGGCATTACTGTTCAAACACGATGTTCTAATTTGATTTCGCTGGAAGTGTTTTATCTAAAAATACGCCGTGTCACCGTAATTTGCGTGAATGGGCTTTCTCTATGCGTCCCGGGAACACACAGTCCCGTCCCTGCTGTAAACTGGATGTGTGAAGTGGGCTCTAGCAAGCCAAACCATCAGACTGCAATGTTTGGAAAGTCAATACACTGCGTTGACGGATTTACTCTTTATCTTGTTAGCATAAAGAATTAAAAATGCAAAAAAAGTAGTAGCGAGATAAAAGAGCGGGGACGCGGAAGAGAGAGATGTGTTGACTGTGGAAAAAGGAATAGATAGATGTGTACGAATCGAAAGAATACGTAGGGGCATGAATGATTCAGTTTGTAAATGTAGGATCATGGGTGAGAGGTGAGACTCTGTTGACCGAGGTTCTTAAAGATAGTGGGAAGACGATGATGGAAGGTCACTGAAAGTAAAGAAGAGGAGTGGAGTTGCTTATCTATACCGGATGAGACAGCGTTGTTATGCGACTCGAACACCGATGTAAGGCTTTGATGACGTTCATGGTTTTCTTTCCTTCTTTTTGTTTTTATATAACAAAGATGTATACTGATGGGAAAAAAGAAAAAAAAAAAGAACGGAATGCGCGCAAAAAAAAGGACAAAAGAAAGACAGGCAGACAGCGAAACGGAGATAAATGAATAAATAAAGAAAGAAAGAAAGAAAGAAAGAAAGAAAGAAAAAGGGAAACGAAAAATAAAAGAAGAAATGAAGTCAGGAAAGAAGGGAAGGAGGAAGGAAAAAAAGAAGAAATGAAGTAAAAAAAGAAAGAAAGGCAAACGAAAAGAAGTAAAAGAAGAAAAGAAGGAAAGAGAAGAAGACGGAATAAAGAAAGAATGAATAAATGAACAACAGAAAGAAAAGAAGAAAAGATAAAGAAAAGAAAGAAGGGGGAAAAAAGAAAGAAATGAAGTAAGCAAAAAAAAGAAAGAAAGAAAGGGTAAAGAAAAGAAGGAAAAGAAAAACAAAGAAATGAGTAAGCAAAAGAAAGAAAGTAAGAAAGAAATGAAGTAAACAAAAAAAAAAAAAAAGAAAGAAAGAAAGGGTAAAAAAAGAAGGAAAGGAAAAAGAAAGAAATGAGTCAGCAAAAGAAAGAAAGAAAGAAATGAAGTAAGCAAAAAAAGAAGGAAAGAAAGAAAGGGTATAGAAAAGAAGGAAAGGAAAAAAGAAAGAAATCAGTAAGCAAAAGAAAGAAAGAAATGAAGTAAGCAAAAAAAAAAGAAGGAAAGAAAGAAAGAAAGGGTATAGAAAAGAAGGAAAGGAAAAAAGAAAGAAATGAGTAAGCAAAAGAAAGAAAGAAATGAAGTAAGCAAAAAAAAAAAGAAGGAAAGAAAGAAAGAAAGGGTATAGAAAAGAAGGAAAGGAAAAAAGAAAGAAATGAGTAAGCAAAAGAAAGAAAGAAATGAAGTAAGTAAAAAAAGAAAAAAAGAAAGGGTAAAGACAAGAAAGAAAGGCAAAATAAAAACAAGAATAGGAAACGAAAAAGAAAAGGAAAAGAAAAAAGGAAATAAAAATGAAAGAAACGAAACGAAATAAAAGAAAGGCAGCAAAGAAAGAGAGAAGGAAAGAAAGAAAAAAGAAATTAAGTAAACTAAACAAAGAAAGAAAAGTTAAAGAAAAAAAGGGAAAAGAAAAAGGAAAGAAAGAAAACAGAAAACGAAACGAAAAGGAAGGAAGGAAGGAAGGAAGGAAGGAAGGGAGGGAGGAAGGAAGGAAGGAAGGAAGGGAGGGAGAAAGGAAGGGAGGAAGGAAGGAAGGGAGGAAGGAAGGAAGGGAGGGAGGAAGGAAGGAAGGGAGGGAGAAAGGAAGGGAGGATGGAAGGAAGGGAGGAAGGAAGGAAGGGAGGAAGGAAGGAAGGAAGGGAAGACTAAATTAAATAAATTGAAAAACAAAGCAAGAAGGGATTAAGAAAAGAACGAAGGATTAAAAAAAAAAAAGAAAGACAAGAAGAAGCAAAACAGAGAAAAAAGCACAGAAATGTGAGACGAAAGAATGAATGCTAGAAAAAGAGTATCAGAGAAAGAATGACTAATCCTCGCGCCTAAGTATTAGGTTGGTGCAAAAATAATTTCGTTTTTTAACATATGTTACTATATGAGAAAACGAAATTATTTTTGCACCAACCTAAAAGGAACTCAAAGGAAATTAGAACTCGACTCTCTGATTATCAATTCCGAACCATTATCCACTTTACCACACGCGCATCCAATTTTACAATATCTGATATTCCCAAGTGCTCATCCATCCACATAGTAACCAATCACAACGTTGCATAACTTTAATGATCATACAATAACCAGTGTCTGAACATATAGTGTAGCCGTAATCTTATCTTTAAGATGTTTAAGTTATAAAGAAACAGTTACATTCCGTCTTAGTACTTGTTAAACTCCCTCCATTTTGTCTTGTTTCAATCTCTAGAACGAAAGAAATTCGATAAAATTTAAAGTCTTTATGGTATTATGCAAGTTAAATATGGTCGTGAATTTCGAGATACTTGTGTTCCTGTTGTTACGTGAGCGAGATATAATCTTTTAATTTAGAGTCAATGTTTTCGCGTGGACATGAACGTTAACAGATGGGATGAGTAGAACTAGTGTTGAATTGAGATCTGATTTGATGCAATAGTTCCCTCATTTAGGGGCTTGCCATTAATAATAGTCCTTACTTGTCCAGTGTTTGAATGACCTGCGGATGTTCCTCATTTTCACCTCTTACTGCTTGCCCGGGATTTTTATACAATTTTACCGGAAAAAAAGATAGAAATATAGTGCAGAGATAAGGCGATCTACATTTCTAGTTTCTGCAATCAATTTAAAATCAATGTTAAATCCCGTCTCAAACGGCCGCTGATACGGAACCACAGTAGATTACTTCTTGAACTATTATACCACATATACGATACAGGACTGCATTGCAGGAAGTAGGGGTGGAAAAAAAAAGCGCGGATGATAATGGAATATCGAACTTATAATACGAATTTTTGGATTGGTGTGAATTTCCACCTGTTGGGAAGTAGATAAATTGCTGTACAATGTAAACTTTGAAATGTGCTTCATGGAGAATTGCTTCCTCAGTCAACATCGTAGTAATTACGATCAACATATATCCATATAGTTAGCAGGAACCTCGAGGCGGTGTAATGATTAGCAAGATTGTCTTACTACGAACAATTCCGACTGAGTAGTGAGTTCGATCCTCATTGGGTGCCTCAAATTTTCGGCCTTGTGCCACATCTAAGCTACGCTTGGAAAATCTCTATATCCATCTAAGCGACCAGGAGGCTTGGCGCTGCATAACTTCAAAGATCATACAGTAACCGATGCTTTAACGTAATATGTCCGTAAGCTTATTTTTTAGGTGTTTAATCTATTAGGTTGGTGCAAAAATAATGACGTAATAATGTCGTTTTTTGACGTTAAAAATACGTCAAAAAACGACATTATTACGTCATTATTTTTGCACCAGCCTAATATAAATGGACATTTATATTTCGTTTTAGTACTTGTTAACCTTGTTAAGCTTTATTTTCTTTTTTCTTTTTGATTTCTTTCTTTTCTTTAACCTTTCTTTCTTTTTTTTTTCCTTCTTTCTTTCTTTGTTTTGTTTTGTTTATTTCCTTTCTTCTTTGTTTCTTTACCCGTTTTCTTATTTTCTTTCCTTCCTTCTTCCTTTCTTCCCTGCCTTATGTAATTGATATCGGCTCGCAGTGTTAACTCGGCGAGCCGAGTTCGAATTCCAGTCGAGTTTGTCACATTCACTTACGCACAAATATCCTTGGTTAAAGTATGAATCCATTTCTTCTCCCCCAGCTATGGGTTAAATGTCTGGACGGACTGGTTTCTTTAGCCTTAGTTGGCAACCTGTCTACCGAAGAAAGAAATGGCAACCTTCTACAAGAAAAAAATCGGTCTCGTCAGTCATTTATCGAAAGATATATGATCGCCCAAGCGTGTAGCACCTGTGGCACTTAACTAACTGACTGATATATCCATCTACATCTTCTATACATTCTGTAAATATGCTTAGATTCTTAATGTCAACCAGGAACAGACAAACAGAAGGGCGAAGATCGAAGTGATATTTTTGCTGAGTTTTCAGAATGTACGAATATAAAAGTATTTAAAATTTTACGAACATAGAACAATTCAAAATTTAACAACGTACTTAATGCACTTGTGTGCCACGGTTTCGAAAGATATTAACGTGTACAATCAAATTCCAATTTCTTTAGCTTTGGTTTCTTGGAGATACCATATATCAATGTCATATAACAACCAACATCCCGAACCAACAATTCTTGTTTTTTTTTGTTTTTTTTTCCCAAAAAATCTTTCAAAATTAAATGTTCCGTGGGTAATATTTTTTATCTGCAGTTGGGGGGGCATTTACAAAATTTTAAATAAAAAGTTGCCAGCCTTCAACGGTTGACATTATGTTTTCCGGTTCCTTCCAAATTATATCTCTGCTCTTTCACCTCCTACGGCAGCTAGTGGCTTGGAAGCATTATCACCTTGTTTTGGCTGGGGGATCTTGCTCTGTAACCGTTTACCTTGAGTTGCTCTTGGGCCTTGTACAGTGTAAACACAATTGTAAGAATAATTTTAAAAAAGAACTGGAAAAGTCATTAACTTCTACGCGAAAATTAATTTCTATAAAAATGCATATATAAAATTTTCTACAAAATTTCTCTGGCGGTATATTTAGGGTAAAAGACTTCGCGGTCTTCACGTGAACCACGTTTAATCTCGTTCATGTTGAAATAATTTTTTTCTGATAATGACGATTCATCGACGATATATGCTCAAATAGAAATTTTTCAGATTTTCTTCGAATGTTCAACTTGATCCACAGATACACACTGATACAGAAACAGGCACACACACGCACACGCACACGCAAACACACGTACACACACACACATATATATAATAGAAAATATGTATATGTATAAAATGTAAACATTATTTTTCTGTCAGAATTTTTATAGATGAAGTAATATTATTTATGTATTGCTTTTCAGATTACCAAAGTATTTTTTATTATTACGTTTCGGCTGTTCTACACTCATGTCTTCATCAGGTAAGTAAAACAAACAAGAAATACTGTATATAATGACTGGAATATGAAATGATATAACAATACTACACATTATTATTAAATTATATTAAACAATTGAAGTGTTATATATTAGGTTGGTGCAAAAATAATATCGTTTTCTCACATAGTAACAAAACGACATTATTTTTGCACCAACCTAATATCATGAAATAGACAAAGTCCGACAATTATTTGAAGACATTTATTAGGTTTATACGTTCTTTTTATAGATACAAATATTTAAGTAATTGCACTGTTTATAGTAAACAGTATTAATGACATACATTGGCCTGAATTTCCGAGAAATTTTCATAGAAAATAAGCGTCCTCCGACAGGAATCGAACCTGTATCTTATACAGAACCATCATATAGCCTTACGCGCTTTTACCGATTGAGCCAAAGAGGAGAATATCATTTAACAAGATCGATTTTACTCATACATTCATATCTACTTGATACGTATCCAAATGTAAACAAATGACGTCACATTTGAAAATTTCTCAGACATTCAGGCCGGTAAATGTCATATATATAAATCGGACTTTGTCCATTTCATAATTATGAAATGAACAACATCCGATAATTATTTGAAGAATTTTTTTTTATGTTTCTTTATAAGTTCTTTTTATAGATACAAATATTTAAGTAAATGCTCTGTTTATAATAAACAGTATTAACGACATTTGTCGTTGATAAGGTTTATTATAAACAGCGTATTTACTTAAATATTTGTATCTATAAAAAGAACGTATAAACATAAAAAAATGTCTTAAAATAATTGTCGAACTTTGTTCATTTCATAATGTATGTATATATATATAAGTGTGTGTGTGTATATATATATATATATATATATATATATATATATATATATATATATATATATATATATATATATATATATTAGGTTAGTGCAAAAATAATGTCGTTTTCTCACATATGTTACTTTTATATATGATTTCTGAATTAATTCATTGATATATATAGCCATGTTATTCGTTACCGTTCTCAATCTCTTCATTCATTTTTTTTGCAGGCTTTTCGACAGCATGGACAAAATTCAAATCCGCACGATTTTCTTGTTCCAGTTCAAACTATTCCGAAAAGCTGCCGAGACAGCTCGTGATATCAATGATGCGTTTGGCCCAGGAACCACTAACGAACGTGTGGCACAACGGTGGTTCAAGAAATTTCGCAATGGTGACGAGAGCCTCGAAGATGAAGACGGTCGCGGCAAGCCGACTGCGGTTGATAACGAACATTTGAAAGCCTTAATTGAAGCCGATCCTCGCAAAACCACACGAGAAGTTGTTGTTGAACTCGAGGTCGACCACTCAACAGTCGTTCGCCATTTAAAGCAAATAGGAAAGTCAAAACGTTGGATAAATTGGTGCCGCATGAATTGAACGATAATAAAAAAAAATCGTCGTTTTGAGGTGTCTTCTACGCTCCTTCTGCGCAACAAAAATTACCAATTTCTCGAGCGGATTGTGACGTGTGATGAGAAATGGATCTTCTACGACAACCGGCGACATTCGGCACAGTGGTTGGATGCCGGAGAAGCTCCACAACAATTCCCGAAGCCGAAATTGCACCAAAAAAAGGTTATGGTGATTGTTTGGTGGTCTGCGGCCGGTCTCATTCATCACAGCTTCTTGAATCCGGGGGAAACGATTACGGCGGAGAAGTACTGCCGACAAATTGACGAAATGCACCAGAAGCTCCAACGTATGTGCCCGAGATTGGTCAATATGAAGGGACCAATTCTCCTCCATGACAACGCTCGCCCGCATGTTGCTCAACTGACCCTGCAGAAGCTGAACGAATTGGGCTACGAGACTCTGCCTCATCCGCCATATTCACCGGACGTCTCGCCCACCAATTATCACTTTTTCAAGCATCTCGACTTCCTGCGTGAAAAATGCTTCAAAAGCCGAGATGATTCCGAATCGGCCTTCAATGACTTCATAGCTTCCAGAACTCCGGATTTCTATGCTAATGGGATAAATAAACTTGTTTCTCGTTGACAAAAATGTGTCGATTCTTATAGTTCTTATTTCGATTAATAAAGTTTATTATGAAAGGAGTTATGATCTTTTGAAGTTGAACGTCAAAAAACGACATTATTTTTGCACCAACCTAATACACACACACACACACACACACACATATATATATATATATATAGAGAGAGAGAGAGAGATAGAATGTTTGGTAGTGGCTTAGAATTAAGCAAGGAGTATAGATAGGATCTCTAAAAATAAATATATGCAAAATACAAGCCACGCACATATACACACACGTATATATATATATATATATATATATATATATATATATATATATTTATATACATGCATGTATATATATATATGCGTGTGTGTGTACATATATATATATATATATATATATATATATATATATATATATGATCTTAAATTTTGGGGGATCGTTTTATGAATATATATTATTGTCTTCGATAACACTTCTCTCACATTGAATCTTTCCTAAAAATGTTCGGGAAAATGTCTCAGAGAAAGTAAAAAATGTTTCTTTCTTCATTTGACCCTTGAGCAATTTTTCAACCTATAAGCATAAAAAAAAAAAACGTATGTAGACAACGCACATTCCATCGCCCATAAAAAAAAAAAATGCTTACATTTTCATCTGTCTATTGAAGACTGTATCTCAATGGTTCCCCAACGAAAGTTTTTTTTTTTTGCGTTTTTTTTTCTTTCACTCTCATTCATTGAACAAATCGCTTATTTCTGAAAGAACGATTGTCTGACCCTTTTATATGGCTCGTGTCTTTAGGGAATGTAATAAATATCTGTAGTCTATCCATAGGAGCCCCTTCGATTGCCGATCGCTTGAGGTGGGAACATTTACTCTATTTTTAATGATTTTATTTTATTTCAGCTTTCATGACTTCGTTTCTTTATTACTCTTGTGAAATAACGCAGACGTTCGTGCACTCTTCTGCTTGGAAAATAAAACTACAAATGTATAATACACACACGCACATACAAATTTTGAAAAACAATATATATATATATATATATATATATATATATATATATATATATATATATATATATATAGATATAGATATATAGATATATATATATATGTATGTATGCATGTATGCATGTTTGTATGTATACTCAGAGACTATAGTGGCCACAGGGAGGCCTCTACAAACCCTAATCCTGAAAAACTATAAGGATAAAATCAAATAATTTCTTACAGAAATACAACACGCGTGGAAAAAACATCAACAAACAACAACACATTGTTTATTTCTCGACTCACTGAAAAAGGGCACAGGCGTGTTCGAAAATTCCGACCTTAAATTATTTTTCTTCCTGCTTCAATTTAGCCAAAAGGTTGATATCTAATGAAATATCGATCTTTTTTGTTCAATATTTTGTCATTTTATTAACTGAACTATTAAATTTATCTCTCTCACCATATATACATATATATATATATATATATATGTGTGTGTGTGTGTGTGTGTGTGTATGTATGTATATATATGTGTGTGTGTGTGCATATATATATAGTATATATATATATATATATATATATATATATATATATATATATATATATATATGCTATTGAATGAGACACTTATCGAAAACAGGAACTTGGTAATTTTTCAATCATCAGAACTTTCGACCAGAGTCAATCTTTGATAAATATCAAATGGTATTATATCTAATTTAATAATTATCGCACTAATCTAATACTGAGAAATTTATTAGCAGAAATTATTTTAGATTTTTTATACGTTAAATTATATAATTTTAGGCAAATTAGTTTCTTGTATTCACACATAAAATTAAAATTTTATTATATTTAATATACTTTATTTATTATTCTTCTCGGTGATAATGGTTTTATGAAGTATTTGGTTCTACAGCTTAGAATGCACTTCACCCCATAATTGATAAATGACCACATTACACATTTTAAACAAATTTAAAAATATACTGCTTAAAAACATCTTTATCACATTTTTCAAATACATATTGGTACAGTTGGTATGACGCTTTCATCATATGTTAACAGTCCGGGTTCAATTTTCGGTGGTGGCTGAATTAATTATGATTATCTGAAATCCTTCTAATAATGATTTCTATCCTTGCTTGAACCGGCTTCTAATGCTCCAGATAGAGCGGCTTGGGGATAATAGTTGTGGCTTGTGGGGCCACAGGCCCATGGGTAAGGGAAAATATTCGTCCTTGGACAGGATTCGAATCAGCATCCTATAAGGATGAAGTTTTTAAGCAGTAAATTCGACCTTGTCTACCAAACGATCCTTGGTAAATGACGGTTCCGTATAGGATGCAGGTTCGAATCCTGTCAAAGGACGAATATTTTCTATGAAAATTTCTCGGACATTCAGGTCGGTAAATGTTATTTAATACTGTTTATTATAAACAGAGCATTACTTAAATACTTGTATCTATAAAAAGAACGTTAAACATAAAAATGTCTTTAATAAATAAATATATAGATAGATAGAAACAGATATATATTTAGATAGATAGATTATAATATCAAATCCGTATGTGAAAAGGATCTTTTAATATAAAATATTTAAAATATGAATTCACAAAGAGAGCTCAATGTATATTATACAGAACAATATGATATACAGCAAAGGACAACTTAACCATATATATATATGTATATATATGTGTGTCGCCGAGTGGTTAGAATGTTCGCTTTATGACTATGAGATCATGGTTCGAAACACACTACGGTTGATTTTTTAGGAAGGAGACTGAATAGGGATGATCCCAGCATGCATCACGTTTGGAAAGTTCATGCGAGTGAAATTGGGTAGATGAAACAATTGGGGAAACTTCAATAGCTGTGCTAGCAAAAAGACACAAGTCATCGTGACCGAGGATTTGAGTATGCTGGCCTTGTTCAGATTGTCGATCAAGCTAGATAACACGCTCCTCTCCCAGAAACTGTAAGGTCTACCCAGAATAATTGCAGTATAAACTACAGTTTGAACAGCGAGCGTTTGCAATAGAGATTGACTAGCCGCCTTAGTAGGCGGGTATCCTGGAATTCGAGTGGCCAGCTATCATATATATATATATATATATATATATATATATATATATATATATATATATATGGTTGGATAGATGTGAGCTTGTGACCCTGGGTTTCACGTTAAACCCAGGGTCACAAGCTCACATCTATCCAACCAAATATGTTAGCTCTGATATTGAGCGCTTTCTAATAAGTACCGCGCATATTATATATAAATAATTATATATATATATATATATTTATTTATATTTATACACACACACACACACACACACACATATATATATATATATATATATATATATATATATATATATATATATATATATATATATACATTTCCACATATTATTAAAAATAATTAATTATTTTTCCTTTATGTCTTTATATGTTAAATATTTTCGATATGAGACATTTTCTTTTTCCATGTCAGTGGCCCAAGTGTCATTCTTGAACTGGCAGTGAAGTGTTCTGCGTGAAGGGTTATAAAACAATTAAGATTGGTCCGAGAATGATGGAGTAGTTATCAGCATTTTTATCTTTTAATGACCCCTGTGTGTTCTCCTTTTACAATAGGTAGATCAATATAAATATGGTGTATTGTTAATGTTAAGGTGCATTCTAAAACTAAACGAAGTAATAAGAAACAGGAAAAACATTAGAAACAAATGAATGATTGCTGAACTGCTACGTGACATCAGTCATCCTCTATGGTGGGGAATGGTGGACAGTTTCCTTAAATATGTAGAGGAGACTTGAGGCAACGGAAAGATGGTTCTACAGAAAGATGCTGAGATTACTAAGGATGGAACATGGAAGCAAAGACGATGTTTGAAGGAAAATGAGAAGAAAACGTATAATTATACTTAATATGAGAAAGAGTTCGTTGAAGTTTGGGCAATTATAACGAGGAAAGATGGCTTGACGAATTTGCGACTCACAAGACAAGTAGACACTGATGGAAACGGCAAGGAAAATTGTTGACTTGTAAATGGATAGCAGATCATGAAGCTGAATTCATAGTACAAATAGCAAACAATGATCTCTCTCTCTCCCTATATATATATATATATATATATATATATATATATATATTTATAAGAATGTGTACATGGCTCACTATATACATACTTATACACATATATTCATATATGGAGAAAGATAAGTGTTCCATAGATACAGACACACGAACACAGACATGTACTGTCATATACACTTACACATAAACATACATACATACACACACACACGCACACACACACACACACATATATATATATATATTTATATATATATATATATATATATATATATATATATATATATATATCGGTCTGAAAATATTTAAGCGCGATAAATAAATATATATATGTGTTTGTGTGTGTATGTATAAAAGTATACATACATATATATATCGCTCCGAAGCTATTTAAATAATATATATATATATATATATATATATATATATATATATATATATATATATATATATATATAATTGTAAAAACGATCACTCTGTGCGTGTCATAAATTGAACAAGTGATAATGTGAATTACTTTGGAGCCTACAGGGCACGAGTAATTAGGGACCCCAGTTCTCGGGGTGGACATCTGTCATATTTGAGGTGAAGTGATCCACGATCAGTACCCAGTAATTGGGGGCGCACTGCGATTCGACACGGATCTTGATTCAAACCACTTGATGAGGTCACAGACATCAGTTGTCATCCATGGGAAATTTCTAATGGAACTTCGCTTGTCTGTACATTGCTCGATTATCACCGACATCAGCCTTCTCGTCTTGGAAGGACTGAGTATCCTTGGCAGGTTTTTCACCCACCCAGACCTTTAGGCACGATCTGGGATTTTCCGATTAGATACAGAAGAAAACATTCTCTTAGTTTAACGGATAGCAAGTAAATGATTTATATGCACACACCGATGGGTTTTTAAAGGAAAGATCGATTTGAAATTTCTGCATTAAAAGAAATACTTTAATTTTAATGAGTGCTTGTAATTTAATTTGTAAATTTAAGAAAAGCATGTCTATGTTTTATATTTTAAATTAGATTCCATTCTATTACGACCTTTTTAACTATTAACAAAACGCCACACTAGCTATCTCTTGCCATCTATTTTCTTTTTTTGAAAATTTAAACGAATTATTTGGCAAGAGTACAAATGTAATCAAAAGGATTAACAGACCTTCCTTGATCATAATATTTAATAAAACATAAACACGTTTAAAAAGACTACTGTCTAAATATACTATCTATCTATCTATCTATCTATCTATCTATATATATATATATATATATATATATATATATATATATATATATGTATACAGGTGTAACAGAAAAATTGTCCGAATCATGTAACAGAAAAAGTGTTCAATTGTTAGATTAAGATCTGAACTGTTGTATGTATCTTAGATATGATTAAAGATATCTTACTGGAATTCTCCAATGTTTTTATAACAGAAATGGACTCTACTTTGAGCAATAAGAATCCATAATAATTTTCTAAGATCTACAGAAAAATCGTGATGAAATCGATCATAAACGAAAATGATATATTCATCATTAATTAATCATATCTAAGGGTCGCAAGCTTATGAAGTATATATTTATTATATATATATTTATTATGCCAGCATTCTTCTCCAGCCTATTCAAAAATCTTTTCCTTTCTCTCCTGGAGCAACAAGATTCCTGTGTGATTTCATTTTCAAGTTTTTTTTTTAATGCTCTTTGGACTGCCATAGTTGAAACACCTCTCTCATATGCCAAACGTCATACGAATTGAATTGGATCTTTTCAAATTGGTCACTTTAGCTCTAACTTGAAATGATGACCCCTCTTCCTGTTTTACTCTCTAATGCTCTTTTTTTAAAATTATTCACTATTCTCTTGATGGTTCTTGAATGGATTTTGAAGATGGAAGACAGTGTATGAATATTGGTAACATTACTGAAGACCTGAATAATATTTTTCCTCTCACCATTGTTCTGTTTGGAAGACAGTAGTTCTGACACAAAATCATTGCTCATTTTTAGCTGAATAATTCACAGAGGTTTTCAGTGGTCTTCTTGTAGATAGTATTCGCTTGTAACATCAGCTAATTGAAACTCTGTTACCATTTTCTTCCAAACTCATATCTGTTAGTTGGGGTCATCACAAAGAGGAACAAACTGATCAGGAGCAACAAACAACCACAGCGTACGGAGGCTAGTAGTTAAATAAGTAAGGACGTTCCGGCTAACATAACTTAATGTTGCAGTTGCTCTATAAAATTTTGTTGTTTACTTTCCGCTTTCTAAGTGAGTCAGGACATTTTGGCCAACCTGTTATAATAAGAATTCGTCTTTAACTTTGTATTGATTAAATATTAAAAATTGAAAGAATCTTTGTAAGTTTTGTTTAACACGTAATTTATAGCTATTATTCTAATTGTTTAATGAACCAGGATTGTGAGCATCAACATGAAATTCGAACAAATCTCGAGACACTTCCCGAAAATATTTTTGTAGTTTATTTATTTTTAGCTCTACATGTGACCAATACTATCAGAAACGAACAGATTGTCGTGCTTATAATATTACGTCATTAATACAATTCAAGGATAGAAAGAAATAGACATAACATGGAAATATGGAAAGGAGAGTACTAATCCCCTAACAGAGAAAATGAAGAAAAATATATATATTTAATGCTCTGAGAAACCAATATCCGCGAAAAGTTGGAAACAATATTAACGAAGCCAAATGTCATGGGCAATGTGTCGAAATGTAGAGAAAAGTGAACGATCACCATAATAGCATACACTTGTAACGAAAACAGAAGAAATGTCCTGGTCTCACAAAACACTGCGTGTCACATTTCAACCCTGACTAATACTAAGTGGACAATCTTCCAGGAAATAGAACATACGCCCGTATACATTAAAAGTCTGTCTCCAACCATAAACAATAGCGAGCCTAGTGATGACGAAGTAAAGAAATTTATAACAAAAGCTAAATAAAAATGAAACATCACTTGGAATTGAAGCTTAACATTTGAAATTAGCATACCGCCTTCTCGAATATAAAAATGGATTTCTCAATTTGATGTCGGAAATCTGGAATCAGAAAAGCGTCCCAGAAAGTGGGGGTTTATATTTAGACCTATATATTAATGCCCTATGGAAACAAACATATAGTCCTCATGACTGCCACACATACAAAGGTATATCATTTGGATCAATTTTGTAGTAAAGGACATTGTAATAACTAGACTCTCACCGTTCTATGAAAATCAAATCCACATCAATTGTGATTTTGTTGTCGTAGGCAGTGTAATGATGGCATTAATCTAATCCTGGAAAATGAATACCTGTCCAATATCTACTAATTTCATCTATCTATCTATCTATCTATCTATCTATCTATCTATCTATCTATCTATCTCCTAATTTTATCTATCTATCTATCTATCTATCTGAAGTTTTTTCATATCTATCTATCTATCTATCTATCTATCTATCTATCTATCTATCTATATATCTATCTATCTATCTATCTATCTATCTATCTATGTATCTATCTGTCTGTCTATCTATCTATCTATCTATCTATCTATCTATGTCCTAATTTCATCTATCTATCTATCTATCTATCTATCTATCTATCTATCTATCTATCTATCTATGTCCTAATTTCATCTATCTATCTATCTATCTATCTATCTATCTATCTCCTAATTTTATCTATCTATCTATCTATCTATCTATCTATCTATCTATCTATCTGAAGTTTTTTCATATCTATCTATCTATCTATCTATCTATATATCTATGTGCTAATTTCATCTATCTATCTATCTATCTATCTATCTATCTATCTATCTCCTAATTTTATCTATCTATCTATCTATCTATCTATCTATCTATCTATCTGAAGTTTTTTCAGATCTATCTATCTATCTATCTATCTATCTATCTATCTATCTATCTATCTATTTCAGTCAGTTTGCTAGTATATGTAATCATCTTCTCCCTTTCGATAACAATAACCGTCCCGACCGTCTCCCATTCTTCCACCTGCTCATCCTTACACCTGTCCATCTGTGTGTTTCGTCTTTTATTCAGTTGCTATGTTAATTCCCTGAGACATTTTCACGTCAACCTTGGCCCCACCGTCCAATCATCTCAATAAATAAATAAATAAAAAGAGAATAAAATTACCATGCTTTTTTCCAAAAATCATTGCACTTACGAGTTGATTTTTTTTATGTCAGGATCCGGGGTAAAATGTCCACTTGTCGAAGGCGCTAGAAATATTCCACCCTAACCCGTCCATTTGAAAAGGTGCGATATTCCCCGCTCCTCCACACAATTCAGCCATAATTAATTCTCTCTGCTAAACTGAAGAGAACTGCCACCTTCTAGTTTTGCAGTTCTTTTTGTTTTCTTTCTTCCTACGCTCTACACCTAAATGATATCTCGCGCTCAGAGAGATGCATTCACATGGTATAACACTTGGAAGGTCTTTTTTTTTTCTGCGTGAGCAGCCAGCCTTTAACTTCAGAGAATGGGCGCAATTTGAATGGCAAATTTCATCATAAGTGAAAACCTCAGCAAAATTGGCGCTGCACAGTATTCCAATGAAAAACCCTACATTTGACAAGTCTTCAATATAAATTAAATTATTAAAAAATATCAAGAAAAGCATATCTGCTGAAATTTGTTGTCAATGTTCAAGCAGATGTTTGGGTACCTTGGTGTGTTGTAATGGTTAGCAAGATTGTGTCGCTAGAACAATTACGACTTTATAGTGATTTCGATCCTCACTGGGCGCCCCGAACATTCGGTCTTATGCCACATCTAAGCTACGCTTAGAAAATCATTTCTCTCGATCTTATGCCACAATTTTGTAATTTTACAAAATAAATATTCTATTCGAACTGACGTTAAATTTTAAATATACAGATATATAGACGGGAGAATCAATCATACATTAAATAAGTTAGTTACTTTTCAATCGCTGTATATATCTGTGTGTGGATATCGTATGTGTATGTATGTAACGTTTAAACAAATAAATCACAAATATGTATGTGTGTGTATATATTTATAACCAAGAGAACCGGGTCAGAATCTCACCATGATCGACGCGTTAGGAAGGTAACTTCTTGATGCTATCTGTCTGGGATCGCGTGCCCCAGATCGATAGCATCAAGAAGTTACCTTTGGAAAGTGCCTGAAACTATAGAACGTGTTGACCCACGCTTTGTGAGTGAAATTGGGTGAACGCTATTCATTGGGGAGCCGTCTATGGTTGTGCTGGAACGAAGTCTCAAGTAATCGGGGACGAGGTTTTGAGCCTGCTGGCCTTGTTCAGGTTGTTAGTGACGCTAGATAACACTCTCTGTCTGTCTAACTGTCTGTGTGTGTGTTTGTGTGTGTGTCTGTCTGTATGTCTATCTGTTTCTCTCAGAAACCATATATAAGATCCGCCCAGCATAGTTTCAGTATAAAACAAAAATCCGTTATGTGGGTGTTCAACAAACACAAATGTGCCTGAGCAGGCATCTGCAACAGGGATTAGTAGACTGGAATCCATGGATGCGTGTGGTCTGCCATGTTTTTTTGTTTTTTTTAAATATGTGTATGTATGTATGTGATGTGCCCTAGAAAGATGTCTGCACTTTCCCATGTATTGGAAGTACTATATCAAAAGATCGTGTCATGGATGTTGTCATTTTTTTTGTGCTAAACAAGTATACAAGTTGTTAAATTGGAAAGTAGAGTTTGGTTAGATAGAAGCATTATCAGCAAGGCTAAAATAAGTGTGTATACAGCCTGTGTCTTAACATTACAGATGTAAACTTCCGAAACAAAGACAACATACCAGGGGTATATAAAATGGTTTGAAACAGCATTGAAGCAATAATAATTTAACATAAGGCAATCTCTCTCTCTCTCTCTCTCTCTCTCTCTCTCTCTCTATATATATATATATATATATATATATATATATATATATATATATATATATATGTGTGTGTGTGTGTGTGTGTGTCACCCGTCACATAAGGACCTTCGAGCAAGCTGAACATGCTTTACAAAACAGACTAGGCACTCTACAAAACAGCTTAGACTGCCTGATTTTCAGTTAGCTTTGAGAGTCACGTGCTGGCTTCAAGAATAGTTGTCGTTCTCAAGAGAAGGAAAAAACGTTGATCGAGCTTTTCGTCGATGGTCATACTCGTTTAAGGAATCGACAGCCATCATTTTATGGTGGTTATGTTCTATTTGCCAGGAAGGTGACTTTTTGTTAAGATTGGAGCTCATTTGGAAAGCACGTGAAAACCATACTTCCCATTGACCCAAGCCTTGTAGATAAAATTGGGTAGACGGAAATATTCATAAGCCGTCGATGTTTGTACTAGAACGAATTCACTAGTCATCGTGATGGAGATATTTAGTGTACTGGTGTTGTTTAAATTGTTGATCATGACAGAGTATACACTAACTCCTAGAAAGTGCAACGGCGGTCCGCTCATCATAGTTGCTATATAAACTACAAGTGGACTTCGTGGGTATTGAATAAAAACAAATGTGTCTGAGCAGGCTTCTGCAGCAGTGATTTAATTTAAAATCCATATACATGTGTGCGCACATTATTTCACATATTAGTGTATATATAGATTTATTTTGATTTAAAGCAAAAAAAAGAATCATGAATATTTATTGTCTGTTAATTCATTTAATTACGTTAGGTTTCTCTGAGCCCGTTTTAAAACTTTGCACCACGCATACGCACACAATTCTTCTTCCTCTTCTTATATATATATATATATATATATATATATATATATATATATATATATATATACTCAAACAAAAGCTCTTACGCTCGATCTCTCTACAACACACTCACACACAAATAATACATGCTGTATTGAAAATGACTGTCAAGATATTTCTATTAATTTTCTCATTGTGTTTTTCTCGTGTACGAATTAGAAATAACTTTTTAAGACATAGTGCAAGTATAAATTGTCCAAATGATTTTTCATACCGAGCATTTTCACTTAATCTACTAGACATTTTCAAGGATTTTGGTTCTCGTGTAAGTTTAATGAGATGAAGGTTTATTCGCAATTTCCAAACATGGACAGTCTATTATGGCTGGGTTCATAGTTAATATTAATGTTTTCTTTTTGTAATAAGAAGTGCTTTTCTTTATTTTCATATGTTTTTAACAGTTAGGTGCGTGCATTATATTTGTCTTTTCGATAAGTATTTTGTTTATCGAATCTGCTATATTTTCATATTGATTTAAATGAGTCCTTATGGGGATCCGTGCGTTTTTAGATCATCCCTCTTGATAAACGAATATTGGTATGTTTGATGGAATTCTTTATGAATGTGCTTTTGACGGGAACACATTTCCTGTGGTCTCTTTGATTTCATATATAATGACTATCTTGTATAGTTTTGATTTCGCTGGAAAGTTGTTGTTTCTGATGTTAAGGTTGATTGATTTAAATCTTTTTTAGTTAATAATTAATTTAATTTTCTTAGTGTGTTTGACTAGGCCAATGTTCTTTTTAAATATTACTCCCCTATCTGATTCATTTTAAATATTACTCCTCTATCTGATTCATTTTCACTGTAATTTCGATCCATTTTTTCTCGATAAAATATATTAGTATTATTATATTAGGTTGGTGCAAAAATAATTTCGTTTTCTAACATATGTTACTATGTGAGAAAACGAAATTATTTTTGCACCAACCTAATAATATTTAATAATATACTCATATAAATTATTTTACATGGCAAGTCCTTGCAGAACGTATTAGGTTGGTGCAAAAATAATGTCAGAAAACGACATTATTTTTGCACCAACCTAATAGATGATCATGACTCTCCACGATTTTCTCTTCTGACTTACTCTAAGTAATTTTACACTTTTTATTAACAACTTTTGTTCTTGTTCAGTAATCCATCGAAACAAGTCGGTACATAAGTTACTCGCTATATTCCCAGGATTTTGTTTTCAGTATGCCCCGTGAGTGTTAAAAACTCTAGACTCTAGAACCGCGTTCCTCATTGTGTATATTAACTGTTTCTTTCTGATTCTAAGTATAACTATTCATGTAGTACCACTATTCCTTAAATCTTCCTTGTTGCTAAGATGTTCTGACTGTGGTATTCCTAGAATTCTTTGGAAGAACCACATCTCTTTCACTTCAAGGTACTTCTTCATCTGAGAGGGACTATCCTGTATTCTTGCCGTCTAGAAGATTAGATATTAGATGACATTTAGTTTCTTTATCATAGAACTTTACTTAATAGATTCAAAATACTTCAAATACATCGGTGTATGGATCAGTAAAAAAAAATTTACTAGTTAAGAGATAACGAAATGTACACAGAACAGGCTGAGCTAAGGTTAGTTTCGTTCACTGCCTCATGTTAACCTAAAAATTCGAGTCATGTTCTTGAACATACTCATCTGATCTAGTAAAACTGCTCTCTATTAATCATTTGAGAGACCACTTTCTGCCTTATGGCTGATGCTGACCTCCTAGAGCTATCATCTTCTTATATCTTCTTATGCCTCCTCGAGCTATCATCTATTGCTATGTCAGCTGCTAAATTTAAAGCTTCATTGAGTCGTGCTAGACAACCTTTCTTTCCAGAGTCTATCTTACATATTTATAAGTCTATGCTTAGAATATTTCTGCTACATATGGTTCAGTGCCCCTGCTGTATATCGGAAGATTCTTGAAAAAATGCAAGGAAGAATCAGAAATATTTTTGTTCTAACCTGGCGTTTCGGCTTCATTCACTTTTCCAACGCCGTAAAGTTACTTTCCAGTACCTTTTCTATAAATACGTTCATACTTCGCTATTATACCTAGACATTATGAATTTAAGCACAGTACTAGAATGACAATAAGGATTCATCAATTTACACTTGAATTGGCTAGATGTAACCGTAGTCTTTATGATAATAGTTTCATTTTCACACTTCTCGCTTTTTCACACATGCTCTTTACTCACACTCTTCGCTTCCGGCTCCATGATTTCCAGTTAGTTTCAATCTTCAAAAATTTAAATGCAATGCCAATCGTTATCTACTGTCTTCGATTACTTCTCTTTTCTCACCCCTTAGTAATGCTTGTGTCTTTTATTTCTTTCACATCCAGTAACCCCTTGTGTCTTAGTTGGTTTACTGCTTTGTTTGGGATAAATCCGATTAAAAACATATAATCCATAGCGCAAAGGGCTTGCATATATAACCGTTTAAATGTGTCAATATCTGCTAACTCACTCATGTCTTCTATCTCCCCACTCACTTCCTCACTTCGTTAATTTACATATATTTAATACGGCCCGTCAAAAATATGTAAATTTTCTTTTCATTTTTTGTTTGAAAGTAAAGTCTGATGATCCGCAGTCCTTTTAAAAGGGCTGTGGTGAAATAATTTATTACATGGAACCTTAAAGTGGTCTGTTTTTATTTAAATTATTTGCTCTGGATTTACATTGAGCGCTCTGGATTTTATCTTCCTTAGGTTTACCCATATGGATTATCTAGTTTTTCATAAACTATATATATATATATATATATATATATATATATATATATATATATATATATATTATATTTGCGCGGCACTTATTGGAAAACGCTCAATATCAGTGATAGAGCTAGCATATTTAGTTGGATTGCTGTGAACACAAAAACAGAAAAAAAATCATTATCTGGTTTAACCCATCATACAACAAAACTGTCAAAACAAATATAGGAAGGCCATTCCTAAACTGAACAGAGAAAACACTTCCTTGAAAGAAACCAATTAACAAAAATATTCAACGAAAATAACGTCAAAATCAGTTACAGCTGCACAAAAAATATAACACAGATAATAAAAAGCCAAAACAAAAAAGTAACAACCTGCAATAACGCAACTAAGAAACCTTAATGCAACAGCAGAAATAAAACAACATGTCCACTCCAAGGAAACTGCCAACAAAACGAATATATAAATCCAAGGTAAATGCAAGCAAGAGCACAATGTACTACATCGGTGCCACAGAGGGACCATTCAAGAGAAGAAAAACGATCACGACTTTTTATTCTCCGACAGAAAAATACTCAAACAGCACCACACTATCCACATATATATGGTATCTAAAAGACAGAGATATTACACCAAGAATAAGCTGTAAAATATTGAAAAACGCACCTGCTTACAACAACATTACAAAGAAATGCCTACTTTGCCTACCTAGGAAAAGGTAGCAATAATTTCTCATACCCAACAAATGAAATTACTAAACATAAGAAATGATATCTAAATCCAGACATGAAAACAAATACCTATTATCACTATTTATGTCAAACAGATAAAAAATACCAACCAACACTTACTACACTTTTGACCCTACGAACATGAAAAGAGAACGTTTTCTAGTTCAAACTACCATCATAATAATTATAATAATTCTTATTACCATTCGACCACCATTACTACAATCACTTCTACCACTTCACAATAACTATTTGCTGCTACAATTTTTATTATCATCATCCGCTTCCCCACAATTACTAATGCACCACAATTACCATTACCGTATCAGACCACAATTATACTTACTTCTGCCTTCACCGCCTGCATAAATACTAATAATTATTACAAATTGGAGTTTCTACTATTTGCATATGCACAATCTTCAAAAACAAGCAAATAACCGGCTTCTAAATAATAAAAAGCATCATTTAAAAAAATAAAAATAAAAAATAATAGCAATCTTAGCTACTACATTCTCACACAGAGCCCATCATAAATAGAAGATGTGTGAATGCGTGTGCATACGTATATACATGTGTGCGAGAAAACATTATTCAGCGAACAAAATAGACGATTGGTCTGCGCGTTGACACTGCAACTGACGAAAGATGTTCGCTACACAATCCAACGTTGAATACAGCGACCAGTTGTGGACGTATGTACGCAACGACACATGGAGGTGCATATATGCCCAGTCCCACGCTGTTCATATATGTTTATGTTTGTTTGAGCTTCAATGAGTAAGCGCGCGTGTATGTATGTCTGCTTACCCCAACGAATGAACAT
>OZ010579.1:56198998-56258998 GCA_963932145.1 Acanthosepion lycidas | reverse complement strand
CAGAAATCTTGTCCTTGGATATGAAAAGATCCAACTGAAAATAAGTAGACAAAACTTATCTATATTATTCAATGTCTCAATGAAAACATGCTGCCAAAAATATACGGAATATCGTAGATATATACAATATACATACATGCATATATATATATATATATATATAAATTCGTCCTCGGCATAACGATATACTCAATCCGGCAGCAAGGCTTCTGATTGGACCATTGGAAGTTTTGAGAGGCATAGAACCCCCTCTAAAATGCTGATGTTTCTCACCCGTTGGCAGCATCTGTAAGGGTCCAACTTCAATTCTGTAACTCGACATTTAAATGTTGTTTGCAGACAACTTTAGTCTTTCGTTCTGCCCTTCTTGTATGGCTAAAGCGCTCACTGATTTTACACATCAAGTTATCGTACTTTTCACAAAAGAACATCCGACGTGAAGATTGATGAAATGTGCAGAAATTCGTCATATGTTTTCAACAGTTGTCTCACGTCTTTATGAATTTACCGGTTTTTTTTTGTGTGTGTGTATGTGTATGTGTGTGGGGGGGCATCCTGTACATTGTGTGTCGTGGAACGTCCTCTGAATTGTTGTTGTCCCCAGTTCACTCATTTCGGGGTGGTAGAATCTGTTGTGATCCCAGCTATGTGCAAACAGTGAACACCCAACCGTACATTTTCATAAGATGACAACAATATATTTTCATAGAAAAGTGACAATCAATGCAACAGTAAAATATACAGACATACATTTTATAGCAAAATTGCCAACAATACGTCGTATGATCTACAAAATATATATCTAAAAACATACCTTTTCACTGAAAGTTAAAAATCATTGACAAAATATCTGTAGTTGAAAGCATAACATTACATACAACATATTTAGATTTCAGCATTAAATAACTCCGTACAGATTGATATGCCGGTAAACATACTAAACTATGTAATATTAATAATAATAATATATATATATATATAGGAATGAAGATATATAATTATATAATTTTGTATATCAAATTTTGTATATATATATATATATATATATATATATATATATATATATATATATATATATATACCTATTGTATATACATACATACATATATATATATACATATATATATATATATATATATATATATATATATATATATATATCCAATATATATATATATATATTTATATTTATATATGTATATATGTATATTTCCAATATAATATATATATATAAATATACACACACACACACACACACACACACACACACACACATATATATATATATATATATATATATATATATATATATATATATATATATATATACATATACACACACACGCACGCATATATATATATATATATATATATATATATATATACACACGCATATATATATATATATATATATATATATATATATATACGTGAGGCTACTGATGTGGGTATACATATATTTGTTCATTGAAATACTGATTTTAGGAAGTTGGTCAGGCACAAAACTTTTAAGCCACCCCGCCTTCATATATATATATAGATATATATATATATATATATATATATATATATATATATATGTGTGTGTGTGTGTGTGTGTGTGTGTGTGTGTTTGTGTGTGTGTTTGTGTGTGACACATCTATATATTTTCATCGGTAGGCACACATGTATATAAGTATTTGCAAAAAGAGATATAATAGGCAAAATAAATTAAAACATTTAAAAAAAAAAAGAGAGAAAAGAACGCGACTCTAACGTCGCTGTAATGCCGGTGTTGTCATAGCGGGCTGATTAATACGGAAAGGATTGTTTGGCTGACCGGCCAGATGATTATTCGCAAACCTGAAAGCCTCCCTGTCTGGCAAGGAGAACGCTCAACTTCCCTACTCCAAACACTGTCAAAATCCTCGTCGCATGCTCTGCTGGGCGGGTACAATAGGTGACGACAAGAAACGGTCGTACATTATGTGAACACACATTAGAGCTTTTTGTCCAAATCCTGCCCCCCTATGAAGCTATTCTGCCCTCATGAACGAAGCCGACCCTTTCTTCACTGGCCCTTTACTAGCGTCATTTTGCGCCGCCTAAAATGCAAAACTCCCCACCTCTCTTTTTCGTGATCGTAATTAGTTTTTTCCCACTACTTCCTTGAAGGTATCTCGTGTATTTTCTGCTAATAAGGTGATTCGGTGACGCTCGGGAAAAATCATTTTCTTGGCTTGAACTTCGTGGAAATTAAGGACCACATAATCGTGTAACATTAAACCAAGGCTTCTTAAACAACAAACGACGAGCAAAACTTCCCTTGTACACATGCTTTTTACTGACAGGTAACAATACAATTTTTTTATGAAAGCAAAATAGCGCATCTTTAAAGATGGCTAATTATGGTGAATAAATATTTTGAATATATTTCGCTATTATTATTTTACTGGTTTCAAATATTCGGATTTAAAATTAGCGGACTTTTTAAAGTAATTTTATAATTTTTTTCGTTATATTTACGTAAGGATTAATCTTGTGAACTTTTAAGCAATAAAATTAAATTCATTTTCATATTTAAGAAAGATTTCTGTTTAAAACATTAAAAAAAAAATAGTTAAAGAATGCTTAGCACGAAACAAAAGAAAAGTAATTTATTTACGGTCTGATCTTCCTTATCTACTAATTAATACGATATAATTTTATAGATGTCGACAACGTTTCCTGTTTCCATAACATGAATATTTCATTATTATGCGGAGGCGGTCAGGTGGCGTGACTAATAAATATATAACATCACTTCTGTTTTATATCATAGATCATTGTTGTTGTTGTTTTTGTTATTATTATTATTATTATTATTAACACTTAGAGAAGAACACGGTATAAGAAAAAAAAAGACAGTGTTTAACAATGTTGAATAATATTTCGACAATATGCCTGTCTTCTACCAGTTACCTGAGTAAAATGATTGTGATCGTGCTCATCTTGAAATTTTCCGATAGTTTATTATTATTATTATTATTATTATTATTATTATTATTATTATTATTATTATTATTATTATTTCCTTGGATTTCTGTTGTATACACATTTCCTTCCTGCTCCCAACCAGAGACCTGAGGTCAGAAATGGCTTCATGACATTTTCCACTGATCATTTTTACAAAAAACAACAACAAAAAAACAACAACAAAAAAACAAATAAGATATTATACATAAATAAAGCTATTCGCAATGTGTTAGCTGTACTCGTGAGTATTTTTTTTTTGTTTTTCTTTAAATCATAGGCTACAAGGAATTCCAATCAACCCGAGGGCTCCAACTACAACAAGAATAATTGGTGTCCTCATGTGTCACATTTTTTTCTTCAAAAATACATTAAAATCTGAAAGGACTGCCATATCAATAAGAAAGTACATTCTCTTTTTGTGGTTTTTATCAAAATATTTGGGGCAATTAGATTTGATTGTTCTCTGTGTGTGTGTTGTAAATTCCCATAACATTGTTACAGGTCCCATCTCGGTAACTGGGTCTGTGTGATGTTCATAGAAGCTTCTTGCAGTTTCCTTCCCGTAAATGTTGCAAATTTTCCATTGCAGATGTTGGCGTACTCTATCATACCGCGTTTTATATACAGTGGGGGCAACCTGTTACAATATGGCCAATTGTTTCTGGATATTTATCACAGAGCCCGCTTTTCGGATTAATACAGTTTTTCAATATGTGTGCTTGGTAATTTCTGGTTAGAGAGCCATTAGTCCTGTGAAGAAATAATAAAAGATCTCCTGAAGGGTCGCATTCCCCTTCAGGTTGATTTTGAATTCAGATTCTTCCCTAGACTAGACTGATATCCAATTAAAAGAATTCAGTCAGCCCTGCTATTTAACCCTTAGCTAGTCGGGAAGGATGTATTACCTTTCTTCTTCTAGGATATTTGGGCAAATCATATCACAGCAGGAATTAGAGCACTGCTAAATTTCCGAGTCACTAACCGTTATATTATCCGCAAATCAAATACATTTCTGCAAACATATAAATGAATTACATGATTTTAAATGCTAAGAAATAATGCTTGTTCATAAAGGAAATATATGTTTATGCTATAAATTAAGATGCTGATAATTACTGATTTTAATTATTGTCAGTTTAGATGATTATGAGAGTTTTTAATTTCTATCCGAATTTCTGTTATAAGCAATTATCCTTATTTACATTATTTACATTCAGACTATTGTCCTCATTTTTGTTGTTGTCATCATAACGTTTCGGACGTTATGTCCACTAGACTTCTTCAGGTATATATCGATCAGTGTAACCTACTGGGAATTCTCAACTGGACGCTTTACTTAATCTACAGGGGTTAGATTCCAATGTGCATGTCTATGGACACCTCGTCAGTTTTTAATTTTAGTGCTGGTCCGGTATTATTCACCCGTTTCTGCTGAGTCCAATTACGTACTACCCGTCCAAGGGATTGAACTTACAATTCCTATGTCACCAAATCTATGAACTCTTTAATCCACTCTGCCATTGTGCCGTAAATTTACACAAAAATATTTAAACTTTCCAAGAAGTGAGAAGAGAAATAAAAAAGGCCCTTACCGTTTGACTGCGTGTATTGTGTTAGGGTTAATGAGTCAGAATCATGAATCGGCGATTATTCAACCCGAATTCGTCACGTTCAGCCGAATATGGATTTCTGTTCTATTCATTACAATATTTTATGAGCAAATAACTCTGGGGAAAGGTATGAATCATTCTCCAGCTATGGGTTAAATAGTAGGTGTTGTATCTGAACAAATCCTTGTTATTCTAAAAAACTGATAATGCACTATTGCTAAAAAAAAAAAAAATAATAAAGAAAAAATCGAATCATTCATTGAAATCTAAAACATGTTCTGGCTTAAAATAACCCACAAAGGGTTAATAAACCGTAAAACAAAAACAAATGAATGAATAGTTATGTTCACTTTTACCTACATACTCTTGAGAAAGATATGAATCCATCTCTTCCTTTCGTCTGTGGATTAAATAGAGACAAATTAATCTCTTAATTCAAAACCAGCATTATGAGTGATGGGCTCCGTTAGGTTTTTTTTTTTTTTTAACTTAGTGACATGAATGTCGATATCGCTGAAGTAGACTTGATGTTCCAATGAACCTAACTGGTTCCGCAACTCGTGACATAACCATTTGACTATATGAAAACAAGTAATAGTCTAACTGTTTAGTGAATGTTTGCAAACATCAATTTATGAAAAAAGTAACGAAAAAAAAAAAAGAAGAGATTTTAACGCAAAGCAATCTGTGATATCGGACTTATTTAACTTTGTTTGATTCTAACCTTCCCCCCTCCCCCTCTCTCTCTCCACTTAACAAAACGAAGGACAAGTCGTGTGGAGTCAAACTGAGTTTGCCCTATGTGACATAAATGTCCAAGATTCTGTGAAGTTAGATTTTAATAGTTAGCGCTTTGATAAATAGCCAGATAAAGACTAGTATTTATCATTTCTTTTTTCAATCATTTCACACCAAGCAAGGGGGTTACGTGGAGTGAAAGTGAGAGAAAAGACTTGGTATTGGGATGATTGAGGGATTTACAAAAGATGGACCAGATTCAAGAAGACAGAAGATGGCAACTGATGTTGAATCTAAATTTTTGAAGATTGTAGTTATTAGAGAAGCAAGTAAAGGGAAGAGAGTTCTACTTTCGGGAAGTGCGAGAAAAGAAACTGCTGGAGAAGAACGGGGGTTATATTTAACTATTTCAACAGTAAACGCTTAGGACTTAGATGCCAATTAAAATCTTGTAGGGAAAAAAAAGCTCATCAGAGTACTTGCCATTAAATTATTTGTAGAAAAGACAGAAAAAAGCCACGCCATGTTATTGAGAAAATGACTGGAGTTGAAATTATAAATCAGCATCGATTTTATTATAGATCATTCTTTGAATTTTGTCAAAAATCTCGAGATTAATAACAGAGGCATCAGATTAGATATGGCAACAGTATACAGTGCAGGGACCAAAGGTAGATTTGTAACTGTGCAAGATGGATTCTGACGAGAATATTATTCTGGCAAGAAACAGTGACCCAACTTTCCTTGCAGTAGATTCAGTAATTGCAGCAACTGATTCGATGTAGTCACTCCATTTCAAGTCAATTAAAAATGCAAGGCCAAGAAAGCGCATTGTGTTGCATTTCAGAAATCTACCATCGGCCATGTTGATGACAGCTAGAAAGGTTTCTCTATAGTGATTAAATGAGAGTAGTTTTGTTTTGAAGGTGCTAAAATTTACAAGTCATTTCCTGTCCCAGTTAACCACTAATTGGAGGTCCTTTTGAAGAGCAGCTGTCAGGTTTTTCTTCGTCAAATCTGACGGATTTGCTATTGAGGCAGAAGTAAAAGTGTCATCTGCGTAAATTACTATTTGAGATCTGATGACATCAGGAAGATCACTGATGAAGATCAGAAACAGCGTAGAACCCAGAATAGAGGATTGGGGACACAAGCTTTCGTGTGAAAAGATCTGGAATCGAGCCCGTTCATAACGAATTTCATTTGATAGCAACGTTTGAATTAAATCTACTAATTGTTTTGTAATACCGAAGCCGTGGATCTAACGTAGTAGACCAGTGTGTCAAACCCTGTCAACTGCCTTCGAGCTATCTCGAGCCACAGCTAGCTCGAGATTTCCCGTTATTATCTAATGCTTCATATATATATTTTCAGTGGTGACCGTTAAGACATCAGCGGTTGCCCTAGCGAAACAAAAACCATTTTGTTTGTTCGAGAGAATGTCGTCAAAGTAAGATGCTTAACCACTTTACCGTTGATTAGAACATTAAATACTTTACCGAAATGCAGTAAAAGTACAGGCTAATATTTTGAAAGGTCAGAGTATTTTCTAGGGTTCTTAAGAACAGGAACTACAAAAGTTCGAAAAAGCTGTAAAAGAGAAAGCAGCAAAAGAATTTTAGTAGAGTTTGGAGAGAATGGGTGCCAATTCAGGTCCAATTTCTTTAGAACAACAACTGGGATCCCGTCACCTCCGATTGCCTTGTGGGAGTCTTGTTTGGAAATGACGTTTGAAATCAGTGATGGGGTTATGTGCACATCAGTAGAGCCTCCGTTCTAGAGGGAAATCAGGTATGGGTACGCTAGAGTCAAGTTTATAGTTGGAAAAGAATTACCGAGCAAAGTATTCAATCTTATCTGTTGTAGATGTCATGACTTCAAAAATATTGTATAACGAAGGGATATATATATATATATATATATATATATATATATATATATATATATATATATATATATATATATATATATATATATATATATATAGTCATCCAGATACAAGCCTGTTTTGCTGTATCATAGCTCATTAGTGAAGCTAGACATCCGATTGCTTCAAGCCGTGATCGAAACGACCGATTTGGCATCAGAGATTCTACCACACAAGCTATAGTCGCACGACAAAGCGGAAGGGAAATTTTAACTTTTTTATTATGCGAAATACGTCAGTAGCTAGGAGAGCTCGATTCGAATAGAAGAGCGTTGCATTAGTAGCAGCAGCAGCTACTGTTTATAAAATCACACCTTCCTCTCCGAGAGCTCAATCGAATTATTTCGAGTGCATAGTCATCCAGATACAAGTTTGTTTTGCAGTATCACAGCCCGACAGCGTGGCTAGACATCCGATTGCTTCAAGCCGGGATCGAAACTTTACCGATTTGGCATCAGTCAGACATTCTACACCTAACCTATCGGCGCATATTTAATGTATTTTATACGTGCTCTATATAACCATCAGAAGACAATAGCGCTCAATTCATAGCTGAAGAGCGATCCGTTAAATGTAGGAGCAGTTACTGTCAATCGGAAAACGTGAGCATATATATATATATATATATATATATATATATATATATATATATATATAAGGATGGTGCAAAAATAATGACGTAATAATGTCGTTTTTTGACGTTAAAAATACGTCAAAAAACGACATTATTACGTCATTATTTTTGCACCAACCTAATATAAAGAAATAATATTTTTAATTTATTTATTAAACCGACAAATTGCTATCACTTTATACGTTATTTTTAGAGGATACCAGTATTTGAGAAGATGATCTGTTTATTTTAAACAGTATATTTGTTTCCGTTTACTGTCTTGATTATTTGACAAATATTACTAGAGAAAGATATATGGATAGTATCTCTTCAACGGATATGGTTCTTTAAGACAGACTAATTTTTAAAACATCTGACACAAAGCTGGCAGGCATGAGGCACATATATTTTGTTATAATTATATATTATAATTAAGTAATATATATCTTATATTTGTGTGCGTGTGGATAACGGACATTAATAATCTGCGTGTTTGTACATATTCGCCACATAAATTGGTCGGAGGAAGAAGCCTGAATTAGGTAAAAGAAAAAATCTTGAAATGTGTGAAAAAGAAATAGAATGTGTATAGAGTGAATATGAAACTCACTATATTCGTTAGTTTATTGTAAAGGGGTCAAAGATCAAAAGGACAACGTGATTAAATGCATTAAAATAACAGAATCTTTTTCCATTATGTTAACGAATTTCTAATTTTCCAATACTTGTGACTACGACGATGACGAGGAAGACGAAAACGAAATCGAATTGAATAAGAATTAGAATATCAATAATAATTGTATGAATAATGATCGAAATAGACAAAGTAATGTGGGTTTGAAACCGCTTAGAATAACCCCCGTCCCAAAATTTATAGACAACTCCGACAGATGCATGGTGGGGTTTATGCTAACCAATAAAAGTGGAGCAATTCTCGATCTCATCCGCCATATTTCTTTCTTGGCTTGAAGTCAGAATGCTACAATCATTTGTATCCATTCTTACTTTGTAAATATTTTGCTTTATTATTGTTGCTTTGCCTAGTTTTGTCTTACGTATATCATCTTTGCTTAATATTATTTGTTCCTGTTCTTTTTTCCCCATTTTCTTATTGTCTATGCTAACTTAGTCTATACAGTTTTGTTGAACATTTTGCTCCACAAGTAATATCGAAGAGGCCTCTCAGAAATTAATCAAAATCTTAAGATATTGGAAAATTACGAGTGCTGAACTACAATGTGATATCTATCGTTCTATATGGCAGGATAAGCTGGGCAATTTCGTTATAAGTCAAGAAGAAATAAGTAGCAACAGAGTAGTGGCTCTAAAGTCGGAGGCTAAGAACTCCATGAACAGAGCATGTGAGCAGGTAGTAAGTTCTAGGTAAAATGGGAACTTGAAGGACACTTGTACTTAAAATCAAAGAACGTTGACATTTCCGGTATGTTTTCTTTCTCATAAATGACAGGTTGAAAACAGGAACAGAAAATGGGGAATTGAGAATCAAGAAAATTGAGGAAATATATATTACGGTAGTGCTGATAATCGTTGAAGTACTGGAAACAGACAAAGTGAATTTTGAAAAGAACATCAAAGAATTAGATTTCAGAGAATGAAAGGAAACAACTCAAACAATTGCCCTCAAGTATATATATATATATATATATATATATATATATATATATATATATATATATATATATATATATATATATAACACGTTGGCGACTTGTAAAATTTGATAAGATTTGTTGAGATTTGATGAGATTTGAGCTCGTTTAAACTTAAAGACGCGATGCTGGTTAAAATATTGGAATAGGAAGTAATATATACATATACATACATACATGCATACACACACACACACACACATATATATATATATATATATATATATATATATATATAAAGAAATATAGTCTTAAGCTGTGCTATATTTATGGAATAAAGTGCTCAATATCAGAGATAGAGCGTGTGTAAATATAAAAGTGAACATAGAAGTCAACACTTAGAGGCGACAGTCTGTTTCATGCTATATGCAATCGTCAGGCCATATATATATATATATATATATATATGTGTGTATATATATATATATTTATATATATATATATATAAACTGTAGTGGGAGGAACAAGAATGCTAGAAATATATTGTTGGCATATAACACGATATATCCACATGAGAGATACATAAAAATTAATTTCTATAGAATGTATTTTTTAATCCGTCATTATTTCTTATGACATAAGTTATAAGAAGTAATGTCGTCTTAAAAATAATCTTCATGAATTCCGTAGAAATATGTTTGTTTCCGTTTCGGAGACAAAAATTAAAAAAGAAAGTCTGAGATGGACGAAATATAATCTTTCCAGAAGATCTGACCTGCAGGTCTGTGACGATCTCTGTAGCCGGGCAGTCGAAAGCATGCTGGAATCACACAGTGGTTTCCTCAACGTACTCTCGCGAATGCGCAGGTCAGTACAAAAATTAACACGCACTTAAATTTAAGAACATTAGTACTTGATGGCAGTTAAACGTTTCATATATTACAGAACTTACCGCGGCAAAGTTTTTATTTAATTTTTCCTGTGTTCATATCGCTTTTTTTTTTTTTTTTTTTTTCTGGGCAAAAATTAAGTAGAAATTGTCCGAACATTCTGCATGCCGAGTACATTTTTGTATTCTTTACGCCGACTTTATTTTTAATTTTAAATGAATGTATGGATTATTTTTATATATGTATATAAAGTTATCAGAATGTTTTCCAAACGTGATCAGCACATACATAACATTCGAACAATTTCTACATAACAAGAAACATTTTAATATATATATATATATATATATATATATATATATATATATATATATATATATATATATATATATATATATAATGAAAAACAGACCACTTTAAGGTACCATTACAATAATTTATTTCACCAAAATCCTTTTAAAGGACTCCGGATCATCAGGTAACACTTCCAACAACGAAATGAAACGAATATATATATATATATATATATATATATATATATATATATATATATATATATATATATATATATATATATATATTAATAAATATGCATATTATCCCTTACCGATAGCACAAAGTTTCATGCGTGACGGATGCATTATTCAGGGACTACGAACTGATAATAACAATGTTGGCATACTTATTCATTATGCTGGGATTACACTTTATTAATTTTAAAGTTGGAAAATTATATTTGCGATTAAATTAAGTGTGGGTGACATATATATATATATATATATATATATATATATATATATATATATATATATATATATATATATATATATATATATATCGCCCGTACGGTGTGTATGTGCGTATGTGTATGTATGTGTGTATGTGTACAAATGAGTTTACTAATTTCCCGTAGTAAGACAGTATATGCATGGAGGGGGAATATACGCACGCTTATATACACGTATGCTGACAGAATCACGCGAAAATGGAAACAGATCTAGGATCACACAGGGGTCAGTAAAACATTAAAAGATAAAATGCCGATAAGTAAATCCTCATTTCTCTTGGACCAACCTTAAATGTTTTATGACCCTTCGCGCAGAACTCTTCATTGCCAATTCAAGAAAGACATTCGGATTACTAACACAAAAACAGAAAATGTCTCATATCGAGAATATTTAACTTTGAAAAACATAAGGAAAAAATTAATTATTTTTAATAATATGTGGAAATCTCCGCCTTTTACCTGAAGACGGTCGCGAGACCAGAAACACGTGTAGTAAAATTATGGAAAATAAAGCATAATATTTTTTTCTAAAAAAATCCACATTACAACCAAAAACGTTTGCGGCACCTCTCTTCTCTTCTTTTTAACATACATACTTTTCTCTCGTTGGAACCACTACAGCCTCTTTCTTTATATATATATATATATATATATATATATATAATTTTTGAATGGATTGTTTGTCTGATATTATTTTTTTATTACTGTAAACGTTATTTTTTGTGGGTGCATGCGTTTGAGTTGCTATCACTGTTTTTTTTTTGTTTTGTTTTTTTTTATTTTCTTAAACAGTGAAATGTAGGGACTGTTATGAATTTCACTCTTAATGAAAAAAATCAAGCACGTGTACCTTTGAAAAATAACGTTTATAGTGATATTATATAGGTTTGTGTGGGTGTGTAAGTCTGTGTGTGTGCACGTGTGTGCAATTATCATTCTTACCGTTGATATATAATTATATAAAAATATAAATTATATAATTTAATGTATAATAAGAGAAAAAGAGAAGTGAAAGTGTAAGTAATAAAAGTATTTGCACGATAACTAACCTAATTAATAGTATGGCATTTCCGTGCAGTATAATCATCTGCAAACTAGTTTTCGGTGACCCATATTGTCTTGTAGTGAGTTCGGCCCCCACTAGGTGCCCCGGTCTTGTGGGAAAACCCAGCTTAGCTTTGGGGTTGTGTAATGGTTAGCGAGCTAGACTGGTTGTCCATTGTAATGGTTACAAATAAATACTATGATAGACAATAATGTTGACGATGCGTATAATGTTTTTGTGTCGATGAAGATAGGAATTTTAATGCCGAAAGGCTTTTTAATAACGCTGTATCAGTAATTATCTAAATTGCCTAATAAGCATCTCCTGTCATGTCAACGTCCCTCTTTTGAATATAAAGCCATTTCTTCTCTTTGATGTCGGCAAAGGCTTTCTTTTGGCCTGCATACCGGGTTAGGATAAGCAACGCGATAAGAAGCAAGCATCGACAGAAATTCAGCTGACATGGACATGTCAGTATGAATTCATGTCTATCTACAATTACCGTATTACAATCTACCATATATATATATATATATATATATATATATATATATTTATATATATATATATATATATAATTGTACAGTATTAAGACATGCACACAGATAGGCATGTACTTAAACTCTAACAGACGCGCACATTAATATGCATGTGGCAATTTGTGCGTTTAGCAAATTCTGAATGTGACAAATTGTGCATCTAAAATATAAGAAAATGTTTAAAAGATAAAGGCATAACAAGCGTATATTTCAGTCTGTGTGTCTGTCTGTCAGTCTGTGTGTCTCCCTTACACACACACACACACACACACACACACACACACACACACACACTATGAAAGGAAGAAAATCAACGTTGCACCAATTAAAAGTGCATATATAGAAGAAAACGAGAAATATAAACAGTCAATTGTTTATGACTCCTGAAGAGTGGACGAAGTGATTGCTTGATCGTCTACGAAATTCTAGAGTCGGGAGCCTGAAGATAACACCTATCAGCTAAGTGTTGTCACTTTATCTTTGTATTAAATCTCTCTCTCTCTCTCTCTCACTCACTTTATACATACACACACACACACATACACACACATATATATATATATATATATATATATATATATATATATATATATATATATATATATATTCATACATGTTTCATTACATAAAAATAGACGTGTGTTGTCTATTTATTTTATGTAAATTCTTTTCATAACGTCTGATAAGCTTAATAACATTATCATGAAACGAAGAAAGAAAATCACAATATTAATCCATATTTTTTAATCCAATCTAAGCTTTCGGCTTACATAAGCCATTATCAAAGATGACAATTACAGTACAATATATTATGCAATATACGGACAAGACAGTGATGACAGTCTGTGAATGTTTACATAGATGATTTTCAAGCAACGGTAAACACGTGCATATAAGAGGCTAGAAGCCAAAATCGCACTGCACCTCATGACGTAATATATATATATATATATATATATATATATATATATATATATATATATGTTTTAATAAATATATAATTTATTGTAGTATAGTATATTTACAATATACTAGCCGATAATTTGACTTGGTCACAACGCAATTTTCATGTTCTGAGTAGAGCCAGATCATTACATAATATAAGTTTGAATAAAAAATATCTGGTTTACGCAATATGGTTGGCGCAGTCCATATATTATACGGATATTACTGGGTTTTCAGAAATTGTATTTAAAATAAACCGTATTTATATTTTATATTTGAAATAAACGGGATCAATGTTTTAAAAATGTATTTAAATAAACGTACCTCTAAAAACCCCAAAAACATAAAAATGCTCGACAAAAGAGAATTAAATTGAAAAAAGAAACGTTAAACTTTACAGTAGAAATTAATCCGAATGAACGTATTTCAAAAGGTATTTATTTTTATACCGCCATGTGACCATCAATTCATTTCTATCGTTTAATCAGTTTGGGTATTTAAGTGTTTTTCTACAAGGCATAAATTACATCTGTCACCTTTCCCATTTTTAGATTTGGTTTTAGTTATAATATCCCACGTGATTAGGGTTGTATTACCACCATTCTTTAATTACCAGAAATGTTTGAAGAGAGTCGTGCTTTTCATATATCTTATATTACCTAAAGTCATTCGATGATGTTAAAAACGAAATTTCCAAGGGTTTTCAGTAGACCCAATATAAAATTTGATATCTTTATCGGAATGTATGCTAGCTAGGTATACAATATTTTCAATCATACATTTACCGTTTAAGAGACAAATCTTATTTTTTCGGCTGCTGAATTTATTTTTTATGAATTTATAAATTTAATGCATTGTGCATGAAACTCTGAGTCGTGATAAAGGCGACGAAAATATTCATTAATATATACTTAATAGCCGTATTATATTACATCTAGCATTATTTCTTAAACTTTATATTTATTAGACACTCATTTTTGAGATACATTCGTCTACCGGCTTGAATGTTTGAGATATCTTAATAAAAACTAATATCCTGTTGGAGAGCGAATATTTATCTTTAATAATATTTGTCAAGTATTCAGGGCCGTAGAGGAAAATGTATATGCGCTCACGTGATGTGCGTACGTGTGTGTGGTGGTGGGGGGGGGGAGAGCGCGCGCGAGCACACGCGTACCGCGGCATTTTGGTTACACAGACCTTGAAATAATTTGAGTTAAGAAGTAAATAATATAGTAAACACAAGAATACAGGGTATTTCTTGCGTTGGCAAATTTATGAAATTCTTCCAAGGAACTATAGTTAAATGTCTAATTTTTGAGAATATATATATATATATATATATATATATATATATATATATATATATTAATTATCCCTTACCGCTAGCACAAATCTGAGTTTCATGCGTGACGGATGCATTATTCATTATGCGTGACGGATACATTAAGAACTGATAATAACAAGGTTGGAATACTTATACATTATGCTGGGATTACACTTTATTAATTTTAAAGTTGGAAAATTATTTTTGCGATTAAATTAAGCGTGATTTATATGAATAAAAAAAAAAAAATTTAAATATATTTTTGTTTCATACATTCATATATCATTTTTTTTTTTAATTAAAGGGAAATTGCCTGTTCTTATTTAAACAAAAAAAACATAAATTTATATTCAAAATAAATAAATAGTACTTTACATTAAAAATAAACCGTAATTTACTTTAAGAGTTAAAAAAAAAATCTGGATCAACTTTCTAGCGGTAAGGGATAATATGTATATTTATTAATAATAACAGGTCTTATATATTAGTCGGACACTTTCCTTAACTCTAACAGCATATGTGTAATATTATACATATATATATATATATATATATATATATATATATATATATATATATATATATATTCATATATATATTTCATATATATGCGCGTGTGTGTAGTGTGTGTATGTAAAATGTCTATCCTTGTGTATTTATCTATATAGGAAGTGGTGCTGAAAATGCTTCCGCGAAGCATGAAAAAATCCCTCCTCTATCAGAACGGATTAGATTTTGGAAATCTTTTCGGACCGAAAATTTTTAAACACCCACTCGTATATATTTCCTTATACCTACCTATTTTAAATGTTTCAGTACAAAATAAAATTAAAAAAAAAACGAACACTGTGAATGCTATTAAAAATACTCACTGCCTTCTTTCGTATAAAAATAACAATTCTTGCTGGTTTATTCTAAAACAACTGGATTTTAATCCATTTTTCCATTTGCAAAATACGGCACTCAAAGAGAAATGAGACTAATGTCAAAAGTCAAATGAAGTGTTTGCGATTTTGGTGTCAAATTTAAATAAACTTTATTCTAGAAGAAACGGGAGCTTTGGGGGTTAGATATGAAGACTTGGTGATTGGCAACATAGTGGATAGATTTTGCATCTGTAGCGTTTGCACACACAGCAGGTGTCGGAGTAATCGCACCTGTTTCCCCCTGTATGAACGAACCTGACACCCGAACCGATCTGGCAGATATTAAGGGGTAAGGAAGAGGAGCAAAGGCCAAATTGGTGCAAATGACTTTATTTATTGTTGAGTGGTCGTTGAGCAACTTAAATTTAAACAGAGACGATCAGCTCTGTCTTCCTATGTTGAACTTGTCAACCAAAATGTAAAATTTAATTTTTTGAGCGATATGTTTTAATGCTATCTGCCTACATACTGCGAAAAAATTCCTCTTCTTCTTCTTGTTTTTCTTCTTGTTCTTCTTGTATGTGCCGTTTCACTTCAGAACCTCCGTGATCATGAATCTCCACAATTTCCTCTCCATTGTATCACTTAATAAATTTTGTCTGTTTTTTAACTCTCCTAAACCCATTTATATCACCTATTTATTCAAATTTGCTAGGAAGTTTATGCGCTGTTGCCATCAGTCTGTGCTGTGAGTGTTAAATTTTCCAAGCCCCCTTTGCTCATTATATAGAGCAACATTTCTTCTTGTTCTTCTTGTTCTTCTAATTTTAATTAATTTAATTTAATTGATTTTAATTCATTATTTTTTATTAATTTAATTTATTTTAATTAATTTAATTTTAATTAATTTAATTTTTTGAGCGACATATTTTAATGCTATCTGCCTATATACTGTGAACCAGTTCTTCTTGTATGTGCCATTTCGCTTCAGGACGTGTGTGATCATGGATCTCCACAATTTCCTGTCAACTGTATCGCTTAATAAATTTGATCTATTTGTTATCTCTCCTAAATACTTTTATTTCACTTATTTACTCACATTTTGTAGGAAGGTCATGTTCTGTATTCATCTGCCCGCCTTCAATCTGTGCTGTGAGTATCAAATTTTCCAAGCCCTCTTTCCTTATTACGTACCTTAGAAATTTCAACTGTCTCTCTGTCATGATAATTATACATCTTTTTGCTTCCAGTTGCTCTAAAACTTCCTCGTTGATCTCATCTTCTGTCCATAATATTCTCAACATCTTTCTGTAAAGCCTTTCTCTTGCTTCAAATCCTTTCTTCATCTGTGAAGATGTTTTCCAGAATTATGCAACAATAGTTATCTCAACATTTTTAAAGATAATAATTATTAATTTTGTGTATATCCATATATTCGGTCATGCCAGATATGCGCCCCCTCCCAGAAAAGGGAGCTAAAGTCTAATCAGCATAGTTGCAGTGTAAAGCACAGTTTGGTTCCGTGGGAGTTGAAAAATATATCCGTACAGGTGTCTCAAAGAAGGTGTCTCTAGCTACGGAATCACTGGAATAATCTTCTCAATAATCAAGTCCTTCATACCGTGTAGGTCCTTGAATTTTGTTGTTAATGAACAGTCCTCTGGGGTCCTAACAATCAACGTAGGCGGCCCTCGGCGGTAACTTCACGGACCAACTCTATTTTTGCTTGACGTAATCAGCCGAAGAGTAAACTTCGATCATTTGTGAAGATATTTACAGATGACACAAGAGTAGATGGGTGCACCTCCCAACCTCGTGTTGACCAGAGTTTGGCAGGTAGTCTCTAAACTGATTTATCTTTAATATCATAGCGACAGAAAAACATTCAATGCACCAAAAACCGAAGTAGTCACATTCCGTCATCACCGATCGAAACATGAACTATATCCATGATGAGTGGATGTTTCCTCATGGAGGTCCTGTACCTTGTGCAAATATTGGCATCAAACTCAACCCAGATCTCAAGTGGAACTCGTACATTGCTAAAATGCAGGAAAAATGGTCGGTTTCCTGTACCGTTCATGCAAGTACCTGACTCCTGGTGATATCATCTACCATTACAAGAGCCATTTCAGGCCTAAAATAGAGTACTGTCGACATATTTGGTCAGGAGTAGCAGGGTCCTTACTTTCCAGTCTCGATAGAGTTCAAAAATCTCCCTGTGTCTTTGTGGATGAAAAATTATTTTGCAACACTTCTCCCAGAGACACCATGTAGGAAGTCTCCCATTGCTTTATCCCCACTTCCATGGAAAGTGATCAGACGAACTACTTTCCTAGGACCCGCCATAAAACGCACATTGTAGCGGATCACCCTAATTCCCTTCGTATTCCATTGGTGAGAAGTACGTTCTACTCCAGCAGCTTATTTCCAAGATGTACTGCGGAAGCGGCTCCCAAAAGGATGTTTTCCTGATCACTACAATCTTAACCTGTTCAAGTCTCGTTTGTCTTTACCGCATAAACTGTGCCTATGTAGAACGGAGGTTTTGAGGAGAATTGAACCCCGTTATAATTGCTGTTGTTGTCGGGTCCACCTTGATCCGTGTGGTTAATACCTGTTAGGGTACCAGCTATGGGAAAATAGTGACCCCACCAAAGTGAAGCTTGAAAGTATAATAATACATTTTTATAGTAAAAATACCAGTAATATATTTTATATAAAGATATTAATAATAACCATTTATAGTATAATTGCCAACATCTTTATTTCCGACAATTTCTTAAATAAAACAGTATTCCAACATATAACTTCACCAAAACTACACAATAGAACACACATACAACTGCGTCTAGTAATTATGTCCACACAAAAACGTATATGCACAAAAGATGTCCATCATCTACCATGTATTCAACTGTGAAAGTAGAATAACATATATCTTCACTATTTACATTATTCGGGCTAATGTCCTCATCTTTGTTGCCATATTTATCACAACATTTCGGCCGATGTACGCTCCGGCTTTCTTCAGGTGGTTGAAATGTCGAACTGAACCCTTTATTTCGCTCGCTGGGGTTGACTGTTCTAGTTCCACGTGCCATGTCTAATGGATACCACTTATCAGTTATCTCCTGCTAATTCACCTTTCCAAGTTCTCCACTCTCTTAACCAGGTATTGAACTCACAACTCTTTGGTTCCTGTCACTGGATCTAACCAACGCGTTTATCCATTGGGCCAAAGATGAAGACAATAAATAATGTAAATAGTGTACATAATACTTCATCTCAGAAATATAGACACAAACATATATCATATATTTATTACTTGAAAACTCTCAAGAAAATTTAATTTCGACATTAAACGACACATAAATGTGTTTCTATACCGTTAAACAAAGAAATCAATTAATCTTACTCTGTAACCCTCTACATCGAGTGACTCTCGAGCCTTGTACAGGGTGAAACTCACTGTAAATATGTATCTGTGTGTGTGTGTGCACGCATGCGTGTTTGTGCGTGCGTGACGAAAGAGAAATTTTATATGTTTCGTGGGTGTGAAATAAAAATACACTGTTTCGGTATGCATGCACAGCTATCAAAATTATACTTATACGGAAAATGTGTGTTCCTATGTAGGAGAATGAACATGTTCATATATTATCACTTATATGTGTATATGTCTATTTGATGTTCGTTTGCCTTGTGCGACTCTAGACGTGTTTGTGCAAATCTTATATCAGCATGAACAAATGCCCGTCCTCAATTAGCTTTGGTCAATAAGTTCTTTCTCTGTTTTATGTAATCGACATTAAACCGACTCGAATCACAGTCGACTGCGTGGACTCTATTTCAAACGATTCCATTTACCAGCAAAACAGGACATTGGTAATTTCCGGTCATCCTTGTCGTTTAGAGACATTTGTTCTTTTATAGCCTCTTGTAAATAACGTTTGTCTTGTGTCAAAGCTAACTCTACAGAAATTTTTCAACTCTCTTGAGGATATAGATCATTAGATTTGTGAAGCGTTTCTTCTCATTAGTTTGTCGGTTGGCGAATGGCAAAGCAATATTTGAATGACTTCCTAATCCCAGATGAGAAAACATTGTTTAGGTAAAATTTACTAAGTGTTGTTGATGCTTATAAAATAGAGAGAAGGGTTTTGTGGACAATATAAAATTACGGGCAATCACAAAATATCCCAACTAAGGGTCATAGTTATTTTGATTCACTGCTAAAAAACTGATTCAAATCGTTGGAGTATTTGAGAGTGCAAACTACTTGAAGGTTTGGAAAACAAATATTTAAGCAGAATCTATATATAAAATACTGTGACTTCTCTTTGTCTGTCTGTAACGCCCTCTAAAATAGTAATACATTGATCGATCGAAACCAAATTTTGCAGAGAAGTGCAAACAGTTAACAGGGTATAAAGTACAGATGATTTTAGTAGAGTGTGTAGCTTATTAAAATAAGATTTTTTTAAAAAAATTCTAAATTTTATTATTTAACATACTAAATACTCCCACTGTTTTTTTTTTTTAAATACAATTCTCTAATTAAAATAACAAATTCCTATTTAATAAAAATGCAATATTGTTTTTTGTATATTTTTTTAAAGTTTTTATATATACAAGAATCCAGGTTAGAGTTCGCGTTGCGCTTACGAGAACTATAAACAAATCACAAGGCCAAACGCTTCAAAAAGTTGGAATTTGACTCCAGAAAGAAATATTTACGCATGACCATGTTTGTGTTGAATGCACAAGGGTAAGAAATCTTAAGATTGTTCCTTCTTCGCTGTTAAAAAGGGGAAAAATATATTTTCTTAAGAAATGTTTACTATTAAGTCCTATACAATTAAATTAAATTAAAGAAATTATTTAACGGTGAAGTAGGGTTTTTGCCAAAGTATTTTCTCCAAACAAATCAGCTTATTCAAATGTGATCGATTGGTTTGCGAAATAGAACGAAACGTAGAGTTTGTAAACCTCAACAAAATTTTTATCAATAACTTCAACAATATTAAATACTGTGAGGATTTCAACACGCTTCAGCGTATTGTAAAGACATTCTAGTAATATAAAAGCGAGCAGTGTCGAGTACCTCGACACGTAAATTATCGATGAGTCAAATTCAAATTAGTTTTTTTTTTTCTGGAATATTCGCATTCGCTTGCAATATTTCATCTTTGAGAAAAAGAACTGTAGAGTAGAAAATAATCGCCAGCCTTTCTGCGTAAACGCTTTTGGGATCTATTAAGGGTTATAAATATTGATTGGTCGACTCCATTCCGGATTTGGCTGCAATACTCATTTTTTTAAGATCTTGTAAGAATAAAGCATGGGAGGAAGAAGCAGTTACATTCTGAAGTGCGAAAAGAATGAAAGCGATCATGTCTCTCCCGAGAACCTTTTTTTCTTTATTAGCTATTACCATAACTTCTTTGGGGAGTCACTTTCATAATGCTTTTCTAACTGGGCACCATTCTTTTATGGTTTTCTACGGCTATAACTCCAAAATGCAAAAGAGATTGTTCTTCCGAAGAATTCTGCGTATACCAAAGTAAGAACGTGTGCGTAACGAGGATGTTTTAAAAAAGATAGGAACTATAAGGAAAAATATGTTTACAATCAGAAAAAGACTGGGGAAATGTCTCACGGTCATATTAAGGAAAGAGGGTATAGGGAACTTAGCACTCACAGGATATAGTGCGTTTTAAAGCAATGAAATATGTTAGTAACCTATTCAATGAGCTTGTCCAATGGATGAGCGAACAGGGAGAATGTGGGATGACATACATCAAATTTTTTGTGTGTTTCTTTGTTTAGCGGCATACCAACACCTTGTGGGTCATTTAATGCCGAGATTTGATTTTCTCGGAATCATTATTAATATTTTCTCTTTTATTCTTTTTCAAAAATGTATTTCTTGTAAACTTAAGAAACATTCCAATATATAGCACATCTATGAAGATGTAGTTTTTCATAGAAATATTTCTTAATAGAAATTTTTTTAATCTAAAAATATATTTTTATATTTTCATAGTGTTTTGAACAGAGTTCTGGGGTTAATTATTTGCCCATACCTAGGACCTTAACAGGTGCTACCACACCGGGTCAGGGTGAAACTGGCAACCATAGAAATTAAGAGGTGATTTTACGCTAGTCAACACTTCCAATCTTCCAATCAAATGCCTTGCTGATGGATGTAGTTTATCGCCATACCAAGGACGTCAAACTTTTCTCATAGAAAGAAAAGACAGGAACGTGTAGAGAGCCATGACTGTTTGCATTCTGAAGGGAAAATAACACATAATAAAGAATTAGATTGTTACTAAATATCAAAGACTTTAGTTTCGATTTCTGACTATCTAGAGCAAATATTTCCCCACAGTAGTCTGTCGTTTCTTTCTGTGATAAATTGGTTGATATTCGAGGCTACACCTCCCGGTCTGACCTGCTATTCAACTAATAGATGGGGAGAATAGATTGATTCATATTTTTCCAAGGATACTTGCTTGCAAGTGAACTATCTTGAATGCAAAACTAGAGAATACTGACGTGTCCTAGCGATACCGAGTATAATTTTTCAGCTGGCACTATATATTGACGGGATAACAGTATATAAAGGTAATGTTAGGTAGCGCCACCCTACATTTACATCATGGATGTGTCCAGGCGTATTTCAGCTGTACTCTGGAATTTTGTGAATCAGTGTGAATACTAGCGAGGCTGTTGATGGCAGGGATATAAGAATTATCATTTGTAAACCTGGCATAATATACTTGTGGGTAAACGAATATCAAATTGAAAGAAGTGATGCTTCCTTCTACAAACATCAATATATAGTGCCAGCTGAAAAATTATACTCTGTATCGCTAGGAAAAGATCTAGGCACAAAATAATAAATCAGCAAAGAAGGGTCTTGTTCAATAACGAGTCTACTGCCACCGTATATATATATATATATATATATATATATATATATATATATATATATATACAGAAAGAGAAAGAGAGATAGCGTGAGTATAGAAATCAGCATGACACGATTCATCCCGCCAGTTTCGAAGATCATATTGAAGAGTGAAACTTACAGTCATTCTTCAGTATACATTCCTATGTCCCTCAGTCTTTATAAAGACACGGTCTATATCCAATATTGATCACACAGTATATATATATATATATATATATATATATATATATATATATATATATATATATATATATATATATATATATATATATATATATAGGTCTGTCGTATTGCATCGAACACTGCTTTATTAACATCAGCACTATATGAGCGATATATATATATATATATATATATATATATATATATATAATTATTTTTTAAAAAATTATAGCATAAATATGTAAATATGTTATAATATCACTACAAAAATAAGAATAGTAATTTTTGGTTATATATATATATATATATATATATATATATATATATAGAAGGCTCAAACACTAATGTTATAATTTATTATTACATTGGAATCGTAATCACAATCCAAATCATCAGACCTACAAATCATACATATATCTATCTATCTATCTATCTATCTATCTATCTATCTATCTATCTATCTATCTATCTATCTATCTATCTCTCTCTCTCTCTATATATATATATATATATATATATGTGTGTGTGTGTGTGTGAGTGCGTGTGTGTGTTTGTGTGTGTGTGTAGAAGTAATTTAGAGAAGTTTATCACTTAGCTGAGTGGTGTTGGTTTAGGCATGCCTACTACGCAGTTGCGTGAGAACATCAAGATTACATGTTCAGTCCTCAGGGCTTGTCTTAACCACTCAGCTAAGTAAAAAAACAAAAAAAAAAAAACTTCCCCCAAATTAATTCTGTTAACGTTCTATCTTAACTTTTGATATCGTGCACTTTATAACAAAAAATGTTGTAAGCTAGGGAATGTTACTGAATGGAATAATCATACGAAGGTTGGTAATGAACGATAATACTTAGGACATGAACAACACATATAAGATCTATGTATTCTAGTGTTTCTCAGAAATTTATAGAATCATGTGGCATTATTTGAATTTTAGTTTAATGTTTAAAACTGAATATGGTGGAAGTTATCTAAATCTCAATAAATACAATTCGTGCTGATTGAAATCGCATCTAACGGGATTTCTTTGTAAAATAACTCCTGTCGTCAAATACAGTCACTGCCTGAAATTATGGTGCTACGTATATATATCTATAACAATATGTCCTAACTCACATATTTGCGTCTACTGAGAAAAATAAACGAATTTTTTCCTAAAAACAAAACAAAATACAAAATATAAACCAAAGTTTAAAAAATACGTATATATATATATATTACTTTTATTAATGTTCACCTTATAAAAGGTCAAAGTGCTACTCAAGATTGAGGGTTGCTGATTGAAATTGTTTTATATGCTGTACAGTAAAATTTAAGAAGTGTAGTTTATGAGGTTATAGGTGAAAGATAACAGCTGGTCATAGGATTGTAGTGATTGAGAAAGCATCGTCACGCGTGTCTGTTTCCCAAAGCGGTATTCGGGAAGAAGCTGTTCGAGTGGAATTTCCTTCTTATTAATGGAATACGAAGGGAATGTTAACAGTTCCTCCCAGTGTACGTTGTAGGGTGAGTTGGTCGATTGATTTTGTTTGCCGGCATATCAAACTTTATGGGTTATTTCATGCCAAAATCTAAATATTTTGAACACAATTCTAAGCCTTCAACTGAATATACATTTAATACAATGGTATCCCTTCAACTAAATATATTGTTAACAAAATGTTATGCCTTCAACGAAATATATTTTTAATACAATCGCATGCCTTCAACTAAATATATCTTTAATACAATCGTATACCTTTGACTAAATATATATTTTAATAAAATTTTATGCCTTCAACTAAATATATTTTTAATACAATCGTATGCCTTCAGCTAAATATGCTTTTAATACAATTTTATGCCTTCAACTAAATATATTTTTATACAATCGTATGCCTTCAAGTAAATATATTGTTAATACAATTTTATGCCTTCAACTAAATATATTTTTATACAATCGTATGCCTTAAGACTAAATATATTTTAATACTATTGTAAGCCTTCAACGACGGATAAAATTTATCGTTGGTAAGTTTTTATATAATTATGTATTGCTGGTATTTTTACTATAAAAGTGTATTTTTATACTTTCATAGTGTTTTGATTGGCCGATTCACTATTTGCTCATAGCTGGGACCCTAACGGTTGCTACCACCCCAGGTCATGATGGACCTGTGAACAACAGCAATTAGGATGCGGCTTCATGCTACGCAAAACCTCCAATCTTCAGATCATAGGCTCCGCTGCCGGATGTAGTTTGTTGTTATACCCCGGATTTAGCTTTGGCGGTTAGAACTGGTCGAACTAACGACGCTTGCGACGCTGAGTCTTTTGGAAAACGGATTGTTGGGTGGAAAACAATTCATTATCCCCAAGGCCGGGTAGACTCTTTAGAACTCTATCAAGACTGAAAAGTGAGCACTAGACAGCCCCAAGTCCAGATATGGATCCAGTGTATACTAATCCGATATCTGACAAAGCAGTAGATTCCTATCTATAAGCATAGAATCAAATTTACACAAAATGGTCGATGAACGTTATAACATCACGACGGGCATATAATACGCTCTAGAGAATGTCATCAAATAGATTACCCGGGTCTTATTACACCAGAAGTCTCGATTCCATTAAAAAAAAAAATCTTGTTTAGAGTGTCCATGAATATTTGCGCTCAATAATTTTATATTTCTGCTTTTAGGAAAAAAAAATGTATTTATTCTCTTGATATTAATTTCGGTAAATTTGTTATGATTTCATTGTTTTATTTATTGCGGGGAAAGAATTGTCATTATATCCCGTTGGTGAAGTCAATATATTTGCACTTGCTCCTACCAAGCGGTCATCATCACAGATCTGAGCATGCGCAGTTTGCATACCAAATGAACCGAGATGTATCAACTCAAGGCCGTAAAGAATGTAATATTAGTAAACGCACGAAGTAGCACTGTCACGCACAGCCGGTTACAAAGATATACTCGCACGAACATAGAAACAATTGAGACACACACACATACACATGCTCCTATATTATAAAAAATGGTACATTCTCTGTTCGTCACACACTATCTTCATGTGACTTTGCCTGTGCAAACATAAGGTATGCGCATATGTCTGTGTCGTGCGTGACTTACATCTTCTTGTACAATTTAATGTATACGCAGTACACGCACACGTAACGCTTGCATAAAATGTAAGTGTGAAATAAGACACTAAAATAATTCATTGGCCTTCAGCCGAGACTGGATAACTCCTACCCGGGGCCGAACAATACAGCCAGATACAAAGATATATCTAGATACAAGAAGAAAAAGATACAGTTAGATACAAGAAGAAACATTACAGTTAGATATAGCTTAATACAAGAAGAAACATTACAGTTACATACAGCTAGATACAAGAAGAAACATTACAGTTAGATACAAGAAGAAACATTGCAGTTAGATATAGCTAGATACAAGAAAACATTACAATTAGATGCAAGAAGAAACATTACAGTTAGATACAGTTAGATACAGTTAGATACAAGAAGAAACATTACAGTTACAGTTAGATACAAGAAGAAACATTACAGTTACAGTTAGATACAAGAAGAAACATTACAGTTAGTTACAAGAAGAACCATTGCAGTTAGATACAGCTAGATACAAGAAAAAAAAAACATTACAGTTAGATACAAGAAGAAACATTACAGTTTGATACAGTTAGATACAAGAAGAAAAATTACTTTTAGATACAATTAGATACAAGAAGAAACATTACAGTTAAATACAGCTAGCTACAAGAAAAAACTTTACTGTTACAGTTAGATACAAAAGGAAACATTACAGTTAGATACTAGAAGAAACATTACAGTTAGATACAGTTAGATACAAGAAGAAACATTACAGTTAGATACAAAAAGAAACATTACAGTTAGATACAAGAAGAATCATTACAGTTAGATACAGCTAGACACAAGAAGAAAAACATAGAGTCAGATATAAGGAGAAAACATTTTTAAATCTTAAAAATAAATAAAATAAGTATAAGATTTATAATTCGGAATTTTCGGAAATTATTGCTTAATAAATAGAACTATTTGTTTTATATTTGTATTTTTAACTTTTAAAATTATTTTCAAGCCTGTAGTGTTTCAACAGAGATGGGAAGTTTGACACTGATATCCGATGCCACACTGAGATAGCGAAAGATGCCTTCCAAAAGCTAAGCAAAGTATTATGAAACCATATAGTGTCTTTAGAAACAAAGAAAACGGCGATAATCGCCTGACAGATGAAGAAGAGTGTTGATAAAACAGAAACGTGGTTCTACTGAAGTATGTTGAGAATATCACGGACCGAACATATGAGGAAAGGGAAACAAAAAGAATACTTATGTTTAACATCAGAAAAAGACAGTTGTAATTTCTAGGGCACATAATGAAGAAAGAGTGCTTGGAAAATTTGATATTCACAAGACAGATTGAACACATGAAAACCTACCTAGCGAACTTGAGTAAATCGATAGCAGAACATTAATAAGAAATATGCAATAACACTTAAGAACTGCAAAAGAGAGGAAATTGTGGAAAGCCATGATTGTAAACTAGCTAAAGGGAACCAGTGCACACACAAATAATACTATTGATATGTCAGTCACTGTAGACTGTAATGTATCATTGGAGATCCTCAAACACTATAAAAATACCAAGACCTTGTAACAGAAATCTCATAAATGTGGTACATGTGGCCATCAATAAACCCATTGATTAGAAAAGGTTCCGATAGATTCAGTGAAGGTATCTTTCGTAGCACAAGCTTAAAGAAATAAAAAAAAAATATATTTTACTAAAAATGTTCCCACCTTCCCAGGGGCTTTATCTATTTAAAATGTGTGTGATTTTACTTTTTAAAAAAATGCTCAGAGGAAAAATGTCATGAAGCCATTTCTGACCTTAGATCTCTGGTTGGGACCTGGAGAGAAATGTGTATACCACAAAAATAAGGGGAAAAAAAAAAATAATAATAATAATAATAATAATAATAATACTAATGGTAATAATAACAATAATAATAATAATAATAATAATAATAATAATAATAATAATAATAATAAGAAGAAGAAGAAGAAGAAGAAGAAGAAGAATTTAGTTGAAATATACCTGTACACACGTATATTCCCTCAAATTTTGGTTGACATTGAAATGAGTATTTATGTCGGCAGGGCTTATTACGCTTTCTGTCTGACAAGTGCCCTTGGATAACAGAAAAAAAAAGTATAAAAAATAAAATGTGCGACTTTTTGAAGTTTTTATTCTCTTGCATTTAAACTGAATATATATTTTTTTAATAACTGCTATATTTGAAAAGGTCCAGCTATTTAGCGATGCAAGGTGAACAGAACTATAAGTATAAAAAATAAATAAAAGACCGAATCACAATTTGGCATTGATACGCAAATTAAAATATTAATTTAAATCGGTCAAAGTCTTATAGCCAACGGCATAGAGATCTATAAAGATAACGATGACGTTTTTTTCATTATTTCGAATACATTTTTAATGACATGTCCGTTCAGAACATAAACAATCACATCTGTTCAAGGATTATCTTTTTTTAACATTAGTGAATTTTTATGGTGTGTAGGGAAGAATAGCTATGCGTTATTTAGTTGCTTTCTCCGAGGTTGTTTTTATTCAGAGTAGTCCTTCTCTTGACAGCCAAACAAGGCAAGATAATTCAATCAACCGTATTATTTAGTCATTAATTTGGAGGAGAATGAAATAAATTTATCATCCTTAGTTCCACTAGTTCTGACTTTCATGACTAAAACTCGTCTTGCCACACAAATTGTAGGGAACCACCGTCATTCCCTTCATATTCTAATAACTGTATATATATATATATATATATATATATATATATATATATATATATATATATATATATATATATATATATATATAATATGATAAAGTTAATTTGGTACTACGCATGGATAATTCCAGGGCGGATATTAATCCAGAGAGCTCAATGTAATAATCAGAGCAAGTAATAATTAATTAACAAATCGGAGACTTCAGAAAGCAATGGTAATATTTTATTTCAATAAAATTCGATGTTGCTTCGTCAGACTTTGCGGTTAAAACAGAATAATTGGATTTATTTAATATATATATATTATTTAATATATTTCCTGTTTATACGTTATTTTTATATATACAGTTTTTATAGATTTCTATTATTTTTATAGATTGCTATCGGAGAACTCATATTTTCTACGAAATTTCTCGAAAATTCAAACCGGTAAATGTAATTAATAATATTTAATTAAAGACAGCATTTACTGAAATAAATAGTATCTATAAAAATAACACGTAAACAAAATATATTAAAGAATTGTGTGCGTGTGTATATGATGAAATAGATTAACTATTTCATCATATACACACACACATACATATACAGTGTAACCCGGATATAAGAGACCCTTATATGAGAGAGATTTTCTCTGGTCCTAAATTAGAGCCTGTGTTAATGTATATAAAATAGACAAAACCCGGATATAAGAGACTTCTCCGGGCCCGACAACTCTTTTATATCCGGGTTACACTATATATATATATATATATATATATATATATATATATATATATATATATATATATATATATATATATATATATATATATATATGCACATTGTATATTTGGGCAGCCATCTTATTTTTAAGCTTATTTGGTCGATCCTCAGGAACTAGTTGTAAGTTCTAATCTCACTGGCTACTCTATACTGATAGGCTTGTTTCAAACTTAAGAAATAACAATTTTGGACATCTCGGCATGGTGTAATGGTTACTTAGTAAGCATTACACCATATATATATATATATATATATATATATATATATATTATATCTTAAGAACAGTATTGGGAAAATTGCATGAAAAGTCGAAAAAGTTTGCTCCTGACGTGTTTCGTCCTTCAGGACTTCATCGTAGTAGAAGTCCGATTAAGTGTTGAAGGACCAAACACCTCACAAGTAAACTTTTTCCACTTTGTCATACAATTTCTCTCTCTCACTCTCTTTCTCTCTCTCTCTCTATCTCTATCTATATATATATATATATATATATATATATATATATATATATATATATATATATATATCAGTATACGGAAGGATAGAGTTTGTGTATGTGAGGATTTGAGCGTGCAAGTGTCTGAATGTAATACAAATGACTGTATATGTATATGTGCAGGTCATTGCGTCTTTGGAGGCATGACGACGTATTCTCGGTGTGGGTAGTGTTTAGTTAATTGCAAGGTAGTGCATGTTGGTTGTAAGATAGATACGCTTTTTTCCCATGACATTGTTCGTAGCAGTGTCGACACCGCAAGGAGCGTGTGTTGGTATTTAAGCAGGAAATTCGATCAAGATACTCAGGCTCCGTATTGCGTTTGATGTGAACGTTGACAAGCAATGGACTAATACTTCGTGTTTATTCAATCACCATTCTCGCAAGGCACAAGTCCAGAACAAGAAGAAGGAGAAAAAGAAGGAGAAGAAAAAAAATGAATGAATGAATATAAATGAATAAATAAATATACAAAGAAATAAAGCATAAAAAAATAAATTATATATAAAAACTGAATAAGATAAGAAGTGCAAAAATTGAACTGCTTCAAAATGGCGGCCATCTTATTGTGCTCACGGCCAGATACTCACAGTCTGTTTTCTCTCTTTTAGCAATTCCAATATTGAAGCTCCGATCCACATGCCTATCTATCCCAAAGCTCAGTGTTCATTCCTTTCCAAGGAATGTGCGTCGTTTTGGTCCTCTATCTGACCTTCGATTTCTTTATCTCATTTTTTTTGCTATTTTTTATTTATTTTTGTTTTGATTTTTTTTGCTTATCAATCCACCCTATCTCTCTCTCTCTCTCTCTCTCTCTCTCGGAATCACTTGATCAGTCTCTTACTCGTTGGATATCTCTTTGCAATTTTATTTTTTTCTGTGCCATCGCAAAGGCAAGGCTATAAATGTCAACGGTACAGTACGAAGCTGCATGTTAAAGTTCACTGAATTAGAGTATCTTCATCGCTTTTGGGGGCAGCAGAGAGGAAGGAGTGTTGTGACAGACCGAGATGCAGTGCCGAATATATTCAGTTGCATATTCAGCGTAGCACGCACAACTCTTCGGAAGAATTTCTATCTATCTATCTATCTATCTATCTATCTATCTATCTATCTATCTATCTATCTATCTATCTATCTATCTACGACTGTTCATATCTATCTATCTATCTATCTATCTATCGAAGACTGTTCATTATCTATGTATCTATCTATCGAAGACTGTTCATTATCTCTGTATCTCTCTATCTATCGATCTATGTCGGTTTCTTCCTATCTATCATAGATCGTTCATTATCTATCTATCTATCTATCTATCTATCTATGTCGGTCTCTTTCTATTTATCATAGACTGTTCATTATCTATCTATCTATCTATCTATCTATCTTTCTATCTATCTATCTATCTATCTAAGACTGTTCATAATTATCTATCTATCGAAGACTTCATTATCTATCTATCTATCTATCTATCTATCTATCTATCTATCTATCTATCTATCTATCTATGTCGGTTTCTTCCTATCTATCATAGATCGTTCATTATCTATCTATCTATCTATCTATCTATCTATCTATCTATCTATCTAAGACTGTTCATAATTATCTATCTATCGAAGACTGTTCATTATCTATCTATCTATCTATCTATCTATGTCGGTCTCTTTCTATCTATCATAGACTGTTCATTATCTATCTATCTATCTATCTATCTATCTATCTATCTACTGTATCGTTATAGTAATTAGATGTCAATTTTAACTACGTTTTTATTTTCATAGTTAACCTAGTTGCCATTAATTCACTTAATGTTATTTAGCAATAACAGAGGATATGCTGAAATAGCTCTATTTCAGTATATTCCCTGATATATATATATATATATATATATATATATATATATATATATATATATATATATATATATATATATATATATATATATAGTCTCTATTTTAAGGCGACTATGCTACTTCCCATGCATCTTACAATGATTATTCCTCAAAGGGCATATTTTATTCATGTATTATTAAAATGGCGTCTTTCAGAGCAAAACTATTACAAATTTTTCGCTACTACACAAGTTCATTGAATGTTTGTTTAATTTAAACTTGTTTCTATTTTATTTTATTTTGTTTTATTTTGTTTTATTTAGATCTGAGGATGTATATTTGGCGACATTCTTTACAGTCCATTTTGTCGACTGCTGAGTCTATTTTGAAAGTAAATTGCTATCTTGTATTGTTAAAAAGTATTTCCGAGAATTTTTAACTGTTTTTTATATGGCGATACCAAAATCATTTCAAAGATTTCAACATGTCAAAGTAAAAACGTAAAAACGTAAAAACATACATACATACATATATATATATATATATATATATATATATATATATATATATATATATATATATATATATAGAAAATTAAAAGTCTTCGATATATAGATACATTTTTTTTCTTATTTATCCAATAATTCGCAGTTTTTAAGCACTTTGAATTATGCTTACCGACTTGCACATTCCAGATTCTTAAGGCCCGTAGACATAATTCACATACTTAAAAAATAGACATATAATCAATTTTTCTTAACCAATGCAGGTGCGTTGCGCACACCTATCCGTCATAGACCGGGCATGCGCGAAGAAATATGGCAGTGATGAAGCATTACGTTTGGTGTTGTCTGCTTTATGTGTTTAAGTTGGATTTGTCTATGGCCGCTTCAAGTCAGAGATATTACTGTGAGTGAAATCATCGTCAGTCACTGATTCCAGGTGCTCAGATCGGGAGGTTTGTGCCTTTGTGATAAGCACCACAGTGGCCGGCCACAGGTCCAGGATGATAAGGCACTGAATGCAACCAAAGACGGGAACAAAAACTAAACCATTTATGAGCTTGCCAAACGCTTCCAAGTTTCTGATGAAACAATCAGACTTGATATATGCTGCATAGGGAAGGCGTACAATTTGAGCAAGTGGAAACTCCACACACTATTGTATGGCAATAAGCAAAAATGATTGTTGGCCTGTTTCTTGTTGCTTTCTTGGCACAGTAACATACCATATTTGATTCAGTCCTCAGTAGTAAAGAAAAGTTGGTCCTGTATGAGACTCCCAAGCGTGTCAGATATTGTTTGTAACCACGTAACCCTTTGCCTCACACCACAAGACAACCTCTTCATCCACGCAAGATCATGGTCTGTATCTGGTGGACAAAACTACAAGTGGTGCACTATGAAATACTACCAATGTGCCAAGACATCACTGCGTACGTGTACTCGTAGCAGTTCGATCATATGAAAACAGAAAGAGGCAACATTAGTTAATCGCAAGTGAGTACTGTTCTCCCATGGTAATGCTAAGCCTCATGTAACGCGGGTGGCCAGGAATACCACACGGCGAATTGCCTGGGAGGCATTGTACCATCCATCTTACACTCCATACATAGGCCAACAGATTTTCACATCATCCATACCCTGGACAACCACATTCGCGGAAAATCTTTCGCAAATGGGACATACTTGTATCAGGCACACACTGACTACTTTGCATCTAAAGCATCTGGTTTTTAACTCCAGGGCATTTCGCAACTATCAAATGCAAAATTCAAACCATAAACGAAGTTTATCATTGTCGCTAGACTAAGATTATTGTGATTCAAAACTACATTGGTCAGGCAACGGCATCATTAAGTCGTAGAGAGATAAAAAACCTTATGTAAGGAAGCAGTTAACTGCACCCATAAGACACAGAAATGTATATATATAGTTTTCCCCCTTTTCTCTTTATATATATATATATATATATATATATATATATATATATATATATATATATATATATATATATATATACGATAAATCATTTCACCCCAAGTAAGAAAACAGAGGCAATAACACGCATGGGGATTACTGTAAAAAAAAAAAAAAGAACCGACAAGCAAAAAATAAGAAAATTTAAGATGATGAAATATAACGATTGACATTGCATTTCTGTTTTTGAACACCAAACTTGGCCAAGAAACCGGAAGAGATTTCCACAAGCGCGAAGTGCGAGAAAAGAAAATCTTTTACTGTTATATTTACTATATAATCTCTCTCTCCCTCCCTCTCTCTCTCTCTCTCTCTCTCTCTATATATATATATATATATATATATATATATATATATATATATATATATATGATAGATTTTTATTTCTTAATTCGACAGCTTTTTATTACTTAAACGTTATTTTTAGTAGATAAACTTACTCGAGGGCATAATTGTCTCTAATAAGATTTCTGAAATCTTCAGTCTGGTAGATAAAAATAAATAAATATACTGTTTAATAAATTAACGGGGCGTCTACTTAAATAAGACTATCCAATAAAAATAACGTTTTAATATATATATATATATATATATATATATATATATATATATATATATATATATATATATATATATATGCGTTTGTCTGTGTCACGGACTCATAGTAGAAATTTGATATGAAATTTTTTATATTTGTGATTATTGTACGATATTGAATTGTGTGAAATGAGAGGATATTCGAATATGGTAACAGTTCCTTTTGCAGCGTTAAGCTCATGATTTTCAAATATATATATATTTCCGGGTCAGCGCGTAAAAGTTCTCGAACGACGAAGCTCAAAAAAGGTATGTTTCGGTTATGTATTCAGATATGCGTGGGATAGAGATAAACTTATTTCAGCACACCTCATATCTATCTACCTACCTACCTATCTATCTATCACTGGATATAATAGGCGTTAGTATATATATATATATATATATATATATATATATATATATACACGTTTCATTAAATAATATAGACAAGTGCTGTCTATTTATTTTATGTAAATCTTTTTCGTAAGATCTGATAAGTTTAATAACATTATCGTTGAACGAAGAAAGAAATTCACAATATTGATCCATATTTTTTTTTATTAATACAATCTAAGCTTTCGGCTTACTTAATATACGGACAAGACAGTGATGATAGGCTGTCAATGTTTACATAGATGATTTCTAAGCAACGATAAACACGTGCATATAAGACGCTAGAAGCGAAAATCGCCCCGCATCTCATGACGTCACCCATGACCACATGAGTGAATTGGGGAAGTATGAAGTATTTAAAGCTGTTGGCTTCTCTTAACAATTATAGACATTTAAGAATATTTGTAAAGATGCCATAATTGATTTTGTTTAGGTTGGGTTTCAACTGTTTGATGTATAATGCTTCAAGGATATTTAGTTTTTGTCTATTGTTTTCATGTCGAAGTATAATTGTGTTTTCGAAAAGTATTTTACGGAATTGTGTATGCGGGCAGCCTAAAAGTTTTCATTCAAATGTAGTGTCAAGCGTCGTGAAAGCGAGTTTGTGGTGTGACCAACATAAGCTTAGATTGTATTAATAAATAAAATATGGATCAATATTGTGAATTTCTTTCTTCGTTCAACGATAATGTTATTAAACTTATCAGATTTTACGAAAAAAATTTACATAAAATAGACAACGCTTGTCTATATTATTTAATGAAAAGTGTATAAATGAAAAGATGCTGCCTAAATACACACACAACATATATATATATATATATATATATATATATATATATATATATATATGTGTGTGTGTGTGTTTGTGTGTGTGCCTGACTCTGTGTGTATGTGAGTGTGTGTATCTGTGTATTCTGTTTATACGTCATTTTTATAGATATAAATATTTAAGTAAATGCTCTGTTTATAATAAACTGTATTAATTATATTTACCGGCCAGAATGTCCGAGTAATTTCATAGAAAATAAGTGTCCACCTACCCGATTCGAACCTGTATCATACACATAATATATCTTTAAATATCTTCAAAAAATATCAAAATACAAGGGTCTTAAAATGGAAGCCTAAAAAATGTGGTACATGAAAACATCAATAATTCCAGTTGTATTTGTAACCACAGATTGACTGGAAAATGGTCTGATACATTGTACGAGAAAATGCAGCCCACACTTTACAAAGAGATTTTTCTATGGCTTCGTGTGCATCATTTTTTAAATTTCTATTTGCAGGCCTTGTATTTTTATAGTTTTTTGAAGACCTTTAAAGACACATTACAGTCTGCAGAGATTGTCATGTCAATTTGTTTTTGTACTCTCTGATCACAATGTAAGGGATTAGCTTTGTTTGTTTACTCTGTATTGTAAAGACCTATAAAATTGTTACATGTCCGATCTGTGTAACCAGGTGTGGGTAGTGATATATCAATTTCTTAGTTTCGTAAAAGTTGCAGATTTTCCCATACAGATATTGGCCCACTCTGTCATGACGGGTTTTATATTTAGTGAGTACCAATAATATGCAACCAAATACAAAATTGTCAATTGTTTCCGGATATTTATCACAGAAAGTGCATTTTGGGATAACACAATTTTTCAGTATGTACACTTGGCAATTAGAAATCCATCGTTTCTGTGTCCGGTCAATTGTATTTGCCTTTTTTATAAGTTTTTTTTTGCTGCTGCAGTATGTGTATTATAATTAACTTGCATTTCTTCACCTACTTGAAATTCTATTTTGAACCTATTGGATTTCTTTATTACTGAATACAGTTCTTTCATGATACTTAACACAAAGCATCATCCAGTTTTCTGTAGTTTCCAGGTATCTTTGAGGGTCGATTCTTGTAGTCTGTAAGACAGTTCTAGTTGAACTAATCCTCTGCCTCCTTCGGATCTGGACACATTCAAACGATCAACATGAGCGTCCGTGGATGCATGCGATAGCAATTGAGAATCTTTCTCGTTTTGGCGTCCATTTGCTTAATTTCAACTATGAACGAATTAAAGATGTTGAAACTGTATTGCACCACAAGGATAGAAAAGTTATTTATGGCTAATATTCTGTTTTACGAATTTAACTTGGTATTCAATACCGATACACGCATCTCTGGTATGCTTTTCTTACTTTCTCCTTTATTTGGGTATGTTGTATTCCGTCTTTTCGCTAATTCCAAGGTACCTATAAGCTTCTTCTAATTCCAGTTCCCTAATCTCTGTGACAAAATCTTGATCTATTAAGTGTATTTCTGAAATTCTTCCTTTCTTGAATGTCTCTTTTGCACATTTATCTAATCCGAAATCTATACCTATGTCGTCACAGAAACATTTTGCAGTATTTAGGAGACACTTGAACTCATTGCCGTATTTGCCAAAGTGTTTGAGATCATCCATATAAGGTGGGTAATTAAATACTTTCTTGTTTACTGTATATACATAGATATTATTGTTTAGTTTAGGGGATTAAGGACAAACAAAACAAAAGGGGTGATAGGCAGTCTCTTTGACAGTTTCCTTGTCAGATATTCAGGGTGTTGGAGCTGGCAGTGCCTTTGCTGAGGAGATCTTGTACATTTCCAAAGCTTTAAGGATCGAATAGTATGACACACTATCAAAGGCTTTACGATAATCAATCCCTCTGGACTGAAATTTCTACTTCTATTCCTGCAATTTTTCTGGATCTTTTTCTTTATCAATAGTTGATCTTTTCAACCATATGAACCTCTCCATCATCCCATCTGTTCCAAGGGAAGCGTGTTGTTTTTATCAAGAAAAGAGAAAGTACAGTTCAACGTGATCAATTTATAAATGATAGACATTGGCGTATAATTTTTCGTATCACCTGTTTTTAATAGAAGGTATGTAATACCTTCAGTGATCCATTCTGGGTTTTCATTGGGATTATTAATTAACACTGATAGAATTTGTGCAAATGTTTTATGGATTGAGGACAGATGATAGAGTCAAATATTGGGTGCCTTATCATTTCCTGGGTATTTCCATTTTGGCGATTTCGTTAGAGCTTGCCTAAATTTATTCTTGGTTATATTTTCTCATCATTGTAGTGGTTTATTATTCATTCTTTTTCTCGTTTGGTCCATCCTGCATTGGGATTGTATCCCTTTTGGGCTGTTCCAAATATTCTCCCAAAATTTTTGCACCTTTGTAAGACAGTTCTAGTTGAACTAATCCTTTGCCTCCTTCGGATCTGGACACATACAAACGATAAACATCAGCGTCCGTTGGCGGATTTTTGACTAACTGCTTTTCTAGTTTCTCTGTAAAATTTCTTGAGATTTATTATTATTATTATTATTATTATTATTATTATTATTATTATTATTTGAGGCATATATGAGGAAGGAAAGCTTGGAAAATCTAATACTCACGGGACAGATGGAGGGAAAGAGAGACAGAAGAAAACAACGCATAACATTACTAGAATAAATGGAACAGCGTTTACATGAAATAACTGAAAGACAAAGCTTATAAAGAGCTACAAGAGACAGAAAGTTGTGGAGAGACATGACTTAACCTCGTATATATATATATATATATATATATATATATATATATATATATATATATATATATATAGTTCAATTGTCTGAAATCGTCTGAAGATACAAAAAGCTTGAAATCAAGTTAGTGGAATCGGCTCTTCTCCTATTTTTTATACTTAAAATCTCTACATGTTAATTATTTTTTTATACATACATACACACATATATATATATATATATATATATATATATATATATATATATATATATATATAATAGATGGTTGATATTTTAGGTATTTTAAACAACCTTATGTTTAGGGAATATTTTTCTCTATAACTTAAAAATATATATGATGGTTTCCTAAGCGTAGTTTAAATGAGGCAGAAGGCCGAATGTATGGGGTAGCTACTTACAAATATATATAAGCATATGAAAATTGATTGGCCTGAAGAATTAAGAAACACACAGGCATATGCGGAAAAAATAAACCGCCCCCTAGGCGCAGTATGTCAGCCACTTCCTAAACTGATAGAAGATGGTAAATATAACAATGGACAAGATTGGAAAGATTAGAATGTTTTAGATCTTCACATACCACCATTTTCATTCTGCCACGTCGGCACCAGGAAAACGGACGCATTTGCACATTGAGATAGAATGCGCAAAAGTATGGTTCATAGAGGAAAAGAGAGATAGTGCGTGTGAACATATCTTTACGTCTGAGTGTGGAAATTTGCATGGGTTAAAAAAAATAAAGAATAGAAAAAGCCTCTTATATTCGTCGAAATATATAAACGCGTGCCACACCCTCAAATACCACAACCCAACAATCTTGCAACGGAGTTCTTTCTTCCTGGGGGGGCTGATATATTACTTTGGTATTTCGTATCCTCTTTTGCAGAGCGAATAATGTGTATATGCGGTTCGCTTGATTCCGCCAGCGAATGTCTTCGTCTTAAAAGGCTGAGCGTCGATAAACAGCATTTATTAAGCCAAGGCTATGCAATTAATTGCAGCGATTCAACGATGAGGTCTTTTTTTTTTATTACCAATAGCGTGGACGAAGCATAAACAATAGAATATAATTAGGAAATCACTTCGCCTGGAGAAATAAAGTTAATTTTCACAAAGAACTAGAGAAGAACAAGTTGAAAAAGAAGTTGAAAATTTTAGGAAATGGTGTATGGCGATCTAGTTCGGGTGATATCATGACAATTTCGTAGACATAATGATGTATTGGGTGGGAAGTATGCAGACTTTGAAGAAATAATTTAGGGTAAAAAAAAAAGCCTGTTTGAGGGAATCTTAGAAAAGATAAAACGTGTGAAACTAAAAGGAAGCCTCGAGGAGGAAGTTTTGAGAAAAGGAGTAAGTTAAGAAAGGAGAGAGTGAGAAGAAAGAGAAACGATCAGAAGATAGAAACAGGTCGATGAATTAAAGAAAGGGAGAGATTTAGTTGGAGAATGAGAAGAAAGACGGAAGAGGTAAGTTTGGCAAATGTCAGAGGTAAAAGAGAGTGAGTAAAAAAGAAAGTTATGAAGGAAGGAGCAGGTAAGAATTGGAAGAAACGAGAGGAAGGTAAAAGCATGTTCTATGAATGAAAGAAAAGGAGAGATTTAGTTCGAGAATGAGAAAAGAAAAGTTAGAGATAAGTTTGGCAAATTTTAGAGGTAAAAGAGAGCGACGAAGTGGAAGAAAAATTGAGAAAGAAAAAAATGGTCCAGAGATTGCTAGGAATAAATAAGTACGGAGTAGTTTGATAAGAAATGAAAGAAGGGGAAAAAGAGTTTAATGCGAAAAAAAGAAGAAAAATGGCACACTGATGAAACACGTTGAACAACAGGAAGAAAAAAAAGAATACGTAGGTAAGGCATTAAGCACTTATTGCAATAGTAAAAAGAAACATACAACAAATACCTATCTTGTAACATAATCCTATTCGTTTCATACACATAATCCTTGAGTTAGGTTATTTTCGCAGCACATGTTCTTGTAAATATGTCTTATTCAATAGTACAGACATTTTATGTCTATTAAATTTATGAATCATTTTTTAAAAACATGTTTGGAATTAAAGAAATTTGGGATAATTTTTATATATACGACAGTCATATTTTCAAAACCTTATTAGAGAAACGATCAATACATATAAAAGGCATAACATATTTATTTTCTTTTAAATTGCGCATATAATGCTTTATATATGATAAAAAAAAATCGGGTGGGGTCTTTTTCAATTAAAGCATTATAGTACATTGGAGTGATATGGCAATTAAAATTATTATTTCTGTAATTTTTAAAGATAACAGGGATATTATTATTATTATTATTATTATTAATATATCGTTGCGAGCGATATAATGTTCGTAATTTATTCAATTATATATATATATATATATATATATATATAGGGAAAATGTTATAGTTGTTCCTACGACAGAAAAATGTATATTTTAAAAAGAGAGAAACGCAAACGTTTTTGCAGAAAGTTCAAGGCATACTAACCAATACACAAAACGAACAATTAGACGTTAAAAGAACATAAGGAAAATTTATTCCTTTTAGAAATTAATTTCTTTTAAAAATTAATTCCTTTGATTTGCCTGAAGAAGATCACGAGACCGGAAACACCTGTAGCAGAAATATGAAGAATAAACTATAATATATATACTAAAAAAAATACACATTATTATCAAAAACGTGTGTGGTTTCTCTCTTTTTCAATATATATATATATATATATATATATATATATATATATATATATATATATATATATATATATATATATATATATATAATTGTGTATTTGGCAAGCAATCCAAGTTTTATCAAAGACGACTAATAAGGTATTGTGATTGAGAGTTTTATTTAATTTTTATTTTATTTGTATAAGTGTTATCTTATCTGGACATAAAGTGTGTAAAGATTTTTCCAAATTTATATATATGTGAGCGCTTTCCGTTGTTCTGTTAGCCATTATCAGGGATGTATTTTTTTAATTTTTAAATGAATGTTTATGTTTCGATATACGTTTCTAGAGTGATGGGAATGTTTTTCTTTTCTTTTCCAAACACAATCAACACATTGTGGCCGTAGACTCGTTGTCTTCAGCTTTATCTCTTATCCAAGAATTTATTTCCTTCTTTTCTGATCGCTTCTTTTATGATAACGGTGTTGATGAATAAATTCGCCGCCAATATGCAAGTTCCGAATCTCCCAGCTTCACCATAATCTGATCCTATCATAAATTCCCTAACGCTGTTTGGTTGGAAGTGAAAAGGTTATCAGATAGGAAGGAAGTGCCTATGGCGGGAATTTGATTAAGGTGAACCTCAACTTGCCAAGAATTGACCGCACACTTGATTTTATGACCTTCTTCTTCGCCACATATGGAATGCGACACGTTGAATCCAGTTATGTTACTGCAACAACTGTCGCTGACTTATAATTTTCAGTGGCGCCATCAGTAGCATGTCCCTCCTTCGTAGCCTTCTTCATCCGCCGGTTCAACCGTTGAGATCTGTTGTAATCGTTAACTGCTTGTTCCACGGTTGAGGACTTTGGGGTTGGTCGCATTTAGTCTAGGTCTTGAACTTTTGACTTTGCCGCCAAGGATGCTCCTATCAGGCGTTTAGAAGTCCCGATATCATTGCTCTCAGAGTCATTGAACCACGCAAGTACAACCACCCCCACCACCATCACAACAACAACAAAGAGCGACTATCAGAATTTTGTACATAGAGTATTGAGTATGTAGTTGTAAACTAACAAATACGTTTTTTTTTTATTACAAGACTACATAAAGGACATTGAGCTCTGTCAAGACGGGAAAGTGTGCACTGACGTGATTCACAACAGATAAGGCCGTAATCTTTTATTTTGGTCAGCATGTTGATTTGCGAACGTTTTGTGTGAGGGTCAAAAATTTACTTAAAAGTTGTTGTTGTTGTAGTTGTTAGACACATTTTGTTCTTTAAATATGGATTTTATAAATGTTGGTGATATAATAAATTGTGCTTAACGTGTTTTTGTAGATGCTAAAATATTTATCGGAACTCCCACGAAGTATTACTTGCGTAAAGAATTATGTTCTTTATTTTTATTTATGGTGTCATTTATAAAATCAAAATTATGGGCAGTTTTGTTCCTGTTTCACGAGCGAGTTTGTCCCAATATAGATCACTGTGAGGTTTGTAGATTTAGGCTTCCCGGATGTTTCACCAATTAACCTTTCCTACATTGTAGGCATTTTATTTCATAAAACACAGCATATGAAAGAATATATATAACAGACTATTTATTCGCCTCTGTTGACAAATATATATATATATATAGCAGTTGAAAAATATGAATAAAGACTTGAAAGATATATCTATCTATCATAGATCGTTCATTATCTATCTATCTATCTATCTATCTATCTATCTATGTCGGTCTCTTTCTATTTATCATAGACTGTTCATTATCTATCTATCTATCTATCTATCTATCTATCTATCTATCTAAGACTGTTCATAATTATCTATCTATCGAAGACTGTCCATTATCTATCTATCTATCTATCTATCTATGTCGGTCTCTTTCTATCTATCATAGACTGTTCATTATCTATCTATCTATCTATGTCGGTCTCTTTCTATCTATCATAGACTGTTCATTATCTATCTATCTATCTATCTATCTATCTACTGTATCGTTATAGTAATTAGATGTCAATTTTAACTACGTTTTTATTTTCATAGATAACCTAGTTGCCATTAATTCACTTAATGTTATTTAGCAATAACAGAGGATATACTGAAATAGCTCTATTTCAGTATATTCCCTGATATATATATATATATATATATATATATATATATATATATATATATATATATATATATATATATATTCGAGTAAAATGTTGCCTCCTTGGTATTATAACTAGGTTCTCTATATTTGTGACATTATGCCAAACGAAGGTAAGCTTAATACAAATGCCGTCTGGTGGTGAGTTAATGGTTACCAAGACTAATTACGATTGCCACTACTTCTAAGTAATGTCCTTACAACCATATTTGCCCACATGTAACCGAATAAAATAATCAAAGTTCTGACACCCGTCTACAAAATCTGTTTCACTCTGCACTTCTCAAAAATTCAACTCCCTCTTTCTAATTCTAAGTTGGTTCTTTGAGTCGGGCAAGACGTTTTTTCGTTGCAGAATGTCTTTTACTCATTCCTAAGTCTACCATTCGCCCATGCTAAAAACATTGCTTCCGCATATGGTCCGGTGCTCTTGCTATATATTTAGAGATTCTTGATAAAACCCAAAGAAGAATCCGCAATATTACTGGTCCTGGCCTAGCGTCTCAGCTTCAGTCACATTCCTACCGCTTCTCTGTACCTTTTTTTAATAATTACTTTCATGGTAATTGCCCGGATGAGCTCTTCGCGATGGTACCTAGACTTTATGAACTAAAGAGTACTGCGCAATACTAGATTGGCAACAAGGACTCATCCATTTAAATTTGAAGTGGTTAGATGTAACAGTCAGTACCATACTAACAGTTTCTTTTCTTACTTGTAGAAATCTCTTCCGGTTCCATTCTTTCCAGTTTGGTCTTCAAAAATGTAAATACAATGTGAGTGTTCATCTTCTGTCTTCGTGATTACTCTTCCGATGTCCTCGTTTCCTAGTAATGCCTCTGGTTGCTAATTTTTTCACACACATTAACCCTTTGTGTCTTTGTTGCTTTACTGCCTTGCTTGAGGTAAATTCGATTAAAATACTTACATCTTTTTTGTTTCGATTATCTTTAAAACTACTTCATTGTTCAAATGTTCCCTCTTTGGTATTCCTAATAAGCGTAGTTTAGAAAATCGCCATTAGAAATGTGTCACAAAGGAGAACGTATGTGGCATCCAGTGAGGATCGAAATCACTAATTAGTTGTAATTATTCTAACGAGAGGAACTGGCTAATCATTGCACCGCGTAGAAATCCCCTATGTTATTCTCAGTGTGTGTTCCATATTTGTATTTATATTTGTGACATTTTACTAACGTAAGCTACCCTTAATTAAAATGGCACTGCATTGTGGGAAAATGATTAACGATCTTAGCTTGCTTGGCTATTTCTCCTGAATAGTGCATTCGATCTTAACTGGTTGTTCCACACATAATATGATATTTAAACAAACAGTTAACAAATCTTCTCGTTTTTTTTTTAAATCCTCACAAAATTTTGTATTGTTGAAGTTATCGCTAACATTTTTGTCGAGATTTACAAACTCTGTGTTTCGTTCAATTCGCAGTTGATGAAATTTGAATAAGCTGAATTATTTGGAAAAAAATTCATTAAGACGGATTATTTATAAGGATGTTTCATTAAGACGGATCAAAGTCAGCAGTAAATGAATCAGTATTGATTAAAATGTATTTATTTCTCTATTGGATCATGTTATTTAAATCATGGCATTTTTGCGTGAAAAATAATATCGCCCAGATGTCCGCCAAATCTGAAAGTAAAAGAAAAAAATCAAACTTTATTCACATTTAAAATTGGTCCAAGTTATTTGAACACCCTTTACTTTTACACACCCTAGTGAAACCAACTTTTCTTTATACCCCTTATCGGTCAATGTATGACTTCTTTAGAGGATTTGATGGACTAGTCATTACAGAATGTTATAGTTGGATAGAAATGAAAATCAGTACTGTTTTTTGATGGGATGTTAATGTTAGTGGCCGCTTTTTATGTTAAAAATCTTCTAGTTTGCGTCGCTTGATTTTCAAATCCGGATTTTCCTTTTGCTCTCTAATGCATTTTACTTGCAATAAAAACTCGCTTAACTGTCTTCAACTCCGCCAACATTTGGCATTTCCCGAGAATCAATTGGGAAAGGGCGTTTCTTTAATAAGCGTTCTTCAAACTCTCCTAATTTACGGGAAGACCTCGGTTTCCTCACGTCCGTGAAGCGTACGACTCTTGAAACAACTGAACAAGAATCATGAAGACATCGGCATAGCAAACACCATTAAAAAAAACATACAAAAGAAACATAAAAAAAATAAAAACAGAAAAGAAAACGGGAGCCTAATTGCTAAAACTTAATTTGTATCTTGTTTTTTCTGTTTCTCATCGGCAGACTATATAATTAAGAGATTTGTATTCTTGCATGTCAGAGAACGTTCAATTAATTGCAATTTTTTTTTTCTTTGAAATGATTTTTCGAACATGGAAGAATTTTCTCTTGTTATTGTGGTTGTTGTTGCTTGAAGCTTTTTAGTTTTCTGGTGATTACGTCATACTTTTTTCATTCCTTCTTTTATTTAAGTAGCCATGTACATACGAATCATCTGAATAATTTAATGTACACAGAATCATGTGTACTAATGCGAGTGACTACACATTCGTGTTTTTTTTTTCTTAGTGAATCTGAATTTGTGTCTATTAATATAATATAGAGAGCCAGAAAGCCAGAGACAGGCGTGTATATTGTTATGGTAATATTAGCCGTTTTTTTCCTTTTCTTTTTAATCAGTTCACCCGAGGAAAGGCGATAATGCTACTAAGATACAAGGGGTTACTGAAAGTGAAAGAGAATGAAAAGACCCTAGAAGGAACCGAAAACCCAATCTAAACAGGGATAAACCTCTACGGTTGTTCAAAAGAGTTGTGAGGAGGGTGAATCGGATGAGAAGAGAACCTACGGAAATATTTGGCATTCATTGACCAAGCAGCAAGTGTATAGAATTATTTATAATTTCAAAGTTTTATTTTAACTATTCCGTATTTAATATCTCTTCTTTTCATTCATCAGTCTGGGTAAGAATAGGCTGTACCCTATTATTATTATTATTATTTTTATTTTCTTTGCTTTCTGGCGTTTACACATTTCTTTCCGGGTCCCAGCCAGGGACCTAAGGTTAGAAATGGCATCATGACACTTTTCACTGACAAAAAAAAAAAAAAAATAATTACACAGATAGAGCCCTTCGTAAAGTGTGGGCTGTACTTGTCAGAACAACTTTTTGTATCTCCTTGAGGCATGGGCTTCCAGGAATCCCTGCAATTAGTCTACTGAAATCTTTTCCAACCAGTCCTAGGGCTCCAACTACAACAGGGATTGTTGATGTTCCCATATGCCACATTTTCGAGACCTCTATTTCAAGGTCCTTGTATTTTGACAGCTTTTTGAATATCTTCAAAGATACATTGCAGTCAGCAGGGACTGCCATATCAATAAGGAGGCACCGTTTTTGTTTGTGGTCTTTAATAACAATATCTGGGCGGTTGGCCTTGATTGTTCTGTCAGTGTGAATTGTGTAGTCCCATAGAATTGTAACAGGTCCTATCTCCGTAACCGGGTCTGGGTGGTGTTGGTACCAGTTTCTTTCAGTTTCCTTCCCGTAGAAGTTGCAGATTTTCCAGTGCAGATATTGGCCCACTCTATCATGTCGGGTTTTATATTCAGTGGGTGCCAACATCGTGCAACCTGATACAAGATGATCAATCGTTTCTGGATATTTATCACAGAATCTGCATTTTGGGCTGACACAATATTTTAGTATATGTGCTTGATAATTCCTAGTTAGCAAGCATTGGTCCTGCGCAGCAAGGATAAAACCTTCAGTTTCCGCTTTCAACCCTGCCCTGCGTAACCACTGATGGGTACGGGTTTTGTCTACATCAGCTTGGTTGATACGGGCAGAGTATTGGCCATGAAGCGGTTTATCTTGCCATCCCTTCTGTATCTGGTCGGTTGCATTCGTCTTTGCTGTCTTTTTCAAGTATTTTGCAGTTTCAGCCGGTGTATTGTGCTGTAGTTGCATCTCTACGCCCATTTGAAGCTCCAGTTTGAATTTGTTGGCTTCTTTCATTACGGAGTAAAGACGCTTACTACTTTCATGTTCCTTGACGCATACCATCATCCAGTCTTCTGTAGTTTCCAAGTATTTTTGGAGGCCAATTGTTGTAGTTTTGTAGGACAGTTCTAGTTGAACTAATTCTCTGCCTCCTTCGGATCTGGGCACATACAGACGATCAACATCAGCTTTGGGATGATGCATGCGATAGCAAGTGAGAAGCTTTCTCGTTTTGGCGTCCATTCGCTTAATTTCAGCTATGGTCCAGTTAAGGACATTAAAGCTGTAATGCACCACTGGGACAGCCAATGTGTTTATAGCTGATATTCTATTTTTTGAGTTTAGTTCAGTATTTAGTATCAGACGTACACGTCTGTAGTACTCTTTTCTTATTTTTTCTTTCATTTGGGGGTGTTGTATGCCATCTCCTTCGCTAATTCCTAGGTACTTATAAGCTTCTTCATGCTCCAATTCCCTAATCTTTGTGACAAAATCTAAATCTATTGAGGGTGTTTCTATAATTCTACCTTTCTTGAATGTTCTTGAATGTTGAATGTTACTTTTGCATTATTATTATTATTATTATTATTATTATTATTATTATTATTATTATTATTATCCTTTGATTTCTGATGTGTAAACATCACTTTTTGGGTCCTGCCCAGAGACGTAAGGTTAGAAATGGCATCATGACATTTTTCGCTGACCAATTAAAAACAAACAAACAAAAAAAAAAAAAAAAAAAAAACGCAAACATATTTTACATAGATAAACCCCCTCGTAAAGTGTGGGTTTTACTCGTGAGAACAAATTTTTGTATTTCTTTAAGGATTGGACTTTCAGGAATTTTTTCACTTACTCTACAGGAATCTTTTCCAACCAATCCGAGGGCTCCAACTACAACAGGGATTGTTAATGTTCCCATCTCCCACATTTTTGAGATTTCGATTTCAAGGTCCTTGTATTTTGATAGCTTTTTGAAGATCGTCAAAGACACATTTCAGTATGCAGGGACTATCATATCAATGAGGAGACTCTTTTTTGTTTGCGGTCTCTGTGTCTGGGTGGTTAGCTTTGATTGTTCTGTCTGTGTGCATTGTGTAGTCCCATAAATTTGTAACAGGCCCTATCTCTGTAATCGGGACTGGGTGGTGTGCATACCAATTTCTTTCAGTTTCCTTCCCGTAGAAGTTGAAAATTTTTCAGTGCAGATATTGGCCCACTCGGTCGTGCCGGGTTTTATATTCAGTGTGTGCCATTACCGTGCAACATGATACAAGATGATCAATTGCTTCTTGATATTTATCAGAGAATCTGAATTTTGGGCTAAGACAATATTTTAGTATGTTGGCTTGATAATTTCTATTAGGTTGGTGCAAAATGTCGTTTTCTCACATATGTTACTATGTGAGAAAACGACATTATTTTTGCACCAACCTAATAGTTAATAGGCATTGGTCCTGTGCAGCAAGGATAAAAACCTTCCGTTTCAGCTTTTAACCCTGCACTACGTAGCCACTGTTGAGTTCGGGGTTTGTCTACATCAGCTTGTTTGGTATGGACAGAGAATTGGCCATGAAGCGGTTTATCTTGCCATTGTTTCTGTATCTGCTCGATTGCATTTGTTTTTGCTTTCTTTTTTTATATATTTTGCAGCTTCAGTCTGTGTATTATTATTATTATTATTATTATTATTATTATTATTTTGAGAATAACTAGCAGCATTCTTTCACAATATTGAAAAACCTTCGTCAGCATGCAAACTAACTTTTGTGATGCTGTCATTTGGATAGCTTTTTATTCTTTTACATATTTTTAGGTTTATATATTTTTATCCCCCCCTCTGCTATTTCTGTTGAGGTTGTTCAGAACTGTACTACTATACTAACAGTAATCTTCACATGTGTTATTTCCATGTTCCACAATATTTCCACTTCACTCAAAACTGTGTTTTCTCTCTCTTAAGCTGTTCACTTACGTTTAATAATAACCTGGGGTCTTTTGGTCCTGGGAATGCTACTATTTAACAAGCCTTTTTCTTTACGATGACTGGCAATAATTTAATGAATGGATGAGAATTTACTTGAGAATTTAATGTCCTCATTCTAAAAATCAGATTCTGATTAAGGCATACAGAGATGGTTTGCGTGAACATACTCCATTGTTTTATGATTGTTAGCTCATCATGCTACATTTGGTTATTGTGTTGGTGTCGCTGATTGAAGCAGTCAATAGAAATTTTATTCTAGAGGAATGGTGTCAAGAACCTTTTGGGAAACCCTCGAAGAATAAATGATGGTATTTTTCTGGAGGTACACAATCTTGTTCCCGATTCCACTTTTCCCTAAGCATTCATTCAAGTATCATGTTCCAAGTGCTCCCAGTAATAAAGGAATTACTCCGACAGCTATATTCCATAATATATTCAAATAATCCAGCAAAATCCTATTATTTTTCAATTTTTTTTCAGTTATTTACCGTCCACTATAGTCCGGAAGAGATTATTATTATTAATTTTATTTGTTTGCTTTCTAGCGTTTACACATTTCTTTCCGGGTCCCACCCAGAGACCTAAGGTTAGAAATGGCATCATGACACTTTTCACTGACAAAAAAAAAAAATTAAAAAAATAAAAAATAAAAAAAAATTAAAAAAATTAAAAAAAATTAAATTAAAATTACATAGATAGAGCCCTATTATTATTATTATTATTATTATTATTATTATTATTGTTGTTGTTGTTGTTATTGTTGTTTTATTTCCTTTTGTTTCTGGTGTATCCTCATTTCTTTTCGGGTCATGATGCTATTTCTGACCTTAGGTCAGGAATGGCATCATGACCTTTTCCACTGAGCAGTTTTGGAAAAAAAAAGTTGCACATATTTTACATAGATAAAGCATTTCGTATGGTGTGGGCTGTACTTGTGAGTACAATTTTTTTTATATTTCTTTAAGACATGGCCTACCAGGGATTCATTCACTGAATCTATTGGAGTCTTTTCCAATCAATCCAAGGGCTCCAACTTGAATTGCTATTGTCATTATTATTATTATTATTACTATTATTATTATTATTATTATTATTATTATTATTATTGTCATTACATTTTCTTTGATTTCTGATGTATATTCATTTCTTTCTGGGTCCCAACCAGATACCTAATGTCAAAAAGGACGTCATGGCATTTTTCACGGCATAATATTTTAAAAAGGAAATCTCTAAGAACACACACTTTTACATAGATAAAGCCACTCGTAAGGCGTGTGCTGTAATTGCTAATACAATTTATTATTATTATTATTATTATCATTTTTATTTTCTTTGCTTTCTGGCGTTTACACATTTCTTTCCGGGTCCCACCCAGGGACCTAAGGTTAGAAATGGCATCATGACACTTTTCACTGACAAAAAAAAAAAAATAATAATTACATAGATAGAGCCCTTCGTAAAGTGTGGGCTGTACTTGTCAGAACAATTTTTTGTATCTCCTTGAGGCATGGGCTTCCAGGTATCCCTGCAATTAGTCTACTGCAATTTTTTCCAACCAGTCCTAGGGCTCCAACTACAACAGGGATTGTTGATGTTCCCATATGCCACATTTTCGAGACCTCTATTTCAAGGTCCTTGTATTTTGACAGCTTTTTGAATATCTTCAAAGATACATTGCAGTCAGCAGGGACTGCCATATCAATAAGGAGACACCGTTTTTGTTTGTGGTCTTTAATAACAATATCTGGGCGGTTGGCCTTGATTGTTCTGTCAGTGTGAATTGTGTAGTCCCATAGAATTGTAACAGGTCCTATCTCCGTAACCGGGTCTGGGTGGTGTTGGTACCAGTTTCTTTCAGTTTCCTTCCCGTAGAAGTTGCAGATTTTCCAGTGCAGATATTGGCCCACTCTATCATGTCGGGTTTTATATTCAGTGGGTGCCAACATCGTGCAACCTGATACAAGATGATCAATCGTTTCTGGATATTTATCACAGAATCTGCATTTTGGGCTGACACAATATTTTAGTATATGTGCTTGATAATTCCTAGTTAGCAAGCATTGGTCCTGTGCAGCAAGGATAAAACCTTCAGTTTCCGCTTTCAACCCTGCACTGCGTAGCCACTGATGGGTACGGGTTTTGTCTACATCAGCTTGTTTGATACGGGCAGAGTATTGGCCATGAAGCGGTTTATCTTGCCATCGCTTCTGTATTCTGGTCGGTTGCATTCGTCTTTGCTGTCTTTTTCAAGTATTTTGCAGTTTCAGCCGGTGTATTGTGCTGTAGTTGCATCTCTACGCCCATTTGAAGCTCCAGTTTGAATTTGTTGGCTTCTTTCATTACGGAGTAAAGACGCTTACTACTTTCATGTTCCTTGACGCATACCATCATCCAGTCTTCTGTAGTTTCCAAGTATTTTTGGAGGTCAATTGTTGTAGTTTTGTAGGATATTTCTAGTTGAAATAATCCTCTGCCTCCTTCGGATCTGGGCACATACAGATGATCAACATCAGCTTTGGGATGATGCATGCAATAGCAAGTTATTATTATTATTATTATTATTATTATTATTATTATTATTATTATTATTCTTTTGGTTTAATACATCTCATTACCAGAGTATCAGCCTAGATCTGGAATAAGGCCAAACAAGAAATATATACATTATCCTTGCACAAAATCTGATGTTATGTTCTATTTAATTGTTATAATTGTTTATAATTTTGGCGTCAAGGTTCTTAAATTTCGTCGATTTTCGTGGATTGTCACAGTGATGGATACTTAATAAAAAAAACTGATAAAAACAAAAGCATAAAGAAACTGAATGAAATCGGCTCGACTGCAAGTCTAGGTACTTCTACAAAAATAAATAATTTTTAAAAATTTTTTCTAGGGGACGAAACACATTATACATAAATTTTTCCACTTTGCCATTCATTTGCCTAATAAACTTTTTAAATTAATAATAATCTCCTGAGTGGATGAGCAGTTCCGCACGATACAGTTTATTTTTATATATCTTGTAAACATTGTCAAAGCAAGTTTAAAAATGCCACTTTTTTTTTAAGTTAAATTTCAAAATAATATGACAAAATAAATATAAATATTTTGAAATTTAACTTGAAAAAAATGTGGCATTTTTAAACTTGTTATGTCTATAAGAATAATGTGAGCTTTGGGTATCAAGAGATGTATTAACGTCAAAAAACGACATTATAACGTCATTATTTTTGCACCAACCTAATAATTACAATATCAGTGACAAAATCCCTGCATGACAATGTTTACGAGATGTCAAAGCACTTAGTATTTTTTTTAATAATATGACAAAATAAATATAAACATTTTGAAATTCAACTTGAAAAATCATTTGATCTGATGTTATTGCCATATCTAAGGGAAGACAATTTTTTATTTGTATTTTTTAATCACTATGTCCGTTTTATTATGACAGTACTATTCAGTATGAATGATAATATCTCATGATTTCTATATCTGTATCAGGATGAGGTCCGCATGATTTTCCAGCATGTGATGCATTGTAAACATGGTATATCTACCAGTGAACATACTGTCCAATCTAATTATGCTGACCTTTTCCTTCCTTCTGCATCAAGACTGAACAGCCACGCTCTTAGTTGTTATTAATGACAATATGTTGTTCACATAATCTACATATCGTGTCTGCACAGGTCTTTCTAATATTTGCATGTTAATTCCGGTTCGGTCATCATATGAACATGGGTTGAAAATTTCATCACCTGACTCAGAAGGAGTTAACCAGTTTCGATTAGTTCTTAGATACAAGTTGGGAACACTGGATAGTGTAAGCAATCTCTTACAATCAGAAATATGCTACCGCATAAAGTGTTGATAATCCGTAAAACATATCGATCAATCAATGTGTACTCTTCACAGCTGTTTTCAACAATGTAGGCGTATGGATTATTTAAACACTTTATATGCTGTAACTATTCGTCACTATCCTAAATATTTAATATCAGATACTTTTTAAAGCATTTCACGCAAGGCGGGAATGCCACTAACAATCAGGGTGTTACAGAAAGTGAAAGTGAGGGAAAAGACTGTATGTATGGGGATTGAGAAATAGATAAAGGAAGAACGGGGATTGAGGTAACAGAAAATGGTCATTAACGTTGCATTTAATTTTTTTAAGATTGTAATTATCAGGGAAGCAAGTATGAGGAAGGGAGTTCCAATGTCGGATAGTGCGAGAAAAGAAACTGCTGGCGTAGAAGTGACGGTTGCATTTAGCTATTTCAACAGTAAAAATGTGGAACTTAGATGACAATCTAGTAGCATGCTTATATTCATGTAACCAGGGCATCAGGAAAGATAGCATCATCAGAACAGTTGCCATAAAAAAATATTTGTAGAAAAGACAGACGAAAGCCATGTCACGTCGGTGAGAAAGTGACTGGAGTTGAAATGCAAGGGTCAGGATCGATTAAATTGCAGACCCTTCTTTGGATTTTGTCGAGAACCTCGAGATAAACAACAGGGGTAAAAGCCCAGATATGGTAAGAATATTCAATTCATGGACGAATGGTAGATTTGCAGATGTGTAAGATGGACTCTGGCGATAAAAAAAACAAAAACATCTGGCACGACACAGTGAACCGACTTCCGTTGCAGAAGATGCAGCTATCGATTCAATATAGTTATTCCACCTCTGGTCATAGAAAAACGTGAGGCCAAGAAGGCGCTGTGAGACACGAAGTATCAACCATGCTGATGGCGGCCAGGAAAGTTTCTTTGTGGCAGTTAATTGATAGCAGTTTAGTTTTGGAGGCATTAAAATTTATAAGCAATTTACTGGTCTAGTTAACTACTGATTGGTGATCCTTTTCAAGCGCAGCCGTCAGGTTTACTTTGTCAGCGCTGCCGGGTTTGCTATTGAGTTAGAAGTAAATGGTAATGTCATCTGTATAGATGCCTATTTAAGAGCAGATGACATCAGAAAGATCCTTGATTAAGATCAGAAACAGTGTAGGAACCATGATGGAGCATTAGGGAACTCTTATACATAAAATTGTACAGAGTACAATTAACATTGCGTCCCAACAGTTGGTTTCGTAATTGAACCTGCTGTAAGGATCAAAACTTGGAAATCTAGTTACAGTAACAACTTGTAGAATCAGTAGAGGTTTCTGAATGGGAAATAACTGACTAATGAACTGTGATTCAGGGTATTTTGAATGGGAAATGACTCACTCAAGAACGTTACACAATATGTGTTATCACTTTACAGTTATTGACACTTGCGATACTCTAATTTTCCTTTCCAAATTACGAATTATCCTTAACAAAAACGACCTATGAATTTTCCCAAACTTTTATAATTTCCCAAACTATTGCAATCGTTCTCCAAGGTTTCGACACTTGTAAGTCATTCTCAGAGGCGTGTCTTTATTGTTTTAAGTCAAAATCAATAAAATTATTACTGAGACATCAAAGTACTTAGTATTCTCAGCATTCTTCTGTAGATCGACAGCTCTTCCGCTTGGAAACTCTTTTTAATCCGCAAGGAAACTTTCCAGCATTAACTGCCATGTAAATGTGTAGTCATATAGTATTTTAGAACGCATTTTTTTAGGTGCCAACAAAATGTTCTCAATACTTTGAACTGATACAAAATATTCCCTGAGTATGAAAAGCAAAATATGAACAATCTATACTATTGATTGAATAAAGTGTTAACTTTGAAATTTCAAGGTTACCGAGTACGCAGTGACACCTGAAGACGGCCGGAGGGTACAACGGCTGAAACGCTATGAGTGTAACAGACAAGATGAGTATGCTGGTCCAAACAGGAAATGATACCTTTTCCATTTGCTATTTTCTGTTTTGCATGCGTTTTTCTGTAAATTCTTTAATACATTCTTTTTCCCTTCATGTTGTTTTCCTTTTCACTTCGTCCTTTCGAGAGTTAGTCTTTCATCTTCCACAGCCTCTTCACTGAAAAATACCATCTCTTCCTTATTTTAAAAATCCTCCATTTGCCACGAGTTTCCACGTCATATTTCCCTTTTGTGACTTTATTCTTTTCATTTCTGTCTGCGTCTCTCTTCTTCTGCCGCGGCTTTCATCTTAGGCATTTCATTCTCGCAAACTTTCAGTCTAATGACTCAGCAGTTTTCGGTTTTATTTCTTTCTTCATACTCGAAAGATGTACATCTCCGTTTTTTTCATTTTGATTTTTCCATTCCCTGTTTTTTTTTTTTTTTTTTTTTTCTTGAAATATTTTTTCTTAAAATGGAAGAAGAGGATATTTGCCATGGAATGTACATAAAAACAGGAATTTATATTGATCAGACGAATTTAAGTCACAAAGCCTCGAAGGGAAAACGAATTCTATCTATCTATCTATCTATCTATCTATCTATCTATCTACATCCTGAGATAGACAGACATATAGTTTTGAAGAGATTGGCATAGATAAATAAATAACAAATTAGACAGACGGACTGATAGATAGATAGATAGATAGATAGATAGACAGATAAAAAACAGACATTAGTAAATAAAAATTATATGTATGTATATATATATATATATATATATATATATATATATATATATAGATAGATAGATATATAGATAGATAGATCGATAGATAGATAGATAGATAGATCGATAGATAGATAGATAGATAAAAAGCAGACATTAGTAAATAAAAATTATATGTATGTATATATATATATATATATATATATAGATAGATAGATAGATAGATAGATATAGATATTCTTGTTAAGAATAACATATCACCACAATAGTCTTTGAAATATTATAATTCTATTTTTACTCAAACTTAGTAGATAAGATCAAAGATTTTACTCACATTTAGTGCATAGATCAAAGTAAATACGAACTATTCAAGTTTTTTTTACAAACTATCATCTTCCTTATAATCTGGTATTGCCCTATACATACGTCCATTTTCATCACCATTTATCCTGTGAATACAGAATTAATAATCTTAACAAATTATTCTTTATGGAATATAATGTATAAGTGATTCAATTCATTTATGGAAATAAACAGGATTTTGATACAGATAATCTATTAACTCCCTATAAAATTACACATCCTGCAAAATAAAATATGCAATGTAAATTCCCCCAATCTTTTGAGTTATGATTTTATCCTGTGTAAAAAAAGACACTGCCATTCCCAAGTGATCTTTAACAATGTAAGCAATTTTGACTCTTTTCTTCACTTTCATAAACGATGACTTACAAAAAAAAAAAAAAAAGAAAAGAAAAATGTAACGCTGTCAAATATAATCAATGATTGTCTGCGACTGTAAATCATGGCGGGGTGAAGAATATTTTGGTATATGACGCTTTTTCACCTAAGGTTGTTCAGAATAATAATCAAGCGGGGAATAATAATATATTCTGCTTTGATGAGGGAAAGAGATACGTCTATTGATAAAATAATTGAATTTAATAAAAAATTATTAATATCGAAATATGACAGTCCATATTTGCATTAGTGAAAGAGGGTTTGGAAAATGTGTTACTCACAGGTCAGATTCAGTGTAAGAGGGACAGAGGAAAGCTACCCAGAAATTAACTGGCGAGTTTGAGGGAATGAAATGCAGAACATAATTTAGGAGATATGGCAAAAGACAAAAGCACAGGGAATTGTGGAGAACTATGATCGGCAAATTTCTGAAGAAGAAGAAGAGGAAGAAGAAGAAGAATGAGGAGGAGGAGGAGAAGGAGGAGGGGAGAAGGAGGAGGAGACGAAGAAGGAAGAGGAGTAGAAGAAGAAGGAGGACGAGGAGTGGGAGGAGGTGAGAAGGGGAGGGTAGAAAGAGGAGGAGGGAGAATGAGGAGGAGGAGAAGAAGAAGAAGGAGGGGTGAAGGAGGAGGAGGGGAGAAGAAGAAGGAGGAGGAGAGAATAAGGAGGAGGAGGAGAGAATAAGAAGGAGGAGGAATAAGAAGGAGGGGAGAAGGAGGAGGGGGAGAAGAAGGAGGAGGAGGAGGAGAGAATAAGAAGGAGGAGGGAAGAATAAGAAGAAGAAGAAGAAGAAGAAGAAGAAGAAGAAGAAGAAGAAGAAGAAGAAGAAGAAGAAATGTATATTAAAACGACATATTTAGGTTTAGCCATATGTTGAGCGCTAAATAATTTTGTTTTTTGTTTATAAAAATATTTGCTCATAAATCTTATTCTTCAAAATATAAAGTAATCTAATATTTAATTCAGTTCTATATTCACTGTTATTTGCAATGTCTTGGAATATTTTATTATCGTTTTTTTATTTAATATTTTATTTATTTAATATTTTATTTTATTTATGCATATACTGCTAGTGTGTTTTTTTTTTTGTCCAACTTTGGCCTTTAGAATCACCTCAGTTATTTTTTACATGGATTCTACCACGTTCTGATATATTCTGTATGATTGCGATTTGGTGATTTTGGAAGCCACCAGAAAAATAATTATTGGGTGCCATGAATCAATCTACAACTATTTACGTTATTCACATGCGAACTGTTGTCTTAATCTTTATTCTTATTTGTCATTATCTAAATGCTTCGACCTACTTTGCATGTTTTCAGGGAATTTCGAACTGTATACTTCGGTGGTAGACTCTTCTCGTTCCGCTGTCCATGTCTTGTCCATATTCAGTGCATGTCAGTTATTGCCTGACATTTTTCCCTGTGTATAAATCTGTAATACTCGAACCAATTTGAACACAAAGTTCCCTAACCAACACTTGAATCCACTTGACTCCTGAGACAATCTTGAGTCTAGAAATTGGAGCCTTAAGTATAACCTTCCTCCTGCATTCATTTTTTTTTTACTGGCACGTCTGCTGTAGAAGTATTTCCTTATTAACGGCTCCTCTGTTTTGTTTATTTGTATGATGGGAAACAGAATATGTCCTCATAGACTAGCGAATGCTATTTGACACTCCAGTGTTGCTCCCTATCTAGTATTTTCCCCTCATTCAACCGTGATTGGGGACTATACCATTTCCTCTATACCCGATCACCTATCACTGTCTCATTTATAATTTAAGCTTTATCATATTTCTCCAGACTTATTTATAGGATGAGGCTGGTTTCTCCGTTCTATTATTTGCCACAACTGTAAGAGAGGGAAGACACATTATTTTGGCAATTTTCACCTCCATGTTAGGTTTTTTACACGGTTTTTCTCCGTAAGGTCAAGCTTCTTCTGAATATTGTCCTATTTTATGGGCGACAGATTTTGTACTCATTCTAGGAATTGAAAAAAAAGAAAAAAAAACTGACACAATTTTTATTTATGCCATGCTGCATTGTCTTGTGATTAGAAAATGATTAGTCAACAGTAATCATAAACAGAATCATGTGATCAACCATAACACCATGGTAAGGTTGCATCATTTAACATATCTTCTTTTAAAATATCTTTTACGAAAGATTCCATTGTAAGGCAAAAAAGATATTTGCCAAACTTTTAAACCACCATCACAAAAATTCTGGACCGTTGTGAGAAAGGAGGATGTGATAATAATTTCACATTGTTTGCGCCAAACATTTATTCTAATATGTCGTCAAAGAAATTAACATTGATCTGACCACGCAAGATGCGAAAGAAAAATTGGAGACATTAGAATAAGGCAACTACAAAAAATTTAATCTGGGAATTTTTGCAGCAGATGCAGCGAATGTGTCACCTCGTGCGCCTTGGAACAGAGATCGATGCTGTCCGAAGTATTATAATTCAGATACATTTCGTAAGAAACAATGAAAAGGATGCTGAACTGCTATGCAATATGAATCCCTATATATGGCTGAGAATGCTCGACAATTTCCTCAAGGATGAATAATAGATTTGTAAGAGCAGAGATTTGGTTCCACTGGAGGATAAGGAGAATATCCTAATAGTGAAACGTGTTCAATAATGGATATTTAAAGAAAATGAAAATAAAATGAGACAGTTGATATTTCTGATACATAAAATAAGGAAACAGGACTTGGAGAATTTGAAACTCAGAGGACAGATTGAACACAAAAGTGGCCGAATGAATTTACGGGGAACTTACCTAAAAAGCTTCTGTAACAGATAACAGAAGAAGGGGCTAAGAATAATGTTTATCAGAGAAAAACAACTTTGCTAAGAGCTACGAAGGAAGTTGTGGAGAACCATGATCACTTATATCTTGAAGGGAAAATACGCATCAAAGAAGAATATCCACTGGATAATATGTCATCTCAACTGTGGCGGCTATCAGCCAATGCCTATATTATAACAAGAATATACACAGTAAAATCACTATCACCACTACGACTATTATTACGTCTTCTTCTTTTTTTTTCTTCTTTGTGATTTACTCTCATCTCATGTTGAAACTCCGGTTCCCGTACGATCACCGAGGTCGTGCCTGGTCAGTACCAAGATGAGTGGCCACTTGGGATATAAGTTACTGGAAGTGTGTGGTGTAATAGATAACGGCTCAAAATTGAAAATCGGAGAGGCGAATCCCAATTCCAGTCGGGTTCGCCATATTCGATTACGCGTAAATGCCATTGAGAAAGGCATGAAACCAGTTCTTCTCTCCTAACTATGAGTTAATTAGTAGGACTTGTATAAGTAAGTCTTTATTATCTAGAAAAGATTATTACAATTTAAAAATATTCTTTACTTTAC
>OZ010579.1:56186498-56196498 GCA_963932145.1 Acanthosepion lycidas | reverse complement strand
TACGCTACCGCCCATTATCAATGCGCTTAAAATAATCTAATAGGCAAAAGGTGACGCCTTGTAAGTATAGAACTCGCTGTTGGTATCATAGTATAACCTTTAGATAAAATAGTTGCTCCACTTCCAAACGTATACTTTGTGTTTGCTATATTACCACCTATACACATTTTTCTCAGATCAGTCATTAAATATCGTTTCAAGCGGATGAAGGCTGTAAGTCTTGATGATAACTGTTCTTCGTCACATCCTACAGACTGGCGCTACAGAATCACAATCAACTTCATTTAAAGAAATAACCCTTGAAAACTTTCAGTAGCAGTTTAAATAATCTGTCCATGATACTCTCAGCATCCGCCTGTAGAACTACATCTCTCCGTTGCCCGAAGTCTTCTCTTCATCTGTGAAGAATTGTCGGGCATCCAGTCAAAGAGGAAGAGTGATATTACATAGCATTTGCAATGTATATGAATATAAATGTATATTTGCAATTCTTATACAGTGTAACTCGGATATAAGAGACCCGGATATAAGAGCAACCCGGATATAAGAGAGAATTTCTCTGGTCCCAAATTAGAGCCTGTGTTAATGTATATAAAATAGACCAAACCCGGATATAAGATAAACCCGGATATAAGAGACTTCTTCTCCGGTCCGACAACTCTCTTATATCCGGGTTACACAGTATATATACCGGATGATATTGATAAATTCTCCCCATTTTAAAAATTTTCATTTCGTGCATTCGCGTTATTTGGTTTTGTTATTTTCTCGACTATACAGTATAGTAGGGTCAGTTGGGCACCGTCTGTGAGAAACATTCACCCCACAGAAATTTAGAAACTTCATGCTGTACTACTTGACATTTGCGCGGGAAGCTCCAATACGAATATTCCATAGTGTTTGTGTGCCAATCTGTGGACAGTGCAAAGTTGGATGAGTCGGATGGCAATTACGAAGGCACGGCAACTCGGAAAACTCTGATCGTTCTGATAAAAAAAAGAACTGCCGAATTTGTAGGTGAGCGACACAGACTCAACAAGGAGGAGTACTTCAAGTGACTTGAGAAGAAGGTACTGTCCTGGGTCAAGAGAAATTTAAGAGAACCCTATGTCTGGAAACAGGACTCTGCTTCATACCGCACAAGTAGCAGAACCAACTCACGGCTGTCAGACAATTTCTACGAACACACCACCCCTTACATCTGGCCACCTAACTCCCTTGATTATTATGTTTGGGGCGGAGTTGAGTGAAAGACCAACAAAACTGCTTGTAGCACTAAAGATGAACGTAAGGGATTATGGTAGTAATCACCAACTTAAACAAGGAGATCGTCCAGAAGAGTTCCTTTAAAAGGGTTATGGTGAAATAAATTATTATAATGGAACCTTAAAGTGCTCTGTTTTTCTTTAATATATATATATATATATATATATATATATATATATTACAATTTGAAGCTTTGTACGTTTGATAAGCACTGATATATACAATCAGTAATATATTTATTAAGTTTATGTGATTTTTCATATCCGTAAATAGGTTCTTCGTTTTGGGTCTAGGCAATTATTTTTTTTTGTTCATTCTCTTCAACAATAAAAGGAATCCTAGCACCAGTTTGATGTATTAATATTGGCTTTCTCCGAGGCTCAAGTTTCAGACATCTTTCAACATGAATGCAGATGTCTGCGAGAAATCTAAAGAAAATATTCGTTTTTCTTTATCAGTAACAGCGACTTAAGTTCCCGCCTTGTTTCCATCCAAATCCTCCCTTCTGAAGAAAAATTTTAACCTCAGTTCATAGATGAAATTTAATTGGATTTGAAAATTTGATAAATACATTTCCATAAGCGTATCTAAATAACGATTATTATCTCTAACTCGCTTGTTCGGTGCTCGCTAGGTGCTGCATGATTGCAGACTGTGCTTAAACAAAGCTAATCTTCCTAATAAACTGCAAACTGCCAGAAGACTAACTTATTTTATGTTCTGTGACTTTTCAAGACGTGCGTGATCATGATTCTCAAAAACTTCCTTGCTCTGAGTTTGTCCTGAATATGACGATAAACCCGGAATCAAGGCATCTGATCAGGAGGTTGTGAACATCGTGGAACCGCGTCTTCATTGGTGTTGTTCCCAGTTCCACCATGACCTTAGGTAGTAACACCTGTTAGGGTCCCATCTCTGGGAAAATACTTAACACCCAAATTAGGGTGAAAACACTATAAACTTATTAAAAAAAAAAATCAGTAAAAATGCCAGCAATACATTTTCAGGAAAAAATTACCAGGAATACTTAAAAAAAATACCAGCAATAACGTCGATGAAACCTGATCATCAAACTGATTTCTTATAAAGAATAAATATTCGATTCATACGAACGTATCCTAAAAACCTTGTTAACATTAAATAACCTACTGAGGTTGATATACCGCAAAACAAAATATGCTAAGCTAATTACACCTAGAAGGATTGCGTTTACCTGTGGTATATTTTCCCCTTTCCACATAAATTGATAATTGTGATATTCGAACACAGATTTCGCAAACGGAAAGTCCACGTTCTAATACACTGAATGCCTACTATAAGTGTTTGAGTCATACGAGCTTAGAAACTATAGAAATATAGTAAAATATTGCTGTACTGTCGCTGTTGTGGGTTAGCGGGTGTTAATTAACTTACAATGATGAGTAGAGACCTTTTTTTTTTACCTTCCCCTAGCATGACTGATGCTAACCTCCAGGAGAGTGAGTCGTTGCGTCTAATCGGGCTATCATCTGAATATAAATATACTGAACCTATTGCTGGGTCATCTGTTAAGAAAGTTGGTTCTCTGTGTCTTGCTAGACAATTTTTCTCTCCAGAATCTATCCTACATATCTATGTCTACCATTCGTCCGCGCTTAAAATATGGCTGCCACATATGGTCCGGTGCTCCTGTCATATATTTAAAAATACTTGATACAATCCAAAAAAGGATCAGTAATATTACTGGACCTGAACTGGCGTCTCGGCTCTAGTCACTATTCCACCGCCGTAAAGTTGATTCTCTGTGCCTTTTCTATAAATACTTCCATTGTAATTGTTCAGATGAATTCTTCACTATGGTGCCTGAACTTTATGAATTTAAGCGCAGTACAAGACCGGCCCGTTTAGGATCAAAGTGTAGTATCTGTGCTTTGTGATCATCCGGGCTGGCTTCTGACGAACTATCTAATGCAGAGAGGAACTCGGAGGAAGCTTTGCCGAAGGGCAAGGTTTCCTTCGGGGAAGTAGACACGACCTGAACCCATCTAGGCGGGTTCAAAGGTCATATTTTTGGCCCAGCCTACGAGCTCGCGGGCTACCCACATTGAACCGGCCTTGTGCCACATTTAATCCTCGTGGGTGGATTAATAAATACCAAGACTCGTGTCAATATCTAATCTATTTACTATAGAGTTAGATAGATGCGAAGTTATATGATGACAGTTTGTTTTCTCGCACTTCTCGCTTGCGGGCCTGTTTTCCGGCTCCATGCTTTCTATCTAACTTTGATCTTCAAAAATTTAAATGCAATGTCAATCGTTATCTAATGTCTTCCCGAGTGACCTTAATTTGTTTACGCTCCTTGGTAATGTTTTCTGTTTTCTAATTCTTGCACGCCGAGTAACTTCTTGTGTCTTTAGTGGCTCTTGGGATGAATTCGATTAAAAAAAAATATTTTAATAATCTAGGCACACGAATCTTTGAAGAAAGAAGTTACCAAATGATGGAATGAATTTGTTGAAGAGAATGTACACGTAACTCAACAATACCGGTTGCTGCATAATTATCAGGCGTTTTTTAAGCGTGTTATTTGTTAATAAAATTATTTTGTTTACTTTTTTTTTTAATAAAAATATTATTTTGATTTTCAGGTTATTATAAAAATAATCATACGCTCCTAAATAATCATTTAAAACTGTTATGTTTCTTTTTTCATGACAAATATTATTTACATTATAACGGGCGTCAGGTCTTTTTACATGACAAATATTTACATTATTCGGACTACTGTCCTCATCTTTGTCGCCATATTTATCACTGGTGTAGACTGTTCTACTTTGAAATCTCCTGTTAATTTTCCCTCTGAAAGTACTCCGCTGCCTTAACCGGGTATTGAACTCACACTCTTTGGGTCCTGTCACTGGATTTAACCAACGCCTTTATCCACTGTGCCATGTGTTCTTAAGGACGGCTGGGTATTATAAGCCTAAAGTCTTCAGCAACCATTTTTACAAGTGCTCATATTGCAATTTTGCTGTTATCATTTCATGTTTTTACCAGAGCTCATATTGCAACTTTGTTGTTATTGTTTTTCTCTGATAAATATTGTTTACAAAACGGCCTGGAAATTATGCACCACCCCGTTAAATGCATTGGCAACTTTACCAGCCATCCACTTACGATACATATGACAGACAGAAGAGGAGATATTTAAACAAGTCCAATTTCTCAAGAAATAAAGACAGCGACAACATATGTTAATAGATAACTTTTTTTTATTTTATTTAGAATGACTTGGATCCCTCGAAGTATGAGGGACAATGCTTCGCTTCTGTAAGCTTTGTTGAAAATGGAAAAATACAGGCGCATTAATACAAACAACGGCAAGGTGTTTGACTGGTATTACAATTTTCGGTAAAATCTCACCCTCACATCCTTTACATTAGGGTACAAAAGTACTATACGGGAGGCAGGATAAAAAAGCGTACTTGTACCGTTAATATTAGCCAAAGGTACCCTGAATACCTAGGCTGACCAGATAGGTTAGGGTCATTGAAAATGTATGAATTTCTACCGCACTAGATAAAAATTGCCTGTGTATAGTGCAAATGGGCATCGAAAATGCTTGATTTTTAACCTCTTCTATACTGCAATCTCTATTTCTGGCGTACAAAAAAATAAACTGATCATAAAATCTCGCACTGTACACGTGTTTACATGGTACTTGCTAGGAAAATGCTTTTTCAGCATTGTCGCACATCAAAATATGTATTATTTACTACCTGATGGCATTCTTGGTGGTGTGATGTCATCACTGACGATAATAAGTAATATCCTATGGTGTTTGGACTAATTACATTTTTAAATCTATTGAGAGGTATACCTACAGGTTGAAATATGCGTACATAATTTTCCCTGTCCATTTGTGAAAAAGGAACACAGCAGTCTTAACTGGAATTCGAACTCGTGTCAACGATAGCCACTTACTACGCCTATATCGGTTCCGCTTCCTGTTCATCTTTACTGAGCTTAACGTGTATAATAAGAAATGCTAAAGAAGTCTCGCCCATTGAGGATCGGACTCATAGTTGGTAAAGTTGTGTGCTAATCTAGCCTTTGGATAAAATGATTGCTACATTTCTAAACGGCATTTTATGTTAGTTTGAGAAAGAAAGAAAATACAGGAATTCGTACAGGAGGTAGTAAAGGAAAGCGAGAAGAAAAGACTATGCAACAAGTACAAAAAGACGAAATGTATGGTTGTTTGCAAAAAGACCAACAAGCAAATTACATATTGGAGATGCCAATTCAAACAAATGCAAAATTGTAAATATCAAGGTAAGTGCAAAACCGATTTGCGAAGGCACATTGGGATAACGAAAGATGTCTCTCAAAAGTTAATTAAGATATTAAAAAAAAGGAACAAAGGAATCAGCACTCAACTTTTATGTAATATCAGTTCACATATATGTCTGTAAATGCTGGACAATCAGCTCACAGATATAAAAGAGACTTGCGGCGACATTTTTTTTTCTTTTTTTGACTTGGTTTGGTTTATTTTGTTTTACGGCATATCAACCGCAATGGGTTATTTAATGTTTGCTAGATTTTTATTGTTGCCAATATTTTTTTTCAAAAATGTATTGCTGGTAAAATTTTTTCCTAAAAAGTATTGCTTGTATTAAAATCTATTTTTATAATTTCATAGTGTTTTGACCCCTTTGTGTGTGTGGAGGGGTAACTATTTACCCACAGTTGGGAACCTAAAAGATTGCTACCACCCCGGGTGAGGGTGGACCTGGGAACACCAGGAATTAAGTGGTGGTTCCATACTCCCCAAACCTCCTGATCAGAGGCCTTGCTGTTGGACGTACTTTATCATCGTACCCAGGACGCGGATGTATTAGTTTATCGTCTTACCTAGGACGGCAAATGTTGGTTCTACAGAAGATATGTAGAGAATACCGTGGACTGAATAGAAAAGAAAGTTTTGGATAAAATTGAAACAAAAAGGATACTTATACTGAATATCGGTTCAGATTTATAGCGCGCATAATGAGGAAAGATAGGTTGGAAAATTTGATACTCACGAGGTAGATTGAAGGCAAGATGGACAAAGAAAAGCTGCGAGTAACCTACTTAACAAGCTTGTGGAAATGGCTGCAGAACAGGTATTAGGGAAGATAGTGAAAAGACAAATTTTATTAAGAGCTACAAAGGACAGGAAGTTGTGAAGACACATGATCAATCTACACCCTGTAGAGAGACGGTATGTAGAAGAAGTATGGAAAACAAAATGAGTCCTGAGGGAAATTGATGGTGTTTTTGTTGCTGGTTATTCTGAGGCTGTTGGTGGTGTTTGGATTCGTCTCATGCAACATTTCACCCTCCATGATGATGATGATGATAATGGATCTTTTATGTCCATTTTTAGAAATGATGTTATCCACTACATCTGTTGGGCAAGTTTCTGCATTGGGAATAGATGTTACATTTTAGTTTTTTTTTTTTTTTTTTTACTATTTCCTTACGATTTTACTACAAAGCCAATTTTAACCTTCAATGCTAAGGACCGCCATGCAACGTACAATATAACGGACCAACCGCATTCACTTTGTATTCCATTGGTGAGATGTCAAAGCACTCGAGCAACCTCTTCCTACAAACTGCTGCTTTGTGGAACCGACTTCCAAGAGGATATCTCCCCAATGATGAGAATCTTAACCTCTTACGGTTAACCGTTATCTTCACTTCAACTGTAAACTGTGCTTCTTATTCTGCAACCATCTATGTTGATTGGCTCTTCTATATAGTGAATATTATTGAAAAAATCCATTTGCAACTTATTATTTAGATCCATTTGTAAAATGTGCGCATTTTTGGGACATGTGTCTTTCTTCTATGTTCGGTATCCATTCAAGACGTGGAAGAAGATGCCTCTCTACAATTTGCTCTCCTTTGCATCACTTAGTATACTTTGTCTTATCGTTATCTATAATCCCTGTTATGCCAAACATTTAAACACGCTCTTCAGGGAAGTTACAGCCCCCTGCTTTTCTCTGTCCCTCTTGAATCCAATATATCATGTGTCAGATTTTCCAAGCCTTCTTACCTCATTTTGTGTCCTATACATTTCAACTGTCTCTTTCTGATCGTAAGTTTAATCGCCATTTTTCTTTCTATTAGGTTGGTGCAAAAATAATTTCGTTTTTTCACATAGTAACATATGTTAGAAAACGAATTTTCTTTTGCACCAACCTAATATTTTCCTTAAAATACCGTCGTTACTCACATGATCAGTCCATGGTATTCTAAGAATCCTTCTGTAGATCCATTTTTTTCTGTTTTCTTCAACTCATTTCTTCATCAGCATTTACTTCCATAAAGAAAGACTGATATAGCTAACAATTAACACTCTTTTATATGTTTCGAACGAAATTCTCCTGTTTCTTAATACTTTGCTTAGCTTTTGATAGGCACCTTTCACTATTCCAAAGCGCTAGTACATTCTCCGACCTCTTTTGAGACATTTCTCTGATATCGAAATTTCTGTACTTGCTTAATTTCAACATCTTCATTTCGTAGTTCCCAAACTCGGGTTTGTTCTTCTTGCTGACAACCATTTGTTCTCCCTTCTTACAGTTGATGATTAATCCGTTCTTTTAGAAATTTAGGCGATGAGTATTTGGTTTGCGGAATTGAAGACATTTATAATGCCTGACATGACATAGCAAATGATGCAATGAACGATGGGAAATTTAACGATAATGATATGACGACCAAACCAATAAATTGATACTTGGTAATTTCAGCCAATACTGTAAACAGCCTTTAGATAGAAAAGTTTTTCATGTTAATGCTCATTGGATAAGGTAGCAGTGATAAATTTTGCAAATTTGTAAGCAGTGTTTATCACGTTTATATTAGATGTACCAAAAGTATTGTAATTTTTTTTTAAAACTCTTATTTTAAATGTATCTCTAATTCTCTTTTGTAACAAATCCAGTTTCTCCTGGAAAAGTTATGCCAATGGGAATTTCTTCAAATTATTAAGTAAGAGTGTCAGCCCAAACCATTATTCTTCTGGGAATTTTTGTTTACTGGAAAAATTAGCGTGTCGTGGATGAAATTCTTTTGTAATTAGAAGGAAATTAATCGTGCTAGCAATCGCATTTAGTAAAAGACATTGCATCTCTAAGGATTATGAAACGCCCTTTCTGTTGCTGTTGTTATTATTATTTGTGAGATTATTATTATTACTGAGTTTTTTTTTAGTGTACGGAGCTTGTTTAAAACTCTAAATTATACGCTCTCCTCAGAAACCGTAACTAAGGTCCGCTCACATCCAGTATAAACCTCAGGTTGACATAGTGGGTTTTGAGTATACACAAATGTGCCTGATTGACTAGCCGTTCTAGCAAATGCATATGCCAGGAAACGAGTAGCCGGCTATTATTATTATTATTATTATTATTATTATTCATTTTGCTGAAGTTGATCTAAACTGTTAGCTCCGTTAATGAACTAATTAATGGTGGATGTATTAAATATAAGTAGATTTAAATAAAATGGCATTAGTAATATTGGTGAAATACAGCTTAACAATTGTTTGTCATCTTTTGACAACGGTTATCTATTGGCTGTCATTATTGCAGCTAAAACATCATCGTAAGTAATTTACTGAAGCCAATACTCGTCTCATTGATGTAGTTTCTGAAATCGGATAATCTGTTTGATATGCCACAGAATTAAATTAATAATTAGGATTGTAATCAATATAGCTCGTGCGACATAGTCACGATATAATATATGATCACGTATATGGCGCGAACTAATCAATCGTGGTTGAGCGGTATCGGTTGCGACGCTGTGTTCGCTTCCATGGCTGTTTTGAAGTCAATACACCAAAGTTACACTCTCTGGTTCTCACGGAAACTCAAATCAGCTGTCTTTTTCACCAGAATAAAGTTTTTCTTGTAGTATTAAATTGCACAGAACATATGGTCTGCATCGGCTAATTTTATTGTCTCTAGTAGGGAAATCTTGCCGGCTACTTGTCGGTGACGGCGAGATTGAAGTGAGTCAGAAAAACCTCCTGATCCTAATGTTTGCAGCCTCCGAGGCGAAAATTCTCCCTCGAGAATTTTGGAGGGAGCAACTTCATTTTTTGCCAGGAAATATCACGTTCTCGCCAAATGTTGATTCGTCAGTTCAGTGGCTAATATAAAGCAAGCGCTGCATCCTTCTTCTGTTTCCTTTTTTTTTGTTTCTTTTTTTTTGTTTTTATAGAGGATTTTGACTGTCAACTGACCCTATCAAATATATTGCATTTTAGAAATATGATATATTTCCAACAAGCAATCTTTTTTTTTTTTTTTTTTTTTTTTTAGGTAAGGTTTTTTGTCTTCTGCCTAATCTTAAACCTTAACTTATTCTCCTCTGTTGTATTCACAGTTTTATAATCGTAGGAGAATTTGACTTAGGGAAAGACACGAGAACGACAAATTCTACATTATGACGGCACAAAGAACTATTTGAAATACTAGAAGAGCTTGAAAGATAATCGAGTAATCCGTAACCTCTTCTGTGAACAAACAACCGGCACACATTTAGAAAATGAGTTCATTATACACATAAAAATAGAATGAGGAGTAAGACAAGTCTACTTTACCCTATAGGATTTATTTAACTTATACAGCAATATTATCTTAAGAGAACTAAAAAAAAACAACAACAAAAAAACTGCTCGTATTTA
>OZ010579.1:56028045-56173045 GCA_963932145.1 Acanthosepion lycidas | reverse complement strand
GAGCCAATTTATCTCGTTTTTTTTTTCTTTTTTTACCTGTGTACATGTGTGTATATATATATATATATATATATATATATATATATATATATATATATTGAAGGATATTTGTTTGAATAATATGGATATATCTTCTCTATTTTTATTTTAATCCTCTTAAATTCACAAATCAATTTCTTAATTTTCTATACATATGTATATATTTATATCCATACGTTAGTATTCATGATTATAAATCATGCAAGTTCTAATCATGCGGTAGATTACTCTATTTTATGTCAATGTTTCCTACTAAATGATAGACGAGTAACGACCCATGATTTACTATAAAATTTATCAATCATCTAAGAGACTTATAAGAAATCAAATCAACGAAATTAAATATTCAATTTACGTAATTAAAACTATACGAAAATTATCCGAAACCAAACATAAGTGTTTTCAGGCTCATTGCCTGCGATTTCGAAGACCTGTTCTCAGAGAACACTCTACTAAGTAAAAACGCTATGTGTTCCAATCTTTCTCTTTGTCTTACTTCAATTACGATACAACAGGATTAATGTGAAGGAAAATTGTAAATTAAGAAGACCAATAATATTATCTGTGAGCATGCATATGTGTGTAGTTACCTTTTTCTCGATGTGTGTTTTCTATTGTATATGATTCTCACTGGGTGTATAGATAAATCCATGGTCTAACATTTTTTGTGAGTTAAATTTAATTTATGCTTGTTTGCAAACTGAAGACAATCATATAAGTTAAAGACATAAATAATTTCTCAAGTTAAAATTAACTAAGAACATTAATCAAGCCAAAATTATCGTATATACTCGAATATAGTGCGAAATTTATGACCAGACTCACTCAAATAATAGTGGGTCTCACTATACACACAAGCTTTTGACGAGGTTAAAAATTTTGGCACTCCACACAGGTAGATCTTTCTGGAAGCTCTGTGTGGTTTTGCTCTTCATGTAGCGACAAAACAGAAGCATTTAAGCTACGTAGAAAGCAGGCTCCGGGTAAATTATCTACCGTAGTAAGGGATGGACGAAAACAAAATTATAGCACCTAAATCTTCGTATCAGATATTTTGTGGGAAGTGGTGTTTCTCGGGTAGTTTCGTACAAAAAAGAATGAAGACCGTTTATTTGCTATAAGATATATCCAGCATGATGCTTTGTACTGCAATCTTTGACAACTTGTATTACTCAGAAGCTGGGATACAGAATCTAGATGAAAAAAGTAGAAATCAGAGCTCGTGCAATACATAAAGTAAGCTGATGCACGATTATATACGATAAATAAATAAAAATATATAACCAAATAAGAAAATAAAAAAATTACAATATTTCCTCACTTTCATTTTTTAGGAATTAAATTACATCAATTACCATTCTCTATAGTTAACCTGACTTTCAGAGTTAGAATTGAGAATATTTTTCAGCATTCAAAAAAAAAAAAAAAGTTGTGAAAATCTAAGGATATTTTTTCTGTTAATAAATACATGTTGCAAAATAAAATCATTACATTTGCCTTGATAAAGTCCATCGGAGGACGAAATGCGATCGTAATGCAATGTTTTCCTTTTGTCTTTATTCATAAAGTTTATTACTGAAATATGACATATGCTTATAAATTAATCTTACTTTTTCTTATTTTAATCATCTATAGTGGAGAAAGAAAAAAGAACGAAACAAACAAACAAACGTAGACTTACATGTGTGTGTTTGGGCTGAAAAAAAACTATATTCTCTGTTAACGGCACTGTCTGTGGGACTTAGCATGTGCCGACTTATTTCCTTGTAAAAAAAGATTTATCGCTTTAAAAAAACCCAAAAAACACACACAGGGCAAGGGGCCTTTTCCGGGGAAAGACTTACAAACGCTGCTTTCACCACGTCTTGTGTCTCGTATCCAATTGATAGTACTCCAGCCATGGCAGCAGTGGAGAGTGGCTGGCAAGATAACCTGGCAGAGCCCATCCCTCTTCATGCATTTTTTAAATTCAGTGGGTTACTTCTAGGCTTCTTGCCACCTCAAGGCAAGAAGACCGAGTCATTCCTCATAGTTAACCCATATTGGGGGAGTTGTGATCTGGATTCATACCTTTCCCGGATGTAATTGTGCGAAAGTGAATGCAACAAAACTTGTTTGAAATTCACAGTGAAATCAACGATTTATTTCCCCCCGAGTTGCTAACCGACAACCGATTATCAGCAAAACCAAATTCAGATATAAACACTATTAATATCTTTTTTTTTAACTTTATGTCCAACGTTTTAACTCAAGTATAAAGCGCACCTCCTCTTCTTTTTGACTCTCGTGTAAACCGCACACATGTCTATGTTTTTTGTTCCTCTTCAAACTAAACTTTGATCTAAGGATGTGACTTTAAGGCAAGCAAGAGCTAAGCAACCCTTTATGATCCTACTGAAACGCAGACTTCTAAATTTTAATTATTTGTTTAGTTTGTTTCTTTTACGGCATATCAACCTCAATGGTTATTCAATTTTTTTATTGCTGGTAATATTTTCTTTCAAAATAAACTATAGTTGGTAATATATTTTTTCTAAAAATGTATTGCTGGTAATATTTTTTTTTTTTTTACAAAAATATTTCTGTTATGTATTAAAACCTATTTTTACACATTCGTAGTGTTTTGACCTCAGATTGGGTGTCAACTATTTGACCATAGCTGGGACCCTAACAGGTGCTACCACCCCGGGTCAGGGTGAACCTGAGAACATCAGCAATTAAGAGGTGGTTCCACGCTTCTCAAAACCTCCTGATCAGAGGCCTTGCTGCTGGATGTAGTTTATCGTATTACCCAGGACGCTTTAATTATTTGTGATTTTTCCAGTAACACTTACATTCGATATTAAATTATGAAAAAAAAAGGATTGATATTTCGTTAAATTAAGACACCTAGCTTAATAAAAATTGTTAACTATTTCAAAATTGTATCACTTCAAACGTTTAGTCTTTCTTCCCCGAAAAAGATAGAATTGAAAATTTGAAACTTATTATTATTTTAAATGTATTCATATTGCACTGTATTACATTTATTCATATTCCGATGAAGATTTTCGAAAATCCGTTTGCTTGCAGTTACCATCACATTTTTAAGTTACTTCAGGGATTTTTCACGGTGATAAACATTTTTCCACGCTGGATTATTAGGCACTCACCAGCTTTTTAGATATGCTGATTTATTCGGAATTAAAAATGAAGTATGTCTAATCGTGTTTTTAAACTTCACCGCTAACCGATTGCCCGTGTGAATACGCATGCATGAAAATATTTCTTACATCTGTTATTTGTTCGCTGTCTTGTGAGCTTGCGTTTGTCCAAATGCATACATGAGAATTTTTCAGATTGTGTCTTTTAAAAATAGAGACAGAGGGACCTCGATTTGAATAAAAACAGACATCACGTGATAAAGAAAAACATTTGCATGTTAAATAGGATTTGTCTAAGGGTAGACAATAGATTTCTCTGTTCTTTTCAAAACAGAGTTTCGAAATCTTGAGGACGTCGTCAGTTTTCTTCTTCGGTCAGTTATGTCAACAAATCGAAAAACAAATGGACTGTTTTATAAAATAGACAATCCACCGACAATCGCCGCAGATGTCGAAGAGTTGGCGAACAAGTTTACTAACATGAAGAGGTTGTAAAAACAAGAGCCCCCCCCCCCAAAAAAAAGATTTGTCTAAATAATGTACACAAGGTTTAGGTTTGTTGAAGTCTGGTTGGTCGATTGAACAATCCTTCGTCTGTTGCATATATAAATGAAGCAATTGAGCCATATAAGGGGTGGACCTTTATACAACAGACCACCTAACCGCCATGTCACCCAGACACCAACATCCCAACTCCTGTCGACTAAACTAACGTCTCTCACCTCGAGAATCCGTCTAACTTTTCTATTTCTTTTTCGTTCGACTATAAATAGCATCTTATTTTGGAAGTGTCTAAGCTTTCGCCAAGAATCGACCGGTCGGGAGTGAATGGGTGTGCTGATTGTGTATACAAGGCTCACTCTGCTTAAAGACGTCAGAATTGGATGGTTAGTAGATTTGCGGGATGGTAAGCATTTCTTTCCGTGTTTTTTTTTTTTTTTTTTTCCTTCTGGTTGGCTAGGAGAAATTTGCCTGAAAACAAGAATGATGATGAAAGATGGTAGAAGTAAAAACGAAATACATTCGTGGACGTGTAGTTTATGGTACAATTTGAGGGTGGTGTGGGGATTGCCATATTACGGACGAGCGTATCACCGAATAGAACGCAAACTAACATCGATCCTCAGATTTAACCTTATTAGATATTCATGGGCGCGTGGGTTGTCACCGCCTCCTCTACACACTTTCCAACATTCATGCCGCCCTATCTTTATTTTGCTCGCCCCCTCACCCATTCGCTCAGGGGCCCCTAACGCTGCTGTTTCCTAGGATTTAATCTAACGCCGTATTTCTATTCTCGTGTTGACACGCCGTTTCATTCTCTTGCGCAAAACCCCTTTTCAGGAAGAAAAAAAAAATAGAAAAAAAAGGATAAGTGGAAAGTGTGTTGTAAAGTTTCGGGGAAAGGGGAAGATGTTTGGGTATTAGCCTTCGGCAAGCTGAGGTCTTTTGTCGGAAGAAATCCGCACCTAATGCAATTTTCATAGAGACATTGGGAAGGCGCATAAAGTCGTGCATTTTAATCAGGGTCCCTTCATTCGGTGGCACGGTAGCAGTGATAGCAAAGGAGTGTAAAGCGTGGGTGGGTGGAAAGAGTAGGAAGAAGGAAGCAAAATATGGCGACACTGAGAACAAGATAGAATAAAAAGGTAAATTTATCGTTAAGGGGAAATACACTAGACTGGTAGGTAAAATCTTACGGGAACGTATCCGAAAATTGTAATGGAAAGGTCGGGAGAATGATAGACGGGGGGGAAAAAAAAATAAAAAGTAAAAGTTAAATGTATAAAACAATCATCAGAAGACTCGAGTAAATATATATATATATATATATATATATAGTTATAAAAATAACTTAAAATACGTTCAAGGAAACGATGAATAATTTGTAATGGAACAGTGTTCAGGAAGCTAATCCCAGGTTACTGATAGACGGCTCGCCCATCTGCTAGGGTGACTAACCAATCCCTATCGCAGAGGCATATTCGGGCAGACTGTTTTTTCGACGAATGTAGAGACCACCTGTAGTTTATATTGCAAATATGCTAAGTGGACGAGCTACAGTTTCTGGGAGATAGTGTATCAGCTGGTGTGGTCACCACTTTGGACAAAATGAGTGCCAACAAAACCTCAGTCACAACGACTCCTGATTTTCTGTTAGCAGAACCCTCGGCAGCTTACGAACACTTCCGTCTACCCAATTTCACCCCGTCCTTGGTATGACGATTAACTACATCCGGCAGCAACGCCTCTGATCCGGAGTTTGTGAGGAGCGTGGAACCACCTCTTAATTGCTGTTGTTCCCAGGTCTACTCTGACTTGGGTTGGTAGCACATGTTATGCTCCCATCTACTGGCAAATACTTAACCCCCCACCAACCGGGGTCAAAACACTATGAAAGTAGAAAAAAAATAGATTTTTTTTTATAGTCAAACATCATAAATAAATTTGGGGGGGAAAAAGAGTTTACCAGTAATATATACGACTCTCGACAAAAAAAAAAAAAAAATTCTTTACAAAAATACTTCAATGAAAGCTGATTTACAAACTAATTTCTTACAAAGAATACATATTCTAATCGTACGAACATATTCTAAAAATCTTCTCGGCATTAAATAACCCACTGAGATTGATATGCTGTAAAACAAGATAAGCCAGACCAAATCAACTTAATCTGCAATTATAAAAATGATTATCAGTGTTCTCAAAACTACAGAAGACAAACTTCCATAAAGTTGTAATTATTGCAATTCTTATGAAAATATTTAATATATTCTCTAAGTGATGCATTATTCTTAATGTCAATAAAAGAAGTCATCTCAATCCTGTAATTCATTGTTTTTTATATGCATTTGTCTCATCCTTCAAAACTATTCAAATTTTCTGAAAAGACAAAATTATACTGTGTTCAAAAAACGAGGGTCAAGATTGGAATTCTTAAGTCTTTCTGAAAGAAATCAAGTAACAGACTGAAGAATTAGGAATGCTAGTAAAACTAATAAGTGGAAAATTAACCATCTTTTTTTTATATTCAGAAATATGCTGTCCAGATCATCAGTTACCAGGAATAATTAAAATATAATTCTGAAGATTAATTATTCAAATTAATATTTCATAATTGTTTAAAAAAATAATCAAGAAGTGCTGTCTTGAGTATGACAATAAACTACATCCAGTAGCAAGGCCTCTGATCAGGTTGTCTTAAGAAGCATGGAACTACCACTTAATAGCTGTTGTTCCTATGTCCACTCTGACTTAGGGTGGTAGCACCTGTTATGGTCACAGCTATGGAAAAAATGGGGTCAAAACACTATGAAAGTATTAAAAAAAATTATAGTAGAAATACATTGAATACATCAATGATCAACAAACGGATTTATTATAAAGGATAAATATTCGGTTCATACAAACCTATCCTAAAAAAATCTTTTCGGCATTAAATAAACTATTGAGGTTGATATGTCGTAAAACAAAATGAACCAATGTCATCCAGAAAGATTGCGTTTAACTGTGGTATATTTTTCACTTCCCACATAAATTGATCGTGATGATATTCGAACACGTGTCTCGCAGACAGTAAGTCCACATTCTAATCACACGGTCAGGAGATCGTATTAATTACTCAGTAAATGCCTACCATATGTGTTTGAGTCAGACGAACTTAGAAATATATGTTAGTGAAGCAAATTTGAACAAGAAAATATGGCTTAAAAATAACTTGGAAATAAATGAAGGAAGACGAAGAAGTAGGAGAATGCTTAATAAAATTACATTTAATAGGATTACTGAAGATATGCGAAAAAAGAAATCTCAGCGCTAATATTTGCCCTTCAACAGTTGTTATAGAAAAGTTTAAGGAGAAATAATATCAGACACGAAGCAAAATTATTAAAATCACTTCCACACACGGACGTTCGTATACACACACTCAGACAAAATAAATGTGCTATTTAGACAGTTGAACAGATTTTTAATTGGAGATATATAGACACACAAACAAGGTGAATGAAAAGTAAACCCCACATTTTAAAATATTTATAATTTATTTATTAAGTATAATTTTTAAAATTCAACATGGTTACTGGTTTTGTTACCAGCTTCTCGACCCGCCCAAAAATCGCGCCAAATGATTTAACCAGTTATTCCTGTGGTATGGAAGACATTACTTCCTGTATTCGCTCTTCAAGTACATCCAAAGTTTTGGTTTAGTATTGTAGACTTATTCCTTTAACCAACCTCGAAGAAAAAAAGTCAAGGAGTGTTAAGTCAGGATTCCTGGCTAACCACTCTTACATAAAATAGGGAGTTACTTACTTTCCAGGCACCATATATATATATATATATATATTGTAACCCGGATATAAGAAGAAATTAGAGCCATACTTACCTAAACAAAATAGACCATACCCTGATATAAGATAAACCCGGATATAAGAGACTTCTTATCCGGTCCCGACAACTCTCTTATATTCGGGTTACACTGTGTGTGTGTGTGTGTGTGTGTGTGTATATATGTATATATATATATATATATATATATATATATATATATATATATATATAATAGCTGGCCACTCTTATTCTTTCTTGGGTGGGTGGATATATATTTATGGCATACGGTTTTTTTCGCAAGCGTACACATGCAAGTAGTGGCTGGGTCGATAACGTTTTTACATTTCTGGGGCAGTCACTGACATCAAGTAACGCGCGAATCTGAACATGGTGACTAGGAAGTTATCTTGCAGGAGAACCCGCTGAAACTTCGGCATAACGCTGAGTGCATATTACATTTGAGCAAAATCCGGTATGAGTCACGTTTTGCAATCGGGGTTTAACCCTGATTTTAAAAAAACGAAAGAAAGAAAACAGGTCCTCGAATTAGTCAAAGAATACTGAAAGAACTGACGCAAAGGAATCTTTATAATTTATTTTCATCAAATTGGTTTCCATATATTTCAATAAAACAGGAAGAAATTATATATATCTTTTAAGAAAATGAGGGAGAATATGACGAGGAAAACAAAAAGTGTCAATAAGGAGAGGGGTGAATAAGTTACTATAACACGAGAGAGAGAGAGAGAGAGGGGAGAGAAAGAAAGAGAAATAACCAGAAAGAAAGGAGAGAGATAAAAAGATAAAAAGTTAAAACTGCTCTCATTTACCCATCACAGAGTGGGTTGAAATGTCTCAATAACGATGAGGCATCACTCACCTGGCTGATGATTCGTGGGGCCCTCTGGGTCGGCAAGAGACTCTGTTCAGCAGGTTTGGAGAAATATCCAAACTGTCGTCGCTGCACTGGGGAAGTCGAGACCATTGGTCACGCCTTTTTTCAGTGCAAGACGGTAGTGCCGTTGTGCAAGTTTGTTGAAGGCCTCATGGTTCGCATGCTGCAGGGAAAGTTCTTTGTCCTGGAAGCCAGTTCTGTTTGTAGCAATGTGGTGTCGCAATTGACGAAGGCTGAACACTATGTGTTCTGTTGCTTACTAGGGATTATGAGAGTCGTGATTTGGACGACGCGTCAGAAGGGATTCCATGAGGGCGAGAAGTTCACCTCTTCCCAACTGATCTTGTACTTTAAGCATCAGCTTAAAGTCAAGATTAGGACGGAAAGGCGGCGGCTCACCTCATCGGAATTTGGCAAAAGGTGGGTGAATCTTGCGCGAATGTGTAGAGTGAAAGGGGCTGACCTAGAGTGGCACTTGGATGTCGGTTAGGTACAGGATTTGTCCTAACAGGGTTGAACATAGGCAACCCACCCAGATTTTAGCTTAGACTAGGTTTTTGATTTTGAATCTTTAGTTTTCCCTTTTTTCTAGTAAACTTAGCTAGGGTATGCATGCGCATTGGTCCCTTTTATTTCTGTCCCTATTTTCCTTTTGTTTTAATTCCCCATCCCCTCCCTCGTTAGGTGGTCAGTGACTTCAGTTCTCTGGTGGATGCGGGGCGACTTTCGTTTCGTGTGTGTGCTTTTTCGTATTTGTTGTTGTGTATGAATGTGTCTGTGTCTGTGTGAATGCTTGGAGGAATGAATGTTTTTTCTTATTTTTTCTTAGCCCCGCATTGATTTCGTCTAGTTAACTGATTTTGCTGCCACATTTATGGTTTGTGGGGGGTTTTATTACTAACACAGTTTTGTTTAGTTTTATTGTAAATAATTTAAAAGTCATATTGTACATAATCATTTGGGGTTCTTTTTAAAAAATTGTTATTTTATGACCCTCCCCCCACGAACAATATTTGTACATAAGGGGACTAGTTAGGACTTCATGGAGAATTTGAGGCGTTATGGTGGACGTGGTAAGAAAGGTAGGAGTGAATGTGTTGTTTTGGTGATTGGAATATTGTTGGTTTGTTTGGGTCCGTGTCTGGGACTAGCTAAGTTTAGATTTAAGACAGAAGAAGACCGTCATTCCCCATCCCCCTTTTAGGCCTTGTGCCACATTTTATACATAAAATTGTATAAATAAATATCTTTACCCATCACAGAGAAACATCCCTGCCTCCCATTAGAACGTCTGATGCTCAAATCCACGAGAGCGCCTCTCTGTGCCTGCTTAGTATCACGCTGTCAGCTGACCTAAGGATAGAAGAAATACATTGAATCAATAGCTTCATCTACCGCAAGGAAACTTAGCTCTATGCGTCGCGCCAGACCGTTTTTTCTCGTCTGACTTCATCCTTCAAATCTATACATCAACTATTCACTCTTGCATGCAATACTGCTGACATATATGGTCTGGTGCCCCCGTTATTCATCTCAAAGTCCTCGACAAAATCCAGAGACGGATATGCAATGTGTTTAGTCCTGGTCTGACATCTGGCCTGCAGTCACTTTCTCACAGATTTGTCGTTGCTTCCCTCTGTCTTTTTTACAAGGACTTTTTACGGTAACTGCTCCGACGAGCTATTTTCGCTGGTCTCCAAACTGCATGAATTTAAACGTGTTAATAGGGTGACATTTTAATCCCACCCTTTCACTATCGAAACGGTTAAATGTAGCCGTCTTTTCTACACTAATGGCTTCAAGTTTCGCACTTCCCGTCTGTGGAACTCATTTCCTCCTTTTTGCTTCCCTGACAATTATAAGTCTTCAAATAATCAAATGTAATGTCAATCGACATCTTATGATGCCTTGATCTAATTCCCCGCCTTTCTCTTTATTCTTTCGTCAATCATGTCCATTTACTCTTGCTCCCACTCTGTAACCCTTTGCGTACTATTGACACTCCTGCCTTGCTTTGGATGAAATGCTTAAAAAAAATATAGTACAAATTTTAAATGATGTTGAGAGATTGGGAGAGAGAAAGACAGGAGGAGAGATAAGCTGTTAATTCTTGAGAGAAAGAAGAGTTGGCAAAGATATATATATATATATAGAGAGAGAGAGAGAGAAAGATGGACAGTGAGAAAACGTGAGAAAGAGGCAGGAAATAAGTGACGAGGACGTGAGTGAGCGAGGGAGTGAGGCAGATAGAGAAAGAGAGTGCAAAAGAGTGGAGACAAGCTCATAATGTCAGAGTCAGGAGAGAAGCTTAGAGAAAGAGATAAAGAGAGGAATTGATAACGAAGAAGAAAAAAAAAAGAGAGAACAAGAAAGACATTCGTCTCATCGGAAGAACTTTTCCGATCGACATATTTGACAGGTTTTTAGATTTCATGTTTTTCCGTTCATATAAATGCAAGTAAACTGACACAGACAATAGCCATGTGCCATATGACAATCGAGTGATTACACTGAAGGCGTAAGTCCTTAGGTGTTGCCCGGATTACACGCTAAAATGGACATAGTACAGTGCAGGATCAATACCTCACTAGTAAATACATGAAACCGGACATTAATTATGTTACTGTACTTATCAACAATTGGTACGTATATATTTGGAAAAATTCTAGTCGAAAGCATTACAATTCTATATGAATCATATTATCACAAACATTTCGCTATTAGAAAAGCGCTGTATATCAAACATTTCTCTCCTACTATCAGTCTTACATTATTTAACAGTGAAAATAGAGTGTTAATCTTCTTTTTTTTTTTTTTTAAATAGAAAGGAGCTTACGCGAATTCCAGCCGCGCGCCATACCTGAAGGCTCGGAATAAACGCTCAGTTTCCAAAAAAAGCTCAAAAATGCCTTACAATGTAAGAGTCTAAAACATAAGTATAAAATAACAGTACCAAAGAGAAAACACATATAAAAATTGGGTATAGAAGTGAATGAAAGCGTTTGGGAGAATAAAATTATGGAAAATATTTTAGTTCCTTAATCCTATAAAACAGAAAAACGTAAAACATGCTATCAATGAATAACAACATATCAAGAACAACCAAAAATGTTTTAATATATTGTTTGTAATTTGAAAAATAAGGAGAAAATCTACTTCTACGTGCCGTATCGCTTCAGGACATGGGTGACCATGGTTCTTCACAACTTCCAGTTATTCGTAGCTCTTAGCAATGTTTGTATTTTTGCTACTGTAATATTTGTTCTGTCAAAGCTCTTTAAGTAGGTTATTCGCTGATACCTTCTGTCCTCCTTTCATTTAACCAGTCTTATGAGTATTACATTTTCCAAGCCCTATTTCCTCTTTATGTGCCCTAGATATTTCATTTGTCTCTTTCTGATTCTAAGTATTCACGTCATTTTCGCTTCTCAGTATCCTTCTGTAGAACAACATTTCTGTTGCTTCTACATCACTGAAGAGATTCGCCAGCATTCACTACCATGTTGGCGAACTGATATTATATTATTTACCAAGCTATGGGTAAAATAGCAGGACAGACCGGGTTCTATAGCCTTGGATTGGAACTGGTCTACCGCAGAAAAAAATGACAACCTACTTCGAGAAATAATCTGCTTCGTCAGTCATGTATCGAAAGATGCATGATCGCGTAAGCGTGTATCACGCATGAGACAACTTCAGGAGGCACGGTAGAGTAATGGATAGTGGCTGGGATTGAGGAATCGGAGAGCCGAGTTCGAATTCTAGGCGAATCTATTACATTCACTTACGTGCTAATATCCTTAAGAAAGGTATGAATCCTCTTCTTATCCTCCCCAGCTACGGATAAAATCGCAGGACAGACCGGATTATATAGTCTTGGATGGCAACTGGTCTACCGCAAAAAGAAATGGCAACCTGTAGGGAAAAAAAATCTGTCTCGTCAGTCATGTATCGAAAGATACATGATCGTTTAAGCGTGTATCACGCATGACACATAACTGACTTCAAGAGGCACGGTGGAGTAATGGATAGTGTCTCGGACTAAGGAATTGGAGAGCCGATTTCGAATTCCAGTCGAATCCATTACATTCACTTACGTGCTAATACTCTTGGGGAAGGTATGAATCCTCCTCTTCTCCTCCCCAGCCATGGATAAAATAGCAGAAAAAACGGGTTTTATAGCCTAGGATGGCAGAAAAGAAATGACAACTTACCGCGGGAAAAAAAATCTGCCTCGTCAGTCATATATCAAAAGATACATGATCGCCTAAGCGTGTATCACGCATGGCACATAACTGACTGAAATATTATAGGTGTCCACTCCTCTATTCTTTGTTTCTAACGAAATTATCATATTTCTTAATACTTTGCTTAGTTTTTGGAAAGCATTTTTCGCTATTCAAATGCGCCTTCGGATTTCGGTGTCACATTTTTCTTTCTCTAATAAAACACTTCCTAGATATTTAAACTTTTGTACTTGTTTGATTTTGGTGCCTCTAAATTTTTTTTTTTTTTTTGCTGGCACCAATATATTCTATATTCTATGCGAATAATGTGAATAATATAGCAAAAAATTTAAATTAAAAATATTATTATTTTTTCTAAACGCTAGGTGATGGTAAAAATTTGCGCGCTCTTGGAAACCGCTATTTTCCATTGTCTCATATATGGCAATAATAATTCATCCTATTTTATAATTGCATTTCAGTCGTGGGTATGACGATAAACTACATCCAGCAGCAAGGTCTCTGATCGGCAGCTTGGAAGTTCTGAGGAGCGTAAAACCGACTCTTAACTGCTGATGTTCCAATGTTCACTCTGCCCCGGTTACAGTTCAAGATATTGGCAAATAGTGACCCTTCAAACAAAAACACTCTGAAAGTATAAAAATACCATAAAAACTTACTAATATCCACTCCTGTTTCACCAACCGAAAGGAAGACAACCCATAAAGCTTTTGGCTGGTCAATTTTTTCAAAGGGCCCTAATTTACGGCTATTTAAAATCACTAGCAAACTTTATGTTTGTCATTTTAAAGGTGGACTGGATTCCTGAGAAACTCTGGTCATTAAATTGACTTAAGAGGAAAAAAAATCTATATATTCATCTCCTAAAGATGTGTGATAAATCTTATTGCTACAGTGAACTGGCGCTATAGAATCACAAATACAGAACTGGGGGACGCTCAACATTTATTCTTCATAAAGAAACGGCTAATATTACCATGACCATTACAATATGGTTCACACTTCTACTGAGGGGGTGAGTTATTTTTGCGATGTCAGTGAACACTCGTTGACACTTTTTGATGTTAACGAATACTCGTTATTAATTTCGTAATGATTGCTGTAGTAGAGACTTTTCAGTCGTAGATGCAACTATAGTACGCCTTTGAATGATACTGGTGCCAGACGCCTTCGAAAAAACACACGCCCTAATAGTACTTGTTCGATAATATTTGCTCGAGTTCTAACCCGTATAGTGATCCGAACAGAGAAATAGTATAGTAAATGGAGTAGAGAATTGCGGGTAGAGTAGAAAATGGTGACCCGAATAGTGATAGAGGATAGACTAGGAATGGCGACCAATCTAGACGTCACGCGACTTCCTATATATACGTGTCTCCATAGTCACGTGATCTACTTAATTCATTAATAGGATCAACTGTGTTTGCTCATTGGCGATCCACTTTCAAACTCAAGTGTCGACAGCGACACTTTATTCCTACATAACAGTTATCTATTATTCTGATTTTCTTTTGAATTATTGGCCAACACTTTTATCCTTCGCAAAATATCAACCATAGTGATTCCATAGACTATGGTTCTTCAGCCTTCTTTTAGAATAAATTCACTGAGACGTGGAACAGTCAATATCGGAACCATTGCCGAAGCTAAAAATCACATTCATTCGCAAAAGTATCGGTTTGATAATGGGAGTGAATGGATTAGGGAATATCAGTGCGGTTACGGTCTTCAAAACGCGTTTAGGCGTATGTATCAGCATTATTAACACAAGCTTCATAATTGCAAAGACAAGTATACAGTGCTTGATATGGATCTTGCCGGAACTAATCTGTGTGTAAAATTGCAAACTCGATATAAAATTTACCCAATCTGCAAAGAAAGATTTCTCTCTGCATCTAGCCTGGTGATCCTGCTATATATCTCCATATACTTGGCAACATCCTAAATAGTATCTGCAATGTTGTCGGTGCTGACCTAGTATCTTGGCTCCAGTTAGTTTCTTACCAATCTAACGTAACTTCTCTTTTTCTTTTCTATAAATATTTTCATGACAATTGTTCTGATGATCTTTCTTCGTGGGTATTGTACATAAGTGAAACAAGTTAGGACTTCATAGAGACCTAGAGGTATTATGGTAGTTGTAGTAAGAATAATAAGTAAGAATGTATTGCATTGATGTAAGGAATACTGTGGTATGTTTGGGTCAGTAATTGTGGTTAGCTAAGTTTAAGATAAGACACATTGAAAACCATTCTTCCCAACACCACCCAACTTTTGGCCTTCGGGCACATTTTCGTATCTTCAAAATAAATATTGATTTCCTCATTGGCGTACAAGCGTACTACTAGATTGGGCTCATCAGTTTAGCGTTGAAATAGCTCAATGTAACCGTAAGTTCGATTTTAATAGATTCTTCTCTCGCACTTCATGACTGTGGAATTCTCTTCCGTGTTACGGCTTTCCAGTCCACTATGATCGTCAAACATTCAAATGCAATCTGAATCACGATCTTTAGTCTTTTTAAATCCCCTCTTTTTATTGTTCTTCTCCATCAGAAAGATTTTCTCATTTTCTTTCATTCTCTGTAGTTTCTTGCCTCTCAGGGGCTATATCGCTATAGCTGGCTATTTTAACGTAAGTACCGTCAAATTGATCATGATCAAAATTCGATGGAATTTTTTTTTTCCCGCCCTAAATATTATTTTCCACTGTTTTATGACCCTGCCGATGTTTAACGAATCGCCATTATATTGCTTCCAAAACAGAGGAAAGCTTTAAATAAAGAAAAATGAAACCATGACCAAGTGACACTTTCTGAAATCTTAACAACTTCACGGTTTAGTATTCAGCATTGTACTTTCCTTAGAGTTGCTGTCTTTAAAACTACATAACTCAGTCTACCCTGCTATTTAACAGGTAGATGGATTCGGAGAAGAAGGAAATAATGAATTCATTTTTTTAAAAAAATTTAGCGGTAAAGTGAGCGGAGAAGACCTGGCCTGAATTTGAAATCGGCTGGACGATAGCTGTTACCTGCCCTCAAATCCACCGATGATGCGATATTAATAGGTTTCAAACACCAACAATTTGATGAGAGCACAAAAAATAATGACAAAAATAAAAGACGCTATTTTTCAAACATCATATAATAATACATTGTTTCTAATACTGTTGGAAAAAGGCATTTAAATTTATTACAATATATTAAATCTTTATAAACTATTTTCTTTTATTGTACCTCAAAGCTAGCAAAGATAATGCAAACGTTCTGACGCACTTTTAACCCGCATTTCACTTTGAAAAGATTGTAACTATCTCAGATTTTGCTTGTTCGAACAAGCATATACTTTTCACAAACGCACTAACATGACCCTACCAAGCCTGACCGCCAATAAAATCGTTCGGAAATCTTGTATCTACACAATGTCCAAGATAATGACACTATGTAAAGAGCACCTTATTATTGGACACCATTAGCAGTTCAAAATTCTGACCAAATGAATAGCCACTACTGAGGAGACAACTACTGACAACGACAACTAAAATAATAATAATACAAAATTATAATAATAATGATAACAAAAAGAAGAAAAAGAAGAAAGATTGTTTATTATCCATTGAGAAATGCAACACTTTCGAAGCATTGGAAACTTCAGCAATGTTATTTTATGGTAAATGTTGAAACGCAAATATAATTCGATTCATTTGGATTATGTTTGTTACTTTAACGACGAATCAAAGCTTGGTAGGTCACTAAATGCCGAATGTAAGTTATAGTAAACCAAAATCATACTAAATTAATAGGCAGATCCGGTTTACACTAGAGTAAAAAAGGAGACATCGGTCTACTTTAACGAGTAAAAAATACTAGACAGTTCCGGTTTACACTAGATTTTAAAAAGGACAAACTGGTCCCTAGTTTAAAAAAAATATAACATCGGTCCGATTTTACGAGTAAAAAAGGTGACCTCGGTTCTCTTTAACGAGTAAAAAAGTAGATATATGTTCGGTTTAACGAGTCAAAAAGGTAGATATCGGACCAATTTGACGAGTGACAAAGGGATATGTAGATCCAGTTTAAGGAGTCCAAAATGTAGACATAGGTCCGGTTTGCACTAGATTAAAAAATGAAATATAATTTTGATTTAAACTGGTACGAAAAATAGACATGAGTTTATTTTACATTAGAGTTAAAAACGAAGATATACATTTAGTTTATACGGGTATCAAAAAAATTCATATAGGTCCGGTTTTCACTAACGTTATAAAGTTAAACGTAGGGACAGTTTCAACTCAGGACATAAAGGTATACATTGAGCCGATTTATATACGTGTCTGCAAATATACATTCAAAAGGTAGTTCTTTTGGAATTAACACTCCACAGGGAAAGTAGGCGACGTATAAAAACAGAGATTGACAGGAAAATGGGCACAAGGAAGTTGATAGATATTACAAACATTTTAAAGTGTTAAAAGTTTGCATACAAATTTAACGATAATTTTAACAAGAAACATTGAATAGGCTTCACTCAGCTTAGTGACAGACATGATGCATGCTTAGGCGATCACGTCTCTTTCCATTCAGGACTGACTCGCCAGACGGTTGCCATTTTTACCAGTGGTAGACAGGGTGACCACCAAGGCTATACGACCAAGTCTGTCCGGCTATTCAGCTGAGAGAAGAAGAGATGGATTCATATATTTCCCAAGGTTATTTTTATGAAATTTAATGTAACGCCCTCGACTGGAATTCGAACTCAACTCTCCGATTTCTCATTCCCAGCCAATATCTATTACACCACAACCCACAAATAGTCTTACAATGTGTTTATATATCGTAAAATTCATCAGCCCACCCTACTCAAAACCGCTACTGAAGAACGTCTCGGTTGGATTGTGTTGGGTGGAACTGGTTACAATATGGTATAAATGTGTCCATATTTTGTGCTGCTGGGATCTGTGAGGATTCTTGCTTGCGATTACGAAGGAACATACACCAACTCACTCTTCAGCGATAACTGCAAGAATTTTTGGTGTGCATGCTAATAATAATAATAATAATAATAATAATAACCATCTTGTATCATATTCCACGGTATTGGCATGCACTAAATATAAAACCAAGAATGTCAGAGTGGGCCAATAACTTCAATGGAAACTGCAAGACATTGAACACCACTCAGAATCGGTTATGGAGATATGACCTGTAAGAATTTTATGAGACTTTACAATAGCCACAGACAGAAAAAATCAAGGCTAATCACCCTGGCATTGTGATTTGAGACAGCAAAGACGAAATGTGCCTTCTTATTGACATGGCAGACTCTGCAGACTGCATTGTGTTTGTGAAGATCTTCAAAAACTATGAAAATAAAAGGACCTTGAAATCGAAATCTCAAAAATGTGGCACATGAGGACATCAACAATTTCATTTGTAGCTGGAGCCCTCGGATTGATTGGAAATATTCCAATAGATTAATTAAAGGGGTTCCTGATGGCACATGCCTTAAAAAATACAAAAAAAAAATTGTTCTCACGAGTACAGCCAACACATTACGAAGAACTTTATGTAAAATGCGTGTGATTTTTTTTTTTTTCAGAAATACTCAATAGAAAATATCATGATGCTATTTCTGAACTTATATCTCTGGTTAGGATCCGGAAAGAAATGAGGATACACCAGAAATCAAAGATAATAATAATAATAATAATAATAATAATAATAATAATAATGATAATAATAATAAGTAGTAGTAGTAGTAGTAGAAGAAGAATTTCTCTCATATCTTACGTAGATTTCTCCCCATCCAATCACATTTTTCTAACTCATTGCATGGCACCTAATCTGTTAACATATTCTGATTAAAAACACAAAAAATGTCTCTTGAAGTAACTGGTTGCGATTTAGTGGTAATTCGAACTACATAATGCAAAGGTAAAACGCAGCAGCAACAGCAACAACAAAACAACAACAATAACAATAATAATAATAATAATAATAATAATAATAATAACAAACTAAACAGAAATTGAAGGAAAGATTTCAGCTTTCTTATATTCTATATATCATTTTCTTTTTAATCATGCATTTTAATAATTTTCTATTCTGTTTTCTTTCAAGCTTACGTTTTCTGCTTTCTTTTTCTCTTTTTCTTCTTTACTAATTAATAGATTTCTTTTTTTCCCGTCTTGCTTTCATAAAAACACAGTATTCATTTCTTCACAAATTTTTCGCTTCTTTCTTTCTTTCGCTTCTTTCTTTTCCAGAAATTTCTTTTCCTAACCGACATCAAGGCATTAAGTTCAATCTCCTTGGTAGAGCGGGCATTTTAGTCACACAATGCAGAGATTGGCCCATCATTCTTTAAAGCAAACAAACGGGCCATTCCTGCTCGCCATGACCTGAACCCTGTATTAAAATAAAATGAAAAAAAAAAACCCCTTAATACTGGTTCAACGAGTAAACGCCTCCTTGGTGACCATTCATTCCATGAAGATCTTATCGGATGTGCAATCAATGATCAGATATTGAATTCCAATGTCCGGTGTTGTCAGATATGTTTATTTTTTCAAATGATATTCATTCATGGAGGTGAGAGTAACCTAACTGCTATTGATGCGGAAAGTACATTCCGAAATCTGAGTTCAAAATCTAGCCTAATGTGTTATTTTTATTTTCGTAATAATACCCTTTGGAAAGGCATGAGCCAGCCTCTTCTTCAAAATTATGGGTTATCGCTGTCAATTTATATATATTCAAATCAGAATTTCACAAATATCTTTTGAATTATAAACCCCTAGAAAAAGATTTAGTCATTTTTCTTCTGATCCGCAAATGAACTATATCGAGAAATTTCCATCTGGGGAGAGCAACCGTGGATTTCTCTCTCGGAAAAATAAGCAACTCTTTTACGATATACCGATTATTTATTCCTTAGGTACCATACATGATGCACGTTTAAACAACGATGTCTTTCTTTTTTTCGGTTCATGACTGTTTTGACAGATGAATTCCCGCACTAGGCTACCGTTACTATCTGCTGTAGACCAGTTACCGACTCAGTGCGTACTGCTATTAAGGCCATAGATGGGAGATAAGATATGGGTGTAAACATTTCTCATGAGTACTTGCGCGGCAGTAACTCGCCTGGAATCCGAATTCTAATTCTGCTCTCCAATTTCTAATTCAGAGCCTTTCTCTTTTATACCAGCCACAAATCCTAGCTTGCAGCGCCAGGTATTCCCAAACGGTTACCCATCTACTTAATAATTCATTGGCAGAAACAGAGTTGGCAAGGGAGACATCGATGTCGGCATTTGGATCATCTTGGATGATACTTTATAACTAAGACACTAAACAGTTCTTCAGATTTGCTGAGCAACAGAGATACGAAAGACAGTTTCATGGACTTTTATTATCCAAATCGGAGATTGTCGATGAATAGACACTCATGTCCGGCGCATTGTACTGACACGTTGCTTTGTCGACTTTTGAATGGTTACTTTATTATTTGTATCTCCTGAATAAATGTGACGTTCGGATGTTGTTTTTACTTCGGCATTTATTTGTCTTTTGCCAATATAAACTAGTCATATATTGAAAAATAGGTGACTGGGTCTTGATATTTACTAAGTTTCAAAGCACGAAATTCGGTGTAAGGAGAACTGGATCAAAGAGAATTGAGTTACACTGCTGGGGGAGACAGAAACAGCTTAAATAATTCAACAATGTGTGATTTTACTCGACTATTAAGTTTAGCTTACATGGCTACAGGGGACAGGTATAAGTGTACCCAGTGAGGAGCTAAATCACTGAATTAGGGTAATCGTTTGTGGGACGAGAATATGAGCCATTTAACTATGGTATTAACTTCACTACAGCAAGGTACACAACTAATTTTTAAGAACCATTATATATATATATATATATATATATATATATATATATATATATATATATATATATATGGTGGAGGTGGTTTGTTTTGCTTTGCATATCAACCTCAATGGGTTATTTAAAGCCGACAATAATTGTTATTGCTGGGATTATTTTTTTCAAAAATTTATTTCTGGTAATAATTTTCCATGAAATATGTATAGCTGGTAATATTAGTTCTTTTTTTTGTTGCTTTTTCAAAAATGTTTTGCTGGTATTAAAACCAATTTTCACAAGTCTTGACCTCAGTTTGCGGAGTTAACATTTGCCCTAAGCTGGGACCCTGACAGGTGCTACCACCCAAGGTCAGGATGAACCTGCGAATACCGGAAATTAAGAGGTGGTTCCACGCTCCTCAAATCCTCCTAGTCAGAGGCCTTGTTGCCGGATGTAGTTTATCGTCTTACCCAGGACGGTTGTGTGCGTGTGCGTGTATGTATGCGCACGCGTGTGTGTGTGTGTGTCTACAGGGTGCGATGGATAAATTGTTGTCTAAAGACGTAGAAATGAAAATAGCACTGACATCTCATTGTAACAGATATATTTAACAAAATTACGCAAAAATATCTTGAAATACTAAAGAGTAAATTTATTAAATAAAATCGCCATTGACTCCACCGACGGTCTTCAGCCGACTTCGGAATCTCCTGCAACTCTATTGGACGGTCTCCTTGTTTGAGTTGGTGAATGCTGACATAATCCTTGCCTTTAGTTCTTCTTTGGTGTTACAAAGTGTTTTGTTGGTCTCTCGCTCAACTGCATCGCACATATATTAATCAAGATGGTTGCAGTCTGGGGAGTTAGGTGGCCAGATGTAAGGGGTGATGTGGTCGTGGAAATTGTATGACAGCCATGACTGGGTTTTCTTGCATGTGTGGCTGACATAGGGCCTACCAGCGGCCACCCTCTTGACCTTGGGCAGCTTCACTTCTTCAGGGCAAATTCATTCGTATTTGAATAGACGTTCTGTTTATTTATTAAACAGTATATATTAAGCGCATATTTTTCACTGATAATATTTCTCGAATTTTTAGACCGGTAGACGAAAATAAATAAATATACTTTTTAATAAATATATGTAGCGTCTACACAAATACAAGTATCTACTGAAAATAACGTTTACATATATATATATATATATATATATATATATATATATATATATATATAGCAATCATTTATGTCAAAATAACAAAATACCATCTTTGACTATGGATATCGTTGTTTCATGTCAGTATAACCACTCTGAGGATGGCTCATGTGAGCCGAAAGCTTAGAAAAAATTAATAAAAAAATATCTAAATGTTGGGCAATTTTTGTGCCTATTTTTATTCAAAATTAAAGCAAATATTCGAACATTAGAACGGCTCATGATCACATGTTATATTCAATAATATATGTTTATGTACATATCTATCTATCTATCTATCTCTCTCTCTCTCTCTCTCTATATATATATATATATATATATATATATATATATATATCTATAACGATAGATACGTGAATGTGCGTATATGTTTTCGTGTATATGTGTGAGTTTTAAGACATTTTTATGTTTATACATTCTTTTTATAGATACAAATATTTACGAAAATGCTCTGTTTATAATGAACAGTATTAATAACATTTACCGGACTGAATGTCCCAGACATTTTCATATAAACTATTTGTCCTCCGACAGGAATCACAACTGTATTCTATACAGAACAGTCATTTAGCTTGACGTGCCTTAACCGATTCGGCCACAGAGGAGCGTTCGGTTAGCAAGGTCGATTTTACTTTCTTTAAACTACAATCTCCCATGATTTTCTCACGTACATTCACATCTGCTCATGGCGTATCAAATGTAAACAAATGACGTCATACATTATGAATTGGACAAAGTCCGACAATTATTTTAAGACATTTTTATGTTTATACATTCTTTTTATAGATACATTACCGTTTTTACTCGTGTATAATAAGACACATGTTGAAAGAAAATTAATGGCAAATAACTAGATTAATATTATGAAGAAGTTTATATTTTCAAAATTATTACTCAGTTTAAAAAGAATAGTCTTACTTGAAACAGCAAAAGTGCAAATACACACGCTTTTGCTCACAAGATAAAATTTGTTTATATTTTGATATTCTTGTCATTTTTACTAAGTTCTCACTCTTCATTCTTAATTAAAAATAATTTTTTTACATGGTTTATATATTAAATATATAATACATATTAAAATAATCTCAAATAGAAAAGGGTGATAGAATAATTTAACATCTTAAAATGTATTACCAGATAAATCTAGTTAGGATCTTTTCCTTGAAAATTCGAAAATAAGTTTTGAAACCGAAATTAAGAGAAGATAAACGCAATGGCTAAACATCCGGTTAATTTCTATTCTTTAATATCGTGAAAAATTAAATATTTTAGTGAAATATATGCACGACATTGAGATTTTAAGGGATAATATGGTACAACATTTTCAAAAAAAAATTACATAGGGGTGTTTGTTCTACGGTGTCATATTATGCTTAATTCCGGGTCGTATTGTTGCTTCTGCATCATTTTCATATACTAATATATATATATATATATATATATATATATATATATATATGCGAATGTTAAATTCTGCAAGACCACTTTCCTCATTATCTGTCCTGAAATATTCAGCTGATTACAATCCAAGTTTCTTTGTAGTCTTTACCTAAAACTCTTCAAGATGCATAGATATTCTGTCCGTGGTATTGGTAGTATCTGTTGGTTGAACAACTACACAATGATTTTTCTTTTTTCAGATGTAGTACTTGAGTACTACATCTGAAAAAAGAAAAAATATACGTGAAAAGAACGAACGGAGGATATGAAGAGACGTAACAAGAGTCAATGGTATGAAAAAGAGAAAGAAGTAAAAAGAAAGGAAATTAAAAAAATAATAAAAAAAGATTAAAAGAGAAAAAGAGGTAAAAATATAAGAGACTCGCCGAAATAATGAACAAATGTAAATAAATAAAAAAAATGAACGGACGAAGATAGACTGAAAAGAAAAGAAAAAGTGAGAAACAAAGAACGAAAACGTTCCATTTACAGTCTCGTGACAGTGTCTATTTTGGAACCCAGACGGACCAATCAGTCTTTAAATCTGACACAAGAATTGGCTCTAGAGAATTAAAAGGAATTTAATGCCATCGCAGAAAAACATTAGCGTCCCGTTTTCAAATTTATGTCCAATTTACGTCCATCCCGCTTGGACAGGCGAATTGTTTGCTCCGTTCAGAGATTCGATGAATTGTCTGCTTGTTACAGCTAATAAGTCTGGCATTGATTAGGGGTAGGTTTAAAAATGGAATTCATTTTTACCTTATTCGCATACATATATATTCAAGCTAGAATTCCTATTCGCAATGATATGGGTAAAGATGTGCGTGGAAATAAAGACATCTTTTTCTCTAATACACAATCGCATGCTGATTTATATGTAAGGACATTTTTTTTAAGTCATAGCCTTATACATACATACATACATATATATGTATATATGTGTGTGTGTCTGTATAAGCGTATGTGTGTGTATATATGTAATACCAGTTTGTGACTGGTAGGGGTAATTCGTAGAAGGATATTAATCAAGGGAGAGCTCAATGAGGACTACAGTCAATAATAATAATAATAATAATAATAATAATAATAATAATAAAGTGACTCTTTACTGATATGTCAGTCTCTGCTGACTGCAATGTATCTTTGAAGATATTCAAAAAGCTGTCAAAATAAAGGACCTTGAAATAGAAATCCCAAAAATGTGGCACATGGGAACATCAACAATCCCTGTTGTAGTTGGAGCCCTAGTAATTGTTGGAAAAGATTGCAGTAGACTAATTGAAGGGATTCCTGGAAGTCCATGCCTCAAAGAGATACAAAACATTGTTCTGACAAGTACAGCCCACACTTTACGAAGGGCTTTATCTATGTAATTTTTTCTTCTGTTTTGTCAGTGGACAATGTCATGATGCCATTTCTAACCTTAGGTCCCTGGGCGGGACATGGAAAGAAATGTGTAACGCCAGAAATCAAAGGAAATAATAATAATAATAATAATAATAATAATAAATAGGAAAAACTTAAATATTCATTTCGGTTATAATTTATTTCGTGAATATCGAAATATTCATCTCAGACAAAAATCTTAGAAAAAACAAAATTTTTTTACCAAGGGTTTTTGGCCTGAAGCGATGGATATTTCGATACTCACGAAATAAATTACAACCGAAATGAATATTCATGGTTGCCTCCGTTATTATATATATATATATATATATATATATATATATATATATATATATATATATATATATATATGAGATTATTTTTGAATTTGAAGATTGCAAGAACTGCATAAAGCCCCGGAAGAGTCGTGTAGCCCGTATTGTATTAATAGACGCTTAAATGGTTAAAGGTTTTAGTCCGTAAACCTGAAATATATAAAGGGCAGGTGAAGCTGGGTAAAATTATCTATCCAGAATTAAAATACTTCAGGAGATTTTTTTTTTATCGATGCAAGCTATCATGAGCTCATTACGTTTGTTCAGTAGGTTTGGATCTTTTGTTCGTGGCGAACAAATTCCAATTTACTACCAGTGTTTAGTTATTTGCTTTCATTTGCCAGTAAAACTTTGAGAGTGCCGTGGCTTTTGAATATTGTTTATTGATTTCATTTCATGATGTTAATAACGGATTTTCCAGTGGCTGGCAGTGAACTAAAATAAAATTTAGTCTCGCTAGTATGTTTAATGCTAGCCTTGTAAATAACGCCTTTATTCATACATTTATGATTTAGTGGACAGGTACTGCTTTTACGACAATTACACTTTTTGTCTGTATTAATATTGTCATTGAGGTTGTTTAAATACGTGTTTAATGTTATATTATTATGTTGTGCTATATACTGATCGATGTTTTTGGTGCTGCTGTAGCTAATTTTAATGTTGTTCTTGTTGAAGATTTTGTTGAGCAATGTGATATGGTTGAAATAGTTACGAATTAAATTAAGGGAAATTTTACTTATATTTGTTTTGTCATTACTGTAAAAAGATGGGCTAAAGCAAATTATATTGCGTTCTCTATTCTTATACTTGTTGGTATTCTTACTAATGTTTATGCATTCTATTTTAACTCTGTGTTTAGTTTTTTCTAGTGCGTGTACATATTTAGTTTTATATTTTTCAAAAATAATTTTGTTGCTAGAGTTAGTTGAGAGTCTGTGTTGTACCGATTCGTGCAAGTTGTTTAAAATTCCTGGGGGTGGTTGGGTTCTTTGCTAATGTATTTATGGTTCTAAAGCTCTTTAGTAATAGGCACGGATATTCCTTTGCATAGGCCGAATGTAGTGTCCAGAAATCCGATCACCTTGGCATTGGTGATAGTGGTGATATTTAGTCCTTGATCCTTGGAGAATTTGGTAAGTTGTTTTTTGAAATCGGTCTGTTTGTTGTGGGTTGGTGTTACGTAATTCTATCGGATAACTCCATCGTTTTTTGTACTGATTAGTGTTCTTACTATCGAAATTATACCTTAATCTCTACAGTAGCAGAATGACATACAAAATCACAAGCTTCTGCACAATCAAAGATTCCTATCGCTATAGAGAAAATTGGGCTGTCTTTTTGGTCAACATAGAACCATCGTGATATATGATGGCTCTTTGGGGTTGCTTAATGACGTTGATTTCCTGATCGGTGATGGTGCAATAATTCTTGGCTATGTTTATAACTTTATACCAGCCATTAAACAGGTTATTTGTGATCGACAGGTAGAAATTGGAGACATCGAATTGCATAAAGGGGCATTCGTTTTACTTTTTTTATTTTATAGAACCAGTTGATAGTATCTTTTATATTCTTCCATTGGTTGATCTCTGTTGCATTCCCATTCCCAGTGTATTTGTAGGTTCGTTCTAGTATAACCTTGCTGATATAGTTTATACTATTCTTGGAAAGATTAAACAATCGGGACTGCAGATTCTTGGTGGAATTATCTTTGTGGTCCTTAACGTTAATGAAGGCCTGTTGCTTGTGTAGTTTGTGCACTCTATCGTCGATCATAAGTTTATTATTCGTGTCTCGTTGTTAATATGATTTTCCGATTCTGCTGGGGCTTTCTTGCATTATTCTTTTTCTGCATTCTCCCGTACATATCTAAAAATTGTACAATGTCCGATATATATATATATATATATATATATATATATATATATATATATATATATATATATATAGATAGATAGATAGATAGATAGATAGATAATATTAGTGGTAAATATACATATATATGAAAAATCCACAGGTGCATATACACACATGTATATTTTTTTGAATAAAAAATTCCGAGAGGATAGAATCCAGGTAGAACTCAATGTCCAGGACAGAGTAAGGATATAATAAAAAAGGCTTAAACACTAATATTCAATGGTCATAATTTATTCTATTGGAATCGTAAATACGATCCAATTCATCAGACCTACAAATTCAAAAAGAAAACTGAACAAAACTACTCCGGAAATAAAAATAGAAATTAGAGAGAGTGTAAGTATAAGAGTGTGGGACGAATGTTAGTTCTAAAGAGAGGGGTAATATACGAGTGAATTTAACAGAGAGGGTTTTTTTTTTTTTTTTTTTTTTTAAACTAGGTGTGTGTGGAAGGGGGAAAAATGATTGTTGTCGGATGTCTAATACATTAAAGATACATTTCGTGGTGACATACACACACCACGGCCGATCTAATGTTAAAGACCAGAATAAGAAGGAGGGAGAGGTAAGGAAAGAAGTGGTGGGGAAGAAAGATGGGGTGGTTGAAATTAAAATTGAAAGGGACGCTGTGTAATTGGGAAAATTTGACAAAAATAATATCGACTACAGGTTACAAATCAAATATCAACATATAAAGAATAAATATGACGATTATCTAATCTAGCAAGGACCTATATATTTATATATATATATATATATATATATATATATATATATATATATATATATATATATATTGGGTTGGTGCATAATTAATATGCATTTTTGTAGGCGAGTTATTATAAAAAATTGCTGTTTTGTTTATATTTTTTTAATAAAAATATTATTTTATTTTCAGGTTATAAAAATGCGTGTCGATAATCATACGCTCTGGAATAATCATTTAAAAACGTTATTGTTGAATTGTTATTTTTCTTTCTTCATAATAAATATTCTTTAACGCCTGATAATTATGCACCGACCGAAAGCGAAATGATGTATAGTTACACATTTTTACCTTTTGATTTATTGACTAATTGTGTGTTTTTGATTTCCATGTCGACCACGTTTGAAAGTCTTGATAAAGTCGGATGACGAAAGGCGTTCGCAGATATTAAATATTATTTTGCGATGATCGATTTTATTCAATTTGTCTGCTCTACAGATATATTTTGAGAACTTTCATACATTGTCGACATGAAAAACAAAAAAAAAAAACATACTTAGTGAAAAAGAAAAACAAAAAAAGAAAAAGTTACCGATATCCCAAAAGAGGCTTTTTTTTCAGAAGCGACTTGTAAAATTTTTGAATTTCATCTGACTAAACAGCATTTTGCATTTGTTTACTATCCCTTGCCTTGATTAATTTGGACTGTTTTCAATTCTCTCTCTCCCCATTTCTTTCTTTGTTTCTCTCTCTCTCTCTCTCTCTCTCTCTCTCTCTCTCTATATATATATATATATATATATATATATATATATATATATATATACCCACACCAACTCTCTCTCTCTCTCTCTCTCTCTATATATATATATATATATATATATTGAGTTGGTGTGGGTAATGGATAGCGGCTTGGATTGAGGAATCGGAGAACCGACTTCGAATTCCAGTCGAAACCATTACATTCACTTACGTGCTAATACCCTTGGGAAACGTGTGAATCCTATTCTTTTCCCTCTTGCTATGGGTAAATAGCAGGACAGACTGGGTTCTATAGACTTGGATGGCAACTGGTTTAGGAGAAGAACAACTCTCATTTCAAAACCTGCGGAGGGTCATTTGGGGACCTTGTGGCACGTAGTGCACCAGGTCTCTGTATTCGGCCCTTCAAAAAGTGTGGATGGTCCTGCACGAAACCTTCAGCACTATAATCAAAATGTCATGTGCTGTTGTCGGGATGTCGGTTTCCTAGGACCTGATCTGCTTGACCCACATACGTCGAATTCGACGGGAGAATCGAATATATATATATATATATATATATATATATATATATATATATATATACACGAGTTGTTGTGGCTGGGTGTAGATCATCAAATCTAAAATGGTTATGAAGCATAATGCTGCAGAAGGATAATTTCACTGACGATTTTATTTTCTGAGATTATTTATAATTACAATTTAGTTATATCGAAAAATTAAGTCAACAGTTTAAAATGGCGACAAAGAGATATGGATATATGTAGGTATGTCCACTAGGTCACGTAAAAAAGCGGCATATCACGATAAAAAATGACTCATAAATCAACGAAAACAAAGTTTTGTTTAAATATGTTGTTATTTAATTGAAAGCTAAAGCATTAAATTTATTATTTACACTAAGTAAAATATTCTGAAGTCTTTTAGATAGAAATTATATAGATTGGAATGTCAAATATATGCTCGATTTTTGTTTAATTTTCTTAAAAGCGGACATTTTCTTAAATTTTAAGAAATTTGTAAACAAACAAAATTTTGAATTTAAACTTCTTCCTAAAATAAATTTATATATTTTTGACACGTTATTTGAGTAAAATTAGAAAATTTAAAGTTAAAATAATCTGATACGAAACAAACAGTACTTACTTATAGCTTAAAAAATTTGTATCCAAACATTTCTTAACGATGTGTCTGAAATTTTTGCATGTCTTTCATCGATTTCGCAATTGACGAGGCGATGACAGACAGCTATGGATGATCAAAATTGACAAATTTTTAAATTAGGCGAACGCCGTTTTTCGTTTGTAACTAGTACTTTTTAAATATTAACATATTTATTCAGCAATTATGTACTATTTTTTTAATTTTTTTATTTCATACTTTCTTAATTAGACAATTTTTTAAATCATTACATAATTGTTTAAACTTTTCTTATTAATTAGATAATTGTATATAAACTTTTCTTATTCAAACTTTTTCATTAGATAATAATTTTTTAACTTTTTTTTTTTTAGATAATTGTTTGAAGTTTTTATTAGATACTAATTCTTTATTGTTTTAATTATATAATTGTTTAAATTTTTTAAATGCATAATTCTTTAAACTTTTTTATTATTTAGGTAATTCTTTAAACTTTTTTTATTATTTAGGTAATTCTTTTAACCTTTTTTTATTATTTAGGTAATTCTTTAAACCTTTTTTTATTATTTAGGTAATTCTTTAAACCTTTTTTTATTATTTAGGTAATTTAAACTTTTTTTTTATTATTCACGTAATTCTTTAAACTTTTTTTATTATTCACGTAATTCTTTAAACTTTTTTTTATTATTCAGGTAATGTTATTGTCTTGGTTTCCGTTTCTCTTACTTTCTCAATCTTATGTTAAATTAATTAATAAGAAAAAAATTATTTCAATGAAATATTATCCAAAATAAAAGAAAATACTTTAAAGAAAAATATTTAATAAAAAGTAATTAAAAATAATTACAACTTTTAAAATTTGAAAAGAATTTCTGCAAACACGTTAACGATGTGGATCTGAACTGGACAGAGAAGAGAAATAACTGCGGTGCCAGACGACACAAATCACGTGACATTTTTATGTCGCGTATACATTTTCATACATAGAAATTATGAACGTTTTTCAATAAAAATTTATTTTTAAAATTATTTTAAAATTATTTCTGCATAAACGAGTGTTATGTGCTTTTCAAAGTTCGATTCGTAAATTTACATTTTCATTACCGTTATCATTACATTGCGTGCACGATTGAAATAAATAATTTTAAACGATTTTTGAAGTATTAAGACGTTAATGAATAAATTTTTAAAATCTGGAAAAAATTTGCAAAAAATACATTATTCATCGAAAAATTTTTATTTCTTCACAAAATAATGTCCTTAGTATAACGTATCTACAAAAACAGGTGGAAGCTTTTCTAATTAATTAAATTAGATACTTTTTACATTTTTTTTTTTTACAATTCAAATCTGATTTTCTATAAAGTAGCAAATGTTTGACAAAAAAAAATTGGTGATTTACTTTCTACAATGATTCCTGTTTATAACTAATAAAAAAAATCCCGGGAACTCTGATTTAATTTCTCGAAATTTCATGAAAATATGTAAGTGGGTGGAAACATGTTAAAAAAAAAATGTCTTTTTAACAAGATTTTCTGAAAAAAAATTTTTTTTAAATAATTTCATTCATTTCTGAATAAGTCCTGAAAGTTACATTAAAATCCAACAATTATTTGATTTTTGCAAGAATTTCCTAATTAACGTGTGTTTTCCTCGGGGAAAAGCGCAAAATAAAACAAACCTTTTTTTAGTCTTATCGCGCAGTCGTAAAAAAAAACATAATTTTTAACCAAAATTTTCTACGTGTTAGAAAGGAGTAAAAAATTTCAAAAAATATTTAAAAAATACTTTGGTCTTTCCTCTTTCATAACAACATAAACATATTGAGACAAAACTTTGTTTTCGTTGATTTATGAGTCATTTTTGATCGTGATAGGCCGCTTTTTTACGTGACCTAGTGGAGGTACCTAGATATATGAATGAAAGATATTAATCTTAGATCAAGGTACGTATTTGGCTTTGTCAGTATGTTTTACAGCGCCAAATTTACAAATGGTAATCTAATCAGAATTCGTCTTCGGGACGATGAACCGAAAATTTCTCGACCCGATCCAGACGACCCCGTCCTGCCACCACCGACATAGACATGATCAAATTATGATGTTTTAGCATTTGGTCAAATTTTTTCGGAAGTGTGAGTGGGTTTTACTCTTTCTTAGTATATCTATCATTTTTTTTTTCTATGTTTGGTCAAAATTGTTTTCCAGACATCAGAATTTTTATTGGAATGACCATCTTGGTTGAGACGAGAACTTTTCAGCATCTCCTGATTGAAATATTAGAAACATATTTCATATAATTCAATGAACGTCTAATATATTCTATATCTACTTTAAATTTACACAAGTGCGGCATTTTGATTTTAAATTAAAAATTAAGTCCAATTCACACATCTAATCGGTCAGTAGAGATTTCTCCCTTGTTTCCTGCTTAGGATTTGGTTTTCTGTTCCTTCTAACATCTTCTCATTTTCTTTTTCTCCCAGGAGCCACTTCCGTCTTAGTGGCATTATTGCCTTACTTGGGGTGAATTGATTGAAAATATATGTTTTCAACATAAAATGTAAAATAAAATATAAAGGTGAGTAATGAGAGAAGAAAAGAACATCTACGCGGCTTTGTGGTTGATTAATTATCTTCCAGACATCAGTCATTTTCCACAGAAAAAAAAAACTTGAGTAGCCTCTCGCTACTCAATCGCTTTTCTATTGGAAAATGTCAAACGAGCTACATTCGTTAATTCCAACAGACCTTCATGGATAGTGCTCATCACGCCACCCACACAAGGTCAACCCTGTATTATTCCCTTTCGTATTCCATTGGCAAGGAAGAAGTTCCACTCGGAGAGCATCTTGCTGAAAACCGTTGCTTAGTAAACAGGGCCTTCCGAGAAGGTCCTATGCTGAATACTACGATCTTGACAATTAAAGGGTTAGTCGTTATCTATCTTACATATTCTCATATGTTCATCTTAGATCGTCCTCTTACGAATTTACAAAAATGTAATTCAGTAACCCTTTAACTTGAGTGGCTCTTGGATATTGCGCTCGGTGAACAATACCATAAAAATATTCTCAAAACCAGGAGGAAATTTTTCTTCATTCGGATGGTTTTATGGTTCCTTCTAAATTCTTTTTATTCTCTTTCAATCCCAGTAGCCACTTGCAGCATAGTTGGATTAAAACTGGATTCTCCGATCATTTTTCTGCACTTTTTTCTTGTTTTTAAGGGACGCGTTTCCATAGTTATCATAAATATACCACTTTCCCATATATATATATATATATATATATATATATATATATATATATATATATATATATATTAGGTTGGTGCAAAAATAATGACGTAATAATGTCGTTTTTTGACGTTACGTCAAAAAACGACATTATTACGTCATTATTTTTGCACCAACCTAATATATATTTCTTCATATATATACACCACTTTTCCTATACATATATATATATATATATATATATATATATATACACCACTTTTTCCCATATATATATATATATATATATATATATATATACTACTTCCTCTCTCTCTCTCTCTCTATATATATATATATATATATATATATATTTCTTCATCTATCTATCTATCTATATATATATATATATATATATATATATATATATATATATATCATAGTCAGTTCTTATCTACCGGATAAATATAGAAAGTTTACAGAAACACTCTGAAAAAATGATTGAGTTGAAAATACTTAGAAGCAATGCGGTTACCCGTTTGGGAACCTTGTCTCTTCCTATTTCCTAGACATACATCAACACATATAGACCCTAGCACAAACTGTCTTTGGCTCTCGAAGCCAATTATATCAACAACCCGATAATCGCTCCGAGCCAACGCAGCCAAACTGCGAAACGATTTAAAATGTTTTGTAAACAAGACAATCGAAAGAACAAAAGCATGGACACCTGAAGTCCATTATGCTAACAGGTGTGGGTGGTACGCTCCTAGATTCACTTTGCGGATAGACAGTTGAGAACCAGCAATGGGCGAGATAACGGCCACGGCAACAGAATTATAAGTAAATAGATACAGAGAGAAGAAACAAAATGAAATATGGTACGTTAAACTTGACCACAAACAAATATGGCAGAAAATCTCATTTATTGAACGACTTCTGCTGATAAAACCTTCAATGACTTCAGCCAATGAGCAGTAGTTCTTTTACTAGACTCTCATCATTTTTACAGCAAGTTCTTTGTGGAATGCCACTCAAATGTAACCTTCTGGCTCATTAACCACGGTTCGTTTAATAGAATGAATAATTTAACAAATTAATACTTTTAGTTATCCAACATGTGGTACACGTTTGTATCAAATACAAGAGCCTGTAGGATTAAATAATTTCCTTCAATTTTTCATTACCTGCTTATTCATATACGCTTATTCTAATACACTTTTTCTTACACGCTTATTCTAATGCATTTATTGTCATACGCTTATTTTTATACGATTATTCAATTACGCTTATTCTTATACGCTCATTCATATACGCGTATTAATATAAGCTTATCAATATACACTTATTCTTATACACTTCTTCACATACGATTATTTATATACGTTCATTCTTATACGCTTATTCATATACGCTTATTCGCATATACTTATTCCTTATACGCTTATTCTTATACTCTTATTGAATGCACTTATTATTATATGCTAATTCTTATGCACTTATTTTTATACGGTTATTCTTATACGTTTATTCTTTAACTCATATTTATATACGCTTATTCTTTTACACTTAATCATATATCCTTATTCTTATACGTTTATTAATATAAACTTATTCTTCAGAGTCTGTCTATATTTCTGAGATGAGGTATTATGTACATTATTTACATTATTCGGACTATTGTCCTCATCTTTGTCGCCATATTTGCCATAACGTTTCTGCCGTTGTACGCTCCGGCCTTCTTCAGGCTCCTCAAGGACACATGGCACAGTAAATAAATGCGTTGGTTAGATCCAGTGACAGGAACCCCAAAAGTGTGAGTTCAATACCCGGTTAAGGCAGTGGAGAACTTTCAGGGGGAAAATTAACATAAGATTACTGATAACTGACATCCATCAAACATGGCACGTGGAACTAGAACAGTCTACCCCAGTGAGCGAAATAAAGGGTTCAATTCAAAATTTCAACCACCTGAAGAAGGCCGGAGCGTACAACGGCCGAAACTTTGTGATAAATATGGCGAGAAAGATGAAGACAATAGTCCGAATAATGTAAATAAATGTATTCTCATATTCTTATTTCTTATAGGCTTATACGTAAATGTTTATTCTTACACAATTTTTCTTATAAGCTTATTATTGTACAATTTTTCTTCTACGCATATACTTATATACTTATTTTTATACTCTTATTCTTAAACTCTTGTTCTTATACTCTTATTCTTATACTCTTGTTCTTATACTCTTATTCTTATAGTCTTGTTCTTATACTCTTATACTGCTGTTCTTATACTCTTATACTCTTATTCTTATACTCTTGTTCTTATACTCTTAATCTTATACTCTTGTTCTTATACTCTTAATCTTATACTCTTGTTCTTATACTCTTGTTTTTATACTCTTATTCTTATACTCTTAATCTTATACTCTTGTTCTTATACTCTTAATCTTATACTCTTGTTCTTATACTCTCGTTTTTATACTCTTATTCTTATACTGTTAATCTTATACTCTTGTTCTTATACTCTTATTCTTATACTCTTGTTCTTATACTCTTAATCATATACTCTTAATCTTATACTCTTGTTCTTATACTCTTAATCTTATACTCTTGTTCTTATACTCTTGTTTTTATACTCTTATTCTTATACTCTTGTTCTTATACTCTTATTCACATACAATTATTATTATATTGTTATTCTGTTACACTTATACTCTTATTCGACACGGTACGCTTATTATTTTCCAAATAATTTTCCCCGGAACATTTAATAAACGTATATAAATATTTCCGGCCGAACGTTTATTTCAATCTGTGTATCCAGCTCAAATTATACATTTCTTATTCAAAGTTATGCACTTTTATATGCCTATCGTATAAGTTGAAGCAAACCAATTTACACTGCCAGGTTAAAAAAATAGACCCTGATTTACACTGCTGTAGGGCACAAAATACCCCTGTCTTTTTCTCATCTAATACGCATTATTATAACCATAGAAGATAGTCGGGCTTCTTTTGATAGCACACGAGCAGTATCATCTTCTGCATGCTTAATGATTTTTTGAATAGTTTGCTTTCTTTTTCTTTTTTTTAAACAAAACAAAACAAAACAAAACTTCTGTCTTCAATATGTCGTTTTCTCATGATGCACTTTTGATTCTAAATACAGGTAATAATTTTTTCCAAAATTCTTTTTTGTCATATTCCCAAAATCACGAAAAGTGTAAACTATCAGGCAATCTTTCTTTTTTGAAATCCGATTTCGAACTGGAATAAGAAAACATGCCTTCCAAATTCTCAAGAAAGTCTGAATAAACTGGATAATTTCTTTAGAAACAAAGGAGAGTATTGAATTGCTAAGCAATATAAATTCTTGTATATGGCAGTGGATGCAATACAATTTTCCACAGATGGAGTAAGGGTCAAAGTCAACAAAAATAGTTCTAGAGTGAGATTGCTGAGAAAAACATGGCTGGGATATGTAAGCAATAAGGAAGTTTTAATGAAAATGAAAACAAAAAGTAGACTTATATTTAGAATGAGACAGATGAAAATGCTAGGATATAATGAGAAACGAAGGCTTGGAAAAGTTGGCACTCACAGTAAATATTAATGGAAGGAAGGAATGAGGCAAGCAGAGAGTAAAAACATATCTAACGGGAATGTGTAGGTCGATGGCAAAACAGGGACTGGGAATGATAGTTAAAAGACAAACACTGCTGAGTTTTTCAAAAGGTATGAAGTTGTGGAGAATTATGGTCACTGAAACCCTGAAAGGAAGCGACACATATAGATGGATGTTATCACCAAATAACTACTGTATTGAAGTAAATCTTCTCTCTTTTATACACTGCGATATTTGTAGTATCTATTAATTTCATATCCTGAAATTTTTGGCTGGATTTACGCTATGTCCCGTTACGACTTACATTCCAATTCTAGATCAAATTTCTCTTTTGGAATATATATATATATATATATATATATATATATATATATATATATATATATATATATATTATAAATTCATTGATTTAAAATTTTTTTTTTTGCTACACAGTTCTAACCGTGTTTCAAAAATGGAAGCTAAAAGCCCCGAATTTAATTTTGTAATAAAATTAAAGACATTAGTTCCATTTCATCCGTTAAATGCATGTCGGCATTCTTACGGCATTTTTTTTCTATTTGGATATTTAAAGATTTTTGGTGGGTGTTTAGGTTAGAATACGTTTTATTTAACTACGATTTGAAAATGCCGTAAGAATTTTTGCCGTTAACAATAAAATTTTTTAAAAATCCAGACAACATGCATTTAACGGATGTCAGATTTCATTGAAGAATACATCCCTACCCCTACCAAAACGTAACTATTAACTGATACATCAAAATACAGACATAATGAACACGCAGACATCCCTGTCAAGTGGAAGTGAATTAATCTGTAACCTTGGAAACGTGAATTATGATTTTAGCTGTGTCTTTAAAACCCAGTAATTTTAAAAGTTACTCCAAAATTCGCTTGAGGATGAAATGTAAATAATGTCTTTAATTTAATTACAAAATTAAATTCCGGGATTTTAGCTTCCATTTCTGAAACATGGTTAGAACTGTGTAGCGAAAAAACATATTTTAAATCAATTAATTTATAATATCAATGCTCTGTAAATTTAAAGAACACCGGATTATATATCTATCTGTTCTTTCTTTCTATATATATATATATATATATATATATATATATATATATATATATATCTGTCTGTGTGTGTGTATGTGTGTGTGGTTTCCCGAATGAAAACCCGATAGGCATTATACATACTGATAAATTATGGACCGTCAAATATGGTGTATACACTATGATAATGGTTGAAGTACTCAAAAGAAATCCATCAATTCTTTATATATAAGATGTAACTTCGTTTCGGTCCATTTCCATTGCAGCTCGACGGGTTAGAACCAAAGATGCAATTCAAATGCATCGAAACAAAATTGTATCTTAGTAGTGAGTAAACTGTTTTGGGTTAATGCTGTGACCGTTAGAATTTATATATTACTTTCGCCCGTTCTCATTGCATCTGATATATATATATATATATATATATATATATATATATATATATATATATATATATATATATATATATATATATATATATATATATATATATCGTGTTATTTCTTACATATACATCCATACGTACAGTCACTGTCACAGAATGTATTTGAACCTCAATGCCAATTATATGAATACCTCGTTGTTCATTTCGACCAAATACAACCGAAGTGTGAAAAGATCTAAAATGTTTTACAAACACAGCAATCGATAAATGTAAAGCATATATAAATACACAAACACAGACACAGACACAGACACACACACACACACACACATATATATAAATATATATGTATGTATGTATATATGTATGTATAAACGTATATAAAGACTTCTGCAAATTTATACATATATATGTATCGTTAGTGAAAGTCTGAAAGTTTGTACATGAAACTAAAAACAGACGAGAAAACCATTAAGGTGCCTTTATTCTTTAACGTCACTGTGGGCCACTGGCGGCAGTAATAAATCTGTCATAGCTGCCCGACATCCCTGGTGAGTGGTGTCGGTGCTTCGCGTCTCAATCAGTTTTCTGACCGTTCTCTCTAACCGCATTAAAGTTTTAGAGAATTTACGAAATGCCCCACACACTCTCCGACATCTATTCAACGTCTGCATATTATTTCGAAACGTTTGCATTGTTTTGTACCTTTTTTTCTTCAATTTCCCCATTTCCATACATTTGAAGGCCTTGGAAAATAGGAGAACGTCTGCCATAGAATTGCGCTTAATGACTTCTTTTATCAGATCATTTCTCATGTAGTAAATTAGATTCAAACTGGCTACTCTACTATTTCAGCCTTGTGCCAAACGAAGCTAAATTGAAAGTATGTATTTTAATGATATTCTCGCAATGCAAGGCTCGAGAGCATCTCAAGCTAGAGGGTTAATGAGTGTAATGCGTGATATTAATATAAGAGTAGAAAGTAGGATTATGTCGATATGGAAGATAGAGATTGACTATTGATATGAAATGGTTAAGATATTCACATTCGTGGAAGCAACATCATGTGAGCATCAGTTCCTGGTTAATGCTGTCTAATAAGAACTTCTTCCTTACAATTGAAATACAGAGGGAATACAGCTGATTCAATTCCGTGACCGTAGGATGGCGAATCCGGGATATAAATGCCAGAATAGGTGGGATTGGAGAACAGTTGTCATGGAAATTGTGACAGAATAGCGAAAGACTTCTGACATTGCACCAATGAGAAAGCGGATGCAAGGTAAAAATATAAATTCTTTCACAAGACCGCGTAAACGTCATTGTACTCCGAGGATTGGTTGATTGGTTAATTTTGTTTAGCGGCATATCAACCTCTATGCGTTATTTAATCACAATTTTATGGCTTCAACTACATATAAAATGTATTGTTGGTCATTTTGCGATAAAAAATATTAATGGTAATTCTACTATAAAATGTATTGTTGGTCATTTTGCTTCAATATTTATTGTTACTAATTTTACTATAAACATGTATTGTTAGTAATTTTTTTTATGTGACGTCATCCCCGGGCTGTCTCTGCCCCCGTGCTATCCTGTGACGACCAATATGACTTGGTATTGGTCGCGGCACCAAATGTGACTTGATCCTGCTGTCACGGCACCAAATGTGACGTTCTAACCCATGGCTGATTCGGATGGGAATCTGGTTAGATTCGGTATCAGCTTTGTCGTTCCCAGCTCGCCTCCAACGTCTGGTTACCGAAGTAACTGCTTTGACTTCTAGTCTAACATACCAAAATTGTGATTTGATCTTAGGTATACGAAATCAAACAGTCGCCGGGCCGTAATGCAAGCCGAGTCCGAACAAAGGTGACATAGCACAAGTATATGTAAAAGAAAATAAAGTAACAACTCGAAAAGTTCAAATGTGTGAAAAAATGAATAACAAATATTTTTACATCTGGTTGCTTAATACAGGACTGCGTCTTTCTCCCAAACCGCTAATATGGATACGTGACACTTTGCGTTTGTTAGGCGAGTCTTAATATCTTAAGTTGCTTTTCAATAACTAGTTTTTGGTGTCTTCAGGCGATATTCGCAAAACTTGTTTTGGTGGTGTTTTTGGTTAGAAGTCGAAGTCGTGATGCGTGGATCTTCAGGTAGCTTCCTGCGAGGCTGGTTTCAGAGCTCACAGCTCAACTCTGTCTGCGTCTCTCTCTCCAACTCCAACTGCAACTCACTAACTGGCTCACTAACTCGCTGCGACTCTGCTTATATGGACGCCGACCAAAACCGGGTATGGACTTGTCGGGGTTTGAGTTCCTCGATAATTGTAAATCCACAATAAGGATTTTCTTTGTTTTCGGACAGGAAAATTTATTACTTTCCATTTTTGGAAGTCCATTACTTTCTGCTCCAGTGGGGTTCTTAAGGGATTTGTCCTCCCAAATTCCTCCTTTCTCATATTGGTATCTCACCCCAATCCCCTCAGAGGGCGTCAACAGGTTTCCCCTCCTTCTCATAGTGGTATATCACAGCAATCCCCACAGGGGCGTCAACAGGCATCCCCTCCTTTTCATATGTTTACCATTATCGCTCAAAGGAAAAAAAGTTATCTTCACCAAACCTCTACGACACGTAGTGTGGTCCTTAATATATATCTTAACCGAATATCACCTGGACTTTATCAACGAGATTTTCGCCAGCGTCAAGTGGGTGGTTAACTGGACGTCTCCGCACTCTTTCGCTAATTATCTCTCCCGGTAACAAACTCTTATCATGGCCAGGTCTAACATAAAACAGGTGTATTTCTCAAAACCAAATGATATCTCCGAAGGATAGTTAATGGTTTATTCTTTTCCTTTCTCTCCCTTTCTCTCTGGGGTGGCCTAGGCTGATGCCATTCTCGGTCAGTGCGTGACCTGATTAACATTATCTCCCAGCTCATGTTTCTTAGGCCACTTGACCAATTTGAAATTTTCATTATTAGCATAAATTAATTCGTAGCATAAATTAATTCGACAGATCCGAGGTCTTACCAATTTCCTATCTTCTGCGAAAAAATACTTTTCTTCGCAAATGAAAATAAAATCTTTACCACTTTTATTTGTTAAAAAAAAATAACATCGCTTCTTATCGCCTTAATTATTTCAGCTACTTCTCGGCTGAATTATTTCTCGCTTTTAATTTTCACGCGACCGGTAAATAGTGTTACATTTATATAAATATGCATTGTTGGTATTTTTTTATAAATAGTTAGTATTGGTAATTTATTTAAATATAAATATGTATTGTTGCTAATTTTACTATAAATATGTATTGTTGCTAATTTTACTATAAATATGTATTGTTGCTAATTTTTTTATATGAAATAAATATTTTTATATTTTATATGTTTTATATGTTTTATACTTTTTGTTTGGGGATTCACTATTTGCCAATCTCTATCTATAAAAGTCAGGATGTGTGTGTGTGTGTGTGTATAACGAATGCACGGCCGCAATTTTCGATGGATTAACACTAAAATTTACATGCACATGCTCCAAGTAAGTAGAAAGGCCAAGACCGACTTTGCATTTCCTAACTCCCATCGATAGTGAACATAATCGATTTTTACATGCTTCTACGACACTTTTCATATAGTTTACGGCCATTATCCGCTGGCCAGAGTGAAAGCCTATAACTGGCTGCCACGAATATGAAGGAATATTCTATTGGCCACCGTGAGAGCCAACAGCTGACTGACACGAATGTTAACTAGCATGCTAGCATGCAAAAAAAATCGATAGCTGCATTCATCACAAGTGGGAAAAATTTAAATCTGCTTGGCACTTTACTCCAATTGGCTCATTCGCTTGCTTAAACTCAACGTTGATTCTGATTCCGCAGAACTGGGCCGGATATGAAAAAGTATTGTTGTTAACATTCTTTTTCCATTCGGTTTTTCCAGTTACGAGTCCTTTTTTAAAGCTGATCGTTTTGTGTTCATTTTGTTTAGTTCTTTTTTCGTGGCAGATTTAATGTTTAGTATAGAGCTTAGAAAAAAATCACAGTGTGAGATAGGCAAGAAGTATGGCATGTAGCAACCTGAGCACGGCAAAGGGCACTCCTTTAAAGGCAAGGAAGGGCAAAAATATTTTAAGTCAAATGATAGCGATTGCTGTATGAGTCGTACGATTTTTGAATAAAGGACGAGCAACGCCGGGCCATGCTGCTTGTAGCTGATATTTAGAAGGTGCCGCCAGCCCTCGTTAGAGTGTAACTGGGAACAACGGCTATTCATTCGATCAGAAACATTGCTGCCTGATGTACTTTATCGTCATAACCAGGATTAGTTTTGTCCCAACACGTAGACTCAAATAATTATTCTTCGCCGTGTCCTTTCAGGACGTAGGCGATCATGGGCCTCCGCTTCTTCTTGTCTCATGGAGTTTTTAATACGTTTTTCATTGTTGTTATATCTCCCAAATCCTATTCTACCATCCATTTACTCAAGCTTACTTACTGCTTTCCTCTGTCTTTTCTTTTCCATCAATCTGTCTCATGAGTATCAGATTTTTCAAGCCCTCCTTTACGTAATCAAGAAATTTCAACTACCTCTACCTAATGTTAAGTATGTTTACTTTTTGTTTTCAACCTCTCCAAAACCTCATCGTTGCTCACATGACCGGCCGTGGTATCATCAACATCTTTCTCTATAACTAAATTTCTGTTGCTTCAAGTCTCTTCATCTTTGAGGAGATTGTTCATCATTCGCTGCAATACAGGAGGACAGATATCACGTAACAGTTCAGTACTCTTTTCAAGGATTTTTTCTGTCTCTTGATACTCTGCTTGGCTTTCAGAATGCAACTTTGGCCATCCCAATACGTCTTCGGATCTCAGTGCCACACTTTACGTCCTCCGTTTCAACACTTAGGCAATTGAAATTAATGGTGAATGCCCTTTTGTAACGAATACAGGGTGGTTCATATGTCCCAACGCAATAAAAACGAAAAAAGTACTTTCAAGCGGGAACATTTGTGTGAAATCATCTTCAATAATTAGTCTCATAAAATTTTAAAAGGATATATTGTCATATAGAGAAACATTCTTTTTCATTTGCTTTCATTGAACAACCTTAGAGGCCATTTCTGTCTGCCATCAGCTTGGCTGAGGCTAGACTCAAGCAGAGCAACATTCTGAGACTTCTTGACCTCATGTTTTCCACTGAATTGACGTGGAGCGATTATATTGAATCGATAGCTGCATCTATTGCAAGGAAAGTTCGGTCACAGTCAGAATCCAAATTGCACATTTACAAATCTACCATTTGTCCGTGCATTAAATACTACTGTCATATTTGGTCTGGTACTTCTGGTGCACATTTCGAGATTCTTCATAAAATCCAAAAGAGGAGCTGTAATGTAATCGATCCTGAACAGGCATCCCAAATCCAGTCGCTTTCTTAGAGACATGACATGACATCCCTCTGTCTTTTCTACGAATATTTTCATGACAACTGCTCCGACCAGATTTTTTCCCTGGTGTCTCGACTGCCTATCTCTAAGCGTGATAATAGACTGGCATCTAGGTCCCATCCTGTTATTGTTGAGATAGCTAAACGCAACCACCCCTTCTATCCCAACAATTTATTTTCTCGAACGTCCTACCTGTGGAAGTCACTTTATTTTTCCTTACTTCTCTGATAACTACAATCTTCAAAAAAATAAATGCAAAATTTTCTATTTTGAATTCTGTTCATCTTTTGTTATTTCCTAGTCCTTTCTTTCAATGCCTGTAAACCCCTGTGTACTAGGGCCATTACCTTGCTTGGAGTAAAATGATTAAAATAAATAAACAAATATAGAATTTATATAGATTTTCAAGTATAGTGCAAGTTCTCGGCCATCTTATACAAATACTCAAGTATTTTTTCAACTTTGGCAAAACTTGTTAGTGTTAAGGAAACTTTTCATCGAGAATTATGGATTTTATAACCAAAATAATCCGAAAAAAATATTATAAATTTGAATTTCACGTGATTTCAATTCAACGTGAGTAATTCGTCGGTGTGGAGTGCGTAGGTGTGTGCGTGACTTTTTTTTACCTCCAATAGCAGTTTAATTTTCGATGATGTCCTAGAACAGCGTTTCTCAATTTGCTTACCCTTGTGCCATCCTTGAAATAGTTACATTTCTCAGGAAAACCCTGCATAAATAATCTATTATATACCATTATTAATATCTATCTCTTAAATATTTTCATCGTAATACACATGGTAAACATAACATATCGACACTGTGCAATGGGTACACCAATCTATCACATAGAGGTCCTATCCACGAACCAGTGAGAAATGTTTCACACTGACAACATACAGGCACCATTAAATATATCCTCACTGATTATTATAATTTTTAATAATATAAGAGGTTGAAAATTTTATTATAATAACCAAGGATTTTACATCAACACGCCGTAAGTGTAAAGTAAAAATAAGAATATAAAATTAAAGAAAAATTAATGAAAGATGTATTAGCCTATTTATCACTGTTTCTAGCGGATCTTCCAATGATTATTTCCGGGAGCCTAGTGTTCTGGGAAACACTGGTTGAGAAACATTGCTCCAGAGATACGAGAGATGCATAATTAGTGGGCAATATGTGTATTAATTAATTATCGTTACTTGATTTCTATTGGCGACTTAATACGGATAATTCCGGAAAATCGGTGTTGTGTCTTTACCGATCCGCGCTGATTAGGAATAGATCTAAAACTTTTGAATTTGAGATGAAAAACTACCACATTTAGGATGAAAGATAAACAAGACATAAATTAATAATGATTGACTACGCATGATTCTTTGTTCATATTAAAGGTCACTGATTACAAGGCCTAAGAGACACCGAAGGTAAAGTGTTGCTGAATTAGGTGATATGAACCTAAGTGGAAGAGAAAGTAAGAAGTAATGATTACAACAACATGGCGGATACGTAACGACGGATCCTTGACTTTGTACCACAAATTAGCCGTTGAAGTGAAAAAAGATTTCAGAAAGTCTATCTTACCAAAAGAACACTTTGAGAATGAGGGTGATGGGACAAACTATATGCTTCGCGCACCAAATGCCACACATATGCACAGAGATATAAAAATAAACTAAACGTGTGGATTTTATATGGCATACAATTGTGTGTATGTAAATATTCTTACTTGAAATGCTTCCGTATGTTCCTATTTCCGCATGTCTACCTATGCGTATGCATGATCATCTTTTCCGCAATACCGATAGTATGGAATATTAGTACAAATTTTACACGCTGATTAGTTAAATGTATTTTTTTTTAAATCCCAGATATCCCAGTGGTATAGATACCAATAGATCTCTCTTACTCTCCTTCTCTCCATTTTACCCAACCATTAAGCTTTGTTGCCATTTTGACACCGAGAGAGGGAAATTGTACAGTGAAGCGTAAGCCAATTCGTAGCACTGAGCATCAGAGCCGCAAGGCAGTCCGTTAACCCGACGTGATTTGGTTAGATGGCGCCTTCACCGTTCCTTTAGTAGCAATTCCCATTTCTACTCCATCTCACCTTCCCGCTTAACCTCAGTAAATCCTCAGCACTCGCTGCGTCTATCGATCCGAAACGAATCATGCAGCCAATTCCGTGTAGCCGTTGACAAGCTCTTGTCCATTGTAAAGTCATATCGTTAAACCCTTTTAAGCACTACAAGCCCGTCGGAGCAACAAACGCCATGTTTGCTCGTTTGTTAATTTATTCTTATTTTCTTTAGTCCATCTCTCTCTTTTTAAATTATCTTCTTCCCACATTCTCCTCTCTTTGATGTAATCTATTAGCAACCAAGTGCATGCAAGGGCATCGGCAGTTGTCCGGGATTTAGACGGCCTTTTGAAAGTGAACTTCCTCCGTCTCTCCCAGCGTCCTTCCGTTTTTCATTACCAGCCATAGCACTCAGTGTTAAATTCCACTTGATGGCTTATTCATAAACCACATGCTGATGACGAGGGTGGTATTATTTATCTGATGAACACACACACACACAAACAAATAGATATGTTTCGGGAAGAGTGAGTGTTTTTTAATAATCATCTCTTTTACATTGAACCTTTTTTTTATCTCTGAGGGCGTGTATTGATATGATCACTTTATTTGCTATCACTCATTGACACCTACAAGATTTTTCAATGTTGTAAAAACTTCTTGGGTGCATTAAATGAATTAAATAAGTAATTTTATTTACATAGCAGTCACTGTAGAACGGTTTTAATCTCACAGGCCGTTGACAGGTTTGGTGAATTTAACACTCAAAGACATAACGAAGAGAGACGAATTAAAGGAACAACAGTGGGTAACTTACTTGAACTGTTCGAGTGAATGGATTTTAGAACAAGAATAAAAACAAAGATTAATAAAGTGTCAGCAGTTACTTCGACTAACGTAATGGAATATATAATGGGGAAAGAACGCTTGGAGAATTTAACATCCAAAACATACTGAAAGCAAGACAAATAAGGGGAAACAGCGAGTAACCTATTTCAAGATTTTCGATGTCAGAATAAGAATGGTAAAGAACCAATATTTAGTTCAAGTCAGAAAAGAAATTGGGGAGAGACATGTTCTTCCACATCCTGGAATTTCATGACATATGAAATGTACAGTTTGTTTCATGAGCGGATTTTTCTTTTCAAAACTGTATGTATATGATGTACACGTTTTGGAATATTACGCTATCGCTGTCACGAATGAAGTATATATTTTTATTCTTGATTTACTTTTTCATAATAGCAAAGCTACATGCATTCCCGTCTATAAATCGATACAAAAGTAGAATGGTTCAACAACCTGATTGCTTAAGTCGTAAATAACTTTACAAACAATTCGAAATTAATGCAAACATCCTGCTTTTGAAATGTATTACATTCAAGCTGTATGATGTGGTAAACTAGTAATCTTATCAGACGGCAGAAATTAAAAAAAAAAAAAAACGATACAGTGTTTTGATTTTTTTTCATTTTCTAGTTGATATTAAGAATTAATGCTAAAAATTTTAAGGTAATACAATTTTGTTTGTCCTTTTTCTTAACCATAAACGCCATAATTTGGCGCATACAAACGTAACAACACAAAATACTTGTGAGCTAATATATGCAAGACGAAAAATTGCGAAATGGTGCAGTTTTTCAGACAAGGAATTTTTTGAGTTAACACTCTAATGGAATATAAAGATTCAGAAATGTGGTTCTACAGAAAGATGCTGAGGATACTACGGACCCAACACGTGAGCAACGACGAGATTTTGGAGGAAATGGAAGCATAAAGGAAATTTATACTTAACATCAAGAGGAGGCAGTTGAAATTTCTGAGGTCCATAATCAGGATAGAGGGCTTGGAAAATCTGATGCTTACGGGGAAGATTGAGGGAAAGAGGACAGAGGAAAGCAGCGTGTAACGTACTTGATGGGCTTGATCAAATGGATGTGAAAACAGGGCTTGGGAGAAATAACAAAAAGACAAAACTTATTAAGGGCTGTAAAGGACAGGAATATGTGAGGACATTGATGGCGTACGTCTTGAAGGGACACGGAATATAAAAGAATATATATATATATATATATATATATATATATATATATATATATATATATATATATGAATTACATAAAAATGAAACATACTTGTACTCCATTTATATAGCTATTTCGGTCCTCAAAAATATCTCCCTAGAGCTTGTCAATACTAAAACGTTTGATGAAAATGAATCGTAACGTTTTTTTTTAAGGATAGAAAGATATATATATATATATATATATATATATATATATGTGTGTGTGTGTGTATGTGTCAGTGTGTGTGTATATATATATATATATATATATATATATATATATATATATATATATAAAGTGTATAAATGGTATAGACGGAATAAAATTCCAGTAACCAAAAACACTATTCTTACAATTGTGCTCAATACAGAGTAGAGCAAATAGTATTGATTCAAAAATTAAAACATAAGCTTATTATAACATCACTATAAAAATAGCCATTTTGTTTCAACACTTCTGGTGTCATGTGAAGTGATGGTGTTGATTCCAGAATAAAGACATAAGACATTGGTTAATTATATTTAGGTTTGTTGTAAAGTTTTTTAGTTTTTTTTTAATTATTATATAATTGTTTTTTGTTTGGTCATTGGAGCTTACCTAACAATCTTTACCCTATTGAGATGAGTTTGGTTAGGTTTTGAACTTTTAAAAACTCTTTATTCTGGAATCAACTCATGCCCAAATCATGATCGCTGATGGGATCACTGTAGTGTGGTGCTATAAAATACTGCTATAAACAAAGGAATTGAACGAGAACGTTACAATTTAGTATGTATGCCTGACAGTGTTCAAGGTTATTATGTGACAAACGTCTCAACTCTGCGTACTTTAACTCCGTAAGCATTACAGGAACTTTTCAATCAGCCCTAAAACACGCATACACACACACGCGCATACAGACATACACACACACACACACACACACACACACATATATATATATGTGTGTGTGTGTTTTGTGTGTGCGTGTGTGTGTATTTAGGCAGCAAATTCTCTTTTAGGCGTGGCTGACGAAATAAATTACATCCATTATATCTGCTAATTTTTAACAGAATCCGTATATACTCACAAATAACCTTCCGTGTATTGATGTTAAAGGAAGAGAGAAATGTGCTATAGCTGTTTAAATTTATTTTATTTTCATTTCCCAAGTACTTCCAAAAAAAAATTATCCATGATTGATAATTTTTTTCACATTTTAATGAACTCACAGCACATTGTCGACCGTATTACATTTAAAAGCATAATGGAAAAAAATACGGTAATGGATAACAACGCACAGCTTTGTATAAAAATACTTCTATTAATGAATCACATATAGTTTTGTACTATTTGTACCTCTGAAGATGATCTTGGAAGAAGGTCGAAAGTACTTGGGAAAGTATTTCTTATCTATATAAGAGAAATCTATTTTAAATACTTTTAAATTAATAGTAATAGTAAAATGTGAAGAAAGGCGATATGTTCCTTGATTCATCATATAAATATTCCAACTTCTGTCATATCATTTTGGAACATTTGTTATCGTATGGTCATCGAAGTAAAGCGGCATTGAGTCTGGTCAGTACCTTCATGGGTGACAGTTTAAGTATACTTGGTGCTATAAGCTAGTGTTGTGTCATGGATAACGACACAGAATTGGAAATCGACTTTTCAATTCCACTCGTGTTCTATATATTCACTTACGTACAAATACCATTGGGAATGTAATAAATCCACCTAATCTCTCTCAACTACTTGCATCAGTAAAGCATTATTATCTGCAAAAAGTTACTGCAATATAAAAATAGTTTATGGCTTTAAATAACCTGCAAAAGATTGATAAACTGTAAAGAATCACTCTACTACTGTAAATATTCCAAGCTGTTAGTCCAGTAACTGCATTTTCCTTATCAAATTCCAATGCATGTGAGAATTACCTCGGAAATAGGCAAAACCAAAAGATAGATAGATAGATAGATAGATAGATAGATAGATAGATAGAAATATGACAAATGGAAAACCGTCTCAATTAAACTAGACTTGATTACGCGTTCGATAGATAAATATCGAATGGATAAAAGGGACATATTCTGCTAGGTGGTGTTGCTTTAAAAATGTTCCAAGAAAGACAAAGAAACTACAATCTGATTAAATATCTTCACGTTTCAATTTTGAACAGAGTTTATGAAAGTTCATCCACTGTGAAATGAAATCAAACTTTTCTCTCCCGTGACCTAATACGAAAAGCGCTTGTTACTCTCAATATCAACTGAAATTACTTTTAACGGTGTTTTTGCTTGAAGCCAAATCAGGAACTGAACTTTAAAAATGTTAAAACGAAAAATGAAACATTTTACAGCCAAATCTTTACGCCATTTTTTTTAATGCCCAATATTTCCTCTCGTGACATTTTCTTATACATTTGCTTTTGATTCTTTCTGCTCATTCGCCATTACTATGTACTTTTTCCTAATTTCTCCACTCTTCATCTGCTTCGTTCTTTCTCTATATCTTCTTTGCACTGATTGACAAATTAGCACCGTCAAGGGCATTGCTGCTCCTACTCTGCATGGTTCCCGCGCTTTGTTCGACAGCGATGACGGCGCAACTGTGTAATTAATTCGCGCCACTGGAAATGGCGGGAATTTCACTGGTGGGCATCACACATCACAAGCGAAGGAAAGGAATCAAAATGGAATTGAAAGAAGGGGGGAAATGGAAAAGAGAGTTACGAAGAGAAATTTGTAGAGATCTTTTCTATGACGCCATCCAACATTCAGGAGAGGGGAGAAGGAAGAGGAATAGACAATAAGATATAAAAGACGAAAAGGAATAACACGAAAGAGAGAGAAAAGGAAGATTGACAGACAACAATGTAAATCTGCTCTTATGCATCACATGACAAGAAAAAGGAAAAAAAAGAAACGGAAATGCTAGATAGATTAAAATGGAATGGGTGGAGTAATGGATAGCAGCGTGGATTGAGGAATCAGAGAGCCGAGTTCGAATTCCAGTCGAATCCATTACATTCACTTACGTGCTAATACCATTGGGAAAGATATGAATCGTCTTCTTCTACCCCCAGTTATAGGTAAATAGCAGGACAGACTGTTTTCTATAGCCTTGGGTGGGCAACTGGTCTAAGAAAAGGAAAACTCTGTATTCAAATCCTGCGGAGGTTCGTTTGGCACCAGGTCTCTATTCGGCCCTTCAAAAATATATATGATGAGAGAGTCATATTCAATATATATATATATGAAAAATGTATGTATATAAATATAAACATATATTATTATTTATATAATATATGCGCGGTACTTATTAGAAAGCGCTCAATATCAGAGATAGAGCTAACATATTTGGTTCGATTAATGTGAGTTTGTGACCCTGCATTTCACGCTTTTGCGATCGTCAGCCCAGGGTCACAAACTCACATCACTCCAACCAAATATATATACATATATATATATGTGTGTGTGTGTGTGTGTAGAGTTAGGAAAATAAAAAAAAACAATCGTGTACTGGCGTGCATACACAGGTAAGCAAATAAATAATTACCAAATTTAACCATGAGATGTAAACATAATAGTGCTCGATGTGTTTGACACGCTAATATATATATATATATATATATATATATATATATATATATATATATATATATATATACCTACGTTTGGTGTGCAACTTAAATTTCGTTGGTTACCCAGTTTATCGGGCATAAAATATAGCTTACGTATTTTTTTTATTTTTTTTTAAATATCGAGATGTTCGTTTTCATAGCCCGAAAATAAAATAGTACAAAAAGTACAAAGACAATATTGGGGTCTAAATGCAAAAAGTGCGGTTCAGGTAGGGGTCATTCGCCAAAAGAAAAAGAATACAAGGAATTTTGTTGGCCTCTCGCTCAACTACGCCACACACATAATAATCAAGGGGGCTGCAGTCTGGTGAGTTAGGTGCCAAGATGTAAAGGGTGATGTGGTGGCAGAAATTGTCTGACACACATGACTGTGTTCTTCTGCTTGTGTGGCCTGATGCAATATCCTGTTGTTGGGTACATATGGTCTTCCAGCAGCCACCCTCTTGACCCAGGGTAACACTATCTCCTCAGGTCACTTGATATAGGCCTCTGTGTTGAATCTGAGTTCATCATCAATAAATTGGGGAGTTCTTTTCTTAATGAAACGATTAGAGTGAGTTTTCCGAGCTGCCGTACTTTCTTAATCACCATTAGACTCATCCTACTCTTTCCAAATCTTTTGCACTGTCCCCAGATTGGCACTCAAACATTATGAAATGTTCGTATTGGAGCTTCTGGAGCGAATGCCAAGCAGTACAGCATGCCCTTTCTAAAATTCTAGCGGAGTTACTTGTGGTCTTTTTCTCACAGACGGTCCTCAACCGAGCCTACTATACTCTGCAGTCGACAAAATTAACAATAGGAAACGTAGAGGCGTGAAAGAAAATATGTAAAATGGCGACAATTTAAACATCGCACGCTGTATATTACTCATCTTCTCCGGTTGATTCTGTGTTTGGATGTCGTCAGTTCGTTTTTCGTCGACCTGCATTCAATTTATCACAATTCTTCCGTTTATTAATTTAGTTCACTCTTTCACTGATTTCGTTATTCATTCACCATTTTTCTATTTATTTTCTCTCTCTTTCTCTCTCTCTCTCTCTCTCACACACACACACACACACACACACACACGTCAAACTAAAATTTTAACTTTCCTTCTTTTTTTCTCATTCCTTCACTGATTCTTTCTCAATTATCAATCACAGAGGAAGAGACTTTCTTTCATTCCTTCGAATCAATCTGACTCATTCAGCTCATCACTGTTCACTTATCCTTTCTCTCTTTTTCCATATCAGCTACTAAATGAAGGATCATTTCTGTCCCGGTTGGCATAATACGAATAAATAAATAAATAAATAAATAAAAGTAAAAAAAAAAAAATAAAGATAACGTAAAAGAAAAAAAATATATTATAAAGGGAGACAACTCATACATCCCAGGATTCTGATGAGTAAAAAAAAAAAAAAAAAAAAAAAAGAAGTAAAATGTGTAACGCAGACAATCTAATGGCTGCTGACTGAAGCAGAAAGCGCAAGACAACTATTCTGCATATAGGGTGAAGCTGAGCACGCATGCGCACATGCATTACCTTACAAAAAGAGAGATTTGCTGTTGAGATCAAAATGGCCGTAGGCGGTAAAAACGGAATGAGCCTCTTAAAACGAGACAGCACTTTAGTGTAAAGGTTCATTGGATCGTGAAGACCCCATTCAACACCAATAACTATGTTATCCCTCTAACTGTGCTCGAGGACATGCGAAACACCATTTCAATAGGTTTTGCTTCTTATTGGTTGGTTCACTTGGCCATTGGATTGTGCGGAAGGGGCTGACTATAATATTTGTAAAACACGAGAGTAAGAGGGTGATGTTTGGTGCGAGAAAGAAAACTTGGATTGAGTAGCAGGTCAGATCGAAGGTCGGGGTCAGGACTTTAGCATTAAGATTGTATTTAAGTTAATGATTAAAAGGATGTAAAGTTGAAATATTCTCTGTCACAGTATTTTGTTTCTGGATAGAGTTTTTTGAAGCTAGCAGAACCGCTTCAACTGAGGGGTATTGCGCAAGAGAAGACTTGTTTCTTTTGATGATAGTTTGTAAACTAGAACCACCAAATTTATTTCAATTCTCGTGCTTAGCGATCTCACATCATTTGTGATTCAGCATTTAGGCCAAAGAAATGTGATTTTAAAATTCTTCTTGCAATAACAGGAACTTTGTACTACGCACAGGTCATGATTGTAACAATAAATGTACAAAAGATACCAAAAGATCGAAAAGGAATTTTTTTTATTCTTTAAAAATATAATGTTCTTTATTATTTCCTCCGGTGTGTGTGACTGCGAAACGAGGCCACAAGTATGGAACACCTATTGAGTACCAAACTCAATACGCAGTCATAATTGATCTACCGATACAAGCTTGCTAACTATAACACCACGTTGAAGTGTCCCTAAATAAGCGTAGTTTAGATGCAAAACCAGGCCAAAATTATAGAACACCATGTGAGGATCTAACTCACTCCTGGGTTGTAATTGATCTAACAAGACAAGCTTGCTAGGCATTGCACCACGTCGAAGTGTCCCTTACTAAATGTAGCTTAGATGGGAAACAAGGCCGAAAATATGGAGCACTCAGCGATAACTATCTCAAAAAAAAAAAAAAAATTAGAAAGAAAGCCTCTATTAATACATGGAATTCGCGGTACTGCTACACTAGGCTACCTATATGAAATCCAGCTCGATACAGGATCTGCGAGATTGTTAAAAACCTATCTATGGCGAAGAGCATGGTCATGTATTAATTATTTTAAAGGAAAATGCCTTGGAATCCCAGAGTATAAGTGGGAATCATAAATCAAAATTAATTACTTTAACACATCACATATCAATGTCTAGACTTAACATCTGCTATCCATGTTTTTGTTTTGTCTATATTTGTATTAGAATTGTTCGGTAGTGTCGAATTTTAAATAAGGTTTTTTTTTTTTTTTTTTTTTTTTTTTGCTCTGATATATGTATATGCCTGAGTGAGCAAATATATATAACCAGGCTGACCGTCTCAAAATGTTCTGATGTTTTGTCATATCTCTCCGTAGATATTCCATATACAGGGTGTGATTGGTAAATTGTCGTAAATGTCGCGCATGCGCCTAGTTCGTTTTAGACATTGTCGACTCAACAATATAGTAAGGTTTGTTGGGCACTATCTGTCAGTAAAAGACCACCATGAAGCAATTCACTCCGCCAGAACTTTGGAAACGGCATTCGCATCGACAGCTCCAGTAGGAACATTTCAGTGTGTTAGGGTGTCAACTTGTCGACAGTGCAAAGGATTTGGAAAGGGATGGATGATAGATCCAGTCAACATCATGATGTTTGGAGTGGTCACTAGTGATACCGAATCTATACCTTCTTTCATCTTCCCACAGGGTCTCAGATTCAACACGGAGGCCTACATTAAGTGCTTTGAAGAGGTAATGCTGCCCTGGGTGAAGAGGGTGGCTGCTAGACCAATCTATGTCGGACAACGGGACATTGCACCATGCTACACAAGCAAGAGAGTCCAATCATGTCTGTCAGACAATTTCTACGACCATATAACCCTTTACATCTGGCCACCTATGTCTCTGGAATGTAAACCCCTTGATTATTATGTGTGGGGCACATATTCTCGAGAGACTAACGAAACTCCTTATAACCCCAAAGATAAACTGAAGTGAAGGATTATAGTAGCATTCACCAACAGAAAAAAGGAAACCGTTCGGAAGAGTTAAAGGAGATTCCGAAGTCATCTGAAGGCCGTGGTTGAAGCCAATGAAAATTTTATTGAATAAATTTACTCTTTAGTATTTCAGATTAGTTTTTTGTAATTTTGGTAAATATACCTGTTAAAATGAGATGTCAGTGTTGTTTTCATATATGCACAATTTACACGACAATCCATTGCACTCTGTATCCTTACATATATAAGACAGTAACTTAATTATTTTTGTTATATAAAATTGGTGATTGGAATTTCGAATCGAACCCTTTATTTCATCCATCGGACTAGATTGTTCTCTTTCCGCGTGCCGCGCCCTTCCCGATGTCTCAGTATAAGTTATCTCCCTTTTAACTCAACTCTCTCAAGTTTTTGTTCACCTCAGCTATAGCCAAGTATTGAAATAACAACTCTTTGGGTTAAGTCACGGGATTCAACCAACGCTTTTAAACATTGAGCGATGTATCTTTGAGGAAATAAAGGGTTCAGTTCGAAATTCCAATCCCCTGAAGAAGGCCGGGGCGTACAATCGCCGAAACAACGTGAATATGCTAACGAAGATGAGAAAAACAGTCCGAACTATGTAAATAGAGTAAATAATTACAATACCTCATCTCAGAAATATAGACAGATAGGAGAGTAGACATTAAAGATCATTTCAAGATTAGTTTATTTGCTACTAAATTCCTCTTTTTCTTAATGCTTAGCTTAGTTGTTGAAAAGCATTTTTACTATTGATATGCGCCTTCGGATTTCTGTGTCACATTTTCCGTTGTATGTTTTTCACAGCTTTACACCAGATTGGATTTAATGCTCCCACTAGTTAGATTACACTTTAGGCTGTACAATATGAATTCTGTCTTCCTTCAGTTAATAGTACTTGTTTGCTTTTCTTTCCTACATCGTTTAAGACATTTTCAGGTTCCTTTCCAAATCTGCCATAAACAGTAGCATCTGCTTATTTTATATTGTTACGATTTTTTTTCATTAAATCCAGATAGATTTTCTAGATTTTAAGAATCAGTAACTGCATTAGTGATATAAGAAGACATTAAGAATTCATTGCTACCATTGGTTGAAGGTTATAAAAAAAAAATCTCTGAAAGGATTTTTTCAGGAAAACAGTATCCTAAAGTCCAGTAACTGCTATTGCTCTTTCTAGTACTGGCAACCTATTCCTTCCTAACCTTTTGTTTGATTTAGTACAGAACATTATTTTCTCTTCGAGTTTCATGTGAGATCCATTTCAGTTGTTACTGCTGTTGAATTCCCTGAAGTGATGTGTTTTTTTCTTATTTTGTACAGATCTTCGTGATTTTGTCCATGAGCACCAGTCCACGAGTTTCGAAGAAGGATAGTACTCGTTAAGACCGACTTGCTTCCTTTTCTCTTAGCCATTTTCAAATTATTGTTCCAAGAAAGTGTTTGTATACAGCTGAAAGTGTACATATTTTGGAATTAATCTGGCGCCAACATCCATAAGATAGTCTTGACTTGAAGTGGCTAAAAAGAAATCTAATGCGAAAAAAGCATATTTGTTTCAATCTCCCTTGTATTTTAAAATTTAGTTACGATAAAGCATTTTTCTCTTTACCCATGAAAATGTTAATATTTCGTCGCTATCTTTATTTTTCTTTACAAGTTCTCTACCAAACATGGCCACCAACTTCAGTAGGAAAGCTTTTGCCCGGTTAAATTGCATTGTAAGATTAACAATACACATTCTCGTCAAACACATACGAGAAAAATAATGTTTCCGTAAAAATATTTCGACTCATGACAAATGACTTGTTACTTTGAGATATTGGAGGATCAAGTTAGTAACAATTCGTCACATTTAAGATTTTGAATTTTCATTAATTGTGAAAGAATACACTCTCAGTGGGGTTCCAAGCTTTTTATCATCTATTGGGGATCAAGTTCACACCAAGCCTCAAATCAATCTCATATATACAATTCATTGCTACAGAAGCTTTAAAAGAAAAGAGGTAGCTTGGTCTGTTACCCCAGGAAGCCATTAATCATGTTTTATCGTTTCAAAGTACAGATTTGGTTAAAATTAGTTTATTCCTGCTATATTTGGGCAGGAGTTTCTAAATCTCAACTTCCCTTCATTGATAGAGTTAAACAAATTATTTACGTGATTTTATTGGAGATGACCGATTTTCCACTAAGAAGTCTCTTTCCCCCCGGACGTACCGTTGCATTCCCCATGCTACCCTATCGTTATTTCCATGTCAAAAGTTCAGATTTGCTCCATTATTTTGGAACATGAGTTCAAAACATTACAACTAGAATACCCCTCTGCTACATCCAAGGTGTCATGGAAGTTCAATTCAACAACATTTCCCCAAAACTACTACCCGTTTATTCTACAAGTCAATCGTAATTTGTTATATATCCACCTTATACTCATAATCTAAACATTCTTTCAATGTCTCTCCCGCCACACACCTCATTCATTATTAGCAATTCCAATGTAAACCTCTAACTTGAATGGATGCCTTATATGAATGAAATTAATTTTTAAAAAAGAAACAAATTTTGACTTCTATCAATACTGTGACATATCTCTCAAAATGTGACATAGCCCTCATGCTGTGACATAGCCCTCATGCTGTGACATATCTCTCAAAATGTGACATATCTCTCAAAATGTGACATATCTCTCAAAATGTGACATAGCCCTCATGCTGTGACATAGCCCTCATGCTGTGACATATCTCTCAAAATGTGACATAGCCCTCATACTGTGACATAGCCCTCATGCTGTGGCATATCTCTCAAAATGTGACATAGCCCTCATACTGTGACATAGCCCTCATGCTGTGACATATCTCTCAAAATGTGACATATCTCTCAAAATGTGACATAGCCCTCATACTGTGACATAGCCCTCATGCTGTGACATATCTCTCAAAATGTGACATAGCACTCATGCTGTGACATATCTCTCAAAATGTGACATAGCCCTCATTCTGTGACATAGCCCTCATGCTGTGACATATCTCTCAAAATGTGACATAGCCCTCATACTGTGACATAGCTCTCATGCTGTGACATATCTCTCAAAATGTGACATAGCCCTCATACTGTGACATAGCCCTCATGCTGTGACATATCTCTCAAAATGTGACATATCTCTCAAAATGTGACATAGCCCTCATACTGTGACATAGCCCTCATGCTGTGACATATCTCTCAAAATGTGACATAGCCCTCATGCTGTGACATATCTCTCAAAATGTGACATAGCCCTCATTCTGTGACATAGCCCTCATGCTGTGACATATCTCTCAAAATGTGACATAGCCCTCATACTGTGACATAGCCCTCATGCTGTGACATATCTCTCAAAATCTGACATATCTCTCAAAATGTGACATAGCCCTCATACTGTGACATAGCCCTCATGCTGTGACATATCTCTCAAAAAGTGACATAGCCCTCATGCTGTGACATAGCCCTGTTAAATCAAACGCACAATCAATTCAATGAGAGACGTACTGTCTTTGTTTTTCTCCATTTCTTATTTCTCTTATTATTTTGTTTTATTACCTATCTGGACTGAGTCTTGATTCGTCGAAGAAAAGTCAGGAATGTAATTTGGGGTCACTTGACAACAAACAGAATGATCTCCTAAGAAATAGTAGGAAGGGAATTTGGGATTACTTGTCAACAAACGGAATGACCTCCTAAGAAAGTGAGTAAGAATCAGTCACCTACGCTCACAGGACATACATCATCAAGTGGGATTTTGGCATTGTAATTTTAGAGGACTTCCAACGACAACAGTTTGAAAAAATAGACTTTCATCATGCGATCGTAAGGTATGATAAATACACACACAAGCCTATTCCATTACTTTTGTAGAAAATAAGGAAATTTTATCTCGGGTCTATTTGACTATTTAATAGGTAAAGAATAACAAAATATTATATCAGAATAAATACAAAGAAAACATCTTACTTTCATCTCAGGTGCAATCCAATTAACCGAGGTGGAAAGAGAACACAATCATTATTCCGGAATATTTTACATCGCGGAAGTAATTACAACGAAATTCTGTGAACATTCTACAGCAACTTTGTATATCATTACGAACCTTCGGACTTCAAATTCCTGAAACACAAACATTTGAACTGCCTTCCAATATCAGCTAAGTGTCTCTTTATTAATTGTAGGCCTGCCACACCATACTTTTCTAATATTTTGCATTTTTTATTTTATTATATCAATTTTTTAGCAAATTGTAATCTTGTGTTTGTTGTTTGTCGGTACGTGTTCGTGTCTTCCTATCTAAGCGAATCCATCGTTTGCTTCTTCTTTTTTTAACTTGGGGTTCATGCCTTTCTAGGTTGCGAATTTGTAACAATGCATATGCTCAAGCTCCCACGTATACTTAACACCCGCTGAAATTCGTAAACCGAGGTACATATCTCGATAAATTCTCTAAAAAAGATCTTTTTTTTTGCATATTGCATGTGAATCTATTTAAAGGCGGACTGGAATAGCGAAATATCCATCCCAAAAGCTAAGCAAAAATTAAGAAACAGGAAAAATTCGTTATAAACAACGAAAAGAGTATTGGGCAGTTATGTAATATAGGTTCTTTTATATGACAGTGAATGTTGAACAATCTCCTCATAGATGAAAAAGTTATATATGGTTACAGAAATATGGTTATAGAGAAGAATGCTGAGAATTCCATAGGCTTAACATGAGATTAACGATAGAATTTTAGGAGGAAAACAGAAACTAAAAGGACAGTTATACTTAGAATCAGAAAGTGAGAGTTGACATTTTTAGGGAATATAATGAAGAATGAGACATAATGAAGGCAACAGAGAGAGGGTAATGCAGCCGATAACCTACCTAACGAGCTTGTTTAAATGGTTGAAAGAACAAGGCTTAGAAGAGATAGCAAAAGACTGGTTGTTGTGGAGAGCAATATCACCTACGTCCTGCAGCGATACGTCGCATGGAAAGTATGAATTTATACAGTTATAAAGACACAAATTCTTTGGTAAACATTCGTACTGTGCGTAGATTAATGTATAAATTTATAAACACAGACGCATCGGATTACGAGTAGAAAAAAACAATCGTCAATTGCGCGGTGTCCACTCTACAGAAAAGTGCTTTTGTGCCAACCGAGGACTCAAAAGAAAACAAAAACAAGACAAAGACTTTTCATGCAAGACGATAAAAATGCGTTCAGTTTTAATAAAATAAAGAAACATTATGTCGCTGAAAATACATAAGCAGCGTTGCATTGATTAATGAGATTTGAAAAGGCAAGGCAGAAGAAAACAAAGCATAAAGCATAACAGACAAATTTAATTTGGGTTCTAACAGAAACGCTTGTAGAGCTCTGGGGAGTGGACCGGACCGGACCGGACGAAGGATTGAAAACAGAAAAACTGATGAAAGTCAACGAGGATTCTTTTAAAAGAACGAACAAATAAATAAATAAAAATAAAGATAAGAGGATTTAATCAGTGAATATAAAGTGGTTAAAAAGGGAATCAAGTAATACAAAGGCTGAGTTGGCGAGGAACGAAAAACTCGACCTATTTGCTTCCCCTCACTGCGAGGGCAAAGATGATGCGAGAATGAGTAGACGCAAAACTTTACTGCAAACGTCAGGATGTAATCTTGACCCGACTCTATTCATGTAATAGGGAGGTGCAGCATTGTAGGTGGATCCTGAGAGACCAGGAGTCTTTTTATATACAATCTATTTTGAAGACGTGAAGAAATCGTTTTATAAAGGGTGTTTTATGAAGATGTATTATATATAAGGGCGTTTCATTAAGACGGAGCAAAGTCAGCAGTAAATGAATCAGTGTTATTGGTGAGAATTTTATTATTTCTCTATTGGATCATGTTATTTAAGTCATAGCAATTATGGGTGAAAAATAATATCGCCCAAATATCCGCCAAATCTGAAAGAAAAAGAAAACATTATTAGATGCTTAAACTTAATTCACATGAAAATCGGTGCAAGTTATTGGAATACCCTTTATAACAAACGAATGAAGAAAATACTCCCAAATTTGTTGACGAGTTAAAAATTAGGAACTCTTATGTAGTACTAGCAGTATAACCCCTCTTCGACGGGGTGTTTCATTACTGAGAATTTTTCCGTTCAACTGGATCAGTTTAAGTGTAAAATCAGCCCACCTGAAAATCAATATTAGTAGCAACAATTGGGTGCAACTGAGCCGCATCCCCAAATAGGGGGGTATCAATTTGAATGGGAAAGGAGTGACTCTGAAAAGGGCGCTTTTTGCATTCCCAATCTTGCAAGTAAGGGCCCTCTTCCATGGACCGTCATAATAATAATATACGATAATTTTTATTTATAATATAATTTTTTATATAATTCTAATATTCTTTTGCGTTAGATTTCAACTCTCTAAATTGATTTTACGCTGCTTTTACAAACATTAAATTTTGCGTTTGATTTTTGCGCTAAGTGTAAAAAATCAGTTTTTTCGATTTTTCACCATTAAGCTTGTAATTTTTAGACACAAAAATGGCGTTGAAGAATTATCTATCAAACAAAAGAATTTCATCAAAGTCGGATGAAAACTGAAAACGCATAGCCAACATCCGATTACACACACACATACATGCATACACACATTTTGAGAATTATAGAGATTGAATGTTTAACAATCTCTGCATAGATGAAGAAGTGACATGAAGCAACAGAAATATGGTTATACAGAAGGATAATGAGAATTCCACGGGCTGAATATATGAAGTTTTAGGGAAAATAAAAACAAGCATATAATTAGAACCAGAAACAGACATGTGAAATTTATCAAATTAAACACGGATTAGAGTGATAATTTCATATTTAATTTAATTTTTCTTTAACCAAATAGGAGGCCGTCCTAGGTATGTCGATAAACTACGTCCAACAGCAAGGCCTCTGATCAGATAGTTTTCAGAAGCGTGGAACCATATCTTAATTGCTGGTGTTTCCAGGACCTCCCTGACCTAGAGTGGATGCACCAGTTAGGGCCGCATCTATGGGGAAATAGTTACCACCCAAGCTGGGGTCAAAACACTATTAAAGTGCAAAAATAGGTTTTATTACCAGAAATACATTGTAAAAATTATTATCAGCGATATATTTTTGAAGAAAAAAATATCAGCAAAAAAAAAAAGAAAAAAAACTGTCGGCATTAAATAACCCAGTGTAGTTGATATATCTTACACCAAAACCAAACCACATAGGAGGCATGGGATATGAAGAATGTGTTGCGTCGAAACTTCAAATGTGGAATGTATTCCATATTTTAAAATGCCTATTTGAAATCGTAAAACTGCGATCATTGGTAACAATGTAAAAAATGCATTTGCCTCAGCCATATTATTATTACTAAATGCAGAAACGAAAGATTTAACTTAACAGTTTATAAGCTACCCATATGATGAAAAACATGATTTCTGCTAGTTTCTTTTATGTAAAAATTAGATAACCTCCCCGATAATATTTTGCAGCCTGATATCACTGCTAGTGAATAATCAGAACATATATTGTTTTGTTATGACGAGGTGAGCAGACGCCGTATTACCATAACATCTGGATGGATCGCTCTATGTCCAACACAGCAGTACTTGGAATGAAATAAACTTGATATTAAACATTGAGGAAAAGGATATCGAAGGGAATATGTCAGTACTACGAGGGTGACCACGACTTTCTATTCTTTATAACCTTTAGAAACGTTTTCCCTTGTTTTGCAATCCATTCACACAAGCTTGTCAGCGAGGTGTGCCACTGCTTTCCACTCACCTTTTTACTTTTCATATGTCCTGTGAATGTCTTATTCCATAAGCTTTCTTTCATGTCGCCAATACATTTCAGCTGTCAGATTTTGATTCGGAGTAGAAGTGTCCTATTTGTTTTCATTTTCCTAAAAACTTGCTCGTTAGTTACGCATTCATCCATGGTCCTATCATCATTCTTCTGTAGAAGTACATTTCTGCTGACTCAAGTTTACCCCTCCTCTGTAATGAAATTGTTAAGGATTCCCTGCATTACGAGATGGCTGTTATTGCATAGTAATTCAACACTATTTTCTTTATTTCTAACGAAGTTTTCCTGATTCTAAGTATTTTCTTTTTGGAAAGGCATCATTTGCTATTACTCTGAACCATCGGGTTTTGATGTCACATTATAGATCGTCTGTTAAAACTATTCCCAGATATTTAAAATTCTGCACTTGTTTGATTTGGGCATCTCCAAGGTTTAGTCTAAATCTGGACTTTTCTCTTACTGAAAATCATACATCCTGTCTTCTTACAATTGACAGTTAGTTCTTTCTTCTCGCTTTCTTTTATTACTTTGTTTACGAGGTCCTGCAATTTCCCTTCCGTGTCTGCCATATTACTTCTAACAAGAACAAAAGAACATTAAGCTAAAATAAAAACAATGACGTTTGAAAACTAAATTCCATTTGCTGTGGGAATAGCGATAGAGTACCGTGTTACTTGCAAGATTTCGTCTGTGGGAAAGATGTTGTAGGATGGGAAATATTTTATCACCCACAAAGTCGTGTAAACGTGTTTGAACTCTGTTAATGATAGAAAATTAAGTTTGGACAACTCTAATCCAGATATGGCAGCAAATACACCATTTTTTGTGCGATCAAACTTTTACTGATATATTGATTTCTTTCCAAGGATATTTGAGCGAAAGCAAATTTTACGGTTCGGATGGAATTTGAACATGACAACGCAATCTAACTATCGCATTGATAACATTTACCATCCATAATTATTTAAGTGGTGAATATTCATTTTATTGAGGAAGAATTTTAGAGTGAATACATGAAGAATAAAAAAATCAAAAAACAAAAAAACAAAAAAAAAAGAAGTCAATTTCATCTTTCCCTCGGAAATAATAATAATAATAATAATAATAATAATAATAATAATAATGATAATACCTATTATTATTATTATAAAACAATAATTTCGGTTTGTGTGGCAGAATACTTTATAATTGATAGCGAGAATGAAAATGATATTACTCCTTCATTACAACAAGAAAGATAAATTCGACCTCATCCAGGCTAACATAAATCTAATGATCATCGAAGTTAAGCAACGTCGAGTCTGGTCAGTACCTAGATGGGTGACCGCTTGCGAATACCATGTGCAGTAAGGTTGGATGTGCGGATCATGGAATGGATAATGGCTCGAAATTGTTAATCAGAGAGCCGAGATCTAATTCTTCTTAGGTTTGTCATATTTGCTTTGGGAAAGGTATGAATTCACATCTACTCTCTGCATCTATAGATTAATTAAAAAGACTTGCAACATCTTTATTATCCAAAAAAAAAAAAAATTCTTACAATCCAAAAAACTTTTCTGGCTTTAAATAAATCTTTTTTTCTTTTAATCATTCACCCCAAGCAAGACGATAAAAGGCACTATGATGGAAGAGGTTGCTGAGAATTAAAGGAACCGAGAAAATGATTATTGTAGAGAAAGAGCTAACTTCAACGAGACAGAATATGACGATTGATGTTGGATTCAAATTCTTGGAGATCTTAATTGAGAGGAAAGCAACAATCCAGAAGAAAATTCCACAAGCGAGAAGTATGAAATAAGAAACTATTAGCATAGAACTTACGACCACTTCCATCAATTTCGACATTAAAATTATGAGAGATAGCTGCCAATGTAGAACTGCTCGTAAGTTTGTGAAGTTGAGGCACAAAATCAAGCAAGTACCCTCAAATCGAGTAATATAACGATATTTACACTATATTAGGGCTATTGTCCTCATCTCTGTTAATATTATCACAACGTACCGGCCGTTTTGCCCTCCGGCCTTCCTGAACCTGCTAAGGATTGATAAACCGTAGAAAACGAATCAATCAATAAATATAATTTAGATATTGGATTGATCTATAAGTTACAGATTTGGCCTTATGAAGGAAGGATGAAAGCCTTTACTCTCTGATCAGACAAAACAAATATGTTTTTTATGTTATTAACATTACTAAATATTACTCTACTTTAGGTAAATGTTTACGTTTGAAAATTATGTAATATCGGCCCTCCTATATAGGCATTAAAGCTGGAAAATCTACACATAGATGAAGAACAGACTTGATGCAACAGAAATCATGTTCTACAGAAAGGTGTTGAGAATAACATGGACTGACGAGGTGAGAAACGACAAAGTTTTAGAGAATATGGGAAAAAAGTACGCTCATACTTAACATCAATCAGAAGCAGACAGTCGAAATTGCTACAGAATATGAAGAAAGATAGCTTGGGAAATTTGATACCCACAGGGCATATTGAAGTTAAGAAGGACAGATGAAAACAACAGATATCCTACCTAAGAAACTTGTGTAAATGCTTTGTGGAACAGAGAAGGATAGCAAAAAGCTAAAGTAGGGATAGCAAAAAGCTAAAGTTTCCTAAATCTAAAAAGGAGAGTAAATTGTGTATTGTCTCATGACAATACACAATTTACTCTCCTTTTTATCCCTACTTTAGCTTTTTTTCTATCCCCAACATCCTGAAAGGACATGGGACATGGAAGAAGAAAAGATTAACAGATTTTATCCCACCTGGATCCGTTATACGTTTTATGAGGAATTTCTTTCATAGTATGAGAAAATAGGTCAGTATAAAAAAGATAATTCTGCAACAAAAGTTTCTTCATTGGTTTACAGTCGAAAAATTGCGCCGACCGTAAATCAAGAAAACGTTTTAAAATTATTTCGATTATTTGAGCTTGTGTATTAGGTTGGCGCAAAAATAATGTCGTTTTCTCACATAGTAAAATATGTGAGAAAACGACATTATTTTTGCACCAACCTAATAGAACTTCACCTTCTTTTACAAATGAGAAAATACTAATTGTGTTAAGGATAATCCATGTCGGGATTTAGCATTGGCGGCCACAACCTTAACAACACAAGATACGCAGATGACACGGTACTGATGGCAGACACGGAAAAGAACTTACAACATCTTCTACAGAAGGTAGCGACGGAGAGTAAGATGAAATGACTAAGTATAAACTACAAGAAGACAGAATTCATGGTCATCAATAAGAGGAAGAGCCCGAAATGCGATTTGCATGTTGGGAACACTAGAATCAAGCAGACGCAGAAGTTTAAATATCTGGGAAGCATCTTGACAGAGAACGGTAAGTGCGCCGCTCAGATCCGAAGACGCGTTGGGATGGCCAAGGACACATTCCAAAAGCTAGGCAGAGTATTGCGAGATAGGAGGATTTCTTTGGCAACAAAGAAAAGTATAATGAGCTGTTACTTGACATCTGTTCTTCTTTTACAGCAGCGAATGTCGGACGATATCCTCAAAGATGAAGAAGAGACTTGAGGCAACGGAGATGTTGTTCCACAGAAGGATGCTAAGGATACCATGGACCGAGCATGTGAGCAACGGTGAGGACAAGGGAAAGCAGCGCCTGACATAACTGACGTGCTTGCGCAGGTGGATCACAGAACGTGGTCTGGGGGCGGAAACAGAGGGAAGGAACTTGCTGAGAGCTGCCAGGGAGAGAGGTAGTGGAGAGCCATGATCGCTTACGCCATGAAAGTGCATGGCATATAAAAAGAAATAATCCATATCGCTCTTTTTAACAAAATGTATCAAAATTCAATTATAATGTTTTAATGAAAATATTACAGAGCCCACTTTTCTGCCATTCTTCAGCATGGCTGATGCTAACCTCCTTGGGAATAAACATTTTCCGCAGACATGAAGTGGGATGATTCTATTGAATCAGATGCTAGGTCTGCTGCTCGGAATGTTGGTTTACTGTGTCTTGCTAGACAATTTTTCTTTCCAGAAACTATCTTTTATATTTACAAGTCTACCGTTCTTCAATGCTTTGACTACTGCTGTCCCATATAGATTCATCTTCTTGCTATGTATTTAGGGGTTCTCAGTAAATTACAAAGAAAAGCATGCATGTTATTGGTCCTAACCTGGCAGCTTCAGTCACTTTCCCACATCCTTTCCTACACTTTTTCTATAAATACGTTCATGGTAATTTTTCTGATAAAGTTTCCTCTCTGGTATGTAGGCTTTATGACTTTAAGATTGGCGGCATTGGTGCATTTTTTTTGTCTATATGTATGTACTAGTGATCTAGCCCAAATGACTTGACTCACTTTATAGTCCACCAATAGAAGATTAACCAATCAGAAGATGTAGAATATTCAATCCGTCGTGTATAAAGGCGGCCATTTTGTTTACTCTATCCGAATGTACAGTGCCAGCTTGTCAGGCGAAGAGAAACAGAGGGACGAACTACGCCCTGCTACTTTTTCTGGGATATCCACTGCTAACTTGAACTACGCTTCCCTAATATATTCGAAATATTCACTGCTAACCTCTGAATTCTATACTCAAATACGACCGTTATCGTGAACCCTAGCCATCATTTTACATTTGGATTGGCTTGATATAACCGTAAGTTCTATGCTAGTAGCTTTTTCTATCGCATTTTGCGCATCTAGAAAGCTCCTCCGTTTTCTTGCTTACAAACCAAGTTTGATCTTCAAAAATTTAAATACGATATCAATCATTATCTTCCCACTTTTTATTTCTTCTTCTTTTATTGTTCTTTCTCCTTAATAGCATTTTTCTCATATCCTCTAACACAGAGCAGCTCCTTCCACCTTAGTGGCTTTATTGCCTTCCTTAGAATGATTTTTTTTTTTTAAATAAATATCTAAAAACATTTATTTTCCTCTTTTGTTTTCGAAATCTTCTATCAACACCACTTTCACGTTTTGATTTTCCTTTGTAAATCTCGGAAATATTCAATTCTTTGAAAATATTCACACTTACTTTTTTGTCATTTCTTTCTATCCGTTTTCGATTTAACCTTTTCCTTTTCTATTTTTCCTCTTTTTCTCTCGTTCAGAGCCGAAAAGCGGCCAACGGGCTCCGTTGGATCAGTGTCAACTACCTTATTACATTATGACATCCTCCATCTTTTGGGGCCAACTCTGGCCATCTCATCTGTGGACTCGAAGCCTTAATTAAATTTAGCAACTTTTTATCGTCCGGGAAGCCTCAACTTGACACGGAAAATAGTTGCCTCCCGCGCCAAGCACTGCCAAGGGATTTCGCCTTCAAATCACCAATGAACGCTCCCAATTTATTCAATTTTCTGATTAATGACGTCTCCCTGCTGCGCTGAGGAGATTTGAATGAGAGAAAAGATCACGTGGGAACAGTTCGGCTAATCAAATTAGAGATTCGGAAAGGATGGCGGGAAATCAAGGCGGGAGGAACCTGTCTTGACAGAGAAGAATGTAAGGAGGGCGATTTGAGGCAGACGCATCAAATTCGCCAATGCAGTTACAGTTGTTGTTGCATTCGCAAAGTGTACGTACAACTGTGTGATTGGTTTTGTGACTCACATATGCATATGTGTCCATATAGTTGAGTCCATTAACATGGATATATGTATGTCCATCATTCGCGGATTTGCGTGAGGAAAAAGATTGTATGTGAAACATCTCTTCAATTCATTTTATTTGAATTATTATATATATATATATATATATATATATATAATGTACGAGCACGCACGCACGCACACACACACATACACACACATACATATATATGTGTGTGTGTGTGTGTGTATATATATATATATATATATATATATATATATATATATATATATAATGCACGAGTACGCACACATACACATACAGGCATACATGACTGACGGCCACATCACATTGAAATACCGTACAATCACCGAAGTTAAGAAACGCGTTCCGGGTCACTATCAAGATGAGAGACCGCCTTGGAATACCAGGTACTGTAATCTTGCATATGTGTGTGGTGTAATAGATAATGCCTCTGTTTTATTTAAACGGATAGCCGAGTTCCATTTCCAGTTGGTTTCGTTATATTCTTTTACGTGCAAATAGCCTTGGAAAAGGTATGAATCTACCCCTTCTCCCACTCAGCTATCGATTAATTAATAAGACTTGTATCACTAAAAACGCATTATTATCTCATCGCGTCGCTCCCCAAAATAAATAAAATTTTGTAAAAAATATTTAGATATCGGCGTTAACACACACACGCACGCACACACATATATATAATAACCAGCTACTCGATTTCTGAGAACACTCCATCTGCTAAGGTGGCTAGACGATCACAAGCAAACACCGGCTCAGGTACTTTTTTTTTTGTTCGTCTCTCTTATTTCAACTATTACATTCTGTTATGGGTCCTTACCTATAACTACAGAATGAACTCTTCCTAACACTACGCCTCTCAAGAGAGAGGGACGAATCAAGCCGAGCTTCTCGGCTTGACGGTCGAACTCTCTGCCTCTGAGCAGAGAGGAACCCGGACGAGGCTCCGCCGAAGGGTAGAGTCTCGTTCGGGGAGGTTGACCAACCCGATCTCGTTTATACGGGTTCTATTGGGAATGTTTTTGGCCGAGCCTACGGTATCGGGAAACCCACGTTAAACTCGGCCTTGTGCCACATGCAACCCTCGTGGGGGTGTGGGTAGATACCGAATCAAGCCGAGCTTCTCGGCTTGACGGTCGAACTCTCTGCCTCTGAGCAGAGAGGAACCCGGACGAGGCTCCGCCGAAGGGCAGAGTCTCGTTCGGGGAGGTTGACCAACCCAATCCCGTTTATACGGGTTCTACGGGCATTTTTTAGCCGAGCCTACAGGCTCGGGAAACTTACGTTAAACTCGGCCTTGTGCCACATGCAACACTCGTGGGGTGTTGGCTAGATACCGAATCGAATCGATCCGATAGTAGTTCACTCCAAACAAGACTGACAGTCATACTAACACCTTCCACATCTTGTATTATTATTTCATTTAATATACCTTCATTATTTCTACTCTTGTGTTCGTGTGGTTCTTCCTTGTTCCAAACCTGGACCATAACTTATTCTTTAGTTCCAGCAGTACGAATATTCATGGCTAGAATTCGCCATACCAGGCACATTGTAGCGAACCAGCGTCATTCCCTCTGTATTCCATAGGTGCGAATTAAGTTCGACTCAAGCGACTTCTTCCCGCGAACCACTGCCCTGTGAAATCGACTCCGAATCTTAACCTGTTCAATTCTATGGTTAACCGTTATCTTCCCCACATATCCCAATCTCTTACTCTTCACCCATCTACCTCGAGTTGTTCCCGGGCCTGGCACTGTGTGAACATTATTGTAAAAAAGAAATCAGCAAGGAAAGAAAGAAAAAAGGAGAAAGAAAGAAAGAGTTTTTGATGAGGAAAGGGTGACAAAATGAAAGAAGGAAGCATATAAAAAAACAGAGAAACAAACAAAAAAGATGAAAGATATTTTCAAGAAAGATAAGAAACTGTATCATTAAGGAAATAATAGTAAAAAATATATAAGAAAAATAAGACGGAAAGGAACGAAAAAAAAAATTAGCGATCGATGGACAAATAAAAGAAAAAATGCGATAAATTTGTAAAAATAGAGAAATAGCGACAGGCTTAATGAAAGAAAAAGAAAAAAAAAAAGAAAAGACAACAAAGAAAGAAAGACAGAAAGAAAGAAAGTAGAAAAATAATTCGTGCCAGGGGTAAAATGAATGAAAGAAAAAGCTACAAAAACAAAGGAAACAAACGAACAGCAAAGAAAGAAAGAATGGACGTCAGAGAGAAAAGAAAAGACGATAAAGAAAGGAAAAATCGTTATGACAGTAGAAATAGAAAGAATCACATCGGTTGAAGTGATTAAGCTTCAGGCAAAGTTACTGAATAAAATACAAAGAAATATAAAGAGAAAGAGAAGAAAAAGTGAATTATTGAAATGAAAGAGAGAAACTGATAATAGTCAAAACATGGAAGAAACAATAAGTGGTTGAAGACACAATGGCGGGAAATGCATGCCAGAAACGTGAAATTTACTTGACTGTTTACACTTTGTTTATGCTTTATAAAACGTTAAATGAATCGTAAGGCGTTAAGTTAGCATTTTTGAAGTTTAAAAAAGGAAGCGTAGTTCCAGTTTTCTGGGGTAGATCAGTATATTCTCAATCGAATAGTTCCGTCTACTCAATTTCAACCATAAGGCTTTCATTCCCTTTCGATTTCTCAGCTCGATAATATCAAGGTGTCATCTTCAAGACAAATCGACCATGATGAGATTCAAATCAGGCACTGATGGTCAGAAAGTGAAATTTGTAACCAATTTGAAACGCGCTTATTATCGCCCATTATGTATGTATATACACATACACACACAAACACATATATATGTCTGTGTATGTTTTAGTATCAATATCTACATCTATATTCTCTCTCTCTCTCTCTCTCTCTCTGTAATCGTACAACACCCTCCCCAACCATCTAAGACTTTCAACACCGCGGCCGATCGATGAAGATCGCTTCGATCTCAGACCTGCCCTATCTTACATTTTGGTTTATGTTTGATCATACGGATGCCAAGATATAATCGTCTCAACTATCTTCCTGCCGGGTTGGTCCAAGCAGGGCGAAGATGTACAGGAAAAAAATAACACTCGAATAACTTGAACAACAGTAAATACTGTTTTTATATCAGTCCTTCGTACAATAATTTTTTATATCAGAGTTCACATGCAATTAATTATCAGCCCAACCTGTGTCTAAATCGGAAGTAATATTAGTGTAACTTGGTAAAGTTTGGGTTACTGTTTTGGTAAAGTTCAGTACAATGCTGAAGTCGGGTTGTTCTCTTCGGCAGGCAATCACCTGTGGTGTATCACGAATGGTGGCTGGGAAGAAACGTCCATCGTCTCTCTCTGGTCTCTGGTCTCTTGTCTCCGTCTGACGCATTCGCTTCACACATTCGTATTTACGGACATTCACTCAAACTGGCACGAGGCACGGCACCATAGGGGGATTTCGGTAAATCCCCTTTGTTGTCAGCTTACTTCATAATTTTGGGGAATTCCTTTCTCCCAGTCTCTCTTAGTATTACTTCTCTCTAAATCTCTTCAGTGATCGTGAGTGGCTCATCCACCCACTCCTGGTATTTTAACTCAAATTTCGACCAGAAGAAATCAACTCCAAATTCGTTGTTTACGAAAATGAAGTTTCCGCTTTGCGGATTGCATTTTCAGTTGCGTGAAACACATCAATCATCATTGCCATCCAAGTCTGGATCATTTTACATTGTTTAAACCCTAGACACACCAATTCCATGTGTCATCTATATGTGAATTAAATCGTCAATCTTTCCTAAGGATTCTATGCATTAACCCTACTTGTTCCAAAGTCTTTCATTATATCACTCCTTCTATCCATAAGAAAACTTTTCAATGTTTTATCACGGTAAGAACAAAGAGTATCACGTATTTTATATATATATATATATATATATATATATATATATATATATATATATATATATATATATATATAACTTTAACAACAGACCACTTCCAAAAATGAAATGAATTCATTTCATTTTTGGAAGTGCTATCTGATGATCCGGCCTCCTTTAAAAGAGTTCTGGTGAAATAAATTATTATAATGGTACCTTAAAGTGGTCTGTTTTTCTTTTAAATTAATATATATATATATATATATGATAAATTTTGTTTATTCTTTAAGAATATTGTTGTCGGCAGTTATATTTAGCTAGTCCCATTTGCAGAAATATTCTCATGCATATTTGTGTTTCTTCAATGCTCACAATGCTAACCTGAGTTTGATAGTGCAGCCATCATGAAATTAAGTTCTTAGTTACATTTTCCTTATAAAGTGCGCTCAATCTGTCTTGATCAGTAGTGGTTCAAAGGCAGCGCGCTATTACGATAACTTGCGGCGTTTTTCCAACACAACCATAGGCGGATTGCGAGCAATTCCCTTCACAAAACTTAGCTCTTGAGGTTAGGACGTCATTTTTCCGGACACGAGACCCTGGATCGAATCTCACAAGAGTTGATTTGTGAAGGTCTTGACATCTTGACAATTTCGGCTTGCGGAGACGATTACAGGTGTGTACTGTCGAAAATTGTCTGACAATCATCGACAAATACATACATCTCTTTCTCTCTGTCTTTTAGTCTCTCTCTCCCACACTGTCTCTATCTATCTATCTATCTATCTATCTATCTGTCTATATATATATATATATATATATATATATATATATATGTATATATATATTATCGCCGTCATCGTATCCAAGAACGTAATTTCTTCTTTGCTGATCGATTCCTTTATGATGATGACGATGAAAACTAAATTCGCCACCAACGTATATATTCAGGACTAAAAGATTCCAGTTTCAACAAAACCTGCTCCCGTCATCCATTCTTTGTCGCAGTTTGGCTTTGCAAGATTTGGTTGGAGGTGAAAGAAAATAGAAGAAAGAAAGTGACGATGGCGTGAGTTCGTTTAAAGTGGACCTCATCACGTCTAGAAATGATCCACACATTTTATTTCATGAGGTTGACCTTGATTTCACAACCTTCCTCTGCGGCAAATATGGAATCTGACAAGAAGAATCCAGTTATGAAACTGCAACGGAATGCCGCTGATTCTGCTATAATTCCGATCGTCATGCGTAGCCATATTCATCCGCTGGTTCAAGCGTTAAGATCTGTTACAATAATCAGTTGAAGTTTTGGCTTCGGTCCCGCTAAGTTTAGGTTCTCTTCTTCGATCTGGTCAGCAAGGGTTTAATCTCCCGACGGCATCACCTCCTGGGTTATTGGTACTCACACACACACACACACACATATATATATATATATATATATATATATATATATATATATATATATATGTATATATATATATGACCATCACGTAAGTACATGTATATTTATTGATATATATCTTTGCTCTGTCTAACCACATCAAGAACAATTATGTTTACACCTCATGACTAAATTTGATGATTATTTGCTTGCCTGTCTATGCACCTTAACACGCGCGTAAGCGGTTGGTTATATCTGGTCATTTGATTTAGCTAAGTCTCTCTATGGCCCCTCTCTCTCCCTCCCCCCCTCTCTCTCTCTCTCTCTCTATATATATATATATATATATATATATATATATATATATATATGCCTATTTTTCTCAACAAGGGCAAATAATCGAAGCACGAAGACAAAATTTGCCAAGAAAAATTGATTGAAATCAACGTACTACGGAATTACAGAAAAACTTACTTACACAAGAAACCCACTGATCGAATAAGAATCCTTATTCCTTATATATATATATATATATATATATATATATATATATATATATATATATATATATATATATATATATATATATATATATATGATAAAGTTGTAAAGCTTACTAACGAAGCGTTTAGCCGATGTCTGTTGTTTTTAGCTTCTTCGACAGAATGAACGACAAAACACTGTATAAGGAAAATCCGTTGGAATTTTTATGAAAACAGAGGCAAAGAATTAAATTACTGAATAAGATCCGGCAAATATTCTCAGTAACGTCTTCTCCTTTTCTATCACTCTCAGTAAACTCTTTTCTCATCGTGGCATTATTGGGGTAGGAACTGAAATGAGTTTTTTTTTAAAGATATTCAAATCTTCATGATTTTTTTCCCATATACATTTTTAATATTTCTCAAGTGTTAATTTCAAATTGATACAAGGCGTATTTTTCTATGGTAACAAGTTTCCTTAAATGTTTTCAATTATATTTTAATGGAATGGCAAGTAAATTTTACGAGGCTCGGTCATTCCTATCTTAGCAATTACTTCTAGAAGGACAGTTCTGATTTCAAAACAAGTGGAAAAGGTCACGAGAAATTGCCACAATCGTTTCATCTTTAAACGCAGATTTAAGTAATAAAAAACATGTCGGATTAGTAAACAGACTTAAACCCTTTAATTAAAATTTCTTAGTTTACGTTAGGATACGAAACTGAGCAGATATATCAATTTCGGTAGTCAGAGATAATTTTTTTTTCAAATACGCTATTTGAATTTTCTTGGTCATCGATGCATTCTGTAACAGAGGGATCAAAACACGTCAGGTCTAATTAAGTTTTTCCTTTAGGGGACACAGATTAGAACACCGACGGAGACTGCATAATTTCCTATGATAAGATTTCTCGGGTATTCAGGAAGGTAGACAAAAATAAATAAATATCCTGTTTAATATATAATTAAATACGAGTATCAACTAAAAATGACGTTTAAGTAATAATAATAATAATAATAATAATAATAATAATAATAAGAAGAAGAAGAAGAAGAAGAAGAATAGCGGATTGAATGTTCGAAAAATTTTCTAGAGAATATTCGTTGTTCAACAGGATGGGAACCTGTGTAATTATACGAAATTTCTCGAATATTAAGGCCGGTAAATTTAATTAATATCGTTTAATCAAAAAAAAAAAAAAAAAAAAAAAAAGAAAAAAAAGACCTTTTACTTAAATATGATGCATCTATGAAAACAACTTATAAAAAGGAAATATATTAAATAATTGTGGGACTTAATCCATTTCTTTGCATATATATATATATATATATAAAGAGATAGACATTATGAATCTCCGAGTTATGCAATCAATGTAGTGTATTATGCACACACACACACACACACACACATATATATATATATATATATATATCTCAATACATACATATATATATATATGCATATATATATATTATTACTAATATATATATATATATATATATATATATATATATATATATATATACACACACACTGCGTGCCAGATTATTATCGCGATAACATTTTTTCTAATATTTCAAAAACCGTTCAAACAATTCACACAAAATTTTCATACAATGTTGGCAACACTGAGCTGCGAAAGCACCGAAAATTTCCTACTGATTTGTGCAATGCAAACAAACTGGCGCCATATTTGTTATCAGCAAGGCGATTTGACCGTACCAAATTATTAGAAAGGTTTAGTAAAATTCACAGAATTCACAAACAAAACGTTTATTAATGTTACACGTGAATTTTTATGATCAAAAGAAGCTAATAAATAAGATAATCAAACAAATAATAACAGATACAAACAAAAGCATAGTTATAAACAAATTAATAGGGAATGTGCTTTCCCTGTTTTGAAATTACTTGAAGAAGTCGATGATCCATAGAATTTTTCAATTGTGGGATGTCATCTGCTGTAATGCCGTGAGATATGTCAAGAATTGCTTCCCACAACTCAGCGTTGCTCCTGAATTGTCGTCCGTTGGCGCACAGTCTTCGCTTCATGATGCTCCAAAGGTTTTCGATTGGGTTCAAATCCGGAGAATTTGCTGGCTACTACATTTTTCGAGGTCCATCGAAGCCTAACTGTTTCAAAGATTCAGTAATCTTCTGAGCAGCGTGTGAGGGAGCATTATCTTGCATAAAAAAAACAAGTGACCTTCTGAAGGCAACTCTTTGCCTTTTCATCCACGGTTCAAGATGCTCCTTCATAAACGCTATGTATGCATCAGCAGTCATTTTGACGCCATCTGGTACTCTCCATGGACCCACTAATGTGTTTCCAATAATACCACCCCAGATCATTATGCCTCCTCTGCCTTGTTGGCGTCTCAGAGAAGTCAATCTTCATATTGTCCTCGGCCCATTTCAATCGATTTAAATGTGATTTCTCGTCAAAGGAGACTTCGATACAGGTTTGAATGTTGTTGCTATTTTCCTCAGATACCGACACCGAGTACTTTTAGACACAGTAGGATCCCCAATACGACTGAAAAGCTCTTGACTGGTAATTCCAAGGTTCTTCGTGGCCTCTCGTTTAAGTCGTGACATGAGATGACGTGAAATAACCCTCGGCTTGCCTTTATATGCCATTTTGCGTAGGGTCGGCGGTGAATTTTTCACTGTTTGATGACACTTCCCTATCATTTAAAAAAATTCTAGGGTAGATTTACCTTTTTAGAGTTCTGAGGTAATAGTTTTCTTTTCAGCATCCCTTAAACTGCTTTTACAGCCCATCTTTTCACTAAATTCTTATACTTTTCTAATAATTTGGCACGCTCAAATCACCGTTCTGGTAACAAATATGGCGCCAGTTTGTTTACATTGCGCAGATCAGTACAAAAATTTCATTGATTGCGCAGGTCAGTGTTGCCAACATTGTGTGAAAAAATTTGTGAGAATTGTTATCTCGATAATAATTTGGCACGTCGTGTATATATTAATAAATCGCATATACGTAAGTTTGGTGTGCAACTTAAGTTTGCTAATATCTAGTTATTTCATTTACCTAACCCTATACCTATATAAACACACGCACACACACACACACACACACACACACACACACACACACATATATATATATATATATATATATATATATATATATATATATGTGTGTGTGTGTGTGTGTGTGTGTGTTTGTAAAGAATTAATGGTTTTTATTTTTAATCCGAAATTATTTCTTATAACTCTAAACGTTATTATTAAACGTTTGTCAGGTTAATAATAAAATCAATTAATTCCTGATATATAATTATTAACATAAAAGCGTTTCAGTCAGTACTACGAGTTTTATGGAAGTTTCATCTAATGTTTTAGCAACTCGTGGATAAATATATTTAGCCTAGTAAATAGATTTTTCTTGCATATAATGGAAGCTTTACATCGTCCTAACGCAAAAATACTATAACTGAAATTAAAAAAATAATAATAAAAATGACTAGCATCCATAATTGTTTGTTTTCTCATCTTTGTAATATCGAAACTCAAAAGCGCTATTTATGTAAACAAGTAAAACTATTCAAATTTAAATGTAATTCCGTTTGTCTTCAATTTATCTCTACCTGACATAAATCTAGACTGACACTTTCCAAAATTATAGTTTAAATATATGGAAAAAAAAGAAAACACATTGCCCAGTGAATAAAAGCGTTGGTTGAAGACAGTCAGTTGACCCAAAGAGTTGAGATAGGTAGGTATCGAACTCAAATGAGGAAGAGTGGAACCAAAATTTAGAGAGCTGGTTTAAAGGGAGATAACTGATACCGATGCATCAGGAAGAGACATGCATGCGGAACGAAAACAATCTGGGTGAAATAAAGGGTTCAGTTCGAAATTCCAATCACCTGAAGAAGGCCAGAGCATACAACGACTGAAACGTCGTGAATATGGCAACAAAAATGGGGATAGCAGTCCAAACAATGCAAATAGTTTAAAAATCTACTCTCCTTTATAAGGTACAACCTGGACAGTTTTGTTCACCTCAGCTGTAGCTATTTATTGAACTCACAACTCTTTGGGTCAAGTCACTGGATTCAACCAAAGCTTTCAAAGACTGAGCCATGTGTCTTTGAGGAAATAAAGGGGTCAGTTCGAAATTCCAATCAACCGGAAGAAGGCCGGAGCGTACAACGGCCAAAGCTTTGTGAATATGCCAATGAAGATGTGGGCAATGTTCCGAACAATGTAAATAGTTTAAATAAAAAAGAACACGTTTTTTTAAACCGACGCCAGGACAATGCTAGTTAAAAATAACATAATTGTAACCCTTATCACATCAGTGTGCCATTAAGATTAACTCAGATTCTTTGTTACGTCAGTATCAGTGATGTTTTTTTGCGGATATGATATTTGAAACATAAACATCCATTAATCATGATACATTAGCAATACCTGTGACGGAAGCTTATTAAAATCACGTACGACACAAACTTAGAATCAGAAAGAGTCAGTTAACATATCTAGGAAAATAATGAGGAAAGAAGGTTTAGAGAATTTTACCTAGCAGCACATATTAAAGGTAGTGAGCAGGCAGAGGTAAAAAAAAAGCACGTACCTACCTAACGAGATTGTTTAAATAGATGCCAGAACAAGGATTGGAGAATATAAACATTACTAAGCGCTACAAACGACAGGAATTTGTGGTGAGCCATGAGGGGACACGACACAATAATAATAATAATAATAATAATAATAATAATAATAATAATAATAATAATAATAATAATAATAATATAATGATAATAAAATAATAATATAATAATAATAATAATATAATGATAATATAATAATAATATAATAATAATAATAATATAATAATAATATAATAATAATAATATAATAATAATATAATAATAATATAATAATATAATAATAATATAATATAATAATAATATAATGATAATATAATAATAATAATATAATGATAATATAATAATAATAATATAATAATATAATAATAATATAATAATATAATAATAATATAATAATAATATAATAATAATAATATAATGATAATATAATAATAATATAATAATATAATAATAATATAATATAATAATAATATAATAATAATATAATAATAATAATATAATAATAATAATATAATGATAATATAATAATAATATAATAATAATATAATGATAATATAATATTAATATAATAATAATAATATAATAATATAATAATAATATAATAATATAATAATAATAATATAATAATAATAATAATAATAATAATAATAATAATAATATAATAATAAGATAATAATAATAATAATAATAATAATAATAATAATAATAATAATAATAATCCTGTTATAAATTTTCATGTACGTATTTATAGCGAGAGGATAACACAGGGATCTCTAGTCAAAGGCTGGTTATATAAAAGACAGTGTGAAAGAGAGATGGATTGTCTGCCATGCAGAGATAGAATCAATCAACTGATAAGGAGATTAAGGAAAGGTGTGCGCTCGTAACTTGAAAGCCTGCCCATGGTTAAAAGGTGGAAAGAGGAAGGGACGCGTGTCAGAGGAACTTTCCTTGGCAGCGTTTTGTGAGCTGACCAGCGTAAAGGTCAGCAAAAAGTAAGATGCGACCTTCGGGTGAATAGCGAATCGCCTATGTTTGATACATGGATCAAATTAACGCGAAATTTAAAGGTCACATCAGTTCGTGAACAGTGCAGCTACCCACAAACGTACATGCAGAAATCAGCCTTCCTCAAAAAAAGTAAATAGCAACTAAAATACGCAATCAGGCTCGCACACACCTTTTGTATGTGTGTCAGTTCCGTATGTATATGTAGAATATACATAAATCTATATACTGACCATACTAAGGGTGCGATGGATAAATTGTCGTCTAAATTAAAAATGAAAATAACACTGACATCTCATTTTAACAAATATATTTACCAAAAATTACACAAAAATATCTTGAATTACTAAAGAGTAAATATATTCAATAAAATCACCATTGGCTTCAACCAAGGCCTCCATAGGACTTCGCAATCTTTTGCATCTCTTCCGGACAGTCTCCCTGTTTATCTTGGAGAATGCCGCCATAGTCCTTGCATTCAGTCCATCATTGGTATTACAAGGAGTTTTGTTGGTCTCTAGCTGAACTGCGCCCCACACATAATAATCAAGGGGGTGCAGTCTGGCGACTTTCGTGGCCAGATATAAGGGGTGATGTGGTCGGAGAAAATATCTGAAAGTCATGACTGTGTTCTCCTGCTTGTGTAGCATGGTACAGAGTAATATTTTTAGACATAGGGTCTTCTAAAAACCACCCTTTTGACCCAGGGCAGCACTACCTACTCAAGTCAATTGAAGTAAGCCTCCGCGTTAAGTCCACCCAATTCGAGAGCCCCCTCCAACAAATTTCAGAGTTCTTTACTTATCAAAACTATCAGAGTGGTTTTCCGAGGTGTCGTACCTTCGTAATCACCATTATACTCCTCCAACTCCTTTCCAAATAGTCTGCACTGTCAACAGAGCGTGTTTTGATATTGGTTAAACTATGTGTTTTTTCTTTTATCTACACCAAGTAAGGCAGTAATGTTACTGTGTGTGAAAGTGTGTGCAATTAGCGAGAACAATAAAAGAAGAGTAATACATATAGAAAGAGTTGTAAGACAAGGATTTGTCTTTTCACCGGAAGTATTCAACCTATTGTTGATTGACACGGAAACACTCTGAAATGTTCATATTGGAGCTTCCGGTGCGAATTCCAAGCAGTGCAACAAGCCGTTTCCAAATTTTTGGCAGAGTGAATTGCGTCATGATACTATTTTTCTCATAGACAGTGCCCAACTAACCTTACTGCACTTCCGCAGTCGGCAAAATCAAAAACAAGGACGCTAAATTAAAAATGTAATATTGCGACAATTTACCCATCGCACCCTGTCTGTATATAACATTAATAAATCCATATACTGACCATATATATGCGTGAGAGCGTGTCTTAATATTGGTTAAACTATGTGTTTACATATATATATATATATATATATATATATATATATATATATATATATAAATTTAATAGAATGCGACAAATTTAAGAGGAGAGTTTAATAAATTTTTATTAATTTTTTTTTGTAGTTTCCTTAATTTTTTTTTTTTATCTAGACCAAGAAAGTTTAGAAACAGTTCCTGCTAACGAACTTCTTGAAAATATCTAATGAATTTCTACAAATTCTTCCATTATGTGCCATGGCCCTTCATGTTGTTTGCATTCATACCCCTCCACAATTTTCTGTCTTTTGTAGCTCTTAATAAATATTGCTATCTCTCCTAAACCCTGTTCTGCTATACAATTTATCGCAAGGCAGGGTTACGCGTTGTTACCGCTGTGCTCCTTGTTTTTAATCTGACCTGTTAATATCAAATCTTCCAAGCTATCTTCCATCATTATGTACCGTAGAAATTTCAATTTATATATATATATATATATATATATATATATATATATATATATATATATATATAAAATATAAAAATATCTATATGAACACCGGATTATATATCTTACTGTTCTTTCTTTTTATTAGGTTGGTGCAAAAATAATGTCGGCTTTTCACGTTAAAAATACGTCAAAAGACATTATTTTTGCACCAAACTAATATTTATACACATACACACACACACACATATATATATATATAAAGAAAGAACAGTAAGATATATAATCCGGTGTTCCTATAGATATTTTTATTTTTACAAAATAGTGCTCAATGTAAATTTACAGAGCATTAATATTATAAATTAATTGATTTAAAATATTTTTTCGCTACACAGTTCTAACCATCTTTCAAAATTGGAAGCTGAATGCTTCGAATTTTATTTTGTAATTAAATTGAATTAAAGATATTAGTTCCATTTCATCCTCAAGCGAATTTTGGAGTACACAACAAAAATCATAATTCACTTTTCCAAGGTTACAGATAAATCCATTCAACCAGACAAGGGGTGTTTGCGTGTTCATTATTGCTGTATTCTGATGTATCCGTTATTAGTTACATTTTGGTAGGGGTAGTGATGCATTTTGCAATGAAATCAGACATCCGTTAAATGCATGTCGTCTGGATTTTTAAAAAAAATTATTGTTAACGGCAAAAAATTCTTAAGGCATTTTTTCCTATTTGTATATTTAAAGATTTTTGGGAGGTGTTTAGGTTAGAGTACTAGGTTAGAATATTATTTAACTACCATTTGAAAAATACTTTCACTTTTAATTTTTAATATACTATATTTCTTTTAAGAAGAAGTAAATGTATTAGAATCCCTTACAGTATGTAGAATTATTTCACATCAGGTGTAAGTATGTATATTATTAGGTAACATATATATATATATATATATATATATATATATATATATATATATATATATATATAATCATTTTACACCAAGTAAGGCAGTAATGTTATTGTGTGTGAAAGAATAAAAGAAGAGTAATAAAAACAGAAAGAGTTCTAAGGCAAGGATGTGTCTTCTCGCCGGACTTATTCAACTTATACAGCAAAGCAATTCTGAGAAAACTGGAAATCCCACCAGGATTCATCATTGGTAGCCACAATTTAAACAACATGATAAACGCAGATGACACAGTGTTGATAGCAGACACGGAAAAGAAACAAGAAATCTTCCTAGAGAAGGCAGCGAAGGAAAGCAAGAAGAAGGGACTAAGCATAAAAGACAAGAAGACAGAATGCAAAAAATGAGCCCGAAATGCGATTTACAGGTTGGGGTCACTAAAATCAACTAGGTGCGGAAATTTAAATATCTGGGAAAATGACGCTAAGTGCGACGCTGATATCCGAAAACGTATTGGGATAGCGAAAGACGCATTCCAAGACGCATTTCAAAAGTTAGGCAGAGTATTACGAGACAAGAGTGTTTCGTAGGTAACAAAGAAAAGTGTACTAAACTGCAATGTGATCCTCCTTTACGACAGCGAAGATGAAGAAGAGACTCGAGGTGACAGCGGTATGCTACTACAGAAAGATGCTAATAGACAAAACATGTGAGCAACGATGAAGTTTTGGAGAAGAGGCAAACAGAGAGGAAACTAATATATTTAACACCAGGAAGAGGCAACTGAAATTTCTGGGACAGGTAAAGAGAAAGAAATCTCTCTCTCTCTCTCTCTCTATATATATATATATATATATATATATATATATATATATATATATATATACGTCATGAGATGCGATGCGATTTTCGTTTCTAGCGTCTTATATGCTCGTATTTATCGTTGCTTAGAAATCTTCTATGTAAACAATGGACACTATCATCACTGTCTTGTCCGTATATTGCTTAACATGTTGTAATTGACATCTTTGATAATGGCTTAAGTAAGCCGAAAGCTTAGATCGTATTAAAAACATATGAATCAATATTGTGAATTTCTTTCTTCGTTCAACGATAACGTTATTAAACTTATCAGACGTTAAGAAAAAAATTACATAAAATAAACAGACTTGTCTATATTATTTAATGAAACGTGTATGAATATATATATATATATATATATTATTTTTTTCAGTTGTAGTTGTGATAATGTTGGTACTATCTCGTTATGTTAGTTTTGCTTCATTCATTCATTCTGATAATTTGAAAAAAAATCGACGAGACTTCTATTTAGCATTGAATATAAAATAATTATGGCATTGGAGGAGGTTAACTATATTTCCTATGTATTTCTCCTCATGTCAATATCGAGGGCTACAAATTCTCATTGTTCTAAAATGTAATCTGATAATTATTAGGTTATTGCAAAAATAATGACGGTTTTTGACGTTAAAAAATACGTCAAAAACCGTCATTTTTTTTTGCACTAATCTAATAATATGGATTTTATTCTATCGTTATATGGAGAAAATACATTTAAGAGATGGTATTTATCAATCCACCCACGGGGATCGAATGTTGCACAAGTCCTTTTTAATGTGGGTATCTCCGAGCCCGAAAGCCCAGCCAAAAATAAATAACCATCCAAACCCGCCGAGGCGGGACAGTTCCGTCAACCTCCCCCAACGAAACCCTACCCTTCGACGGAGCTTCGTCCGGGTTCCTCTCTGCAAGCAGAGAGTTCGACAGACACCCGACCCGGCAGCTCACAAAGCGCAGATACTACACTTTGATCCTAGCCACCGGGCCGAGCGGGTATTCATTTTAGAGATACATTTAAGAGATCAATCTTATTAATAGATCTGATATAGGCACTCTAGAGTTAAGTAATCATTAGTGCAGTTTAACATGATATCGGAAAAATAGAAAGGAAATTAGCTGGATCTAACTCAAACAATGTCAGATTTTCTCATGATGTGATTAGCCTATGCACTTTTGATCAGATGTCAAAAAACGTGGAACCTACCGAGCAGAAACCTTTGTCATGCTAAGTTCATTGTGCAGAATGTTCTCAACTCTCGCACAGGATATGCTAATAGTATTGGCTATTTGATTTATAAGTCAATCGTCTGCCATCCATTACCATGTGATGAACATGATCAATGTTTTCTTCAGTTTTCGCATTTGCAAGACATCCATCCAGACCATTGCTATCTTCAAGATTCTTCCTTCCTATCCTACTTTAAAACTGCCCATTTTTGCACTGTTGATAAAGCTGGGGTCATCTTCCCCTAAGGTAGCAACCATGTCAGCATGGGTTAATTAGTAAGACGTGTATCACTAAAATCATTATCACGCTAAACGCTTCTGATAATGACCAGTTCTCTCCTTTTACATTTTCTTTATATGCCTTGTCCTTTCAGTTCATAGGTGAGCGTGGCTCTTCACAACTTCCTGTCTGTTTCAGCTCTTAATAAACTTTGTCTTTCTGTTATTCCTCATGAGCCCCGTTCTGTCATCTATTTACTCAAGGTCACTAAGTATGCTATGTTTTGTTTTCCTCTGTCCCTCTTACCCTCTGTCTTGTGAGTATCGAATTTTCCAAACCCTTCTTCCTCATTATGTGTACTAGAATCTTCAACTGTCTCTTCCTGATGATAAAACTTAAGGTCTTTTTTTGTTTCCATTTTCTCAAAAAATTCGTCGTTGCTCATATTTTGTTCACGATGTCCTCAGCATCCTTCTGTAGAACTATATTTATATTGCTTCAGGTTTTATTATTCTGTTTAGCATTTAGAGTTCTTTTTTGGCGATCCCAATACACCATCGGATTTCAGTGCCACACTTTCTGTCGTCAGTTAACATTGCCCAGATATTTAAAACTTCCGCACTTGTTTGATGTAGGGATCGCACTTTGGGTTCATCATTTTTTTTTTAACAATCATGTGTTATATCTTCTTTCAATCGATGTTTTGTCTTTTCTTCTCATTTACATTCACTCATATAAAGCACCTTTTTAATTCACTGCTAATGGACTAGATGCGTTTGGTCTGAAGATGCCATTGCGGCATGAAAATGACAGGCACAATGCATTGTTGATTCCTCTGTCCACACTGTTTATAAACGCTCTCTGATACTGAGCACATTTCTCTCTAAAACTGTAACAAATTTAAAAATTAAATCAGTTGAATTTATTGAAGAATATAATTTATTTTTTAATAAAAATGAACTTTCTAATAATTTATTTAATCTATCTATCTTTATATATATATATATATATATATATATATATATATATATTAAAGTAAAACGAAAAAAAAATCAGCTTGCCAAAACCTAAATCACTTATGCATATGCAGTCACGAATAGAACCGACAATAATGTAAAAAGAAAGAGAAAAAAAATCCTTAAAGCAAACTTAACAATTCAGTAAATTGCTCCAAACCGAGAAGAAAACGCTTACCAAAGTTAAATCATAGGTTGTCTCTAGTCGTAACTTGGGTTTCACGCTCATGCGACCTTCAGAAAAAGAGAAAGAGACAGACAGACAGACACTGTGGAACAAATCGTGTTACAGCATAATTGTCTACCTCAAAAATGTTTTATATCTAAAAATCCACTAAACAGAGTTTCTTTTCCCAGATTTTTAGAAAATACGTTTAGCCAACTTGATACCATTTATCGTAAAAATCACTGAAAAAGCCTTTGAGTTATTCAACTACAAAGAGAACAGGTTAAAATCGTTTTGTGTCAGTCCCACTGTCTTCCTAAGTGAGCAATAGTGAGAGGAAAATGATCATTCATGCTTTCAACAATATACCAACCTTCATAGTCTGGCCTCTATCTTCAAATCCATTCAAAAATCATCAAGAGAACAGTGCATACATTTAAAAAAGAGGCAAACTTAGAGAGGAAAACTGGATCAGGAGGTCACAACAGGAAGAGCGATCATTTCAAAATAGATCTAAAGAGATCAATTAGAAAATATCCAACTCAATTCATAAGATATTTGACACGTCAGAGACGAGTTTCAGCTATGACAGTCCAAAGAACAGTGGAAAATGACTTCAAAATGAAATCGTACGTGAAAGATATGAGGCATCTTGTCAATCCAGGACAGAACAAACAAACACACACATATATATATATATATATATATATATATATATATATATATATACTTAATTTCAATCCTTCATGAGCTTCTGATCCTTAGCTATTATTAATTAGGGATGAACATGTAATTTTCGTTTAAGATCGATTTCATCACGATTTTTCTGTTAAGATTAGAGAGTAATTATCCATTCTTATTTATCGAAGTAAACTCCAAATTTGTTAAAAATAGCTCGGAGAATTCCTGTAAGATATCTTTAATCATTTATCAGAAAAAACAGTTCAGAACTTAATCGAATAAATGGACAATTTTGCTGTTACACGATTTGGGCAATTTTGTTGTTACACCAAGTATATATATATATATATATATATATATATATATATATATATATATATATATATTGAACAATAAAAATATTAAAAAATAAAGTCTTCAGATACACTGGGTTGTATATTAATATTACTTCGTTTTTATTATTATTTCTTTTAGATTCCTCAACTAGTTTCGGTCAACATGGCCAGCAACAAGAGAAAAATAATTTTCTGTTTGCTGGTAGCTGTGAATTACAGAAATGAATCTCTTGATGGAGAAAATGAACCTTTCCAATTTTCGTTTGATATTTTGTTTTTTAATTTAATTTTTTTTTTTTCGTATGAATTTTGGTCAGTTTTTGTGTTGGTCAAACAGTCTCTTTTAAGTTGTTATTTGAGATAAGAGCTTGATGGATTTATGCTGCACTGAATTCCCTTGATCATTTTGACAGTTTTATTGGTTCCTGGAAAAAGGATGTGTCTGTTAAGAGAGTGTGTGTGTTATTTGGTTCTTAGGTAGTGAGTGAGTATAATGTGTTTAAGCGTGTACATTACCTTGGGTGTATGTTATCATTTGGCTCATTAGGGAGTCAGTGATTATGATGTGTGTAAGTGTGTATATTCGTGTGGGTGTGTGTATAATTGTGAGGCCTCAACACCTCCGAAAGCATGTCTGTCTTGCGTGGGTGAGAAATGGGGTTAGGTTTTGATTTGTAGGATTATATATTAATAGTGTCTATATTGTTAAATTTATCGTTAAACCCGGCTGGAGAGTGCATTTTTTAAACGTTGTATCCACTTATTTTCATGGAACTCTAAAGTCTTCCTAGTGTTAACTGCCCTGGTCTCTATTATAGTGAATTTGGCATGGGACTTATAATCATCTTTTTCTAGATGGAAATATTATTCTACAGGTAATAATCTTTCATGGGGCGTCGACTTAATTCGATTGCGATAATTATTAATTCTTTAGTGAAAGGGCCATTCATATTTTCCTACATATTGTTTCTGGCATAGTGTGCATTCTAGGAGGTAAATTATGTTATGACTTCTACAGTAGATTTAGTGACTGAGCTAGTGAATACATACATACATATATATATATATATATATACCGGGTGTATGAAAGACGGATGCTGCCCAAACAACACACACACACACACATATATATATATATATATATATATATATATTTTATTTTTTTTATTTTTAAGCATTTCACCCCAAGCAAGGCGGGAAGCCACTAGGACGCAAGGGATACAGAAAATTTAGAGCAAGATCAGATTGGAGGGATAGAAGAAAGGATGAGGGTAGTGGATAGATCAAGACAACTGGAGATGTCGATTGACATTACACTTGAATAGCTGGAGATTATAGCTCACAGGGAGACAAGAAAAGGGAAGGGAGTTCCACAAGCGAGAGGTACGAGACATGAAGCTATTAGAGTAGAAGAGACGGCTACATTTAGGAGTTTTGACAGTGAAGGGGTGAGAGCGGGATGCCACCCTCGTAAGGCGCTGGAACACATGACGTCTGGGAACCAGCGAATGCAGCTCCTCGGAGCAATTTTCATGAAAGTCTTTGTAGAACAGACAGAGGGAGGCGACGGCGCGTCTGTGAGAAAGTGACTGTAGACGAGTCTCCAGGGCAGGGCCAACTACATTGCATATCCGCCTCTGGAGCCTATCAAGAACCACGAGGCAAACAGAAGGGTCGCCAGACCATATATGGCAGCAATACTCCATGCAAGGGCGAATTGTTGATTTGTAGATCTAGAGGATCGACTCCGGGGAGAAAAACTTCCTGGCGCGGCTCAGGGAGCCAACTTTCCTTGCAGTGGACGAGGCATTTGATTCAATGTATTTATTCCATCTCAGGTCATCAGTCAACGTGAAACCGAGAAGCTGCAGAGAGTTGCTCTCGAGAAGTTGAGCGTCAGACATTCTAATGCAGTAGGATCTCTGTGGTGATTAATAGAGAGCAGTTTTGTCTTGGAAGCGTTGAAGTTGACCAGCCAATTCATGCCCCAGTTCACAATCGATTGGAGGTCCTTTTCGAGACGCACAGCCAGGCGAGTTTTGTCAGCGAGACTAGATTTGTTTTTGAGGCAGGAATAAATTGTGGTGTCATCCGCGTAGATGCCAACTTGGGAAGTTATTGCGTCAGGAAGGTCATTTATGTAGATAAGGAATAGAGTGGGGCCTATGATGGAGCCTTGAGGAACACCTGCGTTCGTGTGATGGGAACTTGAGGAGAATCCATTGAGAACGACCTTCAATTTACGGTTTGACAGGAATGATCGTATTAGGTTATATAATCGACCCGTAATGCCATAACCCTGGAGCTTGCGAAGAAGGCCGGCATGCCAAACCCTATCAAATACTTTGGAGATGTCTTGTGCCACGGCTCGGGCTTCCCCGTTATTTTGAAGAGCTCGCTAGACTGTTTCAGTGATGGCCGTAAGCACATCGGCTGTAGATCGGGCAAATCGGAAAACATATTGCTAGTCTGAGAGCAGATTATGGGATGTGAGGTGGTTAACCACCCCGTTATTGATTAGGGCTTCGAAGACTTTGCCGAAGATGGGAAGGAGACTGATAGGACGGTAGTTGGAAGGGTCAGAGGGGTCGCCGGAGTTCTTGAAGACAGGAACGATCGAAGAGGACTTCCAGCAGTCAGGAAAACAAGATTCCTAGAGGCAGTAGTTGTATAGTTTAGAAAGGGCGGGCGCCAGTTCAGGCGCGCATTTCTTCAAGACAATGGCTGGTATGCCGTTTCCACCACTAGCCTTGTTGGAGTCTAAATTGGAGATAACGCCCAGTACCAAAGATGGGGTTATGTTTACCTCACTCAAATATGGCCTCAGTTCTAAGAGGGAAGTCGGGTACGGGTACACCGGAACAGTCGAGCGTCGAGTTGAATGAAAATTTCCGGGCAAAGCATTTAGCCTTGTCGGTAGTGGAGGTCAGGACTTCGAACTGGTTGAATAAAGGAGGTATAGAGGGTTTGCAATTGTTCAATACGCTCTTGCAGAGACGCCAATAATCTTTGGAGCCAAATTTGCGAGATGCAATACGTTCCTTCATCCGAGCCGCAAATAGTGACTTAGCATCGTTGAGGACACGCTTACATTAGTTACCGGCGGAGGCAAAGAGACGTCTATTGCTGTCAGACATGTCGCTACGGAATAGGTGGAAGTAGTGGTTCCTATGGGCGATGGCGGCTGAGCAAGCAGCCGAGAACCAGGGGGAGGAGCGCGACTTGACCCTATATTTCCTTGATGGGATGAAAGCGTCGATTCCAGCTTTAACCCAGGAAGAGACTTCAGAAGCACATTCTTGGACGGGGAGCTTAAAGACTCCATCCCAGGGCACATCGCGGAGGAAATCACGGAACGCGTCCCAGTCAGCTCGTTGATAGTAGAACGAAGTTCTAGTGGTAGGAGGTTCTTTATAGGGGGTGGAATTGAAGTAGATGTTAACTGATACTACTGCATGATCAGAGTTAGCAATAGGGCAGTGTTGCGAGGCGCTGAAGGATTCGGGGATGGGGGTAAAGCACAGGTCGAGAAGAGAGGCTTTACCTTCCCGGTTGAAGGCAAAACGAGTGGGGAAGTTAACTATCTGTGTGAGGGAATGGGAGATTGAAAAATTGAGCTTTTGAATGCCTGCGTGGTCAGTAGTAGCATTCTTAAGCAACAAGGTGTGATGGGCGTTAAAGTCACCAAACACAAAAATCTGAGCAAACGGGTGGAGGGAGAGAGCCTTTTCTATGCTGTCAGAAATGCTATCGAGTATCTCACAGTCTTGAGAGGATGGAGAGCGGTAAAGGAAGAAGAGATAGCTTACCGCATTGAGGAGAGAGAGTCGGAGACACATGTATGACTGGTCTGGCGATTCGAGAGAGGACTCTCTGGCCAGAGGGAGATGTTCCTTGACGTAGACACCAAGACCGTGCATGTGGGTTAGAGAGTCTTATTTGAGGAGAGGAAGATAGCCGGGGATCGAGAGATCAGAAGAAGGGATAGACGAGACAAGGTTTGTTTCACAGAGAGCCAGTATATCCGGGCCGTTTGCAGTGAGGAAAGATTCCAGACTGCAGAAGTTTGTCCTAATGCCCCGGATCTTGAAGAACAAAATGTTGATGGGTTTAGGTGGTTTTTGAGAGGCTGGTTTAGGGTTAATCTTTCGGTTCTTGTAACTCATGTTGTATTTTGTTTGTAAGATGAGAAGGCCCGAAGTAAAAGAAACAGACAGTTTCGACCGTGACGCGGGTAGAGAGGGGTTGGCAAAATCTGCATCATTATGTGGCCTCAGGGCTGCCCACCGGAGGTCACTGCAGGGACACCTTTCCATGCGCAACATGGCACTACAAACACCCCGGTATTATACAACTGTTGATCAGTGTGGCCGCTCAAGATGCTACGCAAGAGTTAGGGCTCCTAACTACCAGTCGGAAACAGCAACCAGAGAACTGTCAACCGTGTACCCTCAGAATGAAGAGGTGATGCCACAGACCTCACACATCACGGGAGAAACAGAGCTGCACTAATACAGAGGCCGGAGAGAGAAAGAGTACCGGGAACCCTTTCCTACACAAGAAACAAGGTGTAAGCCTCTACTCATGTCTAATAGAAGGGGGAGGAGTGTTGACCGGGCGGTAGAAGTGACTACCCACTCCTATTACAGATAACACAAAAAAGGACGACACAAACAGAAGAAAGGATTGGGTGGGGGAGATAACAAGTAAGGAGTCGTGGATCACACTTGGCTATACCCTAACACATTAAGTTTTAACTTAGTAAAAGTACCATTGTCTATTCTAAAAAGAAATTGAAAATAATGTTACTCGGATTATTATCGCATCTAGCTAAAGACATTTAATTTTCCATTTTTCCTGTTTTTTTTGTTTTTTTTTTCTCTTTCGAATCGGGATTTCTTACTAAACTATCAAATAAGGGAGAATCATTGGGACAAAATGTCTTTGTGTAGGGAGAGAGAAAAAATAGATAAATTTAAAAACCAAGAAAAAAAACAAAAAAAAAACAAAAAAAAACAAAGAAAAACGTAAATGGGTTTCTGCTAGAGCAAAACTATACTCACACGGGCCAGCACGTGGTTGTCTGTTTTCTTTCTCATGATGGTAACTGAATGTACGGCTTACCTTATGTCCAAGCGTCGACCTAGTGGGGGTGGGGATGAACGGCCAATCCTCCGCCCACACCAAGTACTGGGCTTGGGAGATATGCTTTCAATAAGATTTAGAACAGGAGAAAGAAGCGGTTAGAACAATTCCAAGTTCAGACAATATATCAAGCAAAAAGATACTGTCACAACATCATTAGAATACTGACGAGACACTTTCGCGTCTAGCCAAAGACATTTAATTTTCCATTTTTGCTGTTTTTTTTTCTTCTTTCGAACCGGGATTTCTTACTAAACTATCAAATAAGGGAGAATCATTGGGACAAAATGTCTTTGAGTGGGGGGAGAGAAAAAATAGATAAATTTAAAAACCAAGAAAAAAATAACAAAAAAAAAACAAAGTAAAACGTAAATGGGTTTCTGCTAGAGCGAATTATATATATATATATATATATATATATATATATATATATATATATATATATATATATATATATATATATATATATATATATATTCTGCAATTATGCATTTCGGCTGCAATCCCACTTTTATACAAGTTTAACTGGGCAAGCTTTTTATTTCATTTTTTTGTGTTTGTATAAGTCTTTTAATTTTCTGCACATAAAGGGAATAAAAAATTTAAGAATATTCTGTATAGTCGAACGCATTTGGCTATTCTTTTAGCCATTATCGAGGTTAATTATTATTTTTATGTTTAACTGAATGTGTGGACTTTTATGTAGTCACCAAGAATTATGGTAATGTTTTTTTTGCTATTTTCCTTGGACGGTCTGCACATTTTGAGCGTGTTCATAGGTTAATGTTATTCTCTTTTATATCAATGCCTCCATTATTTTTTAATCTTTGTCACATGTATTTCCTACAAGTATGTTGTGGATGGAGTTTGGTAGGTTTCTGTGCCTGTTTAAATGAGTCCTAATTGAACTACGGAAAGAGTGATATAAGGAAAGTCTTATTGATAGGCATGTTGTGGTATGTCATATATAATTATTCATGAAGTTAGTTTGATCTTACACACACACACACACACACACACACGCACACACACACACATATATATATATATAAACATGAAGGAAGCATGAAATAACATAATTTAAGAACTTAAGTAACTTATCAAACAAAACAAAATGAATTAAATTATTTTGAAGAGTCGGCATTCTAAAACATTCTTTTTGTAGAAGATCCCAAGAACGTTTATTATTATAAACAAACATCCTTTTTTAAAAATCTCTAAGCGTGAAAAACGCTGTTAATTGGTAAAAACATGAAAGTGTTATTTTTATGTTTATTAAAATGTTACTTAAAAATTATCGAAAATAGTCCATTCTTAAATACATGAGAAAAAGAATATATTAGGTTGGTGCAAAAATAATGCCGTTTTTTGACGTATTTTTTAACGTCAAAAAACGACAATATTACGTCATTATTTTGGCACCAACATAATATAAATAATACATGTAGATGTGCGTTTATTTGCGTGTGCTGTAATCATAATAAACAGGTGATATAAGATAGTGAATGTGGGTTTTCACCATTTCCTCTTTATTTATGCGTTACCCCTCTCTCTCATTCTCTTACTAACTCTCTCTCTCTCTCTCTCTCTCTCTATATATATATATATATATATATATATATATATATTAGGTTGGTGGAAAAATAATGACGTAATAATGTCGTTTTATGACGTTAAAAATTCGTCAAAAAACGACATTATTACGTCATTATTTTTCCACCAATCTAATATATATATGTGTGTGTGTGTGTGTGTGTGTCTGTGTCTGTGTATGTGTGTCGATACGTGTTTCTGCGTGGCTTTTTGCCCATATAAATATGACATACATGGTTGTGAATGTTTTTTTTTTCAAAAGCCTTCGTGTGTCACTTGCGCATTTCTTTTCAGCAATAGTAAAAAAACCCATAGAAGGGCGCTCATCTCATCTCACCTCTCACCACCAGAATTTAGTGCGTCTCTCCCCAATATTTGGAAAGAGAATAAAAAGTATCGAATTTTGCCCGCGTTTTTTTTTTTTCTTCCTTATTATTTTAATTCTGCAAAGGACCATCTTCCTGAATATTTTTTTTTTTTTATCTCTGTTTCAATGACTGACTGTTCTTTTCTTTATCAATACATTTCTTTACTTTCGTCAGGACAAGATATGAGGAAACGTGTTTTTTCCCCTCATATTCCTTTCATTATTCGGCCATATATTTCTTGATCATGAAATCTTGAAGAAGACCAATTCTTTTATAATAAATGAACAAATATAAACCTAAGAAAAATGGCAAATATTTTTGGATAGTAAAGAGCAGAAAGAGAAATCATTTTTGCTACTTGTCGTGTTTTTAGTTTAGCACAGGCTCGTGTGTATGGGTAAGATTTTGGGTTATTTAAAAAAAAAAAAAAGCGAAAGGATTTTCACCGGATGTTGAGGATGAAAAAAAAAAATGTTTGCCATTGTGACAAATTTGCACTAGGAAGTTTCGCTCTTGCGGAATCGCAAAACACACCTGATCCTTCGATTCTTTTATTCTCTTGTTATTTTCTTATTTTATAAAAAAAAATAATTTTCCTTTCTTTCTTTTTTTTTTTCTTTTTTACTCACATCATTTTTTTTTCTTATCTTTCCTGTTGATACGGCTCTCTTTCCTTTATAATTCTAATTCTGGTGTTTCTTTTTCATTCTTGCTTTAATTTAATCTCTTTTTCTTTCTTTGTTTCTTTGTTTGTTTGTTTCTTTCTTTCTTTGCTTGAGTTCGTTTATTTCAATATTTTTACCTCTTTCGTGCTCTTTTTTGCTTTAAGTCGTATTCTTTTTTTTCCTTCATTCCTTTCTTTATTTCTTTTTCCTTAATTCTTTGTTTTTTTTTTCGTTTTTCCTGTATCTCATTCTTTTTTCTTTCTTTCTTTCCTTTATTTCTCTTCTGTTTTTTCTTTCTTTTTTCTTTCTTTCTTTCTTTTATTTCCCTTCTCTTTCTTTCTTTCTTTCTTTCTTTCTTTTATTTCCCTTTTGTTTGTTTGTTTCTTTCTTTTATTTCCCTTTTGTTTCTTTCTTTCTTTTATTTCCCTTCTGTTTCTTTCTTTCTTTCTTTCTTTCTTTTATTTCCCTTCTGTTTCTTTCTTTCTTTCTTTATTTCTTTCTTTCTTTTATTTCCCTTCTGGTTCTTTCTTCCTTTCTTTCTTTTATTTCCCTTCTGTTTCTTTCTTTCTTTCTTTTATTTCCCTTCTGTTTCTTTCTTTCTTTCTTTCTTTCTTTTATTTCCCTTCTGTTTCTTTCTTTCTTTCTTTCTTTCTTTCTTTTATTTCGCTTCTGTTTCTTTCTTTCTTTCTTTCTTTCTTTCTTTTATTTCCGTTCGGTTTCTTTCTTTCTTTTATTTCCCTTCTGTTTTTTCTTTCTTTCTTTCTTTCTTTCTTTCTTTCTTTCTTTCTTTCTTTCTTTCTTTCTTTCATTTCCCTTCTGTTTCTTTCTTTCTTTTATTTCCCTTCTGTTTCTTTCTTTTATTTCCCTTCTGTTTCCTTCTTTCTTTCTTTTATTTCCCTTCTGTTTCTTTCTTTCTTTTATTTCCCTTCTGTTTCTTTCTTTCTTTCTGTTTGTTTATTTGTTTCTTTCTGTTTGTTTGTTTGTTTGTTTGTTTGTTTGTTTCTTTCTTTCTTTCTTTCTCATCTTGTTTCATTTCTCTTCTGATTTTTTCTTTCTTTTTTCTTTCTTTCTATTATTTTGGTTCGATTCTGATTCTTTCCCTCTTCCTTTCTCCACTTAATTCATTTATGTCCTGCTTCTTCCTTTCTTTCTTTTCTTTTATTTCCTTTCTACTTTCCTTCTTTCTTTCTTTCTTTCTTTCTTTCATTTTATTTCCCTTCTACTTTCTTTCTTTCTTTCTTTCTTTCTTTCTTTCTTTATTCTTTCTTTGTTTTTCTTCGCTTTTCTTGTCCCATTTTCTTTTCTTTTCTTTTCTTTCTTTGCTTGACTTTATTTATTTCAAAAATCTTACCATCTTTCTTATTCTTTTTTGTTTTCTGAAGTTGCATTTTTTTTCCTTTCTGTTTCTTTCTTTCTTTCTTTCTTTTCCCGCCAATTTTCCTTCTTACCTCTATTCTTTCTTTCACATCTTTTATTCAATTTTGTTTATTTGAGTCGTTTTTTTCCCCGAGTCACAATCTTTCTTTCTGTCTTGTTTAAATTTATTTTCTTTCCTTCTTTATTCTTTCTCGTATCACATTCTTTTTTCACTCATTCTTTTTATTTATCTAAATGTTTATCCCATTTATTCATTTCATTATTGTTTTTCCAGTTTTATTTTTCTTCTACCTGCTCATTCACTCATCTCCAATTTTTTCTTCTCTTCTTGTCCTAGGATGCTTATAATTCTTGCATTTTTTTCATTTTGGCATGTTTTTTTTTTCATGTATAACGTCTTTCCTCTTTTTCTTTATTCATTCTTTTATTTGCTTACGTTTCAATTCAAATATTCATTCCTTATTTATTTCCTTCATTTGAAAATGTATTTTTCTCTTTTTTTGTTTCTTTTCTTAATGTTCTACATGTTCGAATTATATTTTCAACTTCTTATCAATTTTTTTTTTAAATCGCTTTTGCTTCCTTACTTTTTTATTTATAAATTTATATCCGATATTTTACAATCAGACTTCCTCATGTTTTTTTCTTTTACTTCCTCACAATCTCCTTATTTCTTCGTCGCTATTTTTCTATGTACTCACCTTCTTGACATTCTTCCTTCAATCTTTACACCCTGCGAACATTCTTCTATTCTGAAGCAACATCTGGTTTCTTTTGTAACCTGTATGAAATCTACCATTTGGTGTTTCATTAAAGACCCACTATTTTTTAATGCAAAAAAATATTGTTGCTTCTTTTTTTTTCTTTTACTTGTCCTTCATTTATTATTGGCAAGATGAGGATTGTCAGAAGAGTCTTCAGCTTAGCGAAGGGCCAATTCCATCCGTCGCATCATCTGTCAGATTAAAAAAAAAAAAAAAAAAAAAAAAAACAGAAGATATTTTCCGTACCAAAAACGAAACGATATCCTTGAAAACGCAAAAAGAAAAAATAACAGCAAAAGAAAAAAAAAAAATTATACTATAACTAAAATTATTCAGTTGCGAATACATTTGTTTTGTCATTTTCTTACTTTTATTGCTTGTTCTTACCATCTTCTTTCTTTAACAACTTCACTTGTTTTCTTTAGACAAACTCATGCTGTTCTCTTTTATATAACTTTCTATTTTTTCTTGTTTTCTTTCCGAATTCAATGCTTTGTATATATATATATATATATATATATATATATATATATATATATATATATATATATATATATATATATATATATCGACCTTTCAATGCCCTCTTTCTTCTATATATATTGTTGGCTTGTTTTCGCCATCCATAATTAATTTAAATAGTTCTATAGATACATTTGTTGAGTCGTCGCTTTGTTCTTAATTTTCTTCCTCCTATTTATCAATATTTTCTTTCTTTTTCTTTCCTTTCATTCTTTCTTTCTTTCATTATCGTATTTTCTTCTCCCTATTTACCAATCTTTTCTTTCTTTTATTCATTCTTTTTCTTTTTCTTTCAGATTTTCCTTTTTACATACAATTTTTTTGGCTTTTATATGTTCTTCCGTCAATTTTCTCTCTTATTTATACTTCTTTTTTATCCATTTAGATTCTTCGCTATTTTTCTTCTTCCTATATTACTAGTGTTTCATTCTTTCTACTTTTCATTCTTTTTTCGTTCTCTTTTGTCTTCCTTTTACATGTCCTACCATCATTTTCCCTCCTTATTTAATCATCTTTCTTTCTTTCTTTCTTTCTTTTATTTTCTTTCTGTTTCTTTCTTTCTTTCTTTCTCATCTTGTTTCATTTCTCTTCTGATTCTTTCTTTCTTTTTTCTTTCTTTCTATTATTTTGGTTCGCTTCTGATTCTTTCCCTCTTCCTTTCTGCTCTTATTTCTTTTATGTTCTGCTTCTTTCTTTCTTTCTTTAATTTTATTTCCCTTCTACTTTCTTTCTTTCTTTCTTTCTTTCTTTCTTTCTTTCTTTTATTTCATTTCCCTTCTACTTTCTTTCTTTCTTTTATTTCATTTCCCTTCTACTTTCTTTCTTTCTTTTATTTCATTTCCCTTCTACTTTCTTTCTTTCTTTCTTTCTTTCTTTCTTTCTTTTCTTGTTTCATTTCTCTTCTGATTATTTCTTTCTTTTTTCTTTCGTTCTATTATTTTGGTTCGCTTTTGATTCTTTCCCTCTTCCTTTCTCCTCTTATTTCATTTATGTTCTGCTTCTTTCTTTCTTTCTTTCTTTTATTTTATTTCCCTTCTACTTTCATTCTTTCTTTCTTTCTTTCTTTCTTTCCAAAATTATCAAATCTGCGAAATATATTATCTATTTCTATTTCTTTTCTCAATTTCTTTTGCTCGCGCGTCAACCAAAATGATTTTTTAATTACAACAAAGATATAAGTATGAGCACATAAGTTTTCTTCTTTTTGTGCCGTGTCCGTTCAGGACGTAGGCGATCATGGCTCTCCCCTTCACTCTATTCCTTGTAGCTCTCAATAAGCTTTGTCCCTTTGCTACTTCTACCAGACCCTGTTCTGTCATCCACCATAGGTATGTCACGCTTTGTTTTCCTTGTCTTTTTCCCTCTATTCGCCCTGTGAGTATCAAATTTTCCAAGCTCTCCATTCTCATTAGGAGTCCCAGAAATTTCAGCTGTCTCTTCTTGATGTTAAGTATAAGCTTCCTCCTTGTTTGCATCCTCTCCAAAACCTCATCATTGCTCAAACGCTCGGTTCATGATATCCTTAGCATCCTTCGTAGAACCATACCTCCATTGCCTCGAGTATATTCTTCATTTTTGAAGAGGCCATCCATCTTTTGCTGCCATAAAGGAGAACAGATATCACATAGCAATTCAGTACTGTTTTCTTTGTTATTTCTTTTTCATCTAAGGCTGCCAATTCCGTCTGGCCCTGCCGCCTTATTTCTATTCAGTTTCGCCAATGCAGCTTCTACTTCGGTTTTTAGAATTTCAGGCCCGTCAGTAGTTCTATTAATTGTCGGTTGTTCTCTTTCGTCTCGGAAGAGTTCTGCAATCTATTTGCTCGAGCGCTGAAGAATTTTTTCTTCCCTGACATGAACATTCCATCCTTTGATTTTATACTCCCTGTTGACGAGCACATCTTCTCTTCGGTTAGTCAGCTTATTTGTTTATTATTGTTGTGTCCTCCCTCCAGATAGTCTATGTTAGACTCTTCCGCCTACTATAAGATTAGTAATAGAGAAGACCTTTAGAGAGAGGACACCACAACATGTCTACTTTGTTGGAGGTATGCATTCTATGTATTTCTGCAATTCTTTTCGTTTAGTTATTCGTCTTTAGCCTGTCTAGATGTGGTCATATATCTTTGTGTGTAATTTGGTGTATTCCGTTCCGTATCTTGGCAGAGTTTTCTGTCTCCTTTGCATAAGGTCGAGAATCTCATCAGTCATCCATCGGCAATTAGGTTGTGCTTCCACGCTTTTCAAAACATCCTTTCTCTCGATCAGAGGCTTTGATACTGGATGTAGTTTATCGTCATGCCCAGGACTGAAGCTTGTCGTCTTACATGCTAAAAAACTTTCAGTTCTGTTTCAAACTTTCATTTGTATTTAAGAAATTTAATTCTCAATTAAAATTTCGGAAAATAAATTTTACATATTATATACATGCAGAGGCTAAATTTGACAGGGACTAATGTATTTAATTTTTCCAATTGGTTTGGAATATCTGTAAACATTGAACGGCATGGTGACACTTACTACAGTTTTGTGGGTGTCAGAGTTCATTGACATGGATGAGTGAATGCCATCTGAATATTGAAAAAGCTAGCCTTCATAACGATGGTTCGAGCCGGGCATCAACATTCCGCCATCATGACAGCTGCTCAATACTCGTTCAATATCTTTAAAACAATGACATGAAATGGAGCGTTTCAACTGATACGACGGGTGCATAGAATGTAGGAAAGAACACAGCAGAAGTTCGGATTATCTTCGTACACCAGAATTCATCCATCACCTGCAGGATAAAGCTATGGAAACCCCAGGCAAGGGAATGCGGGCGTTAGCGCTGAAAATGAGTGTTGAAATTTCCACCATGAACCTGGCTTTGAATGAGAATCTCCTCTATGAATCATGCCAGAGGTGTAAAGGTTAACTTCTTTAAAAAGGAAAAAAAAGCTCGAGAAAACCGACTCTCAAAGGCGAAGAAACTCCTGGACATCCTGTTGAACCAGGGACATTTTCGTATTTCACTGATGAAAAGAATGCAGGACCAGCTGCGCAAGAGCTTGCCTACAGTCGATGTGACGTTCCTCGTGTCATGAAGACCAAGTTTTCCTAAACTGTGATGGTTTTTTTATGTGTTTCCAGTGAGGGTGATACCATTACGCATCACATCTTTGAACATGGCCTCAGGCTCAATTCGGATGGCTATGTGGATTTGTTGAACACTGTGGCCATGCCTCCGTTGAATAGAATGGCTGCTGTGAGACAACAACATTCAGTTCCACGCTAGGCCTCCAGGAAGCGTCAGAAGTGGTTGTCAGATAATTTTTAAGACTTCACCAGCCATAAGATAACCCGTAACTTCCCCGATTGTGAACACATGGATTATTATGTGTGGGGCGCGGTAGAAAGACACCTGTCACGCCAAGGCTCAAGGGATCGACAGGATTAAGGAGACATCGTAAAGGCTGCATGTGCCATATTCTGGAGTTAGATCAAGACCGTGAGAGATGCTGAGGGTGTCTTCTTTGAATGGATGGTCTCAGGATTATCATAACCTGTGTGCCACTTCCTACTTTTCGAATAAAGTGATTTGGGGCTTAGATATTCACTTTGATTTTCCTTAAATAATGTCAAATTTAACTCGAACACACTGTATTGTTAAGTGACGAAAAAGTATTCTGACGTAATTTGACCAGCGCAGAATTTTCACTTATAGCAATTCGCAACATTGCTATTACATAACGTTGCGGATCAGTGGTCAGTTTGCTGTCAGCAACATTGTAGCTATGCTGTGGGGCGTATACAAGGCAACATTTTTACGGCGAGTGATCTGTTGTGGGAAATGTAAAAATGAATGTTAACGTACGGATACAATTTACAATTATACAAGATAACACCGCGGACACGTTTTAGGGAATCTAAGAAAATCATTAATGTAACCTACAGGGAAATGTTTATAACATGTAAACTCTATTTGATGTTGCAGAAACTTTGTAGCAATGTCATTTTGCTAGCTGTGATTCAAAGAAGATAGAATTGAACGCTTTGTTTCTTGTCGAAAATTTACCAAAAACCAAAACGTGATAAGTATCTACAGTAAATATAATGTCAATCGTAACGCTTCTATAGTTGCCACTCCGGCCTTTTTCAGATGTATGTCGATCCGCATAAATTTTAAGATATTTGGATCTGAACGTTTTATTTACTCTAGAAACCTTATAAATGTGTATAATATAATGGCTGGCTGCTCGTATCCAAGTATTCCTGTCTACTAGGGTGGCTAGCCAATCCCTTATACAGATACGTACTCAGACACATTTGTGTTTGTTCGAAATCCACAGAGCACACTGGTGGTTTATGCTTTAACTATGCTGAGCAGACTTTAGTTACAGTTTATTCATGAGTAGTATTTACAACAAATATTGGGAAATATTTCTTAACCGAAAAGAAATATCTTAGACATTTGACTCCGAGAAAGCAGAATTTGGAATTGAAGAATTCGCCAACCGAAAAATGGAAAATCAAATTTAATTATCGGGGAGATAGAGAAAACGTTGTATCAGATTCTAGATGCAACTCCCTCAGTAGAACACGCAGTAAAATTGAATAAGAACTAACAAATACTAGAAAAATAATGGGATTTTCCAAGTATTTAAAGAAGTTTTTGATATGAAAATGACGATTAGAAGCAAATTCGATTGTTATATTTCTGTCGTTTTTTTTTTTTGTTTTTTTGTTTTTCAAAGGATTTTGGAAACTATGAAATCGGAGGAAAACTGTAGCCATCCGGGGAACAACATTACTAAAATCAGTCACATAGTTTACAGACGGACTAATAACTACATCAACAACGTTTCTGCTTTATTCAGGTGTCTGCCGATGCGAGTAACCTTCAATGAATTTCAAATTTAACCGTTTACTTAATCTCGGAACTCTGTCCAAAACGCAAACATGCGTAGTTTACTCAATAAACCTATTTGTTATTAGGATGAAAACGTTTCGGTTGTGGTGCTCTCCAGCCTTTTTCACGAGTCTGCCGGTCCGGGTAACCATCGAAGAATTTCGAACTGAACCCTTTACTTAATCTCGGAACGCTATCAAATACGCAAACATGCGTAGTTTGATCAATAAATATTTCGGTCGTGGTAATCTCCGGCCTTCTTCAGGTGTCTATCGATCCGGGTAACCAAGAATCTAGGAACGCTATCAAAGATGTAGACATGCGTAGTTTAGTCAGTAAACGTATTTTTATTAGGATGAAAACGTTTCGGTCGTGGTGCTTTCCCGCCTTCTTCAGGTATCTATTGATCCGGTTAAAATTTACGGCATTTCGAGTTGTATCCTTTATTTAATCCAGGAAACATTATCAACGCATAAATATGTATATTATTCACAGTAATCACCTGAGCATTTACCGGCAGTGGAAGCTAAAAGAGAACTGAACCCAACAAAGCAGAATTTGACATTCAAGATTTCACACATTTCATACTTGAAAACCAAATTTAACTTAATTTAATAATAGAAAAAAAAAACAAAAAAACTATATATCAGTTACTGGATGTTAGTATCTCACCAGAAAACAAATAAACTTAGTATTAAAAAAACACTATAACAATATTGCGATCTTATCAGGTAACGAGCAGTATAATTCGTCTTTAACTGAGTGTTTCATTACCGGGAATTTTTGCGGTTCAGTTGAAGCTGTTTAAGTTTAAATTCAACCCACCTGAAAATCAATATTAGTAAAAACAATTGTGTATAACTGAGGCACATACCCAAATGGGGGGAGGTTAACAATTTAAATGGGGTGAGTGGCCCTGAAAAGGGCGGTTTTTGCGTTCTTAATCTTGCAAGGAAGGAACCTCTTCCATGGACCGTCATAATAATAATATACCATATCTTTTTTTATAATATAATTTTTTATACAATTCTAATAATCTTTTGCGTTAGATTTCAAATCTCTAAATTGTTTTTTTATCTGTTTTTTACTGACATTAAATTTTGCATTTGATTTTATTTTTTTGTGTAAAAATATTTTTTCGATTTTTCACCGTCATGGTCGTAATTTTTTTTCAGCCAATTTGGACTCAAAACAGCCACTGAAGTATTATCTATGAAACAAAAATTTCACCGAAATCGGATGAAAATTGTGGAAACCCATAAACAACATCCGATCACATACACACATACATACATTTTGAGAATTATAGATATAGATTAAATAATTTTCCAAGCCTGAAAAGAACAATTTTAATCATCATTAGCGGAGAACATAGAATGTTTCTTCATAAAGCCAACAGAAAAAGAAAATTAGTAAAATCTGCGAAAGTATGGAGAAGACATGCTACCACTTGACCTCCAGTGTACACCACCAAAGAACTGATGTGGAAACAAAACAAAAAAACGAGCACAAATATAATAAAATGAACCAGAATCCTGAGAAAGATCTCCATAATTATTGTTATTTTCTTTATTGAGTCTGTGTTCTTTGTGTAAAAGTTTGCGCTTGAAGCTTATGACATTATAGCCGTATTTGTTTACTCTTTTTCCTGTTGGTACGGACTAGTAGCTTGCAAAACAATTCGCATAGCACTTAATTAACGAAGTATTTATAAATTTCTTTCACAGCTTTGCAGGAGACTTTCAATGGCCGCTAGAACGCCAGCATTTAAAGACAAAAACAAAACGCAATAATTAAAGGAAGAATGCCAAGTCGTAACTCCGAAAGAGTCATAGACAACGAAACCCGAAAGGAACCCGTTAGAGAAGAATTACTTTGATTTAAGTATATAAAGAACTAATTGAAACATTTTTAGTTGCCTCTTTGGAAGTATAAAAGAGCTGTACGATAAGCGGAGTGGTTGAATCTACTTCGGCTCTGGGCTGTAAAAATGATTTCTGATGTTATAAAACTTGTTCAAGGATTGATGTTTTCTGTAGTTCTCTGGTTTTTATATAATTCTATTTTAATAGTTATTTTTTGATTAGTTATGTTTACAATAGTGGGAAAACGAAGAAAGCTCCCGAGAATATAAGAAAATGTAGGGGGAGTTTTTAAGGGAGGCACATTCAATACGAAACGTTTAGCTTTTGTTAGAGTGTGGATTTTTTTTTCTTAATAGTTAAGAATTTAGTTTGAATATGACGAGTTTTTATTCATGATTTTCCCAGGGATCTACCGACAAATAATACTATTTCGATACGGAATAGCAAAGAGGATCACATGCCACCACTAAAAAAATAAAAGAGATAATAAAAATATAATTTTTATTTTATGTTCTTTATCTCCTTAGGGCGATCATACATCTCCACATCTTCCTATTTTCGTAGTATTAAACAATGTTTGACCTTTGTTTTATTTGTCCATTCTCTGCCATTGATTTACGCCAGCTCGTAGATAGGTGACGCTTCTTCTCCTTCTGCCTCTTTTGTCTTCAGTTTGTAATGTGAGTCTTAAATTCTCCAAGCCTTCTTTCTTCATATTGCTTACAAAATTTCAACTGTTTTTTTTTCTGATTCTAAGCAAAAATGTCCTTTTCATTCCCTTTTTTCTAAAAAAAAAACTTCCTCGTTGCTCACATGCCCCGCCCATGGTATTCTCAGGATCCAATTGTAGAACCACATCTCCGTTATCTCAAGTTTTATCTTCATCTGTGACGGAGGTTGTCCAGCATTCTCTGTCATATTTAAGAGTTGCTATTGCATGGCATTTGAGCACTTTCACATTTATTTCCAATGGATTTTTCCGTGTTCTAATATTTTGCTTAGTTTCTTGAAGGCATGTTTCATTATGCCAATGCAACTTCGGATTTCTGTGTCGTATCGGTTGTGCGTTATGGTTTAACGGATATCGACTCAGGATGAGAAATCCGAATGCCAAGTCCGAATTTCAGTCGGGTACGTTAACTTCTCTTACACGCAAATACCCTTGGGAAATATATGAATCTATCTCTTCTAGTTTGCAGCGTTGAATAGCAGTACAGATTGAAATTGAAAGCGACATGATCTCCAAAGCGTGTATTAGGTATGGTACTTAACTGACTGATCATTCATTATAGCTGACGATTGAAAAAAGGTATACAGTTTTGTATTATCATCATAAAACGAAAGTAAGTCACGCATGTAAAAATATAGTTTTGACTTGATAATGAAATCACAGAACTGTTAAAATATAAGTAGCTGGTTAGTGATTGCGTTTACCAAAGTTTCTTTAAAAAAAAAAAAAATAGGCGACATTGTCTGTATTATTTGTTTATTTTTTAAGTTGTTTATTATTTCCGGAAAATGTTTGAAAAAAGTCAGAAATAACAATGTGGAAACTATTTGAATACAGAGAACAGCAAAAGAAAATTAAATACCAAAAAAAATTACAAAAAACTCACACTTTTTTTTACAAGCTATACAAATGGAGGCAACCATCTTGATTGCTCATTACACATTGAACGATACAATGTGCGTGAACGTGCATGCATATATTGATTCGAAGCATCTTTAGTGCGCATGTTCATAAAAAGGTATAACAATATAAGATGTACACACAAACACATACACATACTGGGTCATTTATCAAAGCCACAAAACCACTAGAATTCATCAATTCAGAATATACAAAGGCAAAATTGGCTGAAGGAAGAACTCAGACAAAAAGCCTTTCTAAGCTGTTTTCTATGTGACGAACGATATGTTGATATGCGAAAAAGAAGCTGAATTACAAAGAAGTCATATTAATTAAGCTGTTTTGTTTCGAAAAAAAGAACAAAGACGAAGGTATACAAGACCGCTTTTGAATTTGATTAAGTTTAAAATAGCCGCGAAAGAACTTTTTGGTCACTGCTGTCAATAATAAGATTAATAAAAAGCAAACTGTAATAAGTTCCTATACGAGGTATTGGATGTGCGAGTGGTGTAATGGATCGCGTCTCTGAATGAGAAGTCGGAGAGCCGAGTTCGAATTTTTTCCATTCATTTTCATGTAAATAAGCATGATAATAATGTAAATCCATCACTTTTCCATCCCAGCTATGGGTTAAATAGTGGGAATTATGTGAAAAAATACGTTAATGCGATATTCAATAGAAAATATTAAAGTATTAGGTTGGTGCAAATATAATGACGTAATAATGTCGTTTATTGACGTTAAAAAATACGTCAAAAACGACATTATTACGTCATTATTTTTGCACCAACCTAATATTCTCACAAAAAAGTTTCGGCCTTAAAGAATGTACAAAGGTGTGTAAGATATAAAAAGCAAATCAACCAACCAATCTCAAATGCGAGAGCACATTCTATAGACGCTGTTCAGTGTTCTAGTACAACTTAGGTAGTGTTTCGAGTTTTCAAATTCTTCTTGTGAATTATATTTTCCTTACACACTTTTCTTTTTTTTCTCTCCTGTTTTCCTTCAAGATATAGTTAATTATGACTCGCAACAATTTTCAGTTCCTTGTAATTTTCTCAACAAAGTTTGACCATTTACCATTCCTCTTTGTACCTTCTCTGACATTCATTTAGCCCAAACACATGAGTATAATTCATGTTTCCTTTTGATCCTCTTTTCTTCATTATGTCCTGAAAATGCTAAAAATTCTAAGTCTCCTTTCCTCATTATATTTTACAGATACCTAGGTCTGTCGTTAGTAAATTTGTTTCAGTATGTCGTGTTACAGAAATGTTCTCGCCGAAATCTTGCACATTTCTAAGTTTACAATACGTCCATGCATTTAATATTGCTGTCACATCTAGCCTGCTGCTTCTGTTATGTGATTAAGTATTCTACCTAGAAAAAAAAATCTGTAATGTTATTCATCCTCCAGCATTAGTCTATATTTCTGAGATGAGGTATTATGTACACTATTTACATTATTCACACTATTGTCCTCATCTTTGTTGCCATATTTATCGCAACGTTTTGGCCTTTCAGTATCTGTCTATATTTCTGAGATGAGGTATTATGTACACTATTTACATTATTCGGACTATTGTCCTCATCTTTGTTGCCATATTTATCACAACGTTTTGGCCTTTCAGTATCTGTCTATATTTCTGAGATGAGGTATTATGTACACTATTTACATTATTCGGACTATTGTCATCATCTTTTTTGCCATATTTTTCACAACGATTTGGCCTTTCACTATCTGTCTATATTTCTGAGATGACGTATTATGTACACTATTTACATTATTTGGACTATTGTCCTCATCTTTGTTGCCATATTTATCACAAAGTTTTGGCCTTTCAATATCTGTCTATATTTCTGAGATGAGATATTATGTACACTATTTACATTATTCGGACTATTGTCCTCATCTTTATTGCCATATTTATCACAACGTTTCGGCCTTTCACTATCTGTCTATATTTCTGAGATGAGGTATTATGTACACTATTTACATTATTCTGACTATTGTCCTCATCTTTGTTGCCATATTTATCACAACGTTTCGGCCTTTCACTATCTGTCTATATTTCTGAGATGAGGTATTATGTACACTGTTTACATTATTCGGACTATTGTCCTCATCTTTGTTGCCATATTTATCGCAACGTTTTGGCCTTTCAGTATCTGTCTATATTTCTGAGATGAGGTATTATGTACACTATTTACATTATTCGGACTATTGTCCTCATCTTTATTGCCATATTTATCACAACGTTTTGGCCTTTCAATATCTGTCTTTATTTCTGAGATGAGGTATTATGTAAACTATTTACATTATTCAGACTATTGTCATCCTCCTTTTTTGCCATATTTTTCACAACGATTTGGCCTTTCACTATCTGTCTATATTTCTGAGATGAGGTATTATGTACACTATTTACGTTATTCGGACTATTGTCCTCATCTTTATTGCCATATTTATCACAACGTTTCGACCTTTCACTATCTGTCTATATTTCTGAGATGTGGTATTATGTACACTATTTACATATTTATTACAATGTTTTGGCCGTTGTGCGTTTTAATGTTGAATTAGCTATATGTATTTGAACCAGTTCAGATATGGTAGCATTATTCCATATACGGATAAATGATAGATTTATAAAAGTGTATGAGGGATTCCGACATGACAGTTAGTCAACTTTTTTATCAGTAGACCTAACAATTCAATAGATTAATATAATCACTACACTTCATATTTTTTTTATAAGCATTTCACCCCAAACAGGGCGGGAGTTTCACCTAGTACGCAAGCGGCTACAGTGTGCAAAAGTAAGAGAAAAGACTGGTTACGGTGGGGATAGAGGAAAGGATAACAAGAAGAACGTAGAAGGATAAAAAAAAAAACAGGTATCAAGGCATCAGAAAATTTCGATTGACATTACATTTAAAATTTTGAATATTATAGTAATCAGGGAAGCAAGTAAGAGGAATGGAGTTCCACTGTCGGGAAGTGCGAGAGAAGAAGGAGATGAAGCAGGTGGTTATATTTAACTGATTCGACAGTAAAAGTTTTGGACCGAGATACCAACCTAGTATTCTGTTGATGCAAAAATAATATCGTTTTTTTGACGTTCAACTTGGAAAGAAAAACGACATTATTTTTGCACCAAACTAATAGCACGCTTAAATTCATGCAATCAGGACACCTGTGAAAATAGATCACCAGAGCAGTTGCCATGACAATATTTGTATAAGATAAGAAAATATACGGTGTCTCTACATTAATATTTGGACTAATTCAATCAGTCCTAGTAAATCGTGTAATGGTCCCCGAAACAATCCACATCGGCGAACTTCTGTCATGTCATCAGTTTTTAAGTAAGTATTAGGTTGGTGCAAAAATAATGACGTAATAATGTCGTTTCTTGACGTTAAAAAATACGTCAAAAACGACATTATTACGTCATTATTTTTGCACCAACCTAATATCTATGCAGACGACAGAACAATTTACTCCTGTCTTAGCAAGTTTGTTTTTGCTTCCCAGTGAGAGTGCTTTCATTTAACCACAGTAGAGAACATTTTCTGCTACTTGATAGCAACACACTGCGTCTTCTTGGCCTCACGTTTTCCACTGACTTGAAGTAGAGCGACTACATCAAATCCATAGCTGTATTAACTGCAAGGAATTTTGAGTCACTGTATGTTGCCAGAAATTTTATTTTTTGTCGTCAGAATCCATCTTGCACATTTAAAAATCTATCATTCCTTTCTACATTGAATACTGTTGCCATATCTGGTGCTCCTGCTGTACATCTTGAGATTCTTAATAAAAGCCGAATGTAGTATATCTTTACCAGGCATCTCGACTTCAGTTATCTTCTCACGGACGTAACATGGCTTCTCTCCTTCTTTCTATAAGTATTTCCATGGCAACTGCTCTGGTAAGATTTTTTCCCTGATGTCAAGACGACATGAATTGAAGTGCGCTACTAGATCGGCGTCTAGGTCACACACTTTTACTGTTGAAATAGCTAAATGCAGCTTCTATTCTAACGGTTCCCACCTGCGGAACTCTCTTTCGCTTAATTGCTTCCCTGATAATTACAATCCCCATAGATTAAATGCAACGTCAGTCGCCATTTTCTGTCTTCTTGAAACCATTTCATCTTCTGCCCTTTCCTCAATCCTCCGTATTCTCAGTCTTCTCTTTCACTTTCACTCTCTGCACTCCACCCCTGCGTACAAGTGGCATTACCTCCTTGCCCCAAAATGAAGGCTAGTATTTAGAATATAAATATTTCAAAACGACTACTAAGATTTATTGTGTCTTTCTTAGTTGGAAATAGGTTCAAATGAGTTGAAATCTGGTGTGAGAAAGAGAGATTACGTAATTTAAAAATTACTATTTAGTAGTTTGATTTATTTGATCTCGAACTCCGATTCCTGATACTAATACCTCAGAATTGGTATTATTTTAACTAACCCAACTTTTGTATATATGCAAATCTCAAAAGTTGTTCAAACGACTGATATGAACGACTTTTATGTTAAGTTCAAAAGACTTGAGGCAACGGAAATGCGGTAGGCTGAGAATACCATGAACTGAACATATGAGTAACGAGGAAGTCTAATGTATCATAAGGATCATAAAGGTCAATTATATTTCGAATAAAAAAGAGTTAGGTGACATTCGTAAAATAAGAAAGGAGGGATTCAAGAATTTGGCATTCACAGGGATTATCTAAGGCAAAGGATTATTGAATGCAAGAAGGTCATATGGTAACAGTGAGTAAATTGATGGCGGGAAACAGTGGGAGGGATATTGAAAAGACATAATTTACTAAGATCTACAAAAGATAGAGCCATGTTCGTCTACATCTTGAAATGATACGGCACGTTCTAGAAGGAATTATGGTCGTCCTGCGATATTTCTCATATAATGTTAATGTTATGATTGAAACGTTTTTTTCCTACAGATTAAAACATATGTCCTCATCAGTAACAATGTTATAGTTAATAAATAAGGAAAGAATAAAAGAATTATATTATCGGCAAATGTTGTTAAAAATGGTTGAATGATAACTGATAGGGAAATAAATCGGCGATACTGAACCAATAGTCAGAGATAAACAAAACAAACATTACGAGTCGAAATGCTTTTTCTGCAATTTCGAAAATTACGTCTTCTTTCATAAAAAAAGAGATATGTTAAGCTTCAGTATTATAAATAGGGCCGAATTATCCTTGCTAATGTATTAGATATCTAACAAAAATGCTCTTAATATAATAATTCTTTAGGATAATAGACATTAATAAATAAACGCTGGATATCGGTGGGAACAGATGAGTTTATTTATTATTCAAAGAAAGTGGTATCGCATTTAAAAGGTAAGATTTGCTTATTTTTATTATCCATTTATTCTTATATTTTCATGTTTATTTTATTATGATTTGTATCTATCTATATTTCTGAGATGAGGTATTGTAACGCTTTGCATTACTTACATTGTTCGGACTATTTATTGTCATATCCACGACGTTTAAATTTGGAGAGTTGGATTACTAAAAGGGAGATAACTGAAATTGAGATATCCATAAAAAAAGCCATAGCGCGTAGAACTAGTACAATCTACCTCGGTGGACGAAATAAAAGGCTTGATCCGAAATTCTAACGTATTACCAGAAGCCCGGAGCGTACAACGGCCGAAACGTCGTGAATATGACAATAAAGATGAGAATAACAATCCGACCAATGTAAATAATGTCTATTAGAATTTTTATTATATTATTCATTTATAATTTTTAATTATCAAAATGCACATTTGTTTTTTGTTTTTTAAGAAAAGTCAACGTATAGATCAATTATTTTTTCAAGTGTATTAGCAAGTTTATATGTTCCATATATATATATATATATATATATATATATATATATATATATATATATATTGTGTGTGTGTGTGAAACAAATAATAAGAGAAATACCATTGCATGTAATTTTTTTCTTTCACCCGATACATGGCCCAAGAGCTACTCAATGTAGATCTTTATTATTTGAGATCATTAGCAATGAATCGAAGGAGCAGAACGTCTCCCTGAGTTGTTTGCGATGACAAAACAACAACTAGTGTCGTCCTACCAATTCGCATATCTTCCCGCGACCAATTCTTAAAATTATAAAAGCTTAGCGAACCGGTTGTTGGATTATCCGAAGAAAATCTTATATATTGATAGCCGATGGTCTATGTAAAATGTTAGTTTTGCTACGCTCATGCGTGCGCATTGTGAAACTGTAATAGACACACGATTCACTCAACACGCGACACACATGAAATCATTGTTAATGATTTAGGTGATTATGTTGAAAGCATAACGAGAAATTACCATAAGTTCTGCGGAAGCTGAAAGAGGCTTTTCCGTGATGAACTTAAATTATTCTGTCAAGAAATCGTCTTGAATTTAAAAACGTGTCAACTCTTCCAGTCCTAAATTTGATAGTTCTTCCTTTGGATCTTTGGGACTACAGCGATTCATTTTGAATGTGGTTAAGAAACCACAACACAGCTGATGACAATTAGAGTCAAAAAGCATCATACGTCCGGAAAGAAATATGATTAGAACAGAATTTCAATCTGGAAATATCATCAATGAATCTTTTTCATTGAGTTATCAAAATGGTTTAATTCTTTTCGATATTATATAAAGTTATTAGTTTCTATTCTCAGATTGAAAAAGAAAAAAGAAAAAAATGAAGAATAGGTTCTTAAAGATTTCCTGCCTTTATAGAACCGGTTCCTGGAAATTTGGGATGCCGTTATTGGAAAGAACACATTTGAAGAATCGGAGTCACAACGGCTGTGGATATGCTGACATCACATAGATCCATTAAGTTATTTAAGAGACACGGCTGAATAAGATAGTAGATGAAAGAGAATGTGATGATATCCAAATCCTTGTTATTTCCCTTTACGATTCATTCTACATTTAATGGTTCTAATGTGTTAATTACGACCACTGACAACTCTTCATTACATCTAATCTTTACTATATGGCAATGAATGCAGGTCAGCCTCTTAACAGATGAAGAAGAAAGCGGTATCCGCAAAACTGTCGTTGTACAGACAGTTGCTAAAAAAACGCGGACAATACATGTGAGGAGATCGTGTAAGTTTTGAGGAAGATAGATGCTACAAGGAAAAGTATACTTACAATAAGAAAGAAACAATTGATATTTCTGGGATACTTAACGAGAAAGGAGGGCATGGTAAACTTGACTCTCCCGGATTATATTAAAGCAATAGAGACAGGTTAACGATTTTTTTTTAGGAATGGATAACAATTCAAAGGTGAATGGTAAAGAATCGGACGTTAATTAAAACAAGACTGGAATTACTGGGGAACAAAGATTACTCTCATACTGAACAAATATAAAATCTAAAAAAAGACAGCACTTCTGGACGTTAAACAATTAAAAGGCGATAATTAGATTTTATTTTAACTCGCTGTTGTTATTACGACATCCGGAGAATGACCTTCGTATATTTCTTTGACTGTATTAATTTCATAACTAAGTACATTTTAAGTATATTATACAGTGTGTCCCCCCGTATTCGCGGGGGTTAAGTACCAGAACCGGCCACGAATAGTTAGAATCTGCGAATACTTGAAACCCCCACTAAAACTGCTTATAAGTACCTATTTTGATTGTTAAAAACACATATGCCTTAAAATTTCACCCTAAACACTTTAGACTCATTACAAGACATTTTTGAAAAATAATATTGGTGTCCATACATTTAGCGTCAATTTTCTTTCATACGTACAGTAACCGTTTTTAATTACGCATAGATCAATACAACCATTGAAAATAGTGTATAAAATATGTATAACAAAACATAAAATATAAAGTTTAAAACATATCTATTTGCAGTCTTGACCACAGCGTGTCCGTCCATTGTTCTTTGTGATAGGCAGTTTTGCTGCCAGAGCACAACATCTACAAGATTTCATTAGTTTTTTTTTTTAAATACCATGGTTCATTCTGATCCAATATCCGAAACCTCTCTTCAGAGTTTTTATTCTTGAAATACCATGACGTTCGTTATGAAAATCCTTCAATATTCGCTTCTGTAACACACTAAGTAGTACACCCTTTTGGCCGAACATTACCACACCGTTGTTTAGCGAGTAAGCGTTTAAGTCTGGATTAGTTTCTTTTATACTTGCTTTTTAGTTTTCTCAAAGATATCATTTTCAGCTTTTTTTTTATTTTATATCTTCCAGGTTAAGTGGCAACTCTTGTACTACGTTCCACAAAATGTTTTTTTTATTGACCGTATCCTAAAATGGTCCCGCATCTTGATAATCCATCCGCATGTCCCAATTTTGAGACGGTTGGTACTCCATCTTAAAGTGATAGTTTAATAAGATATCACTTAAGCTTCGTAGTCTATTAGCTTTATGTGTAGGTGTTCCTTTCTGTCTGTCTGTACTCTGCACGGTGGAGTTCGAATTCCTGTCGAATCCATTACAATAAAAAAACTAAAAAAAACTATGAATCCTCTTCCCCCCCCAGCTATGGGTAAATAGCAGAAAAGATCGGGTTCTATAGCCTTGGATGTTAACAGGTCTACTGCAGCAAGAAATGACAACCTACTGCAGGGAAAAATCTGCCTCATCAGTTATGTATCAAAAGATACATGATCGCCTAAGCGTGTATCACGCATGGCATATAACTGACTGCATCTGCAAACTAAAATTTTTCCATTAATAAATTGATGAAATTTCTTCAAAGCAAATATGATTTCTAGAGCCTCTTTTTTATCTGGCTGAAATTTTTCTCTGCTTGTAGAAGCAAACTTGAAGCATGAAACAAAGCTTTCACTTTACCGCCATCATATTTGTGTAAAATCACCGCTCCAGTATCGTATTCACTAGCATCTGATGCCATTACAATTTCTGCTTTTGAATCGTAGTCTGATAATGATAAACCTGATGTAATTATTTTTTTAGTCAAAGGCCTTTTCCAATTCCATTTTATTCTTTTTTTTTTAAGTAGATTGTTCAGTGGAGCTCACAAATTATGTACATTATGTCTATATACAGAGGTTGGGCATAATAATTGGAACAGGTGTCAATTCCGCTCCTATATTTCAAAGACCTATTATATTAAGAACTTTGACTAAAACTTTCTAATCCCAGGTTATATCTATGGTAAATACATTTATTTATCTAATTTACTGTCTTTTATTTATTTTTTAGAATTTAGTAAAATTTAAGCTAAATACGTGACCTCTCCGAGTTTCATAAAGAGCAAATTGTTGGAGCTCGGAGGGGAGGAGCATCGATCACTATGGTTGCTGAACTGTTTGGTTTTTCAAAAGCTATCGTATCAAGAACTATGACGCAATTCGAGAAACAGGGCAAAACCTGACAACCGTAGCAATTCTCGCCAGACTTGCAAACCTACTGACAGGGACCGATGTCCATTGAAACGCAAATTGGCAAAAAAGTGCGGCCAAAGTGACTACTGAGTTGAATAATCATCTGAATCGTCCAGTTTGTACTAAAACTGTTCATCGTGAGCCTCATAAGGCTGTATATCACGGATGAGCCGCCGTAAAGAAACTTCTTCTCTCCACTCGCAACATTCAGAAGAGGTTGAAGTGGTGCAGAGATCACAATGTCTGGTCTGCAGACGAATAGAAGCAAGTCTTATTCTCAGATGAGTCCAGTTTTTCTCTTTTCCCAACTTCAGGGCGAGTTTATGTGTGGAGGTAGCCCAAAGAAGCTTACCACTCTGACTGCCTTCTTCCAACAGTGAAGCATGGCAACGACAAGCATGGAACGACAAGTTAGGAGCCGCTATCCTCCATCGTCTATCTTAAAGAGCTGGAGCAGGTGTTAATGAAAGAATGGCTGAAAATTCCTATGGATGAAGTCAGGAAGCTGTATGATTCCATTTTTAGACGTATTACAGCTGTATTGGAGGCTAAAGGAGGACCAAGTCCATATTAAATAAATTTAACAAGTGTTTAAATTATTGTGTCCAACCCCTGTATTTGATAGTAATTAGCGAGTGAAGTAGCCACGTTTGTTTTCTATTTTTAACTGCCCTTGTCCTCGACGGATCTGTTTGACGACCATTTCTTATCAATAATTTGACTAAGGTATTTAATTTTCGGCAAAAACAATTCACATTTTCTTTCACTGAGTTTGAATCCGTACTCTCTTAAGTTTTCCAAAATTGTTTTTCCATGTCTAATATGTTCTTCTTTTGGATACTTTTGATTAAAATGTCATCCAGATAACCTACTGCGAAATCGCAATCCTCTTGCAATCCACAATCATGGTATCCATAGCTTGTTAAAAAATAGCTGGTGCCACCTTTAAACCAAAAGGAAGTTAGTTAAACTTATGTAATCCTCTTTGTATGTATGTAGTCATTAAATTCTGAAAATACATTTTCAGTCTGAATTTGTAAATACGCTTCAGAGATCCTGCTTTGAAAATATTCTTCTGCCGTTTAAATTCGAAATTTACCTCTGAACCTGGTTGATGGGCAGCTATGTATAATACTGTCAAGAAATCCGCGAAAATACGATTTTTTCTCTAGTGCTTTTCGAATGATTAATTTTTTTCTATTACACCAATTCTTTCGAATCCGTCCAACTATTCGTTGACTTTCCCAAAGCTGGGAATGATACATTCCATTTCGTTTTAAATACTGGCGTCAAACATTTTTTACTCGAAAATCCGCCTTGAATTTTGAACACCGACCGAGTACATTTGAAAAATAAATATCTGGAAAACATTTAATTCTTCTTGAAGATTTTCGTTCTGACTTTTAAAATTGGTCATTTGTCCATTTACGTTTTTACAATAAACGTTTATCGGCAAATCACAATATCCAAATAGTTCCATTCAGTCAGTACCGAATAAGGTCGTGGCATTTTTAATACATAAGCTTTAGTTTTTATATGTTTCTTACCGAATGTGACATTACAAATCATTTCTAAAAAAATTTCTCACCAGAGACTAAAATCGGGAATTTGGAAGCCTTTTAAGTCTTTTCAATTTCCTTATATCTGATTTCACTGATTATTGAGATATCACTTCTAGAGTCCAGTAGCATTTTCACGCCAACATTATTTATTTTGACATTCACAAATTTTTTTTTGTTTTCTGTGATAATTTTTCCATCGTGAACAAATGTCTTCCTGTGAAAATTTTTTTCTTGATTTGGTTTTGAAGTGTTACTTTATATGTCCTCGTTTACCACGCATGTATTATTTTGCCTTTTTCAATGGATAGCCATTCCCAAGATGTAATTCACCACATCTGAAACCAGGATTTGTTGTCTTTTTTGCATATTTGTACTTTTCATGAACCAATGCACATTCCTTTTTCTGAATTCCTTCAGCATCATCTTTGCATCTTAGAATTGTCTGGCAATCGTCAATTTCTTGCAATGTAATATTACTATTTTGTTCAATTTTCGTTAATATTTTCGCTTGCCCTTCAGCCTCTTTTTTTGCTGTTAAAGCTTGAATGAAAATTAACCCTTTCAACATATCTGGATTCTAAAGTTTTCACATTCTTTGTTGAGGATTCTAGCATACACGGAAAAATCTTTGTCCTCTTTTCTGTTTAGATTCATGCACATCCAACGAGCATTAACTAGAGAGAGATCTTGCCACTAAAAAAAATTCACCAGAATGTGTACCGTGTCTTCAAACCTGATTTCAACTGGGTTTTTTTTCAGTAATTTGTAGTCGCAATATTTTTCATACTCTCTCGAAGTAATTTTTCTCAACATCAATCTCGTTTTTTCTCATCTTTCCAGCCGCTGCTTTCCTGACTGCATAATTGTTTATATCTATGAAAAAGAAAAAAAAAACGCAGAAAAAGTCAGTCCCTCATCAGGATTGTATACAAATTCTGATTTAGCGTTTTTTACTGCGTCTGGCGTAAGAGACTTTGAACATTTTTTTTTGTTTTCTTCAGAATTATATCTAGCAACTCCTGTTGCTGTTTTTGTAGTTCTAGTAACTGTTGATGTTGTTGATATTGCTGTTTCTGTTGTTGCTGTTGTTAGATTTCAAATATCAATACTAAAATTAGCTCCATATTCACAAACATATGTTTTTCTCTATACCGAAGAGAATTTTTCTTCTACACACACACAAACATACACACACACACGCACACGCACACACACACACACACACACACACACACGCAAAATTAAACCAGCGTGGTTAAAATTCTTGTCATCACTGGTATCCTTGTTCCCGAAGGAACAGGTATGTTTTTCTGTACCTGTGCACTCAGTATCAGTTTCCAAAATCCTTGTGACTCCATTTACAACTCTCATGCGTTTCTGAATGCTCGTTACTGTTATAAGTCGTAAGAGTTGAGAATCTTCGTCTCTACGATTATAAATCACCTGAGTTCTGAATCCCTAAAGCGCTTTGTAGCGCTTATAATAAAAGTAATGATTCGGCTAATTCGCGGGACGCACGTATTAATTAGTCTGAATGGTTTCCTTTCCTTACTTCTGGCATGGAGCTCTTTATTTATAGTTATGGAGAAATTCAAATATTCAGCGAGGATATCCTATTTACTTCAAAACAATAACGAAATCATGCATGAGGCCAAACCCTTTCAGAAATATCTAAACTGTCAGCTGTATACAGCCATTTTCTAAGATCAACTCTTAAAAATGACTTTGAGCGAATAAAATCTGTGAATTTTGACAATGATTATTCTTCTTTGAAAATTGCGTACTGGCGCTACAGTGTCCCTCCAAAAAGGACTGGGCCAAATAAAAGAAATCACATCTCCTGATGAAGGCTACGAACAGCTGTAACAACTAAAAGGAGTAGTACATGTAAATCGAAGAGAAACCTAATGACATAATCAAGATGTTGAAATTCAACATTACTTCAAATAAATGTTTGGGATGGGAAAAGTCTATTAATACCGGAAAGAATGATAACAACTACTGGACTTTAAAACACTATTTTCCTGAATACATTATTTTAATAGAAAGGCTTATATAAATATCAACCGAAAGCAGAACTTGCTGCTTGGTCACTGAATGGCGCATGTTTCCTTGTAGGGAAACGGTTGATATTACCATTACAATCTATCACAGTATTTACATTACTTGAACTATTGTCCTCATCTTTGTCGCCATATTTATTACAACAATTTGGCCCTTGTACTTTCCGGCCTTCTTCAAGGAGTTGGAATGTCGAACTGAACCCTTTTTTTCGCTCACTGGGGTAGACTATTCTAGTTCCAAGTGCCATGTCTAATGGATGTCAGTTATCAGTTATCTCCTGTTAATTGCCATCTCCAAGTTCTCCACTGCCTCAACCAGGTATTGAACTTACACTCTTTGGGTGCTGACACTGGATCTGACTAACGTCTTTATCCACTGTGCCATGTGTCCTTGGTGATATCTGTGTATGATGTCTGGGCTTTATAAACCTAATGTCATGGGATCAGGTTGAGATCATAGACAAAGAACACCATTGAAAAATTCGTAAACGTTTGGACATATGCCAGTCCACAAAAATCTTCTGAGCCGACCAAGCATAGAAATGAATACAATATGGGAAACAGTAATAAGGAGTGCCAGAGAAAAGCGATAATAACAACAAAAATTGCAATATGAGCTCTGGTAAAAACATGGAGATAACAGCATAAATTGCAACATGAGCACTGTTAAAAACGTTTCCTCGAGACATTAGGTTTTTAATGACCAGAAATTCATACAATAGTCCGAATAATGTAAATAGTGTAAATAATACGACATCTCAGAAATATAGACAAAATATATCATAGCGTTGCCAATAATAAAAATAAATAAAATGAATCTTGATTATGTATAATCGATTGTCAAATAGAAGAGGGCTTTGGATTAAAATAATTGGCTAGAATTAAAAAATATATATATATTTCATAATTTTCACCATTGAAATATTTTGTACTATAACGCTCACAGGTAGGAGGAGATTTCTTAAATACTTAAGAAAAAGGTTGTTTGGTTTGATTTGGTTTGGTTTGTTTTACCTGTTGGGTCATTTAATGTCGAAATTTATTTTTCTTGGGAGCATTAGTAATTTATTTTACAAAAGAATATATTGCTGGTAATTTTTTGTAAATGTACATTTACATTTTTTTGTTACAAAAATGTATTACTAGTAATATTTTTTCCTTACAGAATTTTTTTGCAACTAATTAGTATTACCTCCTGATCTGGGGTCTTGCTGCCGGATGTAGTTCATCATCATGCCCAGAACGGAAGGGTGTTTGGACTAAAGACGCGGCTAATGCATTTCTCTCTATACAAAAAAAGAAAAGGATAATCGTCCCAGTCCGTTTATTTAATATTCAACGGTACCTATTAGGTTGGTGCAAAAATAATGACGTAATAATGTCGTTTTTTGACGTTAAAAAATTCGTCAAAAACGACATTATTACGTCATTATTTTTGCACCAACCTAATATTTCAGTAAATTCAAAACTGTTTAAGTATATCGTACTTTTTATGGTTTCCCTTCTCAAGAAAAAAATTTTTCACCAAATATTTCGATAAAAAAATGCGAAAAAAATCAAATGTCTTGAGGAATCGGAGAGCCGAGTTCGAATAACAGTCGAATCCATTACAATCACTTACGTGCTAATACCCTTGGTAAAGGTATGAATCCTATTCTTCTTCCTTCAGCTATGGGTAAATAGCAGGACAGGCCGGATTCTATAGTTTTGGATGACAACTGTTCTGCTGCAAAAATAAATGCCAAACTACGATCGAGTAAAAATCTGCCTCGTCAGTCATATATCGAAAGATACATAATCGCCTAAGCGTGTATCAAGAATGGCACATAACTGTCTGATTCCTTCCTTCAGCCTGATGTAGAACTCATACAATCTTAGAGTCACTAAAGCTGTTGAAAAAATAATTTGTTAGCTTCTTGCACCGTTCCAGAAAGTACGAGATTCCTTCTACCATGCACTGCCTGTACAAGAATCAGATCCGACCAAAAATGGAGCATAGCTTCCATGTTTAGTTTGGAGATGTTCAGTCTTCACTCTTCATCCTTGATAAAGTTTAAAAGCGTTTACACGTGGGTGATGAATTATTTTCTACTGTGCAAACTCTTTTCAAGAGACGAAACATTGTTAGTCGCTCGCTAGTTGACAACATTTTTCATAGCAAATACTCAGACAAGATACTTTCCTTAAATCTATTATCTCAGGCGTTCGCAGCTAGAACTCGCCATGTACACAAAATCCAATCATCCTCATTCTTTTCCTATTAAATTTATACGTAAGAATTTCCACTCAAACTGTTTCTTCCCCAGAACTGAGCAACAGACAATTGAGACGATGCTTCTCCGATTACTACCATATTTAGATTTTGAAGTCTAAAGTCAAGCTCTATCTATCCTATATATCACCGTAATATGCACTTGATTCTTCCCTTAAAAGAAGCTTCTTCAGTAAGCATCTACTTTGAATGGCTCTTGGGCCTTGGTTGTACAATAGCATTAAAAAAGTCATTGCTATTAAATATCGAATGGCTGCCTGAGGTTAAAATTGTCAAATGTATGCATAGTTGACAGTTGGGTTCAGGCAGTTGTAGAAAAAATTACTCATCTTAAGAAGAGTGCCATTGGGGAAAAATCAGAAAACAATTTTCCATTTTCGGTTGCGTCTATATCAGTTGGTGGTGGAAAGGCTAAAGTCCTTGCGGACTGAAATGCAAAGAGAACCCCGGAGTCTGAGAAGTAAATCCGAATTACGGTCATCGTTGTCCGCCGTCTTCGTCGACGGCAGTGAAAGATTTGTGTGAAATGGTGAAGAAGAAGAAGAAGAAGAAGAAGAAGAAGAAGAAGAAGATGGGAAGTTGAGCGGTCAAGGTCACCCATCCGCGCGGTGTGACTGTCTCTTTGCTACTGGAGACTGGTTCAAGAGTTAATGGCCGGCTAATAATTATACCGAAATGTCAGCCCTCCTCACTCAAACTGGCTGTCTGACTCTGGGCAACGCTAGAAGCGTGGTAGTGATTTCGTCAACGCCTGCGGTTCGTGGCTGGTGGAGTCAGAAGTGGCCCGGCGATGTCACCTCACTTTTTCAGAATATTTATAAAATGGCCTCGAAGATAGACCGTTTTGCGTTGACCACGTCTATCGACCAAACTGCTCCTTCGATAATCTTAACACTTCTAGTTTTTTTTTTCTCTTCAAGCTGATGGCTTGTCAGCGGCAGCAGTCGTGTAGATGGCGCCACCAAAAGAGACAGCTCGGAAAGAGAGGGCAGGATGTTGTGAGCCAGAGAAGCATGATTCTTGTCAGCGGCAGCAGTCGTGTAGATGGCGCCACCAAAAGAGACAGCTCGGAAAGAGAGGGCAGGATGTTGTGAGCCAGAGAAGCATGATTGGATAGTCCACAGTTGGAGGCTTGCTGGCGAATCATCTTTGGCACTGCCCAAAGGCTTGTACCAGGAACGACAGCGGGTGGGGTATATTGACGGAGAAGAATGGACTGATGTGACGGAGCACTGAGTGGCGCTTGTCTTGGTGTTGACAGTGGGAGTCAGAATCAGGTTTGGATAAGAACATCTGGACGGTGTGTGGCTGTGGGTGTCTTGTGGGTGTCTTGTGGGTGGAGATGCGTATTTTTCTCTCTATCTCTTTTTTATTTTTAGTAGGGAAGTGTCTGGGTGTATGTTTGTTAGAGTAGAGTAAAGATGAGATGGGAGAAAAACCACCCTAGGAATAGATGATAAGATCACTTCATTCGCACGATAGCTTTCTTGTCACCTTTGCTTTGCGTCGAAAAGTCATATTTTTGCGATATTTTCTGAACGCAACTCGCCTTGATTATACGACTAGAAATGGCATTGACGGTGGCGGACGAGTGTAGCGCCTAGCAGCTTTGACTTCGCAGTGTGAATGAGAATGTTAAAAAAAAGAAGGGAATCAACAAAGAATAGCGACAGAAATATTACTGGGGGAAGGACATGCTGGCAGAGAAATATTAGGAAAGGGAAGACGTGAGGGAGGAGGAATGATGATAATGATGATAGGCATGTGAAGGAAAAAAGATAACTGCAAATGAAAAAAAAGCATAAAGAAGAAGAAGAAGAAGAAGAAGAAGAAGTTTTTCGAAGGTCCTTGAAAATGTGGAGACGGAAGAACCGAATAAAAAAGAAACAGAACGGGATGAACGAGGGTGAAAAAGAAGATAAAAAAGGACATCAAGAAGAAAAAGGAGTAGAAAAAAGGTGACGAGAGGCAAAAAGCAAGAGAAAATATGAATGTTGAAAAAAATAAAATAAGGAGAAAATGGAAAGTAAACCCATGATTATGATTTTTAAGGAAGATATATATATATATATATATATATATATATATATATATATATATATATATATATTAAAGACATGAAAACATAATGGTGATTGTGTTGATGATGATGTTGGGTTTCCGGTAATGCTGTTAGTGATGACGAACTCGGAGGCGGCAGTGATGTGGGCATATCTGGTGTTTACGAAGAAAAAGTAAATATAAGGTAAAGCAAACAAAAGAATGATGGCAGGTGACAATATATATATATATATATATATATATATATATATATATATATATATATTTGGATATTTCAAATTCGTTCAGAGTCGTTAAGGAAGTTGTCGACGAAGGTAAAATCTCAGGTCATTTCAGTACAATTTTCAAGACCTGATTGAATAAAAAATGAAATTCAGAAAGTTTTAATTTCGATAGAAATTTCCGAATACTCTTGGCTACGACTAAGTACGAGGATTTTTTTTATTATAACTTAAATGTTCGTCTCTTTTTGTTAATATATATATATATATATATATATATATATATATATATATATATATATATATATATATATATATATATATATATATATATATATATATACATACACATTTATATATATATGTACATAGAGAGAGAGTGAGATCTAGGATTGTGAGTTAAAAATTTACTGTATTTACAAATACAAGCTCAATATATATATATATATATATATATATATATATATATATATATATATATATATATATATATTTATGTATGTGTGTGCTTGTGCGTATGTGTCTATATATATTGTAATAAAATATGTATTATATTCGACACAATGATGGAATAATTAACAAATAAGAATCGTTTAAATGCAAATCATAAATTCCTAAATCTATTTGTTACTTATACTATTATATATATATATATATATATATATATATATATATATATATATATATATATATATATATATGTGTGTGTGTGTGTGTGTGTATGTACATATATATATATATATTTATGTAGCTATACATGTGAGCATATAAAATGGGTAAATAAAGATGGAATATAAAACTTTTATTTCAGTGGGCCCTCTACGTGCGTGCATAATATATATATATATATATATATATATATATATATATATATTTCCGAATATCAAAATATCTATCTAACTATATATCACATTTTTATACATATATAATATATATATACACACACACAAACACACACACACATATATATTTATGAATGTGCATATATATATATATATATAAATATATTCATATGTATATAGAATCATTATATATGCAGAAATATATACATATATGTATATATGTGAAGATGTTATATATATATATATATATATATATATATATATATATATATATATATATATATATATATATAATCACATCACAAATTAAACATTTAAATTACTTTTATATATCCACATATATGGTTATATGCATGGGATATTAATGCACACACACACACTCACACACACACACACACACACGTGTACATATTATTGTAATCAATGATATATCTGAAATTTTTTCATGTAACGCTTTTCTTCTTTTCAGATTTAATCAGAATAAAGTAACGTCTTTGTTGATATAATCCTAGGAAAATGCTGGGAATATAAAAACGAAAACATTGATTAAAATTATGCATAGGTAGATGTTGAAAATGTGGGGACCCTGAAATTTTTAAATTGAAATTTTCTTTCCTACCATTTTTCAATATATATATATATATATATATATATATATATATATATATCCTATTCTCCACCGTCACAACACACACGTGTGCGCGCGCGCACACACACAAATACATACACATATATAAATATATCAAAAGTTCGAGGGAGTTGGAGGGTGAAGAAAAATATATAGATATCAACTGGGAGATAGAAACAGAGGGAGACAGACTGACAGATAATCAGAGTGGTGAACAGATTCGTAGTAGTATTGGGAGAAAACTTTGACAGAAAGGGAGCTATTAACTCTATATATTGATACTGTTTGTTTGCCGCCAATGTGGTGTTCACAACAGGAAGAAGGATCATTTCAAATTAGTGCTAAATAGATCAATCATAAAAGATCGAGCTCAAGACGTTTGTTACTTGTTAGAAGGTTAGAGAGGGTAAAGATCATCTGGAATAATTTTGGAAATGATCTTGGAATGATATATATATATATATATCGAAAAAAATATATATATCGAAAATATATATATAGTTAGTTTAAGAAAAAGTAGATAATCCGTAAGGGTAAACCTGAAGAGCATAAAATCCAGAGAGCTCAATGTAAATACAGAGCAAAAAATTTAAATAAAAAGTCTGATGATCCGCAGACCTTTAAAACGGCTGTGGTGAAATAATTTATTACATGGAAGTTTAAAGCGGTCTGTTTTTATTTAAAATATATATATATATATATATATATATAATGTCATCCACAGGCCGACTGTTTGGCTGTATCACAGCTCATCAGTGCGGCTAGACATCCGGTTGCCTCTAGCTAGGATCGAAACCCGACTGAATTGGTATCAGGGGGATATTCTACCACTAAGCTGTCGGTGGATTTTTAGCGTATTTATTTTTGTAAAAACGCCCAGTGACCGACAGTGACTCAATTCGGCTTGCGAAGAGTCTCGCTATATAGCTATAATAGTCACTGTTTACAAACCCATACCTCAGCCCGAGAGTGCTCAACTGGAATTAAATTTAATTCAGGAGCTAATATATATATATATATATATATATATATATATATATATATATATATATATATATATATATATATATATATATTTGAACTTTATTTCAATTCTTCATGAGCTTCCCATCCTTAGTTATAATTAATTAATGATGAACATGTCATTTTCGTTTATGAGGATTCTTCTGTTAAGCTTGGAGAGAAATTATACACTCTTATTGCTCAAAGTGGAGTCCCGTAGTGTTATAAAAATCCTCGGAGAATTCCTGTAAGATAATTTTAGTCACTTCTAACATACAACGCTTCAAATCTTAATTAAGTAATTCGATATTTTGAGTATCCTTTACTCGAAATGTACCTGTATATTATGTAACATTTTAATCGGGATACGACATCGTTGGTAGAGACTGTTAGCTTACCGAATTTTCCTTCTCAAACTCACATAAATGCCATCGATGATATACCCTCCCCCTCTTCTCAAACCTGATGTAGAAATAGTGTTTGGTGTTACATTTATATATTTTTGTAAGTAGTGATAATATTTTGATTTTTCTTTCTTTTTTTTTTTTTGTACACGTACAGAAAGTAGAAAACATTATTTTTATGAGAAATCTTAATTTCACCACTTAAAAGTACGTGTGAGCGTCATTACCTATATCTGTATGTACACAAATTTGATTAAATCTATATCTAAAAACAGAAGATATCTGTCTGTCTGTCTCTGTGTGTGCGTGTCTGTGTGTGTATGTTATTCATGCACGTCCACATTTCTCGGCCGATTTCGATGAAACTGTAGACATTTTGCAAATTTACGAAGATAAGTTTAGTCCAACTTTTCAATCCCCAGCCTCCTTCCCGGGTTTGGCAAAAAAAAAAAAAAAATCGATAAATCTAACGGTCGGTACGACTTTTTGCCAAATCCAAGGCAAATTTACACGCGAAAATTTTTTTTACTGGATAAGCTGATGTTCTTTGCACTTAATGCAAAACATCAGCTCATGTTACGAGGTTTAAAGAGAGTAACGGTTTTCCTGCGACCTTCGATTTACACGAAAAATTGCAAAAAAATGTGACAAAAATAAAGTTTTTCGTACTACTTGAAATAAAAGCTTGAATAACTTCCTGATTTTTTTATCCGATTTTCTTCAAACATCTCGCAAAAAAAAAAAAAAAAAAAAAAAAAAAATGTGCCATCATGCAAGAAATAATTGTGTTTTTAGTTCAGCTCGCTTACCGGCGTATAACGAAAAACTATTCAAACATCCCTCTATTTCGGTCCTGTCTCTCCGATGCTTTCCAAATTTGCCATATAAATTATATGAAAAACAAACTTTCTTACGTGGCAGTTTGCTTTAAATTATTCCAGTTGAGTGGAAAAAATCTGCGACAAACAAGGTCCAAAATCGGGTTTTGTTATTTATTTTCTTCATATGTTTCCATCCTAAATTGGCATTCGAACAATCTTTAATACAAAGATTGTTTGAGAAGTATTGTTGAAGCGTTAAAAGGAAAACAATGCCGAATAACGTCTTATTATCCCCAGCTTTATGGTAAACGAGCGAAGAAGGTGTGGGTGTTCATGCATTTGCACTTGCAGTTGAATCAAGTTCTGAAGCTTCATCCCTGTTTTTGTTTGATGATTAGATTTGTGAACAATGCCATAATATTTGAAAGTTATTACAGCAATAGAAAATTTACTGAATATTTAAAACATTGAAACAATTTAACCACGCGCAACGACCAAACAAACAAAAAAAAAAGAATTAATGGAATTACTTAAAGAACAATCAAACACTTACGGAGCACATGGATGGAACAGGTTAGTATACCAATGGATGATGCATGCAAGCGGGGACGCAGGCAGACATTTCTAGAGAGAGGGTGTGAGTATACAAGGGGTGCAGTTATACAATGCCGGGTACATCGGCTAGTTTTATATAAAAAAAATTTCAGGGTATATGTCATTTATATAAATCTACATTCAGTGTATATGTACAAAGTATGTTAAGAAACGTAAAGGGATATATTTATAACTTGATTCCTTTCCTGATTTTTAATATACAAGTTAAAAAAAGACTGTATTTCAAAATCCAAATAGACCTAACAACCGAAGCAGTTCCGGTCCCAAGAATTTCGGTTGTAGGATACTCAAACGGTGTGTGTATGTGTGTGTGTGTATTTATATTTGTTGGAATTATTAATTAAGTCCAATAGAAGAATTAAATAAGAAAACAAGTAGAAAAATCTTTATAAATTTAATGTTTCGCTGTTCAGCTTCATCAAAAATGTTTGCTAAGTGCAATAACGCAGAGTTATGACTCAATGTTTAAATGCTACGATGCTTTGATTTCATTGGTCGTTTAAACATCACATGTATAACTTACGACGTGTGTGCTGATGTCTGCTTCTTGAAATGCTAACACATTTACGTATGTGTTAAAAATTGGCAGTATTAGTACCTTTTAATTGTATAATAAATATAACGAATTCTCGAAGTGAATGCACAACAGTAGCTTACATCATTCTCATATTATATATATATATATATATATATATATATATATATATATATATATATATATATATGAAGAAAAATATACAGAAAAAACAAACAAAAATCCTTAATGCAATTATGCGGTTTTAATGTTAATATAATGTCAACGTCGGACGTTTCGGTCTAATAAACCATCTTCAGGACATATTCATAAAATATAATTAACATTTTTTGAATATGTCCTGAAGATAGTTTATTAGACCGAAACGTCCGACGTTGACATTATATTAACATTAAAACAGCATAATTGCATATAAGGATTTTTATTTGTTTTTTCCGTATATTTTTCTTCATACTGTCGGATCTATATCCATATATTTGCTTACATATATATATATATATATATATATATATATATATATATATATATATATATATATATAGAGAGAGAGAGAGAGAGAGAGAGAGAGAGAGAGAGAGCATTCGAGGATACCTGTCTACTAGGTCGGAAGTACAAAGCCAGCACACTCGAACCCTCGATCACGATGACTTGTAATTTCATGCTATCACAGCTATCGACGGCCCCTGATGGTTCCCTTTACTCAATTTAACTCACAAGGATTGGGTCAACCCGTGGTAATGTGTTTGAGGCACTTTCGAAAGGTTGCAAACGCTGGGATCAACCTGGATCCAGTCCGATAACATCAGCAAGTCTCCTTCCTGACAAATCTACCACGGTTGTATTCGACCTCTGGTCTCATACTCAGAAAGCGAATATATATATATATATATATATATATATATATATATATATATATTATATATATGTGTGTGTGTGTGTGTGTGTGTGTATTACAGCGAATCATTCATGCAAAAAGTAGATTAGTAAAGTTAATGTTATAAAATGGCGAAATCCCTTTGTTAACAATTATTTTTTTTAAATGTGTTATTGTTATTGTTAACGGATACAAACTTTTATATCCGTTAATAATTAAGCATTTTAAAAAAATTACATATTTCGATTCGAATTATATTTTTTCGCTTCGGATTTGAACAAAAACAAAATGATTTCCATGCCTGAAGATGACTGAATGTACACTTGAAAATACTTGCGTATTAAAGGAAGACCTTATACACACACACACACATAGACACACACACACACACACATATATATATATTTAACTATCTATCTATCTATCTATCTATCTATCTATCTATACTGATAATTTTTTTTAAAAAGAAGGATCATAGCATTCATCTAGTGATTTGTAGGTTAATACACCTTTAAAATTTTGTTAGCGAGGGGATTTCGCAATTTTATATCATTAACTTAATTAACTAATCTACTTTTTGTATGAATGATTCATTGTAATATAAATTGAATTGCACCCCATATTTTATATATATATATATATATATATATATATATATATATATATATATATATATATATATATATACACACACTTATTGAAGCTGCGTGTGTGTGTATGTGCGTGTGTATGTGTGTGCGTGCGTTTGCTTATGTGTGTGTGTTTGTGTGTGTGTGTGTGTGTGTGTAAGTCACGCGAGATTATGTGCTTTCTCCCAGTAATTGCAACTAAGATTCTCCGAGCATAGTTGCATTAAAAACACAAATGGGCTCTGTGGGTGTTGACAAAACGCAAATATGCCTGACCTGACTTCTCCAACTGGCTAACCGCCCTAGCTGACGGCTTTGCTTGGACATCGTTATTACTTATGTACGTATGTATGCACAGAGTCATAGGAATGACTTGTTTGGTATCCAGTCTACTTGGAGTAAGGGATCCGTAATTTTCATGAAAACAACCGCATCTGATATACCTCGCTTGCATCAGTTCAGTTATGTGCCATGCGTGAAACACGCTTAGGCTTTCAATACAGGACTGACGAGGCAGATTTTCTCCTGCAGTATGTTGCCATTTCTTTCTGCAGCTCGTTTGCATACAATGACATAAATCAGTCTCTTTGGAAAAATATCCAGAGACTCGGATTGTCTCTTCGGAAAGCCTTCTCTAGAAAACAAAAAAAAACATGGAAAAATTCCATTGCAGGTATCCCTTGATTTTTATTCCATTTTTAAAGCATGTAAGTCCATAGGAGGACTAATAAGTCACATTCGCAATCCAAATATTTTGGGATCAATTAAGTGATGGAATATATACGTATGTATGTATTGATAGATGAATGAATGAATGAATGAATGGATGGATATAGTTAAATGCTGAGGCTGAAAACTGGGAAACTGCAGTATGTGTGGAAATTTCAGCCTATCGACGGCTAGTTTAGCCAGTCATGTGACATCACATCAGATAGATCGGATACAAACCCCTGTGAATGCAACCCTATCAGAAAGACCTGCAGATTACTTGTGAGAGTTTTGTGACAAGGTTTGTAAATCTGTTGCGGGACTCAAACGTCACATGATTGTAAACAGAGACAGGTAATTTTCCTACAGACAAATTTATATTTGCAACGTGTGTATGAGAGGGTGTAAAAGCGAAGTTGGCCTTAAGAATCACTTACAGGCCAATAGCAGAGCGTTAGCTCGGATAAAAATGATGTAAATAATAAAATCCTTAATAATAATAAAAAGAAACAAAAAAAAAAAAAAAAAAAAAACAGAAATAAAGGCTACCCAGCGAAGAGATAGTCTTCTTGTTCAAATAAGTGACAATCATTGTCATATATGTATGTATAAAACATACACCTGCCAAAGAAACTAAAAGTATACTTCGCAACAGTCTCACTTTTTCTCCTCTAGGGATGCTAAACGTGGGCCTTGTAGAGCAGGCATATCAATAAATGGAAAATATTTCATATGCCCGGTCTTTGCTAAATACTTTCAATTAGATTACAGGATCGCATCACAAGGTTTGACTTTTTGGACAGTGCGGACTCTAGCAGCAGGGAAACTAATGTTCATCAAAGCACAAAGCCAATGGGCTGCTCAACCGTATTGAGCAAGATCAAATTCCTGGACGCTTATTGTAGGGGGAGCTGCTATGAGGCAGAAAACATCAAGGTCGGCCAAACCTCTGAAAAAATTCAAAGAAGACCAGAGTCAAAATATCCGCCAGCTGCCAATTGACAAATTCCAGTGTCCCTGATTCAAATTCTACACTTGGTTTTCAGTGTCGCTTTCGTACCTTCAGATGAATTTCAAGATAAAGAATTTTTTATAATAATGTTCAACTTGTACAAGGACCAAGAGCCATTCCTGGTAGAGAGATACAGATTAAGCGGTAAAGGGGCAGAGTTTATGATTATCGGGGCGGGGGTGGGGGATAACGTATAACCCTAAATTTAAACAGGTAACGATTGTAATGATCAAGGAATCATTCTCTTCGGTGTCGGTTCCACAAATTAGCGGTTCAAGGGGAAAATCTGTTAAATTTACCAGTGGAATACGAAGAGAATGAAGGTGGTTCGCGACAATGCGTATAGCATATCGGATCTTAAGTTTAGAACTGGTTGAACTAAGGAATGAAGTTCGTCTCTCTACTTTTCCTGGAAATAGCGATAGATAAGAAGAGTCTTGTAACATTTGTTTAAATGAAAATGTTTGTAGGATGGAAAATAATTAATCATCCACAAGGTTTCCGAAACGCTTTTGAACTCTATCAAGACTGGAATGTGAAGACTGGGAATCCCCTGTCCATATATAGCAACAGTACACTATTTCGGTCTTATCTGGCTCTTGTACAGCTAAAGGAAATCACAAGTCATGTATTTACTGGAGTTGTACAGGTATCCGAAAATTTTTCCAACAAAAATTCTTTAGCGATGGATCTCATGTACGAGTTACACTTGAGGTTTGGGTTGGTCTTAAATGCCAATAGCCGCTCAGGGTACGATGTCTCTTAGAGAACTGCCGCCCACCAGGATAAGCGAAAATTCAGTCTGCTCGGTGATGAAGGTGCGTCACTAGTAATGAATATCAAGCTAAAGACCAGTTCAATCTTGAAGAACAACCAGGATGTATGTATGTTCGTATGCATTACATTTTCATTAACCATGTCTGTTTTTCAGTTCATCTTTTATTTAAGAGGGTTTATCGCTACCGATAATACCCTTCTGATTGTATGAGTCTATAATTCTTTACGAATTAGGATAATATTTATTTAGTTTACGTACATGTTCAGATCAGAAAGAGAGGTTTATTGATACGCCGTTGTAAATGCAGAAAAATCCCTTTCTTTCCGAAGACACGAACGTAGAAACCACTAAATGTGGACTCTAAAAAATTGTATATTTATAACAAGAGGCCATCATAAGAAATAAAATAAAATCACAAAAATACATCTTTCGGCTTTTAGCGTAATACAAATTGATTCGCTAAATCCAGAACCATTGGAAGGCGCCCCGTATTTATAGCCATGTTTACATACAAATAACTCTTTGTTTTTGTGCCTTTATTCTATGCATTTGTCATATTTAGGCATACACGAGATTTTGTTTGCAGTAACAAACGTTTGTTTGTGCGTGTTTTGCGCATGTGCAAGAATATATATTTATGTGTGATAATTACATGATAAAGTGAACAGCAGGAAAACTAATGATGGGACACCGGAAGTCGACGAAGCAATCAGCGCCAAACAGACCTGCGCACAACCAGTTTCTGATCGGCTGTCAACCTCTCGCCCGCCTTTGTGACTGTTTTTCATACCGGATGTCACATTACAGCTCTCCACCATATTCGTCTGTGCTAGATCAGCGGGTGGCCGTCCTCGAGGTGACACAGCATGATAGAAAAAGTTATTTCCCAAAGAGGAAGCTATTTCGACACTGCTTCCTCAATCTCAGAACTCAGAATTCTTTTTACACAACGTGAATCACTTTAAAGATGATACGGATTACTCTCTTATTCCCTCTCCTTCTCTTTTGCTTTCTATCCGTACTACAGTAAGTTATCCTTTTTTTTTCTATTTTAGTCTTTCTATACCCTATTTTTCTATCTTTCTCCATTTGTTTCTTTCTTTCTTTCCCCAAATATTTATAGACTTTCTATTCCTTAATTTTCAATATTTCTTTCTTTCTTTCGTCTTCAATCTATTATAGTGTTCCTATTCCTTAGTTCCATTTTCCATTTCTTTCTTCATTTTTTTCCTTCGTCATCTTCAAACCTGTTATAGACTTTGTATTCCTTAGTTCTCTCTCACTTTCCCATCCTTTTTATCTTCAATACTTTATAGTCTTTCTATTCCCTAATTATCTGTATCTATTTCTAGGTATTTGTCTTTCTTTCTTTCTTTCTTTCTTTCTTTCTTAAGAGTATTATAGTATTCCTTTCTCTATTTTTCTCCTATTTCTCATTTCTCAGTTTGTCTGTTTCTTTCTTTCTTCTCCAAAAAAGTCATTTATGCTATTCCTTTCACTATTGTCTTCTCTTTCTTCATTTCTTTGTTTTCTTTGTTTTTCTTTCTTTCTTCAAATCTTTTATTATCTTCCTTTTCCCTAGTTATGTCTCTATCATCATTTTTCTTTCTTTCTGTCATCTTTTTATCTGTTAAAGCTATCTATTCCATAGTTCTTTTTTTCTGCTAATATTTTATAGTTTTTCTATTCCCTATTTGTGTCTCCATTTCAAGCTGTCTTTCTTTCTTTCTTTCTTTCTTTCTTTCTTTCTTTCTTTCTTTCTTTCTTTTAAAAGAGTTTTATATTATCCCTTCCATTATTTTCTCTCTTTCTCCATTTGTTTGTTTGTTTATTTTTCTTACTTCTTCATTTTTTTTTAATATTTTTCGTTTCCGTATCTCCCTCTCTTTCTCCTTTCTTTAGTTGATTGTTTTTTGTTTGTTTGTTTCTTTCTTTCTTTAAGTCATTTATTATCTTCCTTTTCCCTGTATTCATCCTTTTTCTTTCTTTCTTTCTTTCTTTCTTTCTTTCAACGAACCATACCTTTTTTCTCTATTTTGTATTTCATTACTTTCAATATCTATGTTTTTGAATAAACCTTTTCTTAACCACATCCCACTCTTTACTTATGTAATTCCTCTCTGCTGTTTATATTTGATTACATGACAGTTTCCATTCCTTCTTAATCTGTAGTCTCTTCTTTCGACTGTATTTTTTAAGGTCATTTTTTGGCCAAAAGTTTTTGGGACATTCCATATCATTTGAACCTAATTCAAATAATGTTTTCATTTAACCATTCCTTCGATTCCTGCTCTGCACTTTTCTATAATATTTGTTGAATGCTATAACATTATAGACCGAATTGTTTGCCATGGGGTTGGAGTTAGCTACCGAGTAACTTAAACCTTTTCTAATGGAATCTATTCAATCATCATTGGATGTTTTAGTCGCGTGGATTTTTGTAAGATTAATTTAAGCTTAGAATTTTATTCATGAAACTCAAATTTTACTATAATACAAGCAGTTTGTAACTTCGTACTCTTTATTTATATGCTGTGTTCCTTCAGGACGGTGACGATCATGACTCTCTACAAGTTCCTATTCTTCATATTCTAAACAATGTTTGTCTCCCTACTCTGCTTTCTAATCTCTGTTTCGCGATCCATTTGTACATCTATCTGTGGTAGGTAGGATACTCACTGTTTCTTATCGTTATCTCTTTTTTATTATGTCTTATGTGTGTTACATTTTCCAAGCAGTATTTCCTCATTATGTATCGCAGACATTTCAACTGTTTCTTTCTTACCTTTTCGTGAGATTTGGAATTATAGCTTTTCAAAAGTAGCAAAGAAAAGAAAATTGTTTTCTTCTCAGCAAAATAGTGAACAGGAAGGTCTTGTAACATTCATTTGTCTCGTCCAAAAATGTTCTTAATGTTTCCTGTGTGATATATGCAGTAGTCTTCTACGAATCTGGGCCTATCGAATCTAAGTCTACCGATTACTTGGCTTTTGTATTTATGTTTGGTTTTCATGACTTATATTTTAAATTCTCGTGACACAAACCTATTTTCCTATTTCGTTTCTTGTTCTTAAAGTTTGAAATGGTATAATTTTTAACCAAATTTTCGCTTTGTTTTTACTATTTCCTGACAAATGCTATCAAAACAATTTATCCGACGATATTTCATTCTATTTTCTACATCATCTTTCTCTCTATCTGTTGCTCTCTGTATATACCACATATTCTCTCTCTCTCTCTCTGCATATCTATCTATCTATCTATCTATCTATCTATCTATCTATCTATCTATCTGTTATATACCGTACCTATGAATCCCAATGGGTATGTCACAATCCTCATAAATACGTAAGTGGGGTAATATGCAAGTGCCTACGTTGGCAGCGTCGGAAGCTTTTGCCGTGTCGAACTCTGTACCTTCGGGCAGAGAGGAACCCGGACGAGGCGCTGTTGAAGGGCAGAGTCTCGTCCGCGTGGTAGACATATACCCAATCCCGCGTATGCGGGGTCTACGGGCAATTTTTCTCGAACCCACGGGCTCGGATTTCCCTACATTAATTTTGACCTTGTTGGGAGGCAGGTATATATCGTAATATACTGTATATGTAGACCACCACTACCAGTGGTTTACCTACTTCACGCCGCTGGCGGGTATTTTATTTTGTTGATGTTATAAAGATTACCATTTCATTTTCAGATTCGATTTTGTTTATCGTCATTCGGTAACCCTTACTTGGTTACAACACTATCTCTTTATTAATCATTTCAACCCCAAGCGATACAATAAACCCACAAAGGGTACAAAGGGTTACTGACTATAAAAGTATATGAATATATAAAAGAAACATTTCGGAGAGAGAACAATAGAAGAATATAGATTAAGAAGACTAAAGATAACGATTGACATTGCATTTTGATATTTGATGATCAAAATAGACTGGAAAGTAATAAGCCGGAAAAGATTTCTACAAGCGTGAAATAGAGGACTGACCAGGCTCTACTTTGCTCATTTCTAGTTACATTTAACTGTAAAAGATGAAACCTTGCCGCTAATCTACTGGTACACTTAAATTAATAAAGTCTGGGAATCATAAAGGAAAGTTCATCAGAACAATTACCATGAACAAATTTATCGAAAGAAAGCAAAGGGAAACTAAGTTACGGCGGTATGAATGTGACTGGAACCTAGATGCCAGGTCAGGACTGATAACATTGCAGATTCTTCTTTATATTTTATCAAGAATCTCTAAAGACATAGCAGAAGAACCAGGCTAGTTATAACAGCAATACTCAATTCATGGACGAGTGGTAGACTTATAAATGTGTATGATAAATTCCGGTAAGTGAAAGCACTTAGCTAGGAGTCGACCTAAAAAATGATTGCATATAATCATGACACATCAATCCAGCGGATAGCGTTAACCAGAGAAAGTGCAAAGAATCACTGTCCTGGAGCTTAGGCTCAACCATGTTGATGGAAGGTACTCTTATCTTCTCAGATTTATTGATATTTTATACAACATATCAATCTTTTGTAGGTTATTTTGAGCCGAAATATATTTTTGGATTATACGACTATTTTTTTGCGGGTGAATATTATATTAATATTATTTGTAGATAATAATTAATTTTAGATACAGGTTCTACTATTTAACGCAAAGCTGGTTTTGAGAAGAGGCGGCTTCAATGCCAAGGGATTTGGGGTGTGACTGAATGTAACCAATCCGGCTCTAATTCGAATCTAACTCGTGTCTACGGCTTCTCAGTTCGACCCGTTATCTATTAAATTAAGCACATATCCAATCTTATATCGCCTGGTATTCTGAAGCCTTCACACTTCTAGGTACTGACCAGGTTCTACTTTGCTCAAATTTGGTAATCGGACGGGAACCGGTGTTTTCACGTGTTATGGCCGTAAACCTCGCTTTCTCTTGGAATTAAGATTGTTTTTTTAAAATCAAGTACATAGCTTAACAATGAGAAAAATAATTCTTTACTACTAAATTATAAGGTATAATGAGTAAATTATTAAGTTTTCAGAGATGGTTTATTATTATTGATGCTGTCGGGATACAGTAGGCGGTTATCTTTCTTTGGTGGAATAAAGACACAAGGGTCACGTGATAGCCGATTAATGAAGTCACTCCACCCAAAAGCGGCAGTCAATTTCTGTTTGTTTACAGCAGTCAAATCGAACATCTGCCTCCCCATCCCTATGGCCCGGGTAGATGTTATACCTTTGTCTTATAGAACATAAATGAATGGAATCGTCCGTTCATGTAAAAAACGGAGATAAGATGAGTTGAGCAGAGTTACTATTAGCTCAACTGATAAGTGTGCCTTCGAGTAGTAAACCTTCTATTTCATTAATTATCCACGAGTTTGTCTTCCTTATTTCTCTCTATCTCGAAAATGCGTGATGCATCAATTTTACAAGAGGCAACTCAGTTCTCAGTTTGGTAAAAAAACGAAGACTGTTTTCCTCGCCTGGGACATAAAAGATGAATCCGGTACGTTTGAATATGAAGTCGCAAACATTGCTTCTCCAGACACAGAAGTATCTCCATATTATATATAAGACCTTTCCTTTTTGTTTCTCCTTAATCTGTGCTTGCTGTGTTGATATTTGTGATATATTATTCTCCGCTTGGGACACATTTGTATATATGTATATATAGTTTTGTGTATGTTTTTGTAGTACGAAAATCTTTCTGAGAACAAAGTATGTTTGTCATTCTTTTTCCTTTCAGGCATTCAGTTCCGTCCGTGAAATACGGTGTTATTATATCACGGACATAATGATACGCATAATGGAGGAAATAAATGGGAGAATAAAGTATTCTTCTATAATACTCTCCAATTACAATGTTATCTAAAATAATAGAATTGATGATTTTAAATTTCGTAAAATGACATCAATTCCCAAATTCTGATTCTAGACAGAGAAATCATTTGCTGATACAAATGTAAAAATGATGCTTTATAAATATCAATGAAATTATTTTCCCGAATTTCGTTATAACTTTCAAGATTTTATTGCACAGATTTTTGTTAGTTTACGAGTGTAAATCAGAAAGTAAATGAAATGTTGAAATTATGCTGTAAAAATAACAGAGAAATGTTGGTGTGCCATGCCACTCGAGTAGATGGAATAACGGCTTAGGATTCCAACGTTCAGTCGAGCAGCAAGTAGCAATAAGGTAAGACATATGATTTCTCCGCTCAGCAATTGCAGCATCGCAAAAAAACGCACTGGAGCGATAATTAAAGGAGCAGAGTTGGACGTTAGCGCAGTATGAAGCACGCACATGAATCAGAGAAATGTGAATAAATAGACAGGTATCTTTCATCTGTTACACTTGTAAAGTGTAACAGATAAAAGACGATTTGGTCACCCATCAATATAGCGCACGTTAAGACTCACCCAAAGGGTGGATGCCTTGATCAATTGTATTGGTTATTTTTGTTTAGCGGCATGGGTTACTTAACTCCGGTTAACCTCCATGGGTTAATTAATGCCAAAATCAAATTATTATGAACACAGTTTTATGGACTCAAATACAGATAAAATGTATTGTTGATCGTGTTGCTAGGAAACGTATTGGCAATTATATTTTTAAAATGTACTGTTGGTAATTTTACTATAAATATGTATCGTTGGTATTTTTTTAATATAAAAAGGTATTGCTTGCATTTTTACTCTAAAAATGAATTTTGTACTTACATTTTGTTAATTTTTTTTTGTTTGGGGGTTCGTTATTTTGCCATAGCTGGGACCCTAACAGGTGCTACCACCCCGCCTTTATTAGGGAAAACCGATGAATCACATTTACAATAAATGATTAATCATTGTCATCAGCTATCGATCTGCACAAGACATAGCGCATGATGAGTTGGGCTACCCTAAAGTTTGTGCGCGTTGTGTGCGTAAACAGGTAAGAGGAGCAGACGTGGCTTCGTGAGCAACCGCAAAGCTTCTTTTCGGAACGGATGAAAAAGCTCGTTGAACGATACAAGAAGTGCATTCCCATTTATCGACTTTGACTTAGAACGACCCCCCACTTCCTGTTCAGCGGTTCATATTTACAACGTTTATGTTATCATCATCTCTGAAATATGTGATAAGCTTAAATCTCAAACTCCGAAAGAATTTTGCTTCTCATGTTTTCAGATTTCTCGTTTGAACATTTTATACGAAGCGCTCTTCCCACTGAGTAGTGTCTTTGTATTATTTTTGGTTGATTTGGTAATTTCTATTTACACTATATATATTCAAACTATTGTCTTCATCCTTTTTTTTATCACAACGTTTCGGTCGTTGTGTTCTCCGGTCTTCTTCAGACTTCCTTCAAAGCTATATCGATCTGGGTAAACTACAGTGAATTCTGAACTGAACCCTTTAATGGACTGCTGCTTTCCAGAGATATCTTATTTTTATTTAATACTGTTCAGTTATTGTTCGCCCGTTTCCACACAGCCAGAACCAGTGACACCAAATTCAAAAACCAACTAGGCCAAGGCCTCGTAGGACAATTAGCTGGAGTTAACCTAACCTTGGCTGCTGATTAGGCTGTTGCAGCTGTTTCTAGCTGTCATGTTTTGACTGCAGATATCCATGATTTGATTATTGATGTTGCTGCTGCTGGTGTCCTGCAGTCATTTGTCTTTCTTTCTTTATTACCGTCTACCATATTGTATTTATTTCTATGCTAGGCCAACTAAGGGGGTTCTCATAGACTGCCATATGAGCTGATTGTTTCAGACGCCTAACTTTCCCGTGTTCTTCTTTGTTCTGTATTTTCACTTTATTCCACAAGTACTGAATCCCACCCTTTTCCCTCCCTACATGATCAGTTATTCCCGAATTCATTGCACACCAGTCACTTCAGCGTTTCTATGTTCCTCCAGGCTCGGCAATTGTTTATAACTTTTTTCTCTCAGATTGACACTGTTTAGTATTTTAAGGTTTCCGTAAGCTTTAAATTATTTATTTACATTAGAAAGTTTCGATAGAAGACACAGAATGGAAATTGCATGAACTCTTACAGGGTGCAGTAAAGGAAAGAGAGACGAAAGGACTAAGCATTACTTGTAAGAAGACATAATGCATGGTTGTCAGTAAGGGAAAAACGACCTAAGATGCGACCTACAAATTACAGATGCCAAAATGAAGCTGTTATGAAAAGTTAAATATCTGAAGTTGGACGGAAAATGGGGCAACAAATTCAAAGGTGCAATGGAATAGCGAATGTTACCTTCGAAAATCTCAGCAAAGTATTAAGAAACCGGAAAATATTACTATTTACATTATTCGGACTATTGTCCTCATGTTTGTCACCATATTTATTACAATGTTTCGGCTGTTGTACGCTCCGGCATTCTTCAGGCGGTTAGAATGTCGAGCCGAATCCTTTATTTCGCTCACTGAGGTAGACTTTTCTATTTCCACGTGACATGTCTAATGGATGTTAGTTATCAGTTATCTCCGGTTAATTCCCCTCTCGAAGTTCTCTAATGCCTTAACCGGGTATTGAACTCACACTCTTCGTGTCCTGTCACTGGATCGAACCAACGCCTTTATCCACTGGGCCATGTGTCCATAGCACGTGGAACTAGAAAAGTCTAACACAGTGAGCGAAATACAAGGTTCAGTTCGACATTCCAACCACCCGAAGAAGGCCGGAATGTACAACGACCGAAACGTTGTAATAAATATGATGACAAAGATGAAGACAATAATCCGAAAAAGGTAAATAGTGTACATAATAATTCATCTCTGAAAATATAGACGGATACCGGAAAATATCGTTTCTCTCTTTATGGCAGGGAGTGATGAACAATATCCTGACAGATAAAGAAGAGATTTGGGACATCAAATATGTTGTTCTACAGAAAAATGGTGCAAATTCCATATGCAGAGCATGCGAGGAACGAAGAAGTCTTAATTATAATGAAAAAAAGGTACAATTATACTTGGAATCAAAAAGCGACAAATGAATTTTCTGGGACACATAATGAGGAAGGAGTATTTTAGATTCAGAGGACATACTGAAGACAAGAAATTGTGTGGAAAGAAGTGAGTAATCTATTTAATCCCCTTGTGTAAATGGATGACAGAACAGAGACCGAGAGGTATGGTGTAAAACAAACCATACAAATAGCTACAAAGCGTAGGAAGTTATGGACTCATCCAAACCTTTCCAAATTCTCTGCATAGTCTTCAGTTCGACACTAAAACACTCTGAAATATTCGTATTGGAGCTTCCGACGCGAATGCAAAACAGTAGAGCATACTGTTTTCAAATTTCTGGATTTCGTCATGGCTTTCTTTTCGTTAAAGACGGTGCCTAACTGACCTTACTATACTGTGCAGTCAACAAAATTAAACATAAATAATGCGCATGGATGAAATTATAAAATAAGGTCTATTTATCCTTTGTACCCTGTATTTACCCAGCCAGAAGTGAACGTTCTTGAAACATTGCAAATACGTTGTATTTAGATTTGGGGGTTGTATGATATTGTGGTGACGTGGCCCAAACTGACCGGATCATTCCCAAGCTGCTACAAAGTTATGCTCCCGTTACGTAGTGCTGTAGCTGGAAAATTCCGTACTGATCAATTATAACATTATATTAGTTTTAATATAATTGTATTAGTTTTTAGAATGTTGTATAAAATTATTATTGTTAATAAACATTCTAATAAATAAATAGTGATTTTATTGTTAATTCTCAAGAACAAAAAAATTGTATGAATTCACTTTCATCACATTTCCTGGTTTTATTACAATTCCATGCATAAATCCCTTCGAGAAAATTTTAATTCAATCTCTTCTCCTTGGTGTGGTTTCATTAACATGGTAGACGGGGATCTCTAGCCACAAGCGGCCGCCGAACTGGCAGGAGGAAAATTTGGAATTCAAAAACTTAGACCAAACTATCACAGAACATTCTTGCTAGTTTGCAGATATTTTATATTTTGGTTGGTAGATAGGTGACGTCGTGGCGATGTTACTGTAACCTTTCAATCATCTATTTTCCTAGCCCCATATTGACTGCTCATCCCCAACGTTTTGACAACATTACAGTGATGTGGAAATGTGTTGTAGCTGAAAAATTCTGCACTGTACAATTATAAGATCAGATCAGTTTTCTTCACTTAACAATAATGTACAGAAGGAATGGCATTTTTTTTTTTCGTATTTTTTAGAAATTGAACACCAATAATTTAGATAACGAATTCACGTTCTAATACATTTCTGGAATTTACTAGCCATTTTCTCTTAATATAAAAACTTTGGGGTCGACCATTACAATGTTTTTCCAATCTCTTTAGGAGGTTGCAGTAACGTACGAGCAACGTTATTTTGTTTTGGGGCGGCTAGTATAAGAAATATCGGCTTGGAACGAGGAATCGATTAGTCGAGTTGAAATCCGTACCCCATTCAAATTTCACACAAATATTCTTAGGAAAGGCATGAAACCGTCTCATCTCACTCTAGATATAGGTTAAATACTGAGCTGGAATTGGTTTTTTAGACTTGATTGGCAACCTATGTAAGATAAGGAATAATCTGAACTTTTGCACAAATATTTAGAAAAGCATAAATTTCTCACATCTCCCTCTAGCTATGGGTTAAGTATTTCGGTAGTTCTCTAGACTTGTTTGACATTCAAGTTAAAAAAGGAAAATTCGGAATTTTCAAACAATAATCTGTAGGAAAGACATTAATTTATCTCTTTTCTTTCTATATATGCATTAAATAGACAATAGGTTGTGTTCTTTAGATCTGATTGACAATCAATTTCGGACAAAGGAAAATATGAATTCAAAATCGTAGACACGTCAAAGGGAAACATCATAACTATTCTTTCAAAGAAAAGAATCTGTGGAGAGACATGGTCGTCTGCATTTGTAAAAGCATCGCAATTTTTTTTAAATTAAAATCAAATTAACGCTTATATGGACATAAAGTCTCATTTTTAGGAACGAAGATCATTGATAATGATAACACATAAGACATAATAATAACTTATATATCTATTTGATACATTGAAGCATATTAAACTTGTGACAAATTATTGTACTTCTAACAAGTGTTTGCAAACAGCAGATTTGTACGCCAACATGTAAAACACATTTGTTAATACAAACAAAAACACATAATGTTATCTGTACAAACAACCATAGACGCCTGCATGAAATGCAAATTGGAAACACAAATTTACAGATACGCAGGATCAAATGAAGTGACAAATAAATAAATAGATGAATAAATACTAGCTGAGTTAATATCAAGATAAAGGGACTGCCTAAACTTATCTACACAACTCCAGAAAAAGTACATTTAACATAACGTTGCGCATTCACTTAAATGAAAAAAAAAATGTAGAAAAAGATACAACTTTACATAAACACGTATGCAATAAGACAAAAAATATGTGTACAAACATGAACAAAACTAATAAGTGTGCGCATGCGTGTAAGAGAGCGCATGCGCAAACAAGCCTAGAGAAAACAAATCATAAAGTTGCGTGAAGGCAGATGATCAGGACGGAAGCGGAAGTGTGGAAAGGAGAATGATGGGATCATTTGCTGCTCTGGAGATTTGGAAAGATAAAACCATAAATAATAGAGATTTGAATAGAATGAAGAGGGCGATACTTGAACGATAGAGGAGGAGGAGGAGGGATAGAAGAAGGAAGTTTATTCACCATTAAAAGGCATTAAGTTCGTTGTTAGGGTTGTAAGGGGGGACTAAATAGAAGAAATGAGATGATAAAGAAAGGAAATAGAGGTGAAAAATTGATTTAACGTTGTCATAGCGGAATTGGGAAAGGAATTTGAACAGGATTCCCTAGTGAGTGCATTTTGAAATATATAATGATTCTTGTTTTCTTTAGCAGCAAAGTAGGAGAAATGAGTGCGTGTGTTATATGAAACTGAGACAAGGTAAGAGGTAATTGTGGAGTTTTTATCTACAATTAACTCTCATTTTTGTCAGAAAGAAGAGAACTTAAAAGATAGAGACAAAAAGATAGAAGTCTCACAACATTGAAACTGTGAGATATTATATAAAATAGAAGGAAAAGATGGCCGGAGGTGAGATGTGGTTTTCTCGAAGCTGAAGAAAAGAAAATATATTACAAAGCGAAGAGCATAGAAAAGATGAGTAAACACTGATTCGGTAGAAAGAGTACTATTAAAAAGAAAGGCATGGATATAGAATTATAGGAAGTTATGGAGCGATATCTAAAATTATAGGAAGTTATAGTGCGATATCTAAAAACAAAATCTGAAAGCAAGAAAGCACGTGTTAAATAGAAAAACAGGAAAAGAAGAGATATGAATTAAGTATATTTGCTGTCCAGCGTAGTTTTTTAATATATTGTACCTAGACCAACACTATGAGATGGGCAAGAGGTTGCTATTCCCTTGAAGTCGTGAGATTTTAGATAGTTAAACAAAAGTTCGCTTAATAAACTTGAAAAATGAGAAAAAAAGAAAGAAAGTAAGAAAGGAGCATAAAAGAAAAAAAAGAGATGACAAAAAGATTAGTGGATGTTTATTCAGAATAAGTTTCAAGCGGACAGTTATAAAAGGCAAGAGAACTGACTCTTAATCTAACAGAAGGGATAGTGACAAAAATGAAAGATGGGTAGAAAGATAGAGAAAAAAAGAAAACATAGAAAGAAAAATATGGATGAATACTGATGTGCTCGAAGCTAATTTGAAAAGGAATATCAATAATTTAAAGTAATAGAATCTAAAAACTATACGTGGAGATATGGCGTCAAACTTGACAAGAGCTGTTTGCAGTTTTCGCTACACAGTATGTACCATTACTCTGTTAACAATTCTTCCCTAACATGTTTCTGGTGCTATAAAATTTCTCAGAATTATAAGCAAATCATATGTGTTGGCAGTCAGGCAATTCAGTTCTAAAAAGCTTCATACTTCGCA
>OZ010579.1:56020545-56025545 GCA_963932145.1 Acanthosepion lycidas | reverse complement strand
AGAACGAGAAATTAATAGGGCCAATAAATTGAAGATTATCATCACCTTCGCTATACCCGTAGTAACATTCAGCTTCAACATTATTAAATGGAAGTTGAGTGATATTAAACGATTGGACGTCAAGACCAGAAAAATGCTTACATACATGAAGATATGCCACCTGAATTAAGATATTGATACCCTGTAAGAACTAAGAGCTTTAGGAGGCCGAGGTCTAATCAAACTTGAACTAACTCTAAAAACTACAACAATCGGATTGGAAGCATACCTCATAAAAACAAAGAAACTGCACTCTTCAAGAAACAGCTTAATATACCTGAAACACTAGCAACAAAAAAACGAAGTGAACACCATCGAGTAAAACAGAAAGCAAAACAACTTAACCAAATGAAATTATAAATCAAAGTGAGGTGATGCATGGCAAATACCTAAAAAGAACGAAAAAAGCAATTGTGGACCACCACAAAACACATCAGTGGCTGAGGAGCACCGGGGTGAAAGCTGAGAGGCATGGCCTAATTCTTGCAGCACAAGACCAAAGCCTCGCAACCAGATCATGTTATTGTCACATAATAAAGGATAGAACTAACCCGAAATGCAGGAACTGCGAAAAATGGGATCAAACTCTTGACCATATTATCACAGGATGTCCGGAACTGGCAGAAAATTAATATACTCACAGACATAACAACGTAGTGACATATGTGCACTGGAAGATATGCAAGAAGCACAAAATCGAAACCACTGAGAGATAGTATGAGTACCAACCAGACACAGTTACCGAAAATAACGATGTAACTGTCCTTTGCGCTGTGGTGTCCTCCCTCTAAAGTGTCTATGTTAGAATCTTCCGCCTACTATAAGATTAGTAGGACAGAAGGCATCGGGGAACAGTGATATAAACTGTTCAACTGTCAAACTCTCTGCCTCGGCAGAGACGAAACCGGACGAAGCTTTACCGCATGGCAGTTTCGTCCGGGGAGGTAGACAGTCCCTGAACCCGTTTAGGCGGGTTCAAAGGGAATATTTTTGGCCGAGCCTACAGGCTCGGATTACCCACAATGAACCGTCCTTGTGCCACATACACCCTTGTAGGGGGGTTGTTAAATATTAACAGTGAATAGATTATTCACCTGTCGAACTCTCTGTCTCGAGGAGAGAGGAACCCGGATGAGGCTTTGCCGAAGGTCAAATTTTAATGCGTGGAGGTAGAAAGACCCTGAACCCGTTTATGCGTGTTCTAAGGGAATATTTTTGGCCGAGCCAACGGGCTCGTAGAACTCACCTTATACTAGGCCTTGTGCCACATACATCTCCCGTGGTGGGGCTGTTAAATATAACAGTGAATAGATTAAGCGCCAGTTCATTCGATACACTCTTACTAATCTAGTCGAGTAATACTCTTCTAGCGTACTTATTGTTTAATATGCGATATATCTGCAAACCTGTTTTTTGTTATTACTTAACCATTTAGTTGGTCACAAAATTTTGGGACATGCCAATTCAATCTGACAAGGAAATAAAATCCGACAGATCTGATATTATCATAAAAAAGTCAAGACATTCAGAAAGTGTATGCTTATTGACATAGCAATATCATGTGAGAGAAACAAAAACTTGTCCAAAAACAAGAAGCTGGAGATCCATATTAACAGAATGTGAGAAATTAAAACTGGAGACTGTACTAATAGTAACCTGAGCTTTTGGCCTCGTGATAAAAGGAATGGACATTTTTCTAACAGTGTTTCAAGTAGTATCAACATACAAGTTGTTCAGACAATTGCCCTACTAGAAACATCCTATATACTAAGAAAATTTCTATTAATTAAGGGACAATTCTCCTATATTGCCCAAGTACGAGGCTCTACAGGTTACAAAGCAGGAAACAACATACACGAATAATAATAATAATAATAATAATAATAATAATAATAATAATAATAATAATAATAATAATAATAATCTTGGCATGATAGTGTTGGTCAATGTCTGCACTGGGAAATTTGCAACTTTTACTGGAGGGAAACTGTATGGATATCACCCAGATCCGATTACAAAGAGATGACCTGTATCAACTTTATGGAACTTTTCAATATATATAGAGAGAAAAATCAAAGCTTATCGCCCAGACATCGTGACCAAATACCACAAAAACAGAATGTGCTTTGTTATTGAGATGGCATTCCAGACAGATTGTAATGTATCTTTAATGATCTTCAAAAAAATTATTAAATACAGCGATCTTCAAGTGGAAATCTCAAAAATGTGGCACATCACTTGTAATTGGAGCTCTCGAATTGATTGAAAAAAGGTTCCGATAGTCTCATTGAGGGGATTCCTGGTAGCCCATGACTTACAGAAATACAAAAAAAGTACAGCTCACAAATTATGACGAGCTTTATATATGTAAAATGTGTATGATCTTAGGATGTTTTAGTTTACAAAAAAATGATTAGTGGAAAATATCATGAAGCCATTTCTGACTTTAGGTTTCCGTTTGGGACCCAAAAGAAAATGTGTATACAACAGAAACACAAGCAAGTTATAACAACAACAACAACAATAATAATAATAATAATAATAATAATAATAATAATAATAATAATAATAATAAAGAAATAATAAAATAAAACCTACTTGCTCATACTGACTCTCTATTTGCAGTAACTGATAATTAATTTTCTTGGAGTAAAATCTCCTAAAATAAAGTTTAAATTTTAAGATCAAAGCTCATGATTCGTTCGTTTCATAATAAAAAAAAAATCTGTATAAAACCAATGAGTCGATATTTTTCAAAGAAAGATTGTGCAGCGTTAATGCATAACTTGAAAGTACGTATTGCATTAGGTGCGCGCAAATGTTTGCCCCATTTTTGCTAAAAGATTTCCTTTCATGTGTAAGTGACTTTAGTTTTTGACAAATCAGACACGAGGAATTTTTGCTCAACACTGATATCTTTACGTTATAATAGATAATCTGTTAATTGGTGTAACATTTTAATAAGCAATTATTCATCTTCTATGTGCCATGTCTCTTCAGGGTGTTGGCGATCCTGACTCTCCACAATCTTCCGTCATTTGTAGCTCTCTGTATTTTTTTTCTTTTTGTTCTTAGACCCTCTTCTGCGATCCATTGTAACAAACCCGTGAGGTAGGTTTAGCGCTGTTTTCCTCTGACATCCATGCCTTCAATACATCCTGTGAGTATCAAAATTTCCAAGGCTTCTTTCTAAATGTAGGACCCTATTTAGATAGATATGAAAAGGCTTATCTATCTATCTATCTATCTATCTATCTATCTCGCTTTCTTTATCTCTCTCGCTCTCTGTCTTTGTCTCTCTTTATCTCTCTGTCTCACTCTCTGTCTCTCTCTCACTCTCTCTCTCTCTCTCTCTCTCTCTCTCTCTATATATATATATATATATATATATATATATATATATATATATAATCCATATCGTCACATGCAAGGCAGAATATCCACTTGCACACAAAGGGGTGACAAGGCTTGGGCGAATTAGGAACAGAAACATTAGTAATGAGGAGCCGTCAGGAAGAGAGTAGATAGCGATTGAGATTGCGTTTACAATTTTGCAATTTAAAGTTGGGGAGAATGTAAGTGGCCAGGCGGGAGTTCCATGAGCAAGAAGTGCAGAATAAAAAAATGAGTTAGCATAATTGTCCTGGCTACATATAGCAAATTTAACACTCTAGAATTGCGCTTATATCGATAAAGTCTATGTAGTCTAGGGAAGAGCTCATCCGAACAATTACCATGAAAAGTATTTATAAAAAATGCACAGAGAGTCAGCAATAATACGGTGGTCAAGTTACTGCAGCTGAGCCGCGAGATCAGGTCCAATAATATTACTGATTCTTCTTTAGACCTTATCGATGAGCTCAAGAAAAATAGCAGGGGCACGGACCATATATGGCAGCAATATTCCAAGGATGTATCCACATAAAATGATATATATATATATATATATATATATATATATATATATATATATATATATATATATATATATATATATATATATGTATATGTATATATATATATATATATATATATATATACAGATATATATATATTTGTGTGTGTGTATGTATAAAGGTACAGATAGATAGATAGATAGATAGATAGATAGATGCTGAAACAGGTAAATAGAGATAAATAAGCAAAGATAGACACAAACAGGCAGAGATAATTATAAACAGGATGAGATTGACAGACTGACACGTAGCTAGCGAGAGAGATAAAAAACAATCTGAGATTATATATATATATATATATATATATATATATATATATATACAGATAGATAGATAGATAGATAGATAGATAGATAGATAGATAGATAGATAGATCTTCTGTAGCACAAAAACATGAGCGGCCAGAAAGTGACTGATAAATGATGTGTTACTATCAATCTTCGGTTTGAAAATTATTTCTTTTTACCGTTACCTTTACTGCGCATGTGTTTATATCAGCTGCGATACTAAAAAAAAATAGGTATTTGTATACAAAGCTGTCGCAGTTAACCGGTCAATGCATATCTTGTACTTGTGACATCATGCGATATCGAAGTGGTGCATTTCGCATCGGTAATATTCAAGAAATTCCCCTTTTTAAGACCTTAACTCTCCAATCTCGCAGCAATGCCACGCATGTAAAATAAAAGAACGCAGCTTTTCCTTCCCGGTGAATTTGTCAAGAAAGCACGCAAGAATGTCACGAGTTAAAACAAAGGCAATCCCCTGTCAAATAAGAAAATCAAATCTGGTTGCACGTGGATGGGTTTGTAAATGAATAGAAAATTTACACACACACACACACACATACACACACACACACACACACACAAATACATACATACATACATACATACACACACACACATACATACAGACACACACACACACACAAAAGAAAAATAGAGCGGTGAGGGGCAGCGGTAAAGAGGAATCGTGTCTTTTCCCTTGCAGGAGGTAAATATT
>OZ010579.1:55935545-56015545 GCA_963932145.1 Acanthosepion lycidas | reverse complement strand
ATCAATGAAAACAAAGTTTTGTCTCAATATATTTATTGTGTTATGAAGAGGAACGACCAAAGTACTTTTTAATTATTTTTTAAAATTTTTTACTCCTTTCTAGCACGTAGAAAATTTTAGTTAAAAATTTTGTTTTTTTTACGACAACGCATTAAGAGAGAAAAAAGGTTTGTTTTATTTTACGCATTTCCCGAGGAAAACACGTTAATTTAGGAAATTCTTGCAAAAATCAAATAATTGTCGGATTTTGATGAAACTTTCAGGACTTATTCACAAATGAATGAAATTTGTTTTGAAATACAGCAGAATATGCTACTTACTGTAATAAATTTAATGTTTTAGCTTTCAACATATTGAGGCAAAACTTTCGTTGATTTATGAGCCTTTTTTCATCGTGATATGCTGCATTTTTACGTGACCTAATGGAGGTACCTTATATAATATGATAAATAAGTGGATATGCATTGAGACAGTGCTAAGCTGTACATCAATCTGCCCAGTTGTTCTATTCCTGGTGTTAAACACTTCCCTGCTATTTTTCTAACTATCCTGGTAACATCGCACGTCGCGAACGAGATCTGCGCAGATTAATCCAACGGCCATACAACAAAGAGGGGTGGAAATCGAATTTCAGTGTGGAAAACAGAATCTCACAAAGGTTGCCGGCACTGATAAATAAAGAAAAACATTGTCGTTAATCCAGGTGTTTTCGTCTCACTCGATGATCAAAAGCGCATTTCATTTGGGCTTGTTTTCATTTTTCCTATTCTGGGATATTTTTCGATTGTTGTTCGTTCTGGTCTTGTTTGTTTTGTTATACGACGAAGATTTGCCACCTGTTTAAATGTTTGTTTTAATTCAATTTATTGTCTGGCTTTCTTTTCAGGAATATATCTACCTCACTTGTTAGCTATTTGGAGTTGTTAATATCTATGTATGCGTATATCATGGGGGCGTGGAAGAATGATTAAAACGTTGACTTTCGAATTATGGTAGATTTGTCAGAGAGGTGACTTCTTTTTGTCATTGGCGCGGGTGGGGGCGATCCAATGCCTGCGATACCGTTAGTAAGTGATTGAAAACAATACCACGCGTAAGTCACAGTTTTCTGAGTGAAATTGGGTAGATGAAACTGTTTGGAAGCTGTCGATAGTTGTCCTAGCACGGAGTTACAAGTCATCGTGATCGAGGGTGTGACGTACTGTCAAATAATTTTACTTTACAGAAACAATAATTTAAAATTTAAATGCCATGTTAATCACTCTCTACTGTCTTCCTCATTACTCTTTCCTCTTCCCGCTTATTGTTAATGTTTCTGTTCGTAATTTTTCCACGCCCTGTAACCCCTTGTGGCTTAGTGACTTTATTACCTTACATGGGGTGAAACCGATATAAAAAAAAAATTAAAAAAATAGTACACACAAAAAGCTAAGCTCCGTTCAAAATAGTTGCATTATAAACAACAGGTTGGCTCTGTGGTTATTAAAGAAAGCATGAATATGACTGAGCAGGTGTCTGCATCAGCCGCTGTAGCGGACGGATGTATTCGGAAACAAGTGACCACCCATTATCTATCTATCTATCTATCTAATTCTATTCCTTATCTATCTATCTATCTATCTATCTATCTATCTATCTATCTATCTATCTATCTAATACTATTCCTTATCTATCTATCTATCTAATTCTATTCCTTAACTATCTATCTATCTATCTATCTATCTATCTATCTAATCCTATTCCTTATCTATCTATCTATCTATCTATCTATCTATCTATCTATCTATCTATCTAATTCTATTCCTTATCTATCTATCTATCTATCCATCTAATTCTATTCCTTATCTATCTATCTATCTATCTATCTATCTATCTATCTATCTATCTATCTATCTATCTAATTCTATTCATTATCTATCTATCTATCTATCTATCTATCTATCTATCTATCTATCTATCTATCTATCTATCCAATTCTATTCCTTATCTATCTATCTATCTATCTATCTATCTATCTATCTATCTATCTATCTATCTATCTAAATAAGTATTAAGTAAATAAATAGATAAAAGAAAAGAATAGAACTTACTAGATAAGACAGGATACATAAGAGTTGTACAAGTTTTAACATATAGGAATATCGATAAGTTAGAAATCTGTGGAATAAATATCCGAAAAAAATATAATATAATTTAATTAAAGAAATCGGAGTTTAATTAAAGCTTATGATAATCCGAGTTTATAAATCAATATTTTTCCAGCAACATACTATAAGACAATAAGCTTTATATTTCCTTAAGCTAAGACTAACATTGATAAATGATGGAGAAAATGACGGTATAAGAGGTAGTTAACGGTAACGATAAAGAAATCATGACAGAAATTAAAACAAGGCATTACGAATTTTCAGAATAAATGTAAAGATATACTAATATGAATACATAAAAGCCCCATCATTTCCGAGTTCGAGAGTAGGTCGAGGCCGTGAACGGCCCCGGGGCCTCCAATCGTTCGCTTTACCGGATGGAATTGCGACGATCGAACGCCAGCTATCCTGAGGGAATCTTCGGAGGGAACCAGCTACTAGACGTCTCGAATGGTCGATAGAAAAATATAATATAAAAATAAGATTAATCGATTTTTAGTTAAATCTATGTCCCTAATAGATTAAAACAATGTTTACATTTTTTCTGTTAAAAATCTGTTTTTTTTTATTTTTATTTATTTATTTATTTATTTATTTATTTTTTTGGAGGCGGCTTCGAAAAACAACTAATATCTATTTGAGTTACGCAGATCAGCAAATTAATTTTTTTTTTTTTTTGTCCGGGACAAGAAAACTTTAAAGAACTTTTAAATAGACCTTCTCAAGTGAATGATTCCTTACAATCCCAGCAACGAAGTTATGGCAGAAACTCCTTCAATTGAGGATGTCAAAAAAATGATATAAATAACTAACTCGTAAAAATAAGCTGGCATAGACGATATCTATGAGATCCTGAAATGCGGAGGTGAAAATCTGGTTCAACATCTGGCTAACCTAATACAAAGTGGTTTGGATAGAAGAGAATTTACCAGATGATTGGAAAGTTGTACTGATATTTTTTTGTCCATAAAAGGAAGAGCGATTGTAGGCATTGCCTACGCAAGTATTACTGTGGGGAATACCATAGGCTATGCCTTCTTTCTGTTGTCGGCAAATCATTATCTCGTATCCTACTGGACAGACCTGTCACCAATGTCGCTGAAGAGATTCATCCTTATCTACATATATGGGCAGCGCAGATGTGGCTTTTTAGACCTGATGGAGTCTTATATTATCTTGCCCAAACGTTGGTTTTTTATTACACTAGTTGTTACGCAAATTGCGCATAAAGTGTTCAGAAGCACGTAAGTCGCAAGTCATCGTGACCAATGGTTTGTTCAAATAATTGTTCAGATTTTGTACTCTTTCACAGAAACACTAAGTGCTGCCCAGCATAGTTGCTGTATAATCAACAGATCAGCCGTTTGTAATAGTGTTTGGTTAGCCGCTCTTTATAGATGGGTCTGCTTGGGAACGATGTGTGGCTGGTCACGATAGATAGAGGTATAGTATATAAGATACAATCCATAGAAATTTATAATAAAAATAGAAACAATAGTCAACGTTTAGATATTTTAAAGAATGATAAATCCTCATCCCTGAAATTCAGATAGATATTGTTATGCCACTTCCGGAAGTAGGTAAACACGGCTTCCTGCCGATTTTCAGGGAAATTGAGATGAATATCCTTACGAATATTTCTCTTTTTTTTTTTTTTTGTCTCATTGACCGTTGCACACTGCTTCTCTTCACAATGAACGATCCAGAGCCGTGGTACCATTCGTGAGCACCTGCTCCCCTTCGTGGGCTCTGTTCTGTTGAAACTGGGCACTGAGATTTATTTCATGTGGAGAGCGGCGAACATACTCAGGGTGGCTATATAAGGTAATTTCTGAAAGTTATCTAAAGCTGAGAGAACTTGTCTTCATTGCTTTTTCAACTTCTTATATGGCTGAATGAGGTTCCAACGCAGTTACGTAGCTTCTTACTAAAGAAAAAAAAAATCGTGTAAATTACAAAGCGAGGAGATCTACGAATACTAAACAGCATGGAACCCAGAGTAAGAGCTTTAGCCATTAAACACCAAAGTCAACCATCGCTATAAAAAAATGAGATGAACAATCAAATACATATTTAGTTTTAGGTTGGTGCAAAAATAATGTCGTTTTCTCACATAGTAACATGTGTGAGAAAACTACATTATTTTTGCACCAACCTAATATTTTAATCATTGGCATTTATAATAGAAATGAAAACAATATTAAAATTATTTCTGCACTAATACATCTTGATATAAAAGATGAATTCTGTATAATATTAAAAATTTAATTTGACGGGTGGGGGTGACAAAACATTTGTGTTCAAATGGGGCGCTGGTTGAAAAAAAAAAACAAAACAAAACTGGGTAACACTTATCTAGAGTAAGGTTTTCCCAGCCATTTTACATTATTTTGGCCTTCATCAGTGTTTCCTTGATGCAAGCTTTATATCTTAATTTTGGCTTGTGTGCTGGTCTTTTTCCTTCAGTCAATTCACCGTATAGCAACAACTTATCGCCATTAGTTCTAACCACATATGGGTCCTTTGTCATATTTACAGTACTTTCTTGGGTAATCGGCCTGTGGCGGCGGATTGGCGCCCGAAACTCTTGGAAAGTGCCTGAAACCAATACTACGAGTTCCCCAAAGAAGTCTGAATAAAACTGGTAAGACAAAAATGATCAGAACCCGTCGAAATTGTTTAGAAGCACGTAAGTCGCAAGTCATCGTGACCGATAGTTTCGGTGTATTGATCTTGTTCAAATAATTGTTCAGATTATGCAATATCTCGCAGAAAATTTAACTAATTTCTGCTCAGCATAGTTGCTATGTAAACAAGAGAGCAGCCGTTTGCAATAAGGTTGGGTTAGCCGCCCTTTGTAGATGGGTGTACTCGAAAACGAATAATGGCCGGTCATAAAAGATAAAGTTATAGAGGACACAAGCCCCCGAAAATTTATGATAATAAAAAAATGTGAACAATAGTCAACTTCAAAATAATTTAAAGAATGATAAATCTTCATCCCAGACATTCAGACAAACATCATCATGTCTCTTCCGAGCGTAGGTAAACACGACTTCCCGCAGATTCTTTTTCTTTATTATCTGGCAACTGCCATGCTTTCTTGGGAAAGATAGTTTAATGGATTCTCGTTGCCTTCTCCGAGGTTTTGGCTTCATAATTGTTGTTCTATTAGACTGGCTGCCACCCAGGTCTAATGAGCCCAGTGTAGCCTGTTAGTTAACTATGGAAGGAAAAATAATCGATCCGTTTCCTTGGAGAAACTGAAGTCAACAAACTCGGCTGTGGTTTGACTCCCGCTCATCGATTCCAGTTTTAGTTCTTATAACCTTTAAGCTACCAGCGTGTCTCTACATACTGTCTAACTCTAATAATAAGAATAATAATGACTAGCAGTATCCGTAGAAAATCCACGGTTTTTATTGTTTTTCATTTAAATTAATATCTTTGAGATCTTCCAACTTCATGAAATGTAACAATATTAAATGATTGCTTTATAGCATAGTTAAAATTGTATTCTTTCGTAGTTATATCGCTTTGATTTGTCGACAGTAGGAGCAACAACACAATAGTAATGGCAAAGCGTAATGGTCGTGTGAACTAACTAAGGATCTAACTAATGAAAGGAGGCACGGTTTTCCTATTTGAATATTCAGATGGATCTTAATTCTTAAGTTAATGATTAACTAATCTCATGGAGAGGTCTATGACAAAATATCCGTAGAAATTCACTGTCACATCGTTAAATATTTGAGGTTAACAGCGTTAACAAAATATTGCAATAACGATCATGAAAAGATTTGAAATTGACAATTTTTTCCATTTCACTGAAACAGACATTAATGACTTCTATTTTCTAGTCTTTCCTCTTTTCTTTCCTTCTCTCTTTCTTTCTTTCTTACTGAAACCAAGTAGCGCTTTTGATATGTTTTTCCACACAAGCAAAATGGAATAGTCCATTATTTATGAGTAATTGACAGGAGACGTTAAACAATTCTTTCTTTCTTTCTTTCTTCCTCGCTGAGCCAAGTAGAGTTTCTGAAATATCATTTCCGTGTTTTCATTTCAAACAGTCAAAAACAGAATGCAAATAGTAGAAACTCCAATTTGTAATACTTATTAGTATTTATGCGGAGGTATTAATTTTGCTGGAGTAGGGGGAAGTAAGTATAATTGTGGACTGATATGGTAATTGTAATTGTGATATAATAGTGATGGTGGTGGGAGCAGATGATGATGATAACAACTGTAGCAGCAAATAGTTATGTAAAGTGGTGATCGTAGTAATGGTGGTGGAATTATAATAACAATGATTATAATTATAATTATTATGATGGTAGTTTGAACTAGAAAATAATTGATGGTGTTATGGTGTCATTGGTTTCTTTTATCATGTTCATAGGGTCAATGGTGGTTTATGTAGTAGTGTTGGTTAGTGTTTTTTTTATCCGTTTGGTATAAATTCTGATAAGTATTTGTTTACATGTCTGCATTCAGAAATTATTTTTGATCTTATGTTTAGTAAATTCTTTTGCTGTGTATAAGAAATTATTGCTATCTTTTCCCGTAGGCAAAGTAGTCATTTCTTTGTAATGCTGTTGTAGGCAGATGAGTTTTTCAATATTTTCCAGCTTATTCTTGGGGTAATATTTTTGTCTTTTAGATGCCATATATAAGTAGATAGTGTAGTGCTGTTTGAGTATTTTCTGTTGGATAATGAAAGGTCGGGATTGTTTTTCTTCTCTTGAATGGTCCTTCAGTGGCATCGATGTTGTACATTGTGCTGTTGTTTGCACTTACCTTGGCTTTATATATTATATTCGTTTCTTGGCAATTTCCTTGAAGTGGACATGTTGTTTTATTTCTGCAGTTGCATTGAGGTTCCTTGTTTGCATTATTGCAAAAATAGAATAACAACCTACAATAAAACTACGGTATCTTCCTTAATGATTTTCATCTTAACATCAAGAAATTGGTTAGAGACCTAGATAAAAAAATAAAAATAAACGTACTATGTTCATATTATTTAATGCATCATGTTTGAATGAAGATATGTTGCTTAAACATACATACACACGTTGACAAATAGACAAATAAATAAACATTATATATATATATATATATATATATATATATATATATATATATATATATATACAGATATTATATCTGCTAATTTTTAATATAATCCATTCATACTCATGAATAACCTTCCGTGTATTGATATTAATCGGTGAGAGAAATGTGCTGCAGATGATCTTGGAAGAAGATCTAAATTACTTCGGAAATGTAAATAAAATAAATTTAAACAACTATAACACATTTCTCTCATCCTTTAACATCAATACACCGAAGGTTATGCGTGACTATGAACGAATTTTATTTAAAATTAACAGACATAACGTCTGTAATTTATTCATTCAGACATGCCTAAAAGAGACTTTGCTGCCTATACACACACAAACAAACAAACACCCCCCCACACACACACACATATATATATATATATATATATATATATATATATATATATATATATATATATATATATATATATATATGAAAATTATGAATAAATTATGAATAAATATATGCAGATTATGAATAAATTACGGAAACCCAGAGGCGACAGTCGTCTCCTGTTGTTTAGTTCAATGTCTACTTTTACATTTAGGTACGCTCTATACCTGATATCGAGCAATTTAACCCATAAATATAGTATACCTTAAAGATTTATTTTATCATATATATATATATATATATATATATATATATGTGTGTGTGTGTGTGTGTGTGTGTGTTTGTGTGCCTGTGTACACACACAAACACACACATATATATATCGTCTGATTTGTATCATTTTGTCTTGTCCTTTTCTTTTTGTTATTGTTTATTCAGAAATTTTTCAATTCTGTTTGCCAATTAAACTTAACCATGGACAATTACGTTACTGCAACAAAAGCATAAAAAATAATGATAATGATAATGATGATAATTCCTGGTATAGTTTTATCAAACTCAGTTTCATGATGACTTTATTGTACATAATATATTTGTACTGTAGCCTCACTTTTTGGCGTGATGATTTCTCAAATAATAATAATAATGAAAGTTCCTGCTGATAATGATGATGATAACAATAAACAAGTAAATAACGAAAATAGTTTAAGAATGACAGCGTCTACAACAACAATGATCATTTTAATGATGCAGGTGTTGATTATTTTAGTCATTCTTCCATTAACAAAAACATCAACAATAACTATTATATAAAAAAAAGTAGAAAACAGAAAATGAAGGTTTTCCACGCGACATTCATTAAAAGCATTGAGAATAGTATTAAAACTGGTGGCAATCACGCGAATTCTTTGGGAAATGTCGGCCATGATGATAAAATAATGAATAAAAGTTTATCCAAAACTTTGGACTCGTTTGCTTCCAGTTACTCGCCGAGAAGACGGTAACAGCGAGAGTAAGTCGACGAAAAACACGACAAACCCAACAACAACAATAATGTTAATAATAAGACAAAAAAGTAGAAGAAATCTCGAGTAAGATGAATGCAGAAAAAATATTAAGGCTATTAATAATATTAATAACAATAAATATAAGACTAACTGAATCTCGAATACATTAGAAGCAGAAAACATATTTGAAAGTTTTGTCTACACTATTTTACTTACCTATTTATTCATGCGAGTTTTTTTTTTTATTTATTTATTTTTTTTTTTGTATAAACGTTACACCGTTTTTCCTCTTTTGGACAGAGGAACTAACAAGGTCATCCGTCGACCACATGAAATAACTCTCAACCTTTTACCTTTAATGTTTACATTTGGCGCCATTTTTCTCCCATTCTATTTTTTTTTTTCAGAGCGAACATTTAAATAGACTTCAAAGTGTAACTAGACGAATGGAAATCTTTGTAAGCAAACCACAATTGAGAAAATTAGCAGTACCTACGAAGACCATGGAACGACCACAATGTATTGGGTCTGAAGATGGTCGTGGCTCGCGGATCAGGGTCAGCGTACTGTCAGTCACAGATATTCAAATGAGGTTTATCATTAAACTATGCTTGTTTTTCGATCTTTTCTTTTGAGTATGTTTCTATTTATTTTATTAGGTATGGCTCAGTAGTAAGACAAATACCTGGGGTTGAGAGGTATACACTTATATTACAGATATTTCAGGCTAGTATTTTTATTATTGTTTTTTTCTTTTAATCCTAACGTTTCGGCCGATGTAATCACATTTCTTCAGGAGCGTATAGAATTTTTTAACGAAAATATATCCCATAATTGAATCCCTTTCATCTCTTCAACAAGAAAATAATTCTTTAACATATTCACATAACCGAAGAAGAATTGTTGAACGTGTTCTTATCGAGGCTTTGAAAAAGAAAGATAACTAATTAATGTGAAGGTTTTTATATGCGGAATTATTATTATTATTATTATTATTATTATTATTATTATTATTATTATTATTATTGTTATTATTATTATTTTTGTTATTATTATTATTATTATTATTATTATTATTATTATTATTATTATTATTTCCTTTGATTTCTGTTGTATGCGCATTACTTGATTGTGTTTCTGTTGTCTACACATTTCCTTCCGGTTCTAAGGTCAGAAATAACTTCAAGATATTTTCCACTGATCATTTCTGTAAATTAGAGTTCCCGCTGATAATTATGATGATAACAGTAAACAAGTAAATATCGAAAATATGTTAAGGATGATAGCGTCTAAAACAACAATGATCATCTTAATGATGCAAGTGTTGATTATTTTAGTCATTCTTCAATTAACAAAAACAACAACAATAAGTGCCATAAGAAAGATGTAGAGCAACAGAAAGTGAAGCTTTTTTTCACGCGACATTCATTAAAGGCATTTTTACAAAAAAAAAAAAAAAAAAAAAAAAAAAACAACTTAAGATTACACATATTTAACATAGATAAATCTTCGTAAACGCATTCAGTTTTTAATTCTCCAAATTCCACCACTGGACTATATAAGTAAAATATGGCTAATGGATTTTAGCTTTCGTTAAACATATCTGGTTACATGCTAGTTGTAAATTCAGTTTCGAAAGATTCAAAAGCAGAAAAGACTAGCACAACAAAAACTGATGAGTATTCTTTTTAGCTGATCATGACTTTCCACAACATTCTATCAGGGTCTATCATTATATCAAAAGTTTTCTCCCTTTGATAAGGCCGCCATTCCCAGTTCGCCGTCCATTCACACAATCTCGTCACGCTCGCGGTCTAACCCTAAATATCTTGCTTTCAATACACACCGTGGAATTTGTTTTCCAAGCCCTCCTTCCTCACTATATTTCGAAGGAATTTCAGCAGTCTTTTCATGATTTTGCGTATAAGTCTTCTTTCTGATGCCATTTTCTTTAAGACTTCCTAGTTGCGTATTCTCTCCGTCCGTGGAAATGTCAGTATCCTTCTGTAGAACCATATTTCCCTCTGCCTCTAGTTTTCTCCTCTTCTGTGGGTTGATTGTTAGCATTCACTGTTTTACAGGAGCATAGATATCACATAACAAGTCAGCATTCTTTTCGTTATTTCTAGTTTTTTAGCAGCTTTCTTATCATTTAGATTGCTTCTTTCGCTAATCTAATGAGTTCTGCTTTCAGAATCGAATTTTACATCCACTTTTAACTTTTTAAAAATTATCCACTTACCATTAAAATCGGAATAATTCCAAATAAAAAATTCCGAGAAGTTTAACGTGTACAACGACACGTATTTAATGAAGTCTAGCGTTTACGACGTGTTTACACTGTGTGCGTTATAGTTACATATACGGAACGCCAGGGTTCTAAAATTCCAGATCATATATCTATATAATATATAAAAGGCATCAAGGAGCAACAGTGAGCTTACTTAATATACTAACATGCTATTATCAGAGAATGTTTTCGGATATACGAAATATCCATACGTTTAAGAGTCCGTGTATACGAGATTAATTTTAAAAAAATGTCCTTAACTGGGGCAAAAAATAGCTTGTTAATTTTAACGCTTACAAAACGAAACTTCTCTCCATTATTAATCTGAGAGAGCACTCTCTGCTTTCGAACATCATGGCTAATCCTAACCTCCAGGAAATTGACTAGTTGCGTTTTTTGTGCTAACGTTCTCAGCTAACCTAAGTGGAAAGATTATTTAATATTGCTAGGTCAGCTGCTAAGAAAGTTGGTTCACAATATCGTGCAAGGAAATATTGATCCCCCAGAATCTATCTTATATATCTAGCAGTCTACCATTCGACCATGATTAGAATATTGCTATTACATATTGTCCGTTATAGCTGCTATTTACCGCGAGCTCCTTGATAAAATCAAAAGAAAAAATCAGCAATATTATTGGTCTTGATATGTTTTCAGTCAATTTCCCACCCCCGTAAAGTAGCTTCTTGTTCCTCTTCTATAAATACTTGCATAGTAAATGTTCGGCTGTTTGGTAGGTTTTTCTTTTTTAATTTAAGCGCCAATTTTTAAATTTTTTTTGGCGTCAGGATCTTATCAGTTAATAGATGAGCTGTCGAGATGTAGCCGTAAGTTCTATGCTAACAGTTTCTTTTCTCGCACGTCTCACTTGTAGAACTCCCTTCCGGCTCCATGGTTTCCAGCCAACTTTAATCTGCAAATATTTAAATGCAATGTCAATCGCTATTTACTGTCCTCCTAATTATTCTTTCTCCTTCTCTCTCATCATCAATGTTTCTGTCCCTAATTCATTCACGCCCTTCACTACTTTTGAGATACGGTGAAGTAATGGATAGCGACTCGGATTGAAGAATCGGAGAGCTGAGCACGAATTCCATTCGAATCCATAACATTCACTTACGTCCTAATACCCTTGGGAAAGGAATGAATATTCTTCTCCCCTCTCCATCTATGGGTAAATAGCAAGACAGACCGGGTTCTATAGCTTTGGATGAAAACTGGCCGAAAGAAGGAAGAAATGGCAACCAACTGCGGGAAAAAAATCTATCGAAAGATACCTGATCTCCTAAGCGTGTATCATGCACGGCACATAACTGACTGATTAATAATATATTGGATAATAATTAGTAATATAATCATTTAGTGATACAAATCTTAATAATCAACCGATAGCTTGGTGGAGAATAAGTGGATTAATATCTTATCGAATGGTATTTGCGCATAAGAATTACAAGCTGTTATTCATTACACTCTTAGCACATCCAAGCTGTTATTCCGAATCGGTCACCCATTTTAGGCACTGACCAAGCTCGACGTTGCTTAACTTTGGTGATTGCACGAGAACCGATGTTTCAAGGTAATATTACTTTAAGCCCACACCTATATGAAGTGTCAGAAATTTACTCAGTCTTCCACCGCAGTTCCCTATTTACTTTGCTATGAGACAATTAACAATATATTATAAACAATTCCATAAAATTTTACAGTCGCAAAATTCTGTACTGTCATAAAATATATAAGGAACATGCTCTTTTTTGATTTTCATCATGACGTCATAGCCAAGTCATGTGATGCAATCATTCCCGCTTCTCTTGTCTTCGGGAAACCTATACTCGCTTATACACGCACTCCCCCATACTGTTTTGACGAAGAAAGTCGATGGTTGCTATAGCAAAATCCTTCTTTTCACTCTTCAAATTTTCCCAGTTCGCAAAATTTTCCTGTAGGGTTTTTGCACCCTAATTAGAGAACCAATTTATTTAGGTCCTGAAGGGTCAGATGGAGGATAACTTTGACAAGAAGGGAATACATCTTTATTTTTTGTCAAAATTGGGTGAAGAGATATAGAAAAGAAATAACTTGATCAATTTTGTGAATATGGTACGTGATTATAACCTTAGGGTAAGTTAAAAAGAAAGATAAAGTGACATGGAAAAGAAAAAAAAAAAAAAAAGAATTTAAAAAAAAAAAAAAAGTAAAGAAGAGGGAAAAAATTCAGATCAATAATTTCAAATAAAGACGAATTGAAATTTCTTTTTTTCATTCAATGGAAATTGTTTATTTATTTCGCGCCCGACGCATTAAAATACCCCAAACCCACCAGTCAAAAACTGAAATTGAGAAGAGTGGAAAAAAAATTGAGACAGAGGAAACCACAAGCAGAAGAAAATCGTGAAAAACAGAAGAGGAAGAAAAATAAAAGGCAAAGATTAATGTTAACGAGAAAGAGAAATGAGACACGTGGTTGGGGGAGGGTGTCGAGAAATGAAAAGATCGATTTGGAAGAAAAAGAAGAACCACAATGGAAAGTTCGCAGAAATTAGAAAAGGACGACGGAAAGGGTAAGACCAAGCGAGAAAAGAACGTTTTATTAATCACAGGATATATATATATATATATATATATATATATATATATATATATATATATATAGAGAGAGAGAGAGAGAGAGAGAGAGAGAGAGATAGATAGATAGATAGATATAAACAGTTATTGGTCAGAGTTAAATTAGACTAGGAAACATACTCGATACATGTATAAAATAAAAAAAAATATCAACATGCACAGTGTTAATTTTAAAAATTCCGACATACCAAATGGTCGAAACCAAGGGAGCGTGATTGATTGATCTATATATATATATATATATATATATATATATATATATATATATATATATATATGGTGTTTTAGCAATTCTAAAGAAGTAATGGATTCTTTTTTATTTATTAGTCCGACAGATATTTTAACTTTATTTTTATTGGATATTCGTATTTATTAAACCATCCTTTTATTTCCTTAATTTGTTAATTTATTTCTGGAATATTCAAGCCGGGAGACGAGAATAAACCAATATTCTGTTTAATAAATACATGGAGCGTCTATTGAAATATGGGTATCAACTAAAAATAATGTTTAAAGTGGTATATTGTTGAGGGATCCTCCCTTTTTTATACAAATGGACTCACCCAGTTTATGCTTATACTACTGCCAGCGAATACCCGAAGAGCTAGACCGAAGAGTCGACTAAAAGGCTGTAGGTAACCGGAAGAGTGAGGGTGAGGTAACAGTGTTGTAGGAGTCACAGTGAGCGAGCGCGTAGACTCAGTAAGAAGTCATACGGCGATACTTCAATACCAAAGGCTGTATAGACATTTTAATACTAAGCCGTATTCCTGGAACTACTAACCTGCTTTACCAGTTTGTATTATTACATTAATACATTATTTTCATATATTAATTCCTGGCGTTTGTTATTTATTGGTACCGGATTTCAACCCGGAATCCACAACATATATATATATATATATATATATATATATATATATATATGATCATGGAGGCTACCTTCCATTACGACATATTGGATCCGACAATCTCATTCAGTTTTTTATGCTTGTGTCGTATGTGACACTTCAGTCCCGATAATGACCTCCGTACAAACCAACTTATTGTGCAACATCAAGGATGTTGGCACATAGCAACTGAATATTTGCTGACGCTTTTCGCTGTTGACTTTTGCCTCTTAACCTGTCGTCAATACGACACATTTCGAAATTTCTGATACCACTCTGGCACAAATATCTCCAGTTATTTCTATCCAGGGCACCTCGCAGTTAGCATGGAGCTCATTGACATCTGAGAGAATACTCTTCAGCTTTTCTTTATACCTTATCTAAGCCCGTCCTACATACAGACGTCCAATGTCAAGCTGTCAATACCTGAAGATCCTACGTAGAATACCTAGGTTGTCTTCTCGCATCCTTGCAACATGATCAGTTCAGTGAAGTTGCTTATCGAATCATGATATATATATATATATATATATATATATATATATATATATATATGTTTGTGTGTGTTGTGGTGTACTCCCTCTAAAGAGTCTTGTTGGATTCTTCTGCCTACTAAAAAAATAGTAGGAGAGAAGTCCTTGTGGTTGGGGGAACATTCGAATAGATTGTTTTACCGGGCTGTGACTGTTCGCAGCTGCTGTTGAACTCTCTGCCTAGAGGAACCTCGGACGAAGCTGTGGCGAAGGGCAGAGTTTCGTCCGGGGTGGTAGACAGAGCCGAACCCGCTTAACCGGGTTCTGCGGGAATATTTTGGGCAGAGCCTACGGGCTCGGAAACCCCATGGTAAATTCGGCCTTGCGCCACATACATTCCGCGTGGAGATGGGCTTTTAAATATTAACAGTCGAATAGATTGAACGTTGGGTCAACCGACTAGAAGTTTAATACTCTTCTGTTGTACTTACTGCTTAATATATGATATATCTGCAACACTTGTTGCGTCATTTCTTTAACCATTTACTTGTTCACACACACACACACACACATACATACATATATATATATATATATATATATATATATATATATATATATATATATATAGGTAGGTAGGTAGGTAGTAATACGTTGGTATAATCCAAACAAGTCATATTAATACAATATGCAATTTGAAATGTTAAATATTTCATGTTAAAAATGACTCACAAAGAGCGCTCAGCGTTTATTTTCATTAAACAGACCAAAGTTTTTCTTAATGGTGTCTTAATTCCAATTGTAGTAATATATATATATATATATATATATATATATATATATATATATATATATATATATCATTCTGTTCATTATCTATCTTTCTTTTTCTCGATATATTAGGTTGTCCCAAAAGTTCATAAACACATGATGGTCTTTATTTTGAGGAATAATTTTTGTTGTTTTTGTTATTACTTGGCGAGTAAAATTTCAATTTTTTGCAAGTGTTTACGAACTTTTGGGATAACCTAATATATATAACTTTCATCAGCAAGTATCTATCTATTTCTCTCATATTATTATTTATAAATGCTATAATATCTATCTATCTATCTATCTATCTATATATATATATATATATATATATATATATATATATATATATATATATATATCATTCTATTCATTATCTTTCTTTTTCTCGATATATATATATATATATATAACTTTCATCAGCAAGTATCTATCTATTTCTCTCTTATTATTAATTATGAATGCTATAATATTTATCTATCTATCTATCTATCTATCTATCTATCTATATATATATATATATATATATATATATATATATATATATATATATATAAATATATATAATTCTGTTCATTATCTTTCTTTTTCTTGATTTATATATAACTTTCATCAGCACGTATCTATCTATTTGTCTCTTATCATTATTTATGAATGCTATAATATCTATCTATCTATCTGTGTGTGTGTGTTAGACATAAGTCTGCATATCAGATCAACGGTGTGTAATTAAATGACGTATTGGAAAAACTCTACGTTAAGTGTTCGTTCCTCGAAATAACTACTTCAGAACATTAATATATTCACTGAACAATCGCTGAATCTGCACTGTTACTAAAAACAGAGAAATTAGGAGAGAATATTACAAAGAATGTTAGAGAGAGATAGGGAAAGAAGGGAGCAAACAGAGATGTAATGTGAAACATTGGAAAATTAAAAAAAGAAAGATAAGATGAAATGACAGCGTAGGCAAGGCACAAAGAAGAGGGAATTCATATTTTTCGAGAAGAGAACAATTAAATGGAACAAATTGAACAAATATATTAGAAAGAAAATTAGTTTTGCTGAAAAGCAAACGAACCAAGAATATAAGGAAATTTTTTTTTAAATTGCAATAGACAAAATTGCTGGAGACAAGACAAGCTCAAACATTAAGAGTGTAAAAAACAAAAAGAATAAGAAAAATTGAAAAAAATAAAAGAAAACAAAAAGAAAAAAATAGTATGATAAATAAAGGTAAATAGAACAGACTCAAGGGATTACTGAATATCAGAGAACATGAGAATAAAATACTATTAAGTAGAAAAAGAATAAAAGAACAGGGAAAAGCTGACAGAAAATAACGATTGACATTGCATTTACATTTTTAAAGATCATAGCAAGAAGCTGAAAGGGAGTCCAAAAGCGAGAAGGGCGATAGAAGAAACGATTAGCGTAGAACTTATGGTTACTCAAGCCATTTCAACTGTAAATGATGAGACCTTTCCGAAAATCATGTACGGGGCTTAAATTCAAAAAATCTTGCTACCATAGAGGAAAGCTCATTATAACAATTACCATGAAAGTATTTCTAGAAAAGACACAGGGAAGCTACAATATGGCGATTGAAAAACGACTAAAACCAAGGTGCCAGGCCAGGACCAATATATGAAATGGAACACAAATTTTTTTTACTAATTTTGTAACCTAGGGAAGGTTACTGTACAGAATAATCAAGTGAAGGTTGGTAATGAACGATAATACTTAAGACAAGAACAACTCATATAAGATTCACCAGCGGCGCGTAAAAGTATTCGACTGCTAGAAGTGAGTCAAATGAATTCCACAATGAATCTCCAACTCTAGACCAACATACAGTATTTACTACTGTATTTATGTGAATGGTGATATACCCATTATCGTCCGTACGTATGCTACAACAACTATATTAGCTGAAAATTAACTACAGATATTAGTATAAAAAAAAACAAAACAAAAAAATCCCTGACAAAAAATCCTGCACCAGTGTAGCAACAACTATACTAAATATATTTCACATCTGAAAAGAAGACAAGAAATGGACTCGTGGAGAAGCGACCCTCGAAAAGAAATTCAACATGACACTAACCTATACGTGAAGACCCAATAATGTATTGACTTGTCAATGCACATTGATTAGTGGATAATATTCATCAAACAGATCACGTAAATCGAGTAGTATTGAGTGGAAATATAGGATCAAATATCAGTAAATACTTGAAATACTGAAAAGTTATTGACCAAGAAAAATTGCTACACAAAATCTGTTTGACCAGATTTTGTAAAACATTAAAATATCAGAATTTCTTTTTCGGACGTGGATGATCCGAGTACGTATCTTGCTGTAGAAGTTTCCTCATATATATATATATATATATATATATATATATATATATATATATATATATATATATATATATGAAGAAAATATAGTCTTAAGATGTGCTATATTTATGGGATAAAGTGCTCAGTATCACAGATAGAGCGTGTGTATATATAAAAGTGAACACAGACGTCAACACTTAGAGGTACACCACTGACCGGTATATATAAATAGCCGAGAAAGATAACAGCACTCGTGGCCTGACGATTGCATCTAGCATGAAACAGACTGTCGCCTCTAAGTGTTGACTTCTGTTCTCACTTTTATATATATATATATATATATATATATATATATATATATATATATATATATATATGTATGTATGTATGTATGTATATATATATATATATATATATATATATATATATATATATATATATATATTGGCTAATCTTGAAAATAAGATATTTAATACCACTAAAAACCTCCATCCGCTTAAATATATCTAAATGATATTCACATAGAAGAAATACATGATCTATAAAAAAAAACTCAAGGAAACTCCATCTTTAAGTTTAAATACGAATTTAAGGATAATATTGAAATCCATTTTCTTGATGTATAGACACTAATGATAATACAATTACTACCTCTCTATATAAAAATGTCCTGCTAACAAATAGGTATTATATGAAATTTAATAAACCGTACAAAATTTGTTCAGCGAAAACAAATTCTACCTTCAATTAAAAAAAATCAATGTCTCATTAATAATGACTCTCCTAATAACATAGTTGATGAAAAAATTAGACGAGTTATTTAAATATTAACTTAAATCAAAGAGAACTTCCTCAAATAACCCTAAATATATCAACCTACTCTACCGTAATCAAATGCATTCTAACTATAAACAAGATAAAAACATCTTAATCAAACTCGTAAGTACTAATATATCCGCCACTGATCCCAGTAAAAATAAAACTAATGATATACGACACTAAATTTAATAAAATTAACTTAATCATTTGCAATAACTCTTCTCCGTCAACAAGCGTTTTGCAAAAGACAGAAACCGTATATCAATTTAAATGTCTTTTGGGAGATGTTATCTCTGACAGAAATGTAAAGAAGTATGTTGGTCTTATGACGACAGCGTTTTCAAGAAGGCACACATGTCATATGAATGAATCTATCAATATTTAAAAGAACATTCCTGTACACATTCACAATTTAGTGAAATATTATCGACAATACTCGTATAATCCACCACGAAAATAACAAACAAAAACTTCAAATTCTGGATGCTAATTTATAAAAATAAAATGTTACACCCCAAAATAAATAAAAACAATTTTAAGTATAGTAACAAAAATGTAAAATGTTTGTAACAGCAAGATTCTAAAATATCTGAATTATAATTGTTTAGCATATATGCTAGCTCTGATATTGAGTGCTCTCCAGTAAATACCGCGCATATATAATATATAAATAATATATATATATATATATATATATATATATATATATATATATATATATATATATATATATATATTTACTTATACATACTAGTAATACTCGGTTGTAAAAAGAAAAAAAAAAGCTCGCATAGCACAAGTTGGAAGTCTATCAAAACAAATTGGTACCCGAGGAGATAAACTAAAAGAAGAAAGAACTACAAATATTCAAACAGGGCAAAATAAATAGTTCAGTCCCTGCCTTAAGTTTTTTAGTTCAAAGAAAAAACAAGCGAGTAATAAAGCTAAGACGTAGAGTGCTCAATACGTTAAACAGAGCAGGAATATATATATATATATATATATATATATATATATATATAGAGAGAGAGAGAGAGAAAGAGAGAGTATTGAGAGAGAGAGTGAGAGATTAGGCAGTTAAAGACAAAATGCAACATGTGTAACGTGTTTCGTCCTCGAGAAGGACTTCATCGGACTAAAGTAATATATTTATGGATGGTATTGTATATGTGTAGGGAATTGTGAAAGATATTCATCCGAGCTTCAGTTACAATAATGTACTAAGAAGAAGAACTAAAAATGTATGAACTATAAATTTAAAATTTTTCAGTTTAAAAAAAACTGAAAAAAAAAAAAATCATTTACATTATTTATATTATTCGGACTGTTATTCCTGTCTCCATTGCCATATTCACAATTATATTAATCATAATACCTCATTTCAGAGATATAGACAGATAGTGAAAAACAATCACTAAAACATAAAGAAAAAATAAACCATTAAATCACACATATACAAGCATAAGAGAGGGAAGATTTATAAAAGTCACGAAATAATGTTCATAATATTTTCTACTAGAATATATATATATATATATATATATATATATATATATATATATATATATATATATATATATATATATATTAGCTTGGTGCAAAAATAATATCGTTTTTCCCGTTAAAAAAATACGTCAAAAAACGATATTATTTTTGCACCAACCTAATACATTTTTGCAATCTCTTGATTAAAATCAAAGAAAATGCGACGCCTCCTTTCAGGACGTAAGTGGACATGGCTCACCACAACTTCCTATACATTGTAGGTCTGTCAACTATCTACTCAAGTTCATTTTTCAGGTTAATCACTGCTTTCGTTTTGAAAACAGTATATATTTTGAATGTCAAATTATCTACGTCCATTTTTTCTGATTATGATTGCCTGGAGATTTCTACTCGTTCTGTCTGATTCGATAAGTGAACTTTTGGTTTGCATTAAAACTTCCTCGTTACGAATATGTTCAGTTCATAGTATTTTCAGCATACTTCTGTAGAACAACATTTCTGCTGCTTGAAGCTTCTTCTTCATCTGTGAGGATATTGTCCAGCATTCACTGCCCTATAGGAGGACTTATATTGCATATCATCTGTCGCTATTCCAGTGTGTCTTCGGATTTCGGTGCCATATTTTCCGTCCTCTATTGAAATACTTCACAGATATTTAAATCTTAGTATTAGGTTGGTGCAAAAATAATGTCGTTTTCTCACATAGTAACATATCTGAGAAAATGACATTATTTTTGCACCAACCTAATATGTGTATCAAAGACTATTGGAACGGATAGGTAACCTTGACGGATTTCGGAAGGATATTAGAATAATCCAGTACCTATACCGCCAACATAAAGAGAGAAAATGAATTCATTAGATATACAGGAATAGAAAGGGGTGAAAGAACAACTATCTGTCTTTTTACCGGACTTATTCAACCTATACAATAAGGCGATTGTGAGAGAATTAGAATTCCTACCAAGATTCATTATTGACAGTCACAATTGTAACAAGCTAAGATATGCAGCTGACACATAGTTGATAGAAATGCATAGAAAAAAAAAACAAACTATATGAATACCTACAGAAGGTAGTGAGGGAAAGCAAGAAGAAAGGACTAAAGATCAATTTCAAGAAGATAGTATTAGATTGTTGCAAAATAATGTCGTTTTCTCACATATGTTACTATGCGAGAAAACGACATTATTTTTGCACCAACCTGATATAAGTAGCAGTATATCTGTCCACTCGTATTCGAGGATATTGTCTAATAGGGCGGCTAGCCAGTCCATACTGCAGACGCTCGCTCAGGCGCATTTGTGTTTATTCAACACCCCCAGAGCTCACCTGTGGTTTATACTGCAACTATGCTGAGCAGACCTTAGTTATAGTTTCGGGGAAAGAGCGTGTTATCTAGCGTGATAAACAATTTGAACAAGGCCAGCACGCCCAAGAGCTCGGCCACGATGATTGTGACGTCGTGCTAGTACAGTTATCGACGAACCCCAAGGGTTCCATCCACCCAATTTCACTTACAAGACTTGGGTCAAATCGTGGTATGATTTTCAGGCATTTTCCAAAAGTGCCACACGCTGGGATCGACCCCTCCAGTCAGATAACATTAGGAAGTCTCAAATCGACTGTGGTGAGATTCGAAGCCGCGTCTCATGGTCAGAATGCGAACGTTCTAACCACTCGGCCACGTATTGATCAAGACGATAGAATGCATTGGTGTTAGTAAAAGGAACAGCATGCAAATTTCAAATTGGAGATACAAAAATCAAAGAATATAAATACCTGGTATGTGTTTTAACAGAGAACAGAAAGTTTTCCATTGATTTCCGAACGCGATTTGAGGTAGGGAAAGATGCTTTTCAAAAGCTAAGCAAAGTAATAACAAATAGAAAAAAAAATCATTAGAAACAAAAAAGAGAATACTGAACAGTTATACAATATCAGTCCTGCTATATGGCAGTAAATGCTGGACAATTTCCTCACAGAGAAAGAAGAGGAAACAACATAAATATTGTTCTACAGAAGGATGCTGAGAATATCATAGACCAAACATGTGAACACCGACGAAAATTTAGAAAAAATGGAAGCAATATGAACACTTATACTTAAAATCAGGAAGAGATAACTGAAATGTCTAGGGCACAAATGAGGAAAGGGTGTTTGGAAAATATGATACTCACAGGACAAATTGAAGGTAGCTTAAAATACCTAGCAAGCTTGAGTAAATGAATGGAAGAGCAAGCTTGAGGTTTGATAACACAAAGACCAAATTTATTAAGCACTACAAAGAGGGGAAATTGTGGAAAGCCATGATCGCCAACATTTTGAAGGGGCATGACCGAAAGAAGAAGTAAACTTGATAGATTTTGTTATCTCTCATTCGTACTTCGCATCTTGGTCTCTTCCTCTGCTGACAACCATGTATTCTATCTTCGTACAGTTAATAGTCCTTTCTTTTCGCTTTCCTTTACTAACACCCGTTGAAGCAAATAAACGTGGATCAGAATAATCGTGTCTATCGTTATTTCAATAAGGCACTGATTTATCGCATTTTCTGTCATTTTTTTGTGTTTGCTTGATTTGTATATCTCCAATAAGTAATTTGCAGGTTGGGCTGCTCCTTTTGCTAACAATCATAAAGATGTTGGTACTGTTAATTTTAATGATTGACTTCAGTGGCAATAATGCTTAAGATGTTAAAGAGAGTAAGTAAATAAAAAGATAACTATGAACTAATCCTGCTAGAGTTGTAATAGTACCAATTTCATTTCCTTTCAGGGTTTGGGTGATCATGGCTCTGTACAACTTCCTGTATTTTTTTTTATCCAATGATGTATGTGCTTTATTAGTACAAACTGCATTTTTCCTGTCTATATTTCTGAGCTGAGGTATTATGTACACTATTTACCTTATTCGGACTATTTTCCTCATATTTGTTGCCATATTTCTCACAGCGTTTCGGCCGTTGTACACTCCGGCCTTCTTCAGATGGTTGGAATGTCGAACTGAATCCTTTATTTCGCTCGCAGTGGTAGACTTTTTTAGTTCCACGTGCCATGTCTAATGGATATCAGTTATCAGTTATCTCCTCTTCATTACCCTCTTCAGGTTCTCCACCCCTTAAGGACCACATGGCACAGTGGATAAAGGCCTTGGTTAGATACACTGACAGGACCCAAAGTGTTGTGAGTTCTATACTCGTTATGGCAACAAAGATGAGGACAATGGTCCGAATAATGTAAATAGTATACAGTTTTCCTTTTCTAAATGTTAAATCCTTTAGGATGTGGGCGATCGTAGCACATAGAAGAAATAGACTTGATAGATTTTGTTATTTCACTCATACTTCGCATCTTGATCTCTTCCTCTTGCTAAAAACCATGTATTCTATCTCCTTACAGTTAATAGTCCTTTCTTCTTGCTTTCCTTTACTATCTCCTGGTGGGGCGAATAAACGTGGATCAGAATAATCCTGTCTAGCCGATAATAAGTTAAAATATATTAAGCACCTCGCGTCTAGAGGGAAATTAAAGGAAATTATTTATTCGTGAAGCCACTTATAGACATAACTCTAGAAAGAGAGTCGCTTAAGCATTTGCAACATAACAATGGCACATACACCTACCAGTCTCTTCTATCTTCCCATTTTCTCGATAATGCTTCTCCAATCTGGGTCGCACGGACCCTGTTCTGGGGAAGGTTGCAGCAGATCCATAAGGAAAACAGTTTCGCCAGAAGACAGAAGGCTGCGAGTTGGCCGTTACACGGGGAAACTGTGGGAACCCAAGTCAAGGCAAACACATGTTTTGACCGTTCTCGTCGCCGAACGTCATTGTTTGACAGGCACTTGGCGAAACCAGAATCAGGCAAATAGGTCGATTTTCGCAGGCTGCCACAGTTGCAGATTCCCACCACAAAAAGGCAATTTAAAAGAAAAATATGAGAGAGAAATGAAATTAAGAAAAGTGTAAAAGGAGGTTAGAAAAGGAAGAGAACATTAGGTATCGACGTCGGTAGCGGCTATAAAGCTCCGGTCGGCTTTAAAAATGACGGACGATTTTATTTCTATCAAGAATTTGGCGATCATGGCTTTCCACAATTTTCTGTCCTTTGTAGCTTTTAGTAAATTTTGACTTAAATCCTTTCCTGCCAAGCATTTACTCAAACTCGTTAGATAGGTTATAGGCTGTTTTCCTCTGTCCCTCTTGCCGTCAATATGACTTGTGAGTCTAAAATTTTCTAAACATTTTTCTCGTTATATGCCCTAGGTTTTTCAACTGTCTATTTCTTATGTTAAGTATAAACTTGTTTTTTTGTTTCCTTTCTTTATAAATTTTCGTCGTTGCTTACATGTTTTATTCATGGTATTCTTATCATCCTCCTGTAGAACCTGTTACTTAAAGTATATCTATCTTATCCTTTTCTATCCTTTTCTTATCCTCCTCCTGTAGAACCTGTTACTTAAAGTATATCTATCTTATCCTTTTCTATCCTTTTCTTATCCTCCTCCTGTAGAACCTGTTACTTAAAGTATATCTATCTTATCCTTTTCTATCCTTTTCTTATCATCCTCCTGTAGAACCTGTTACTTAAAGTATATCTATCTTATCCTTTTTTATCCTTTTCTTATCATCCTCCCGTAGAACCTGTTACTTAAAGTATATCTATCTTATCCTTTTCTATCCTTTTCTTATCCTCCTCCTGTAGAACCTGTTACTTAAAGTATATCTATCTTATCCTTTTCTATCCTTTTCTTATCATCCTCCTGTAGAACCTGTTACTTAAAGTATATCTATCTTATTCTTTTCTATCCTTTTCTTATCATCCTCCTGTAGAACCTGTTACTTAAAGTATATCTATCTTATCCTTTTCTATCCTTTTCTTATCCTCCTCCTGTAGAACCTGTTACTTAAAGTATATCTATCTTATCCTTTTCTATCCTTTTCTTATCATCCTCCTGTAGAACCTGTTACTTAAAGTATATCTATCTTATCCTTTTCTATCCTTTTCTTATCCTCCGCCTGTAGAACCTGTTACTTAAAGTATATCTATCTTATCCTTTTCTATCCGTTTCTTATCATCCTCCTGTAGAACCTGTTACTTAAAGTATATCTATCTTATCCTTTTCTATCCTTTTCTTATCATCCTCCTGTAGAATCTGTTACTTAAAGTATATCTATCTTATCCTTTTCTATCCTTTTCTTATCCTCCTCCTGTAGAATCTGTTACTTAAAGTATATCTATCTTATCCTTTTCTATCCTTTTCTTATCATCCTCCTGTAGAACCTGTTACTTAAAGTATATCTATCTTATCCTTTTTTATCCGTTTCTTATCATCCTCCTGTAGAACCTGTTACTTAAAGTATATCTATCTTATCCTTTTCTATCCTTTTCTTATCATCCTCCTGTAGAACCTGTTACTTAAAGTATATCTATCTTATCCTTTTCTATCCTTTTCTTATCCTCCTCCTGTAGAACCTGTTACTTAAAGTATATCTATCTTATCCTTTTCTATCCTTTTCTTATCCTCCTCCTGTAGAACCTGTTACTTAAAGTATATCTATCTTATCCTTTTCTATCCTTTTCTTATCCTCCTCCTGTAGAACCTGTTACTTAAAGTATATCTATCTTATCCTTTTCTATCCTTTTCTTATCATCCTCCTGTAGAACCTGTTACTTAAAGTATATCTATCTTATCCTTTTCTATCCTTTTCTTATCATCCTCCTGTAGAACCTGTTACTTAAAGTATATCTATCTTATCCTTTTCTATCCTTTTCTTATCATCCTCCTGTAGAACCTGTTACTTAAAGTATATCTATCTTATCCTTTTCTATCCTTTTCTTATCCTCCGCCTGTAGAACCTGTTACTTAAAGTATATCTATCTTATCCTTTTCTATCCGTTTCTTATCATCCTCCTGTAGAACCTGTTACTTAAAGTATATCTATTTTATCCTTTTCTATCCTTTTCTTATCATCCTCCTGTAGAACCTGTTACTTAAAGTTTCTTATTCCCTGATGAGATTTTCTAGCATTCACTGTCATATAGGTGTAATGATATCAAGTAACAGTTCACTACTCTTTGTTTCTAATGGAATATGCATGTTTCTCAATTCTCCGTTTAGCTTTGGGAAGGCATCTTTCGTTATTTCAATAAGGCGCTCAATTTCAATATCGCATTTTCCATAATATTTTGTGCTTGTCTGATTTTTATATGTCCAATAAGTAATTTGCAGGTTGGGCTATTCCTTTTCCTAGCAACTATACATTCTGTTTACTCTCAATTGGTGATTAGGCCTTTAAAGATGTTCTTACTGTTAATTTTATTGATTGGCCAGTGGCAATGAAGCTTAAGATGATAAAGAGAGCAAGTAAGTAAAAAAGATAACTATGAAATAATCCTGGTACTGTTGCATTTCCTTTCAGGCTTTAGCCAATCATGGCTCTCTACAACTTCCTATATTTTTTTGATCCAAGAATCTTTTGAACATTCACGATCCGTAATGATTGTTGTGTTGTATTAGTACCAACTACATTTTTCCTTTTATAAATGTTAAATCCTTTAGGATGTGCGTGATCGTGGCTCTTCATAACTTCCTATATTTTGTTGAACTTGTTAAGTTTTGAAACTTTAACATCGTTAATGAAAATGATACTGTATCAATTACATTGTTCTTTTTCTATGTGTTATATCTTTTCAGCATATGGGTGGTTATGATTCTACAGAGCTTCCCATATTTTATTGATCTAAGAAAATGGTGAACATTTACCATCCCTCTTCGTCCTGGTACTGCCATTCACTCACGCCAAATCGTTATTAATCGTTTGCCTATAAGCTTCTTGCAATTGTATGTTAAAGTGTTAGATTTAACAAATGTAAGTGTTAAATTTGTAATTAAATGTAAGTGTTAAATTTTCCACTCCTTCTTTCCCCATTAACTGCTTTTAAAACGTCAGCTATTGTTTTTTTTTAATTTTATGAATACGTTTCCATGGCGTTCCTATTTTCCTTAAGAAGTCTTTCTTGCTTATATCTATCAATAGTTTTCTTCGCATTCATCAGTAGAACTACATCACTGTCGTTTCAGTTCTTCTCTTCATCTGTGAAAGATTATCAAATTTAACTACTACTGACTTCATGGTGTTATTCTAATGTCCTACCGAGTCAAAAGCTTCCATGTTCCCTGCTATTTTCTATAGCTAAAACGAGAGAGAAAAGATGGATTCAAAACATCCTCGACTAAAATTTGAACTCGCTTTTCTGATTCAATTTTATCTGCTGACAACCGATGATATTTAATAAGTTTATTCTGGAAGCAGGTCTTCATTAATACAAGTTTCTTGAAATACTGTATTCATAGTTATCTTAAAATATTTCAGTTAACTTAAATTCTTTACGGAAAATTAAACCACACGCACTGCATTCACATTCTTCTATGGAGCTCAGGCTCAACTGTGGAGATACATCCGTATCAACCCACTGCTTTTTGTATTGGACATTATCATCTGTTAGTGTATTCTAGATTTATTCTAAATTGGCACGTATTAATATTAGAACGATACGTTTGTCAATACAGGCGATTCGCGGAAAGAGAAATTATTTACGACTCAAACTAATTCAATAATAACACACAGACATCTACTGTAGAACTACAGTTTTGCAATTTCGTTTTGTTAAATATAGTGAACTGATTATAATGTCACTGATTGTATTACTAATCCATAATTTATAATTCCCTGATAGTTATTGCGAAATGTAAGGACATTAGAGAACAGAGATATGAAATGAAATCAAATGTAGCCAGCATCTCCTAATTACATTATTGAGTAAGATCAATACAATTTCATGATATCTCCAACTATATTGTGTTATCTCACTCAAAGAGAAATGCGTGCAGATTCTACAATAAATAGGCCTTGTGTCACATGTCATCTCTGTGGAAAGAAGTTTAAATAGTACTTAGTATATTAGCTGTGTCATATGAGGCTGAGCTAATCGCAAATAATGAAGTTTGTCTACATGAGAGTAATATTTAGTAAATCCGTCTTGCGGATCATTGCTAATATATTTAAACCAAGGCTTACTTGATTTTTCTTTATTTTAACACTTTACCAGACAAATCTAAGCACAACGGTCAAGTTGGTTGATTCAGTTTCTACGGTCTATTAACCCTTTGCAGGTTATTTAAAGCCAGAAAATATTCTTACATGGTAAAAATTATTTTTTAGATAATAATGGTTTAGTGATAAAAAGTCTTATTAATTAACCCATAACTAGGGGTAGAGGAGGTTTATTCATACCTTTCTCAAGGGTGTTTGTGCGTAAGTGAATATAATGAACGCAACGTGGATTAGAGCACGTCTCTCCGTTTATAATTCAGAGCCGTTACCGATGACACCACCCACGCATCCATGATTACAGCACTTGAAAGATACATTCCAAAAGAGAAGTAAGGTATAAAGAGAAAGGAAAAGTTCATTACAAACAAAGTAAATAGTTCTGAAATGCTATGTAATGTGAATACTCTTATATGGCAGTGAATGCTGGACAACTTTCCCACAGATGAAGAGTAGACTCGAGACAATGTCGTATTACAGAAGAATGCTGAGTTCAATCAAACTAGAAAATAAGAAGGAATTTTAAAAAATGTATGGACACTTTTACTAGTAGAAATAGTCAGTTCATATTTCCGAAACACATAACGAGGAAATATGGCGTGGAGAATTTGACACTCACAAGGCATACTGAACACAAGAGAAGCAGGTAGAAACAGAGAGTAACTTAAAAAAAATGGATATTGAATGATTGATTAGTCTGATTCGTTTTTTACGGCTTACCAACCTTTCGGAGGTGATTTAAAACCAAAAAATATTTTTAGTTTGTAAGAATATTTTTTGTCGGGGTCAGACTACAAGAATTCAGTGATACAAGTCTTTCTATTTAACTTCTAGTTGGGAGGAGAATAGGTGGATCCGTATCATTCCTATGGGTATTTACTCGTAATTGTATGCAACGAACCCGACCGGAACTGGAACTCGGCTCACGGATTAATAGTTGAGGGTCATTACCCATTATACCACACGTATATCCAAGCTTACAGCACCTGATATTCCCAAGAGGTCACCCATCTAGTTAATGATCAAACTCAACGTTGCTTAACTTTGACGATTTTAAGGGAAGCGGTATTTCAACGTGATATGGTCGTAAAACTTGAAAGAATGGATGGCAGGGTAAAAGCTGTGGAGAGTCATGATCCCTTCTGTTTTGCAGGGTCATTGATTGATTTCTTTGGTTAACTCCATATGAACTCCTTATGTGTCATTTCATGCCGAAATTAAATTTTTCTCCGAGTGTTGAAAGAATAAAAACTATATGTTATTCTGCTTTCACAGTTGAATACATGGTAGATGATACTCAGCTTTTTTGATTATGCATGATTGTGTGGGCATAATTACTAGTGGCAGAGATATGTGTGTTTTATTTTGTAGCTTTGTTGAAGTTATATTTTGGCATACAGTCTAATTTCTTTAACAAATTTGAGGATATTATATGGATTAATATCGTGAAAGAAACCTTTCATGTTGAATGATGTATCGTTGGTAGTTTTATTATAAATTGTTTTTTGGTCATTTTTTATATAAAAATGTATTGTATTTTTACTATAAAAAATTATTTTTATTTTTTCATAGTCACTTGTTTGGATGTTCACTATTTTCCCATAGCTGGGACCCTAACAGGTGCTACCCCCACAGGTCAGGATGATCCTGGGAACAACAGCAATTAAGAGTGCTCTCCTCAAAACCTACATTCTCCCGATCAGAGGCCTTGCTGCCGGGTATAGTTTATAGACATACTTAGGACTCATGAGATATAAAACAAGAAGGGTGTGAGTCGAGTGTCGTCATTAAGTGACGACTACCTTATGGAAACGGAAATTGCACTTTCGTAGGGAGGTGATTGAGCCTACATAGTCTATATACATAAATGATCAATACTGAACCAATCAGATCAGGTTGACAAAATCTCACGAAAAAAAGACAATGCAACTGATGTATTACTTATGACTGGATAAGGAAGTTACTGGTGTTGCAATGATTGACATTGTATTAGTGTTAAAGTGTGGGTGGCGATGAGAAAGACGACTTGGAAACGAGGCTGAGATTGTGACGGCCATTATATGGAATATGATGGGCAATGTTTCTTAGCCAATTAGAACGTTAGGAAAATACGCCGGGACGCTTGTCTAATTGAATCTACTTTTCACAATGTCTTCCCTACACCCTACACCTCACACACCCACATACACGTACGCATCTATATTCATTTTTTTCTCATTCTCACTCATGAATATGGAAGCACACGTTTGTACCCGATCACACGTAATGGCTAGCCTCTCGTCTCCGAGTATGCTTATCTGCTAGAGCGTCTAGACAATCCTTGTTACAGACGCCCGTTCAGGCTCATTTGTGTTCGTTCAACACCCGCAGAGTCCGCCTGCGCTTTATTCTATGCTAAGAGAAAGGACATCATCTAGCATGATCCGTAATTTGAAGAATCCCTGTACGATCACACTCTCGGCCACGATGATTTCTGAATTCGTGCAACCATCGATGAACAATTCCATCCACCCAATTTAACTCACATGAAGACGTCACGTTTCTAACAAATGTACTAAAGTTAAACTCGAACCTGGGTTTCACGGTCGGAAAATGAACGTTCTAACAATTGAGCCACCTCTTCGCACATACACACTAAATTTAACGCCCAAAAGCTATGTGTATTAACAGCTGTGCATGTACAGTCTCCCAAACATATATTTACACAATAAATGTACTGATATAGGCACTTAAAAACTTTTAAAGAAAATATACGCTCTCTGTCAAGATATGATACTTTTCTATAATAAGGTTTATCGAACATTCATCATTCATATACTATTTAATAAATAAACGCGGCTTCACTATCCACTAAAAAATAATGTTTAAAGTGATAATAAAATGTCTGTCGGATTAATACAGAAATCAATTAATTTCTCTATACTTCGGGTTGTTTATTTATATATATATATATATATATATATATATATATATATATATATATATATATATATATAATGCACGGTGCGATCAACAAATCGTTGTCTGAATTAAACAAAACTGAAAATAACACTGACATCTCATTGTAAGAGATATATTTAGCAAATAATACTAACGAGTAAATGTACTCAATAAAATCGCCATTGGCTTCGACCGCAGTCTCCAGACGACTTCGGCATCTCTTCAGGACAATCCCCTTGTTTAAGATGGTGAATGCTGCCACAATTCTTGCCTTCTGTTCATCTTTGGTGTTACAAGGAATTTCTGCAAAAAATAACTAAGTGGGTTGCAGTGTGAGGTGTTATGTGTCCAGCTGTAAGGGGTAATGTGGTTGCAGATGTTGTTTGACAGAAATCACTGGGTCCTCTTTCCTGTGTGGCATTCTGTAGAATACTATTGCCTGATACAGAATCTTCCAGCAGCCACCCTCTTGACCCAGCGCAGGACAATCTTCTCAAAGCGCTTTATGTGGACCTCGGTGTTAAGTCCGAGACCCTCACCAACAAATTCGGGATATCTTTTCTTATCAGAACGATCAGAATGAGTTTTCCGAGCTGCCGTAAATTCGGAATCACCATTCGACACCAAATGTCCCCGAATCCTTTACGCTGTTATAAGACATTTTTTGAAATGTTCGTATTGAAGGTTTCGGTGCGAATGCCAAGCAGTACAGCATGACGTTCCCAAATTTCTATTGTAGCGAATTGAGACATGGGGATCTTTTTCTCACAGACGGTGCCCAGTTATACCTGCTACACTGTGTAGTCGAGAAAATCAAAAAAGAACAACACGCATATATATATATATATATATATATATATATATATATATATATATATATATATATATTCATTTATGCTTTGATATGGGATCTGAAGAACCAGGAAAAAAATTCCTGGGGCAATAAAATATAATCTATTGGCACTTAAATTTATGTTTTTTAATTTACCTATATATATATATATATATATATACATCTATATATATATATATATATATATATATATATATATATATATATATATGTGTGTGTGTGTGTGTGCATGTGTGCGTGTGTGTGTGTGTGTATTTAGACAGTAATCCCCCTTTTATACAAGATTTATACAAAAATAGTGACACAGTACTGTGATCCATTTTTTTTATTTAATTCTTCTTGTGTTCTTATAATTCTTTTATTTTGAGGCATAATTTATGTGGAAATTGCCATAATATTATATGCGTTCCAAGGATTTTGCCTATATTTTTAGCTAATTTCAAGGAAAACTTCATTTTTACTTTTGTTTCATGTAAGTATTTAAAGTTATGGGAATATTTTATTTTCCAAACACCGTCAGCATATTGTCATAACTGATATTATTAAATGTTGTCTTTTTCTTTTTTTTTTATCAATAATACTTCCATTATATTTAGCCTTTATTTTACATATGGATGAGGCTATTACATTTGTATTATCAATGAGTATATTGTGAATGGAGTCTGGTAGATTATCTATGTGTATTTAAATAATACCTAATTAAGCTATGGTCTGAGATGTAACGTAAGTCTACTAGTCAGGCATGCTGTAGTATCTCCAATATAATTATTTATAAATTTTCATTGATCAGGAACTCAGTTCCTTAAAGGTCACGTGAATTCGTAAATAATATTGGTTCTCTGTAATTTGGATCTTGCAAGCGGGTTATTATTGTTGACATCATGCTTATAGTTAACAAGCATTTGATTTTTACAGAAAATGTTAATGTTTTTGTTTTATTTGCTTGTTCACATTTGTTATCGGCTACCTTAGAAAGAAAATGTCAAAATGGTGATCTATGATATATATATATATATATATATATATATATATATATATATATATATATATATATATATATATAAATATATAAATTCCCAAGAAGATAGAATCCAGGCAGAACTCTATATCCAGGACAGAGTAAGGATATAATAAAAAAAGGCCCAAACACTAATATTCCATGGTTATAATTTATTACATTGGAATCGTAATCACGAACATACAAATATCACAAAAATACAAATATCACAAAAATACAAATTCAAAAAGAAACCGGAAAATATAACTCCGGGTAGAAAAAACAAAATTTTAGTGACAGTGTATGTGTGGGAGTGGGAATCAAGTGTGAGAGGGAAATGTTTGAAAGCTTGAGAGAGAGGGGTAACAGAAGAAAGAAGAGGAAGGCCTATAGGTTAAGGTGGGGATTAAAATTTAACAGCGATACATTTTAAAGAGAGGAGTTAAATGAGTGAGATACTGATAAATATGAATTATTTACAGTTGCATAAGTCACTATCGATTTGCTGACGTAAATATCTATATCTATCTATCTATCTATCTATCTATCTATCTGTCTATCTATATCTATCTATCTATCTATCTATCTATCTATCTATATATATATATATATATATATATAATTGTGCATTTAGGTTGCAATCCCTCTTTTATAGCAGTTTCCTAAAAAAAATCGTCTGATAAGGTACTGCTGTTATTCCATCCTGTGTTCTTATAATTTTCTTTTTTTCTGAATATTAATTATATAGAAAATTTCCAAATGTTTTATATATCCAAACGATTATAATTTTAGCCATCATCCAGGATGATTTTATTTTTACTTTTAACTAAATGTATAAATTGTTTTATATATGTATCTAGAGTTAGATGAACGTTTTATTTTTTAAACACTGTTAGCACATTGTGGCCGTGTTCATAGTTGATATTATTCAGTGTCAACTTTTTCTTTTTTTATTATTAATAATGCTTCCATTATTTTAATTTTTTTTTTCACATGTGTATGAGGCTATTATATTTGTATTATCAACGAGTGTATTACGGATAGAGATTGGTAGGTGCCCATGTGTATTTAAATGATACCTAATTGAGTTATGGTCAGAGAGATGTAACGTGAGTCTTCTTGTTAGGCATATTGTAGTATATCTGTTATAATTATTGTGAATTTGGATTGATCAGGATGTATGAAATATTAGGTTGGTGCAAAAATAATGACGTAATAATGTCATTTTTTGACGTATTTTTAACGTCAAAAAACGACATTATTACGTCATTATTTTTGCGCCAACCTAATAGTAAATAATAAAAATATAATAAAAATAAAATAGCTTCATATATAAAGTAAAAAAAAATGTTATTGATTGATAGGAATCTAGCCTTGGAAATCGTGAAAAAGTTAAAGAGATCAAAATGCAATAAAAAAGGCAAGCTGAAAATTTTAAAAAAGTAACTGACTTGAAGAATATCACACAATCCAGACATGATAAAAATCAAAAGAACTGTAAAACCTATTGACCACCAAGAAAATATTTGATATTTGTTGTGTGGCATAAAGAGGAAAATATTCAAAAAACAAAGAAAATTGCTGAAAGATCGGAAAGCAACTAAACTAACACACCCTTCGCTTATTTTGGAATAAGTCCACCATGATAGAACAACCTGTGTGGATGGAATTCTATAGTTATAATCAATCAAGTTAGTTTATTAAACATTACTCCACGTCTGGGAGTGGATTATGTATAAGAATACTAATTATATAATATATTCATCCTGTTTAGTGTTAGATAATCACAAGGTTATTTTATTTGCAAGGTTTTTTCACAAAGTAAAATTAATAAATTCTTATCACTAAATACTGCTTCGGTGTATTGATCAGTTATAACAAATTTAGTATCGGAAAGAAGGAATTTGAATAGTTAGATACTTTTCGCCAACATCATAACTCTCTACAAAACCATAATATTAACTTGAAAACTTGTGCTATGTTCTTTAGTAGCCTCGTTCAATCTAGACTATTACCCGGGTGCCATGCATGTCGTCCAACTCATTCAGATATGTCTATCAACTATCTATTTAGACTATTACCCGGGTGCCATGCATGGCGTCCAACTCGTTCAGATATGTCTATCAACTATCTATTTAGACTATTACACGGGTGCCATGCATGGCGTCTAACTTGTTCAGATATGTCTATCAACTATCTATTTAGACTATTACACGGGTGTCATGTATGGCGTCCAACTCATTCAGATATGTCTATCAACTATCAATCTAGACTATTACACGGGTGTCATGTATGGCGTCCAACTCATTCAGATGTCTATCTACTATCAAACTAGACTATTACACGGGTGCCATGCATGGCGTCCAACTCGTTCAGATATGTCTATCAACTATCTATTTAAACTAGTACACGGGTGTCATGTATGGCGTCTAACTCGTTCAGATATGTCTATCAACTATCTATTTAGACTATTACACGGGTGTCATGTATGGCGTCCAACTCGTTCAGATATGTCTATCAACTATCTATTTAGACTATTATCCGGGTGCCATGCATGGCGTCCAACTCGTTCAGATATGTCTATCAACTATCAATCTAGACTATTACACGGGTGTCATGTATGGCGTCCAACTCATTCAGATGTCTATCTACTATCAAACTAGACTATTACACGGGTGCCATGCATGGCGTCCAACTCGTTCAGATATGTCTATCAACTATCTATTTAGACTATTACACGGGTGTCATGTATGGCGTCTAACTCGTTCAGATATGTCTATCAACTATCTATTTAGACTATTATCCGGGTGCCATGCATGGCGTCCAACTCGTTCAGATATGTCTATCAACTATCTATTTAGACTATTACACGGGTGTCATGTATGGCGTCCAACTCGTTCAGATATGTCTATCAACTATCTATTTAGACTATTACACGGGTGTCATGTATGGCGTCCAACTCGTTCAGATATGTCTATCAACTATCTATTTAAACTAGTACACGGGTGTCATGTATGGCGTCTAACTCGTTCAGATATGTCTATCAACTATCTATTTAGACTATTACACGGGTGTCATGTATGGCGTCCAACTCGTTCAGATATGTCTATCAACTATCTATTTAGACTATTACACGGGTGTCATGTATGGCGTCTAACTCGTTCAGGTATGTCTATCAATGATCAAGTCCCTGATTAAAAAGTGGCGAATGAATCCTGTAGGTCAAACAAGATTCTTCTCCAAAATGTGTAGCTTGACGCTACGGAATCCCCGAGAGCATTATCAAATAACAAAGTTCACATCATTTAACCTTTTTCCAACAGAAGCAACAAGTAAAATGAGTAGCAAATGTAATTTGTAAAGAAAATAATGGTATGATCAAACTGCTAGATTTCCACACTACCAAAAATAAAAGGTTAAGAAGGAAAATCTCGTAAATAGTAAAAAATACTGTAACGGGTTTGAATGTTTAGCTTGTTAATGTAAGTTACCCCGTTGTTATTTGTATTTGCGGTTGATAGAGGATTCATTTTCTCTATTTGCTTTACTGAAAATGAAATGAATAAAACCTCCAATAACAACAATATAAACAATGATACTTTGAGACACGTGTTGAAATTAATGACAAGAATATGTTTTTCTTTTCGTGAATGTTATTTATATTATTGGTATTGTGTGTGTTAAAAATATACTCAGTGTTATTGTTTATTTTGTTTCTTTAAAAGTTTGTGCTTACTTGTTTTTGCTTTGTTAAGGGTAGCAGTTGAAACCGTCAACGGTATATTTTCACAGAACGACGGTTTTATGTCTGTGTTGTTCCTTTTTACTACTGCTACTCTACTTTACTCTAATGTCCTTGATTGTTGTGGAAGATTCGTTTTTTATCATGATGAAGTTTCAGATTTTAGAATGATGAAAAATCATCAGAATTCTGCATCATAACAGAGCCGCAAAAGATTTGAGAATTTTAATTTTCTGAAAAAAAAAAAAATGTTCTAAGAATAAGGTTTTACAAAATTTAAAAAAAATCTGTTCGGTTAATGAATGCCGATTTTCACTGTATAGAAAAAAATTAATTCCCAAATTAGCATTTGGCTATCGTTAGTAAACAGTTTTTTACAACGTCTGCATTTAAAGAAATTAAACATAAAAAAAAAAATACATCCAGGTGCATTTTCATAAAATTGCTTAATTTTCATTGCACGTCTAGGCGCAAAAACAGCAACAAACATTTGAAAACTCTACCGAATCTTACACACGTCATTCTGTCCGCACCAGTTAACCAATCATCAAGAGCTGTCGGATCGCTCCTATACCAAACCGAACAACAGCTGTTCCGCGCCTCTGGTATCCCTAGCTCATAATTCATGGTTCATTTGAGGGCTCCGAGGAGCAATCCTCGTCTTAGGCCGAAGCAGTTAAACACAGAACCTGGAAAGATACGTCATCGCCCGATACACCACGTCCTCCAGCGACAAGGGTCAAGATCGGTTTTATTAGATATAGACACAGAATGCCAACAATGAGCAGATAATTCAATTGCGAACGTCACAAAGTGGGAAGCTTGTAGCTCCAGGCACAACATAACGTGGTTAGGTGCTGCCCGCGCCTGTCTTCGTTAGCGTTAGGAATGGTGCTCGTAAATCAAGTTGACTCGGGTTAAAAACACGGAATAGGATAAAGAGAAGGAAGAGGAAAAAGAAAGAGGCCTAAGAAGAGCGACAATATCATGGGGACATGTTCGGTTGGTCGGATTGACTGGTTGAATACGTAAATGTAATTATGTACCTATTTGTCTGTAATCATTGCTGGTGTGTTAGACGACGTTTGTAAACAATAGAGGCGGGGAGGAAAATGCGAGTTTAAGTAGTGTCACTGGTGCTGTTGTGGGTCGTTGGCCTAACAACACAGTATTTAAATCCATTCACTTCCCTATTTCCACGCCATTCGATGATTCGTTCTCTTTTTCTCTCTCCACCATTTACTCTTCGCAATTTTCTAGGTCTAGTGTGTCCTTTCTGTTTTCTTTTCACTCTAACTTAAAAAAGTATTTTCTTCTTTTCTTTTTTAATTGAAGTTTTTATCTTTCTTTCTTTTTCCACCTTTGGTGGTAATTCTTTCTTTCTTTCTTTTTTTCCTTCCTTTGGAGATTATTCTTTCTTGCTTTTTTTTCCTTCTTTGGAAATGATTCTTTCTTTTTTCCCGCTTTTGGGGATGATTCTTTTTTTTTCTTTCTTTTTTTTCCTCCTTTCGAGATGATTCATGTCTTTCTTTCTTTTCCTCCATTGGAGGTAATTCTTTCTTTCTTTCTTTCTTTCTTTCTTTCCTCCTTTGAGATGATTCTGTCTTTTTTATTCTTCTTTCATTGAGACATTTTTCAATCACCTGAAACATTATATACGCTTTGGTACTACTTAAGTGAAATGGTCCCTTCGTACAAAAATAAAAATAAACACGGAAAGGATTTTGTATAATACGTTTTAAACATTAACTTTCATTAAGCCTTTCTCTATCCATGACATTCCTCAGAATCGAAAAATATTGTTTTTATCTTTTAAATAAAGGGGGGGCAGTCCATAATATAAATATATTTTCAAATCGATCCCTGACTTCTTAAAGTTACACCTGTATTTAGTTTTTATTTACAAATTTCAGGTTTGAAATTAGTTATTGATAGTTTCCTATTTGTAATAGCACTATGACATCAATGTTGTAAGTTTCAAACTTGACATATGTAAATAAGAACAAAGTACTTATTACTCTTTATGAAGTCTTGGATCGACTTGAAATTGTACAGTGTCCCTAAAATTTGGACATACAGGAAAAAGGCATTTTTTTCACGAAATTTTCATCATTTTATTGAATTGAAATATTAACAAATAACATCTTCAATATGATTTCCATCATTTATTATATCAAGGTTGATGCGATTTTCAAGATTCACGTGAATTCAATACTATAACTCCACATTGCCGTCCATTTTTAGCGCAATCATTCTTTATGATTTCAATCAAGTGTGCTGCATCTGCAATTTACATTGGGTACACCTTCTCCTTTAACATATTCCATGAAAAAAAAGACAATTCTTTCAACTTTCGACAAAAAACATGTTTAATCTGTGTAGGTAAAAAAAAAAAAAAAATAGAGCTAATAAGATTTCCTATTTGTTCAGATTTTAGGGACACCCTATATTGATTTGATGAACAGAGCGCCATTCTAAAAGAGCAAAACAAATCATTATTTTTCAATTCTGACAAATTTCGTAGGTAGAGGAAAAGCTAATTAAATACTAATCTACCAAAATTACCACCAAATAAAATCCTGTTTTTTACGAGCGAACAAAATAACTAATGTTATGCCCTCCGCCCAGTTCATGCTAGATTTTTGTTTTCTTCAACAATTCTATATTTATACGTCATTAACAGAATCCCCTTCTAAAATAATAAGATAAATCAAGATTGTTCAATTCTAACAAAGAGAACGGTCTAATAATGGTTACTTACCCAAAATATTGGAAAAAACAGCCCCTAAAATATCCTGTTTTATATCCAGATTTATGCATTTGATTTATATAGAAAAATGCTAATATTATTGTTTTCTTTGTATGTTCAGCAATGCTATTGGTTACCTTAGAAAGAAAATGTCTAATATGGTGATCTATTAGATTATATATATATATATATATATATATATATATATATATATATATATATATATATATATATATATATATATATATATATATATGTGTGTGTGTGTGTGTGTGTGTGTGTAATATTAGGTAGCATATATTTTATATATAAAATGTATGCTGCTAAAATAGTATATGTTTATAAAAGAAAACAATTGATCCCGCAGTATGAAATTCCTGAGAAAAAAACTACTAAGACATATCACTATATTAATTGAACTATATACTTAGTTCATGTCCTGTTTACTGCAAAACACTTGTAAAAAAAAGAATTCGTGCATTTATTATATTACAAAATTCATATAAAAATTTTCACTTGAAATTTTGAACTTTAGCGTTGCGACTCGCATGTTCCGAGATTGTAAAACCGTCAAGAAATAGCACATTCTTAAAAAAAAAAAAAAAATCTTTCGGTCTACAAACAACTGTTTCGCCTTCAAGTTTTAATTTTGAAGGAAAAAAAAATTAAAACCTGACGATGGAGACATGGATCTTCGAAAGTACTTGCTTAAAAAAATATACACTAGAAACATCTGACAACAGTTTTAGAAATGAGGATCACATCATTCAATGGATTAACAGTATTTTAATGCATACATTATGTTCCACTAGCAAAGTGATTTCACCATTAATCGCATTAATATTGCTGATTGATTCTATGTATGATTATTTCTTTATATATATATATATATATATATATATATATATATATATATATATATATATATATATATATATATATATAATGAAAACAGACCACTTTAAGGTACCATTACAATAATTTATTTCACCAAAATCCTTTTGAAGGACACCGGATCATCAGGTAACAGTTCCAACAACAAAAAAAAAAAGAAAGATATATATATATATATATATATTTATATATATATGTATGTATGTATGTATGTATGTATGTATGTGTGTGTGTGTGTGTGTGTGTGTATAGACCAGTTAACTTAAGTAGTCCCTCCGGTTTTGGTACGTTTTTGTTTGAGTCAACTTTTCTATATTTACAGAATGAATAGAAACTAGTACTAAAATGCTAAAACAGTCCTGACATATGATCTAGGGAAAGTAATATTAAATAAATACTTATCTATCTTACTTTCGTTTTATTTTTATTTATTTATTAATACGTTTTTGTGGGAGAACCATCCATCATAGGCCCTGTCTCCATTTTCGATACTTTTTGTTTCACTCGACCTTTCTATATTTACATATGCCTGTCATAAAGTGCAATTTTCTTCATATTTTATCAGTTCAGCGGTAGTTGTTTATCTCGTATACCGAGAGTTAGCCTACCCTTACTACTTGGGCACTTATATAGTCTATCCATTGGATATACTAATTAGGCAGTCATTTGCATATTACGATAATACCTTTGTTTCTTATCATTATTTATCTTCTGCGTATTTCGTAGTATAAACGTATTTTAATGGCTTGTTTTTTTTTTATTTACTCACCCTTTTCTTTTCAATTCTCTATTCCAAACGCTTTCATCTTAGTTTCCTTCTTTGAATGCTTCTTTTTATCTTTTTTCTTCTTTTCCGTTCGTCCATTCCTTCTTCTTCATTCATTTCCTATTACTTTTAGCCTTCATTTGAACCTTCCTCCATCTTCAATGATTCGTTCCTTTTCAATTCATCCTTTCCTCCATCCAACCTTTCTTCTTAATACACTTTCCCTTGCGATCGATTACATGGCTTCATTATAGAGAAATAGTTGTCGAAACTGCCCAGAGATAAATGGTAAGTGGTCAACACAGGATCATCAGTCTATACATCTTTCTAGTTAAAATATATATTCTTAATATTCGAGCCCTAGCGTCGGTTGTATATCGATAACATTCACTCTTTATAGAGACTTAGTTGTCGAAGTTGCCCAGAGATAAATGATAAGTAGTCAACACATAATCATCAGTCTGTCCATCTTTCTTGTTAGCAAATCAACAGGGAATATACATAAACTATAATTTGGTTTGGTTTATTTTGTTTTCCGGCATATTAACCTCAATGGGCTATTCAATGTCGACAATATTTGAAAATAGGTTCGTATGAACAGGATATATATTCTTTGTAAGAAATCAATTTGTAGATCAGGTTTCATTGACGTATATTTGTAAAGAGAATTTTTGTCACGAGTTAAGTGTATTGTTGGTATTTTTTTTTCAAAAATATATTGCTGGTATTTTTACTATAAAAATCTATTTTTATACTTTCATAGTGTTTTGACGCTTGTTTGGGTATTAACTATTTTTACATAACTGGGGTACTAACAGGTACTACCACACTGGGTCAGGGTGAATCTCGGAGCAACAAAAATTTAGAAGTGGTTCCACTCTCCTCAAAACCTCTAATCACCCGATCGAAGGCCTTGCTGTCGGATGTAGTTTATCGTCATACCTAGTACTACAATTGAAACGTTAAAGAACGGAATATGAAACAATAAATTTTCGTTAAAAACAAAGAAGTTAGAGTCCTTCTTTATGGCATCGAAGTCTGGTTAATTCCTTCACAGATGAAAAGAGAATGAGAATAGCCATGGGGGAAATCGTAAGAAGGCTTAAAGTAACTTTAAACAAAAAGAATGGTCATAATCAGAGTCAGAAAGAGAAAACTGAAATGTCTTTGAAATATAATAAGGAAGAAGGGCACGGAGAATTTGGAACTCACAAGATTTTTCGAAGTAAAATGGACGTCCCAATCAAAGGTCTTGCTGCCGGATGTAGTTTATCGTCATAACAAGGACGCTTAAATCCTGGAGTTGTACATCTGTGAATAAATTTAAATAGTGGTTACAAAAAAAACAAACCCTGTAGATATATATATATATATATATATATATATATATATATATATATATATATATATATATATATATATGTGTGTGTGTGTGTGTGTGTGTGTGTGTGTGTGTGTGTGTGTCTTCCTCTATTCTGGAATAAGAAAGTGTAAAGTCGATTTCGAATTTCATTCATGGTCGTTACCTTCACTTATGCGAAAATATATTTAGAAAAGTTTTGAATCCATGTCTCCCCAGGTTATATGTTAAATAGTTTGAGTGTATCTGGAAAAAAAATCATTGTTATTCTCGAAAAAATGTTAGTACAATATTCACTCTGAAAGGGAGAATTAGTCTTATAATCCAAAAATATTTTTCAGCTTTAAAAAAAAGCAAAATAGCGTTGATAAACCGTAAAACCACAAGTCAATCAACCCATTTCAACCCATCATTCTCTCTCAAACACTATCTCAGCTTTCTTCATCACCTATCTAGCTAGATAGTTAATTTTTGTCTCTCCTAACCTCTCAGAGTAAACATAAACTTTTACGTTTCCAAGTGTCTCGTATATGTTTTGTATAAATTCCAGAATGACAATATATACAGCGTGCAATGAGTTAATTGTCGCAATTCTATATAGTTAATTTAGCGAATGTGTGTTGTTTGTTCTTGATTTTGTCGTCGGCACAGTATAGTAGAGCCAGTTGGGCACCGTTTATGAAAAAAAGAGAATTATGATGCAATTCACACTGCCAGAAATTTGGAAACGGCATGCTGTACTGCTTGGCATTCGCACCGGAAGCTCCAATTCTGTGTCAATCTTAGGACAACGCAGAGTATTCGAAACGTGAAACACGGAAGGCTACATCAAGGTCCTTGAGGAGATGCTGCCCTGGGTCAATAAAGTAGTACTCTATTTCTGGTAATAGGACTCTGCACCATGCCACACAAGCAGTAGAAGAGAGTCATGGCTGTCAGACAGTTTCTGAGACCACATCACCCCTTACATCTAACTCCCTGGACTACAACGCATTTGATTATTTTGTGTGGTGCAAAGTTGAGCGAGAGACCAATAAAATTCGTTTTAGCAACAAAAATGAACTGAAGGCAAAGATTATGGCGGCATTCACCGACTTAAACAAAGAGACTCTGTCCAGAAGAGTTGCAGTAGATTCCGAAATCGTCTGGAGGCAGCGATTGAAGCCAATGGCGATTTTATCGAATATTAGGTTGGTGCAAAAATAATGACGTAATAATGTCGTTTATTGACGTATTTTTAACGTCAAAAAACGACATTGATACGTCATTATTTTTGCACCAACCTAATAAATTAACTATTTAGAAATTCAAGATATTTTTTTGTCAAACAGTTTTTGGTAAATATATATATTAAAATGAGATGTCAGTTTTATTTTTATGAGTGCAAAATTTAGGCGATAATTTATCAATCGCACCCTGTATTTCTGCTCGTAACAAAACAAACTGCGCTGATTGTCTGACCTAAAGTTATCGAAGTGTAATATCTAATGAAATATACTCCACTGATAATGACACATGTCACGTTCAAAGACATTTACTTTCTTAATCTATGCAAAAAAAAAAAAAAAAGAAAAAAGAAAAAAAAATGTGGGCTAAGAAAGAGGGGAAGAGTAGGTTTTCGTATTCTTTGCACAAGCACACGTCGGCAATGTTCCAAAGAATATCAGATGAGGCCGCAGTTACTTGAAACGCAATACAAATCGACACCAGACAACTATTCTTTGAAAATGCTGATGTCACTAGGTATATATGAGTAGTTCATGCAAGTGCATCTGCCTTTCTGTTATTCTCAATATCTCCTTTTTACCCCGTTCGCTCTCTCTATCTCTATCTATCTATAGAGAGACACACTGTGTATCTATCTTTCAGCCTTACCTTATCTATCAGTATTTTCCTTATCTCTCTCTCTTTCTCTCTCTCTCTCTCTCTCTCTCTCTATATATATATATATATATATATATATATATATATATATATATATATATATATATATATATATATATATGAAGAAAAATATACGGAAAAAACAAACAAAAATCATAGGCATATAAGGATTTTTGTTTGTTTTTTCCGTATATTTTTCTTCATACTGTCGGATCTATATCCATATATTTGCTTACATATATATATATATATATATATATATATATATATATATATATATATATATATATATATAGTTAGATAGATAGATAGATAGACAGATATATAGATAGATAGATAGATAGATAGATAGATAGATAGATGCAGAGAGATATCGAGAAAGGAGAAAGAGAGAGATAAGAAAAATACTGATATATATATATATATATATATATATATATATATAATAAAAAGGCTTAAACACTAATATTCCATGGTCATAATTTATTCCATTGGAATCGTAAATACGATCCAATTCATCAGACCTACAAATTCAAATTTTCTTTTTGAATTTGTAAGTCTGATGAATTGGATCGTATTTACGATTCCAATGGAATAAATTATGACCATGGAATATTAGTGTTTAAGCCTTTTTATTATATCCTTACTCTGTCCTGGACATTGAGTTCTACCTGGATTTTATCCTCTCGGAAAATTTTTTATTCTAAAATATACATGTGTATATATGCACCTGTGGATTTTGCATATATATGTATATTTACCACTAATATTATCTATATATATATTTTCTGTAAGACGAAAAGATACATGCCTGTTGTTAATTTATCAATATATCCTATGCAAATGTTAAGATGTGACCCATTCTTTTGATCCATCAGTTCAGATCTTTTTAACTCTGATAGTCCATTCTACGTTGACAGTGATGACCCATCTTCATTTTCTTCGTGTTTCAAATACAACCATAAAGCAACATTTCGGTATCTTTTTTCTAAGAACTGTCACGCTAGTGTAAGGCAAAAGCTTTAATCTTTATCTATCCTTCTTATTCTCATAATCTTTACTTTCTTCTACCGTCTCTTCCCCTCATATTTCACAAATTTTAGAATTATGTTTTAAAATTTAACATTAGGAAATATACATTTTGAACATTTCATGTTTAGAATTCAATTAAGATTTTCTATTTGAAACCTTTGTATATTTACTCTATTTTTTATTTAAGAATCTTGTATATTTTGTATATCTTTTTGAATTAAGGCTTTAAAAATATTTATATATGCTTTGTATATTTCGTAACTTTCTCGATTATTGTAAATCAAGGATTTTGTATATCTTTTATATTTGAATAAATTAGATTTATTAGTGTATTTTGTATATTTTTTATGTATTTTTATCTGATTTGTCTATTTCTTACCTTTCAAGATTTTTGCAAAGTATTTTGCATATTTTTTAGTTTATAGTATATTTATATACATTTTAAATCTTTTAGGTATTAATATTTTTTTATACAGTAAATTTTGCATAGTAGAATTTTCAAATATTTTCTGTATTTCTGTATAATACATATTTGTAAATTTTGTATATTTTTGTAAAGTAATATGTATATTTTGTTTATTTCATTTTATTTTTGCGTATTTATTTTTGTTTAGAAATAATTATTTTTTTAGATAAGTAGTATATTTTTATTTAATTATATTGTTTTTACATTTTCTCTATTCTGTAAGCTAAAGTTTCTGTTAAATTTGTTTATTTTATAATTTTGTTTTCGCATATTCAGTATTGCATTTTGTATATACATTTTTAAGGTTTTTGCATTTTGTGATATTCTTGTGCAATTATTATTTTTTCAATATTTTGTATACTTTATATATTATGATTTCGTATATATCTCCATATATTGCATATTTCAGTGTATTAATGTTACCGTATACTTTATGCATTTTTTATATTATGCTTTTGTGTAATTTGGATATTTTTATATATTTAATATTTCAATATTTTTTCTATATGTATTATATTAATGTTTTTCCATATATATTTTTCCATATTTTTCATATTTAACTTATTGAGATTCTTTTATATATCTTTGTATATTAAGGAATTTGCATCTTTTTTATACTTGAGCATGTAATGTTATATGAATTATCAGCATGATGGCATATTATCTGCGCATATTGCATAACCAATATAACGACAAACATTATCCATTTCATTGTTAAAGTAGCAAGTTCGCTAATATCTTGTTGAAAAAGAATGTACAAAACAATATCAATAAAGTATTTAAACATAGATAATTAAGTATGTAGAAGAAAATAAATAAATGTAAAATCTCTGTCAATGCACCGGTTCTTCCCTAAGCCGAAGAAAAAAATACAAATAAGAACATTTCGCCCTGAAACCACATTTGACAGATTTTAAAGAAGAAAACTAAATAAAACGAGTCGCGTCCAAACAAGATTAAATAATAAAAGCAGAAGACAAATCAACAAGAATAGCTTCAAGCGCTTCTGGGTGCAAAATTAACAGGCGTGCGTGTTAGTGAACAGGGGAGACAACCCTATTATTAATAAGATGACCAAATTAGGTGAAGGTTACAATTTGAATATTGACAGATTCGGAATATTTGTTATAATTTGGTCAATTAAATTATATTCTTGTTATTACACGTTTTTGTTCACGTTGGGTGAAGGAAAATTGAAGCTAATTCCATCATAATCTTATTCTGTTTTTGTTTTTTTAAGAAAAAAAAAGGAGGAGACATATTTACAATATTCCGTTAGCGGTAACATAAATTAAAATAGAGTGTAATCCGGATATAAGAGAGTTGTCGGGACCGGATAAGAGGTCTCTTATACCCGGTTTTCTCTTATATCCGGGTTTGGTCTATTTTGTTTAGGTAAGTATGGCTCTAATTTGGGACCAGATAAAATCTCTCTTATATGCGGGTTTCTCTTATATCAGGGTCTTTTATATCCGAGTTACACTGTACTAGGCAAATATAATCTTCTAATTGAAGTAGGAACTTTTAACATGTAGATGAAAATATCTCCATGGACCTTTATTTTACGGGAGATAAACAATAAAGGGAAACAATAAATATTATTTGTTATACCAGAAAAAAATACATAGAGGTTGTGGAAAATTTTGGTATTTTTCTAACTCAATTTTTCATGTCGACCCGAAAATTAATCCGCGATTTTGAAACGATCACAAAGAAAACTAATCGACATATGCTTAAATTATTTAACCAAACCCGTTTTAATATATATATATATATATATATATATATATATATATATATATATATTAAAACTATTTAACCAAACCCGTTTTATATATATATATATATATATATATATATATATATATATATATATATATATATATATATATATATATATATATATATATTAAAACGGGTTTGGTTAAATAATTTAAGCATATGTCGATTAGTTTTCTTTGTGATCGTTTCAAAATCGCGGATTAATTTTTGGGTCGACATGAAAAATTGAGTTAGAAAAATACCAAAATTTTCTTTAGAATATTTTTTATTTTCCCAAATACTTTTAATTACATCTGCGACCATCTTAAACATCTGATGAAGGAAGGAGAGCATAACTGCTGACCAGGTGTCTGTAAATATGTATATGTGTTTCTGTGATTTTAAAGCATTTCAGCTGTTCGTTTTTTTTACTGCTTAGGCAGCGTTCTAGATTCAAAGTTCAAAGTTCCTATGTTCTTTTTATTTTCTTACAGTATAAGAGAAGTAACTTTTATTCATGCACATAGGTATTATATATATATATATATATATATATATATATATATATATGTATGTATGTATGTATGTATGTATGTATATATATATAAACACACACACACACACACACACATATATATATAATATATATATATATATATATATATATATATATATATATATATATATATATATATATATATATATAAATGGACAGACAGAGCCGACAGTCTGTTCCTTGCTAAACGCAATAGTCAGGCCAAGTGAGTTGTGGTCTTGCTCAACTGTTTATACATCCAGTTCAGTGATTCATTTTAGATTGTCTGTTGTATTTCATTGGGTGTAGTCTATTTTATTATTTTAAACAACGTTACTGAAAAATCAAAACCGCAAATAAGAAGAAACGAAAAAAATAAACAATGAAGTAAATCAAATTAATCCAAACAAATAAATAATTGAATGATAAACAAATTAACAAACCACGCATGCACAGATAAACACCAGAAAACGTCATCATAACGACCAACAATAAAGTAATCAATAATATTTTTTTTTTAAAAGTTACCTAACAACACTATAAAAAACCAAAAAACTGCATTCAGATCTACAATTATTCCCACTCATTAGCTCCTGGAATAATTCTAAACCATTACCGTCCACCAAAATAACCGTTATATATTGTAATATAATTATAATATGTATAAGTAGTCGAAACAAAACGCACATGGCCTGAAGATAGCGTTTCGCATGAAACAGAATGTCACTTTTGGATGTTGGCTTCGTTACACACTTTATTAGTTACATACGCTCTGTACTTGATATTGAGCACTTTAACACATAAATATAGCATACCTTAAAACTATATCCCAACTTGAAACAATCACATGTCTAGACGTACTGATGAGATGTGATACTGCGAAACATTCTGTCAGTTGATGACGATATACGCTCTCTTTTGTAGAAAGGGAATTTGTTGGCTGCTTCTACTGATTGAAGCTAAGCTCTGAATTGAGCCAACTTGTAGCCGGTAATGCATATATCCTTCCTAGCATCCGCCGATAGCCTAGAGATGAGAGTATCTAACTGATGGCAAATCGACCGGGTCTCGATCCCGGCTTGAAGCAATTGCATGCCTAGTGACACGTATGAGCTGTGATACAGCGAAACAGTCTGCCTGTGCATGACTATATATATATATATATATATATATATATATATATATATATATATACACATATATATATATATATATATGTGTGCGTGTGTGTATATATACATATATACATACATACCTATATATACATATATATATATATATATATATATATATATATATATATATATATATATATATATTCTATTTATAAGTTATTTTCATGGACACACTTATTTGTGTAAATGTTCCGTTCTTTAATTAAGGATATATGTTCCATTTACCAGCCTTTATGTTCAGGACATTTTGTAGAAAATATGCTTTACCCAACAGGTTTCGATCCAGTATAACCGTTCAACCACAGAGAACTTCCGGTAAAGCAAACCTCGAATTCCTGCTTTTGAACACACCCCTTCGTCGATCTTTTTCGATGCACCATATCTGCACTGATTTCGTAAAAATACGTAAACAATGACAACTTATAGACAAGGTTCCCAAAATAATGTATACACTGTTTAAATATTAATAGTTAATAATACATTTTTATATGGATGAAAATAGGCAAAACAGATGGATTGGAAGAAGAGGGACAGTTGAATACCCACTTAGATACCCAGATTTGACACACTTGAATTTCGTTTTATCAGGGTTTCTAAAATACAAAGTTTACAACAGAAAACCTGAAACAATTACTGAAATGAGAGCAGCAATTGAATGAAATGATACTGGACGTTTGTAGGTTTTCAAGATATGAAAAGTGTATTGAATAGAACGGCAACCAGTTTGAGCACTTGATGTGAACTCATCATTATATGAACATTCTGTCATTCTATGAACATTCTGCCATTGCTCCAAGTAGCTTTTATCTTATTAAAGTTAATTTTCTATATTTTTTGTATATTTTACTCTCAAATTCTTTAAATGTGTATTCTGTAAGTTTTATTAATCTTATTTATAAGTCAAAATATATAAATTGAAGAAGTTATAACGATTCAAAGATTGTATACTTTATTTTGGGACACTATATATTTCCTATTCTTTGTGTTTATAATTATAAGTATTTTATATGACTTATGTTTAGACTTAAAAGTATTTTTTCGTGTTTCCATTTTGAAATAAGTTCTGATCATTTGTTTAATAATTTGTGTTGGTCTGGGAAGGTAATCCCTATCTATAAAAGGTAGGATGTGTGTGTGTGTGTGTGTGTGTGTGTGTGTATGTAACGAATGCACGGCCGCAATTTTCGACGGATTTGCACCAAAATTTACATGCAGATGCTCCAAGTTAGCGGGAAGCCCAAGACCGACTTTGCATTTCCCAACTCCCAACGATAATCGAAATAATCGATTTTTTCATGCTTCTACAGCAGTTTTCATGTAGTTTCCGGGCATTTTGTACTGGGCAGAGCGAGTGCCTATAGCTGGCTGCCACGAATAGGCAGGAAGATTCTATTGGCCAGCGTGAGAGCCAACAGCTGACTGACATGAATGTTAACTAGCATGCTAGCATGCAAAAAAAAAAAAAAAATTCGATAGCTGCATTCTTCACAAGTGGGAACAATTTAAATCTGCATGGCACTTTACTCAAATTGGCTCATTCGCTTGCTTAAACTCAACGTTGATTCTGATTCCGCAGAACTGGTCTGGTGTGAAAAAGTATTTGTTGTTAACATACTTTTTACATTCGTTTTTTTCCAGTTACGAGTCCTTTTTTTAAAGCTGATCGTTTCGTGTTCATTTTGTTTAGTTCTTTTTTCGTAACAGATTTAATGTTTAGTATAGAGCTTAGAAGAAATTCGCAGTGTGAGATAGGCAAGAAGTAAGGCATATAGCAACATCTGCACGGCAAAGGGCATTCCTTTAAAGGCAAGGAAAGGCAAAAATATTTTAAGTCAAGTGATAGCGATTGCTGTAGGAGTCGTACGATTTTTGAATCAAGTACGGGTAACGCAGTGTCATGCTGCTAGTTATAGCTATTTTTTCTCCAGACAGAGTTTCCAGTTTTTGTATTTATTGTTGTAGTCTGATTCACTATTATTGAATATTATTCGCTTACTTTTTGTTTTACCATATTTTGAATTATGGCACTTTTTGTCCTCTATTTGTTTTGATTGACATTTCAACAACCTGATGAATATTCATGAATGTTGTCAAATTTAAGAGCCATAATAGACCATACAGATGTTTTTTATTGCATATAAACACGATAAATTCATCTGCTTCGATAAAGTCTCCCATAGGATGAAACGCGTTTACTAAGAATAGTTTTTTCATCTTGCATTTTTATTAATATATACATACATATATACATATGTGTGTTTAAATTAAACTAATTAATGTGAAACAAGTTGGTTGGTTGGTTGGTTGGTTGGGTTTTATGGCATATCAACCACTGTGGGTCATTTAATGCCAAATTAAGGTAAATATATATATATATATATACATATATATATATATATATATATATATATATATATATATATATATATATATATATAAATATACAGTACTATTAAACATATAGCTGGCAACATTATCTTTTCAAAAACGCATAGATGGCAACATCATTGTTTCAAAAGCGTATAGCTGGCAACATTATTTTTTCCAATAAACGTATAGCTGGCAACATTATTGTTTCAAAAACGTAGCTGGCAATATTATTGTTTCAAAAACGCATACCGGGCAACATTATTGTTTCTAAAACGTATAGGTGGCAACATTATTGTTTTAAAAACCTATGGCTGGCAACATTATTTTTTCCAAAAACGTATAGCTGGCAACATTATTTTTTCCAAAAAACGTATAGCTGGCAACACTTCTACTTCAAAAACCTATAGCTGGCAACACTACTTTTTCCAAAAAAACGTACAGTTGGCAACATTATTGTTTCAAAAACGTATAGCTGGCAACATTATTCTTTCTAAAAAAACGTATAGCTGGCAATAATTATTTTTCCAAACAAAAGTATAGCTGGCAATAATTATTTTTCCCAAAAACGTATAGCTGGCAACATTATTTTTCCGAAAACATTATGTGAGGCCTTGTTGTTGGACGTAGTTTATCGTCATACCCAGGACGCGGATGTAGTTTATCGTTATACCCAGGACGTTGTGAAACAAGGTACTTCCAATGTTAAAATTAGCCGTATAATAGAAACATTCATTTTTTAACAGTTTCTCAGAAAATTAGACTTCCTTCTCAAGTCCTCTAAATTTTAGCATTAGTTCTGGCATTGATATGAATTTCCATCCAAATCTTTTGCTTACTTTAGTATGGTAAAATCAGCATTTTGTTGATATTATTTTTCCTTCTTTCCATTACATTTCTTGTTTCCTTTGCAAAACTTCAAGAGATTTTATTTGTGTTATTTAGTATCGTTCTTTGTTTGTGATTTAGTAGACCCAGTCTCTAGAGTCAAATGAAGGTTTGTTTTAATATTTAATGGATTCAGGAATGAGGTAATAAAAAAAGGATAGTGCAGAAAAAAAGAAAAATAAGATAAAAGACTTGCTGAAAGAACGAAAATTTTAAAAAAGTAAGCGGAAAGAGAAAAACGAGAGAAAGGAGATAGAACAAGAAAAAAGTCGAAAGAGAAATAATTCCCTGAAATAATGGTAACTCTAATTAATTAAACATATCAAAAGCGAATGAAAGTGAAGCGGGAAAGGGAAGAAAAAGAATGATTGTAACACAAGTGAAGCGAAAAAAAGATGAAAAATTGATTTTTAAGAATGAAAAAATAAAAGAATGTTTAATATATATATATATAAAAAGTAAATGGAAAAAGTAACAAACAAACAAACAAACAGAACGGAAAGTCAGTAGAAAAAGAAAGAAACGAAGAAAATAATTGCGTAAATCAATAGCTAAAGAAAGAATGGTAAGCAAGAAAGTAAAGGTATTTTTGAAGATAAAGAAAAGTGGATGAACGCGCCACTAGACAACGAAGAAAAGTAAGAATGATGGCTGCAAAAGTAGAAAAGAAATAAGAGGAATATAGCGATATTGAAGTGTGACGTCCCCCACCTAGTGTCGCTGCGCCAAATGTGACGTCTGCCTGGCTGCGTCCGTCGTGCTATCCTGTCCTGTGACGACCAACTGGCTTGGTATTGGTCGCGGCACCAAATGTGACGTTCTAACCTTTTGGTGATTCGGATGGGAATCTGGTTAGATTCGCTATAAGCCTTGTCGTTCCCAGCTCGCCTCCAACGTTTGGTTACCGAAGTAACTGCTTTGATTTCCAGTCCAACCTACCCACGTTGTGAATTGATCTTATGCAGACGAAATCAATCAGTCGCTGGGCCTTAATGTAAGCCGAGTTCGAATAAGGGTGATATCGCACAAGTATATGTAAGAGAAAATAAAATAACTCGAAAAGTTCAAATGTGTTAAAAAAGGATAACAATATTTTATATATGGTTGCTGAATACAGGACTGCGTCTACTTCCCAACCCGCTATATGGATTCGTGACACTTTGTGTTTGTTAGGCGAGTCTTAACATCATTAGTTGTTTGTTCTTTAAGAAACTGGTTCTTGGTGTATCTTCAGGTGATATTCGTAAACTATGTTTTGGCGGTGTGAGTCTAAGTCGTTCTTCAAAAATAAATTGTTCTTGGCTAGAATTTGAGGTCGTGATGCCTGGAATGTTAGTCAGCTTCTGCGAGGCGGCTCTTCAGAGCGCTCAGCTCACTGCAACTGCTTGCCTCTCTGTCTCCAACCCCAATTGCAACTGCAACTTAACTCGAACTGATTTTCGCTCGCTGTGACTTTGCTTATATGGACGCCGACCAAAACCGGGGTGGGCTTGTCGGGGTTTGAGGTTCCTTGATAATTCTCAACCCACAATCCACTTATTTGGTTTCGGTCAGGAAAATTTTATTATTTTCCATTTTTGGAAGTCTTTCGTCTTCCCACCTCCCTCTGTTCTCATATTGGTATCTCACCATGCCCTCAGAGGGTGTCAACGGGTTTCCCCTCTCTCTCTCACAGTGGCATCTCACACCTATCCCTTCAGGGGGGCGCAACAGGCATCCCCTCCTTCTTCATATGATTACCTCCGCCCAATACTCCTGCTATCATTCAGCCAATGGGCGCTCAGCGGCGTGGGTCTGGCCAGACTAGCCTCAGTTTAAAATATCTTGCGCAAAGAAAAAAAAAATTATCCTTTTTTTTTTTCACTTTTCATTTTCCTTCTTCTCTTCGAGGAGACCTCACACCCTAGACTCTATCTTTTTTAACCGTATTACCTGGAATTCGTCAATTAGCTTTTCGCCATCACCAAGCGGGTGGCCACCCAGACGTACCTGCACTCCTGGCGCCAACCACTGATCCGATAAAACAGTTTCGCTATTATAGCCGGATTTCATATAGAATTCGTCAACGAGATTTTCGCCAATTATCAAGTGGGTGGCCATCTGGCGAAACACAGCCAATTTTTCGTCCCGATAAAATAATTTCCCTATCATAGCCAGCCTGACGATAAACAGATGCTCCTGTCAATGATTTCTACATATAGACAAAGGCTTAACCTTTCCTTCATGGTGGTCAGCGGATACTTTTGTTTTTGTAATTCTGCGACACAGTTAATTTTTATCTATTTAGAATTCTGTCTGAGGTCATTTGGCCAACCTGGAATTTCCACCCGCCCCGTAACCTAAATCAGATTAATTCCAGTATCTTCATTTTTACCTTCTCGACAATGGGAATAAAAAATTTTACAACTTTTCCTTGTCAGAAAAATAACACCGCTTAGTGTCCTTTTCGTGATGGCTTCTTATCACCTAAATTTAATTCTCACCTTTCTTTTTCTTTCTTTTTCCCCTTTTAGACAGCCAAATAGTGTCATAGAAGAAAGAAAGAAAAAAAAGCACAACAAAAATAGACAAAAGAAAGAAAATATTAAAAGAAAACTGAAAGAAAGAAAGAAAGAAAGAAAGAAAGAAAAAAAGAAAAATAATTCTATGAAGAAAGAATAAAAGAAAAAAAACAGTAGGTTGGAAATCAAATCTATTTTGAGAAATATTAAAAAACGACTGAAGGAGCTGAGGGACAATGCAGAAAGACATGATAGCAATAAAAGTGTAATGAAAAAAAAGAAGGAAAATGCGACTTTAAAGAAAGAAAGCAAGAAAGAAAGAAAGAAAGAAAGAAAAGAGAATAACGAAAGAAATATAGAAAGATTATTCCATATAAAGAACTAAAAGAGAAGATTAGTAAGTCAGAAATCAAAACTATTTTTGAAAATGATCAACAGCGAATCAATTAGCCGCAGGAAAACAATGAAGAGGAAGAATAATCGTAAAGAAATTTGTAGATGAAAGAAGAAAAATATACAAAAGAAAGAAAGAAAGAAAGACAGACAGAAAGAAAGAAAGAAAGAAAGAAAGAAAGAAAGAAAGAAAGAAAGAAAATATTTTTGGCAAATAACGAACAAAGAGAGAATGGTAAGCAAAGTTATTTCTGAAAATGATCAGAAGCGAATGACATGCCGTATAATGAAAAAGTTATAAAGTCGAGCGATTGCAGCAAAAGTGACGAAGAAGAAAAAAGTGGACTTTAAAAAATAGAAAAAGAAAGTAAACAAAGAAGATAGAAAGACAGAAATGAAAAAGGAAAGGAAAAATAAAGGAAAAAAGAAATCTTAAGAAGCAGATGTAAAGGAGATAAAAAAAAGATAAAGAATCATTTTGGAAAGGAAGAAGGAAATATAGTAATTAAGTAAAACTATGTCCATCCGTAAACCAGACGTAAAAATTGGCAGGAAGACGCGAACTATAGCGAAGAGCTAATTAATAAATGAATGAACAATCACAGAGAAAATCCAGTGAAAGTGATTTAGCAGAAAATCAGAAAAATGAAAATAGAAGATAAAAAGGGGTCAGAACCCAGACCATAGGGGTTAATGAAGGCGCATGGTAAGAAAAAACCCCGAAAGCAAGAAGGCCAGAAAGGAATGAAAATAGAAATTGTTCTTTGTGTAGACGAAGATACAACTTCGCTATTAGATCTTTTCAAGGGCCATTGAAACAAAACCAATTATGATGAAGGTGATAAAATCCAAACTAACCAAGACGATTTGCCGGCCCCTGGAGGTGGAGGATGAACAAGGTTTTCAACGATCCACTGGTTGGGTAAGCGGCAACATGGAATGGGGAGGATAAAATCGTTATATACTTTATGGTAGGTGATTGAAAGTGCTATAATTTGCTCTAATTAAGAATAGCTCGTTTAATTGCTAAAACTTGCTGGGAGGGATTAAAAAAAAAACATCATTGGACTCCTCAGTGCCTGAGGCTTTGGCATTTTAGATTTAAGCAAGAGATGAAAACGAAAAGCAAACCTCCTCGCTCTCTCGCTTTTCTGCATAGTGTTTGGCAAATAATGACAGAATTTGTATCATTGAGTCATTTTAAATGATTTAATAGGAAAGCAAACAGGAAGGAAGTTACCAGAAATAAATTACACAGACTGGTTTCATTATGTTTCAGACGCAAAGCGGTTATCCGGTATTCTATTGGATTGGAGTTTTTATCATTATTCATATGATAATTTTCTTGGCACTGTTTCAATTTTTCATCGTTAAAGCTGTTTCGACTTGAAGACATACTACAAATCACAGTGATTTTTTCATCTTCAGTATGGCTGTCTGTTGAACTTCTTGTAGGCTGGTTGCCAACCATGGTTAGAGATCCCAGCCTATCCTCTTTTTTAAACCATAGCTCGGGGTGATAAATGGATGTATACTTTTCTCGGAGTTACTTTTGAATAAGTCTTTGCAAAGAATTCGACATAAGGTCGGTTTCCAAGCCGCTAAGAATTTCAACAGTATATTAATTTTAATATTTACAATAAAACAAGTAATTTTTCACTTTCTTATATATAGTTTTTATTATTTAATATCAGAGTGGTTAAATTTTTTATCAAATTCATATTTTTAAAATGATTTCAGCTCAAACCCATATAAGACATTAGATGCACTACGATTTAAAAAAAAAAAAACTGTCTCCAGTAACAGAATTAAGAACTTTTCCTTCTCTCTGTAGATATTCATCTCTCAGTGTCTGAATACCAATTCCAAGTGCCATATGGAAGTTTCACGTCGGAGAATATTTAAATTTATAAAATAAGCTTGGTCAAAGAAACGTTCCTCCGAAACATTTTTATATATGATCAATAACGGTGGTACGAAATAAACATGCTGAGGAGCGAATTATTAGGTTTGTGCAAAAATAATGTCGTTTTCTCACATATGTTACTATGTGAGAAAACGACATTATTTTTGCACAAACCTAATATTATCAGCGATGTTTCGACTCGAAGGCCCACAGCAAATTGATAAGAGTTATCATGGTTGCTCGTTTCAAAGTGTACCCATCTACTCAAACCTTTTTATTTTTCTTCATTTATTTTAACCTAGTCACTTAACGTTGCCTCCTCAAATCCGAGTATACACTAAAAATAACTTTTTAAAGCCATATATATATATATATATATATATATATATATATATATATATATATATATATATATGCATACATACATACACACACACACACACACACACACACACACACACACACACATATATATATATATATATATGCATACATGCATATATATGTGTGTGTAAGCTTGTGTGTGTGTGCAGGTTCTAGATTCGTATCTTAAGTAAGTTAACATCGTGAAACGTTTCGTATTAATAGACAAATATAGTTAAAGCCATATATATATATATATATATATATATATATATATATATTATAAATTAACTGATTTAGAAATATGGTTCTTTCGCTACAAAGGAATTACCATGTTTCAAAAACCGAAGCTAAAATATTCAAATGTAATTATATAATTAAATTAAAAGCATTAGTTCTGTTTCACCTTCAAGCGAAATTTGGAATATCTTTTTTTTAAATTTATTGAGATTTAAAAGAACATATATTCATAATTCTTTGTTTCTAAGGATACAGGGTAATCCAAACCAAACTAATGCTTTCAATTTAATTATATAATGAATTTTGAAGTTTTTAGCTTCTGTTTTTGAAACATGATAATTCCTGTGTGGCGAAGGAACCATATTTTTAAATCAGTTAATTTATAATTATGCTCTGTAAATTTACATTAAGCACTGTTTTGTAAAAATAAAAATATCAATAAGGACACCAGATTATATATCTTACTGTGTGTGTGTATATTAACCACAGATATTATCTATCTATCTATCTATCTATCTATCTATCTATCTATCTATCTATCTATCTCTCTCTCTCTATATATATATATATATTTGTGTGTGTGTGTGTGTGCGTGCGTGCCTGTGCGCGTGTGTGCGGTATGGTGTGCGTGCGTGTGTTCGTGTTTGTTGACAGAAAGACAGATTTACAGATAGATAGATAGACAGACAGACAGATCAGCTTTTCTAATAAATATCTATCCACAAGAGATCCTATTACACTCAATGCAAGGAAATGAATATTAATACTAGATTCATTGTGCATGCCCAGCAGTCAAATATGAAACTAAGTCCTGCTTTCAGATATGTGTTTGCTTCAATGTGATAACATGCACAGCAATATTAAATGACCAAAGATAAAAAAAAAAAAAAAAAAGAAAACACGCTGACGAACATTTAGGTACCTTAGTATTTATTATATGACATTTTTCTTAAGTGGCTCATTTCTTTTGATCCACGTTTTTATATACAACTAGCAAGGTTACTCGGTGTTATATCACAGTAACAAGAAAATATAGTTCACGCGCATTTTAGTGAAACAGCCTTATTCCATACATATTCTAGAGGTGAGATGTAAGTTGTACTCAAGCAGCTTCTTACGAAGTACTGCTTTGTAGAACCGAATCTCTGGAGTATGATTCTCTGATCACTACAATCATAACATTTTAAAATCTAGAGTCAGTCATTATGTTCACCACATGTCCTCATAAGCTGTACCTCTTACTTTGTAGACGTCTAACTTGAGTAGCTCTTGGGCCTTGTGCAGGGTGAACATTGCAAAAATCAACGTAAACAATCTTCTCCCCTAAACCCTTGAAACCTGAAACATTTTTCAGATTTCAAAATAATAGGGTCATTCATTTGTAGTGTCCCTATTGAATATAGGCCATATTCTTATCACATATCTTATTCAGTAACTATCTACCATGAATGGTTTTTAAGCCTTGAATTGGATGAACTTATATATATATATATATATATATATATATATATATATATATATATATATATATATATATATATACTGCGTGCCAAATTATTATCGAGATAACTTTTATTCTAGTATTTCAAACACTGTCTAATCAATTCACACAAAATTTTCACACAATGTTGGCAACTCTAACCTGCGCAATCACTGAAATTTTCGTACTGATCTGCGCCATGTAAACAAACTGCCGCCATATTTGTTTACATTGCGCGGATTTTGTGTTAATTGATTAGACAGTTTTTGAAATATTAGAATAAAATTTATCTCGATAATAATTTGGCACGCTGTGTGTATATATATATATATATATATATATATATATATATATATATATATATATATATATATATATAGCCTTACCATAGTTGATCTTATGGGTGGAGATGCTCGCTTCATATCCAAATTTTCAAATTCAGAATTATCTTTCTTCTATACTGGTTGACAACCTAACCTAAAAATTCTGCTATTTAATCCACAGTTGTCACCATGAAAAAGCAACCGTGGTGAACTTTGAGCTCTGGTTTCTTGGTCGGAATCAAATCCTATTAAATAGGATTTATTACGTATGACTAGGACATGCAGAAATAAGAATATAGTTAGTTTTAATGATTTTTATTGGCTTTTTATTGTATTTACGAGGTCTGTTTGAAAAGGGAGCGGTGTCACAAACAATTTATTTCAGTTCCAAACGACTAATCAAATGGTTTCAGTTCACCGTAGTCCACCCCGAGTCTATGCACTTTTCCATCCTTTTCTGTCCCGCTTCTATACACTGTTGGAAGGATTCTTCTTGGATGACCCTCATTTCTGTCCTCTTGATGGACTCCATGACTTAAAAACAGGTTCCTTGATGATTACCTTAAGCTTGGAGGTAATAAAAAAAATTCCACAGAGCAAGATCCTGTGAATAGGAATTTTGTTTCAATACAGCGATGTTCTTCTCGGTCAGAAACTTCTGGATGTCCAGGGTGTTGTGATCAGGTGCACTGTAGTAGTGAAACAGCCTCGATTTGTCTTGCTAAAACACTGTTCTCTTCTCGCGCACTGAGAGAAGCAACCTAGTCCCTTTTGAGACTTGCTGATTGATCGTCTGGCCTTAAGGCAAGAACTCACTGGAGACAATTCCTCTCATATCGAAAAACAGATAAGTCCCGTTACTTTTCAAACAAACCTCGTATATGTTTTCATGTAGTTTGGGAAATTAAGCTCGGCACAGAAAACAAACAAGCGAACGGACTTTATTATAGAATAGAAATTATTTTATGATATTATTCATATTAAAGAACTATAAACGATTCGTCAGATGGCAAAGAATAACAAGGTAGTGTTCCGATTTGTCTTCTCACCTGATTTATTCAACATTTAAAGCAAGGTGCTAGTGAGAGAACTATATTCTATCAGGATGTATTATTGGAGGGTCGTATCTTAAAGAGCGTAAAGTATGCAGATAGAACAGTGTTGAGAGCAGACTCTAAAAGGAAACTAGATGAACTCCTACAGAAGATAGTACAAGAAATCAAGAAGAAAATATAACTATTAAGTGTACAATATATATATATATATATATATATATATATATATATATATATATATATATATATATATATATATATATATATATATATATAATTATCAGAAAAGGGAAGAATCTAAGATGAGAAATGCGTATTAAATATACCAAAACCAAGTAATTGCGACATTTTAAATATTTGGGAAGTGTTAACACCATACATGTACACAAGTTTAAACACCTAGGAAGTGTTAACACTAAACATGTACAGAAGGTTAAATATATAAGAAGTGTTAACATTAAACATTTACAGAAGATTAAATATCTGGGAAGTGTTAACACTAAACATATACACAGTTTTAAATATCTAGGAAGTGTTAACACTAAACATGTAAACAATTTTAAATATCTGGGAAGTGTTAACACTAAACATGTGCAGAAGTTTAAATATCTTGGAAGTCTTAACACCCAACATCTACAGAAATATTTGGTAAGTGTTAACACTAAACATGTACAGAAGTTTAAATATCTGGGAAGACTTAAAACCAAACAGGTACAGAAGTTTAAATATCTGGGAAGTGTTGACACTAAACATGTACAGAAGTTTAAATATCTGTGAAGTTTTAACACTAAACATGTGCACAATTTTAAATATCTGGGAAGTGGTAACACCAAATACGTACATAAGTTTAAATATCTGATAAGTTTTAACACCAAACATATAGAGAAGTTTAAATATCTGGGAAGTGTTTTAACAGAGGGTGAAAAAAATGATACCGAAATCCTAGGGCGCGTTGAAATAGCGAAAGATGTTTTCCAAAAAGTAAGCGGGTATATTCGGAACAATAAAAATTAATTAGAATCAAAGACAAGACTACAGAAATGTTATGTAATATCGGTCCTCTTATATCGCAGTAAATACTGGACAATTTCTAAATGACTTTAGGCAAGAGTAATTGGTTTTCAAGGAGGATGCTGAGAATACCATGGGCTGAACATGTGCATAACGAGAAAGTTTTAAGGACAATAGAAACCAAAAGAACGCTTGTAGTTTGAATCAAAAAAGAGATAGTTGCTTTTCATTCATTAATACAACTTTTGTTTTTTTTCTCTTTTCTTTTCGTTTCTTTCTATCTTTTCATTACTTTCTCTTTCATTCATTTATACAAACTTTATTTATTTCTTCCATTTTTTCTTTCTTTTTCTTTTTCTTTATTTATGTCCTTCTTTCTTTCGTTTTTTGTTCGTTCATTAATATATACAAATTTCCTTTGTTGGTTTATTTTTTTATATTTTCTTTCATTTTTTTTTCTTTCTTTCTTTCTTTTTTTTCTTTCTTTCTTTCTTTCTTTTTTCTTTCTTTCTTTCTTTCTTTGCATTATTTGATCATTCATTCATTAATACAATCTTCCTTTGTGTTTTCTTTTTTCTTTCTTTCTTTCTTTCTTTCTTGCGATTACTTGATCATTCATTCATTAGTAAAATCTTCCTTTGTTTGTGTTTTCCTCTTTCTTTTTTCTTTCTTTCTTTCTTAATTTGCATTATTTGATCATTCATTCAGTAATACAATCTTCCTTCGTGTTTTCTTTTTTCTTTCTTTCTTTTTTCTTTCTTACTTTCTTTCTCTTTTTCTTTCTTTCTTTCTTGCTTTCGTTCTTGCGATTACTTGATCATTCATGCATTAATACAACCTTCTTTTGTTTATGTTTTCCTCTTTCTTTCTTTCTTTCTTTCTTTCTTTCTTTCTTTCTTTGTTTCTTTCTTATTTTCTTTCTCTTTTTCTTTCTTTCTTTCATTCTTTCTTTCTTGCGATTACTTGATCATTCATGCATCAATACAACCTTCCTTTGTTTGTGTTTTCCTCTTTCTTTCTTTCTTTCTTTCTTTCTTTCTTACTTTCTTTCTCTTTTTCTTTTTTTCTTTCTTTCTTTTTTCTTTCTTTCTTGCTTTCGTTCTTGCGATTACTTGATCATTCATGCATTAATACAACCTTCTTTTGTTTATGTTTTCCTCTTTCTTTCTTTCTTTCTTTGTTTCTTTCTTATTTTCTTTCTCTTTTTCTTTCTTTCTTTCTTTCTTTCTTTCTTGCAATTACTTGATCATTCATGCATTAATACAACCTTCCTTTGTTTGTGTTTTCCTCTTTCTTTCTTTCTTTCTTTCTTTTTACTTTCTTTCTTTTTTCTTTCTTTCTTTTTTCTTTCTTTCTTGCTTTCGTTGTTGCGATTACTTGATCATTCATGCATTAATACAACCTTCTTTTGTTTATGTTTTCCTCTTTCTTTCTTTCTTTCTTTCTTTGTTTCTTTCTTATTTTCTTTCTCTTTTTCTTTCTTTCTTTCTTTCTTTCTTTCTTGCGATTACTTGATCATTCATGCATCAATACAACCTTCCTTTGTTTGTGTTTTCCTCTTTCTTTCTTTCTTTCTTTCTTTCTTTTGCTCATTTATACAATCAATTTATCAATTGATACAACCTTCGTTTATTACTTTCTTTACCTTTTCTTTCCTTCATTTCTTCATTCTTTCTTTAGTTATTTATTTATTTACATTAATTGTTCCTTCCTTCATTTATAGGACACATAATTAGGAAAGATAGCTTGGTGAATTTGACACTCACGGGGCATATTGAAGGCAGGATATTGAAGGTGGAAAGCGGCGAGTAAGATATCTTACGAACTTGTATTTTAAAAAATGGCACAATCGGGACTGCAAGTGATAGTAAAATAACAAACCTTACTGAGAACCACAAAATGTAGGAAGCTGTGGAGAGACATGGTCTCACTTAGTAGAATAGAAGAAGGACATAATACCTGTTATGTTGTTTTGATTATGTAACACAAAATAACGTTGTGGAAATGAAGCTGAGAAAAAGGACTCAGATTAGAAGCATCACGTCTAATAAAATATACGATATCTATGACAATCCTCAAACACTTTTGTATAGAATGCTACCTAATGCATAAAATATATTTGAAAGAAATATTAATGATACAAGATTTCTGTATATGATAATAGGACACCCTTTTCTATTTTACCCATTGCGTGTGTAAAAGAAACCAACAAAATTTAAATATATGTATCAGATTATTAAATAAAGGAAAAGACTTAAAGAATTTAAAAAAGGAATGTAATTAATGGCTCGAGGTCATGAGCTACATGGAACTAGACTCTTAGAATATTTTTTCATTATTTACTTTTCCAATTTCGTTCTTTCTTTCTTTCTTTAAATTACTCGATGATTCTCTCATTCGTTCAACCTCTCTTTTCTTTCTTCCTTTCTTCCTTTACATTTATATCATAAGTTATTTATATGCAACCTTTTTTTTTTCCTGTCTCTTTTTCTTTCTTTACTTGATCATTCAGTCATTTATACAAGAGCTGTTGGATTGTTTCTTGTTCTTACTTTCTTTTCATTGTTGATCATTCATTCAATTTATACAACCTTTGATTCTCTCTTTTAAACTTTTTCTATCGTTGTTTAATTCTTAGTTGTTTTCATTCTATCCATTACTTAATAATACATTCATTAATACAACTTTTGTTTCCTTCTTGTACTTTTTATTTCATTCTTTCTTTTTATTATATTACTCGCTTCTTCTTCATTTATACAATATTAGTTTGTTTGTTTCTTAATTTTCTTTCTTTCTTCTTTCTTTCTTCTTTCTTCTTTCTTCTTTCTTTCTTTCTTTCTTTTCATTACAGCTTTTTGTTTTCTTTTGTTTCATTTATACTTCCTCTCTTTCTTTACATTAATTTCTTATTCATTCATTTATACAACCTTCGTTTGTTTGTTTCTTTAATTTTTTGCTTCATTTATTTATTTTCTTTCTTTCTTTCTCTCTTCCTTTCTTTCTTTCTTTTCCTAATTCATTCATTTATACAACTTTCATTTCGTTATCTTTTCTTTCATTCATTCTTTCGTTCTTTTCATTTCTCGCCCATTAAATAATTTATACAAACTTCCTTTGCGTATTTCTTTCTTTATGTTTTCTTTCTTTCTTTCTTTCTTTCTTTCTTTCTTTCTTTATTTAATTAATTAATTATTCATTTATTTCCATTTCTTAGTCATTCATTCGTCAATATGACCTTCGTTTTTTAAATTTTCTTTCTTTCTCTCTCTTTCTTTTTTTCTTTTGTTAATTGCTCATTCATTCATTTATACCACTTTTGTTTTTTTGTTCCTTTATCATTTTTCTTTTTCTTTCTTTCTTTCTTTCCTTTCTTTCCATTACTTGCTCATTCATTCATTTTTACAATCTTTGTTTCTTTAATTTTTATGTATTTATTTCTTTTTCTTTCTTTTTAATGCTTGATCATTTCTTCATTAATGCAACATTCGTTTGTTTGTCTTTTCTTTCTTTCTTTTCATTAATTTCTCATTCATTCATACAAACTTCATTTCTTTGTTTCTTTATCTTTTCTTTCATTCATTCTTTCTTTTCATGAATTAAGAAATGAAATTCATTCATTAATCTTTCTTTCTTTCTTTCGTTTGTTCATTCTTTTCATTTTTGCTCATTTGTTCATTTATAGAAAATTTGTGTTTTGTTTCGTTATATTTTCTTTCTTTCTTTCTTTCTTTCTTTCTTTCTTTCTTTCTTTCTTTCCATTACTTGATCATTCATTCATTTATACAACCGTCGTTTGTTTGTTTTTTTTTCTTTCTTTCATACTTTCCATTTCAAGTTTCCTCTTTAACTCTGTGATCATCTTTTTACTTTGTTTCCGTAAAATCATTCTTTGATGCAGATTCGGCCTTTTTTTTTTTTTTTTATTAAAATTCGTTATTTCATTTGTCTATTTATTTACGAATATAAATATTCTCAATTTTGAACCTTTTATTTTTACATATTCCAAGCACTTCTGTCCCTTTGAAATGATGTAAAATTATTTGATTCTGTATTTATCCCGCATTAAGTTAATGGCATGTTGAATACAATTCATTTGAGTTGACGTAAGTGTATAGACTCGGAATGTTTAAGTATATTTTTAACTCAACAGGCGCGCGTGCGCAAAAACACAGATATATACATGTACAAACAAAAACTCTATCTATCTATCTACATATACTACTTATATCCTACTTCTTTTACTATCCTCTCTCTCTCTCTCTCTCTCTCTCTCTCTATATATATATATATATATATATATATATATATATATATATATATATATATATATATATATATCAGCGTCATCGTCATCCCTTGACTTTTGTAATGATAGGTCGGATCTGAACCCACACTACCTTTTTTCCACAACGGTCGATCAACAGTCATACCTGCCCATTCTTTGACATTATCCAGACAGTTTTCGCATTGGCGTCCTCTCTTCCGTACACTTCAACGGTGCCGTGAATGATGGACTTGCACAGATTGTCGTGCCTTTTAATGTGTCCAAACAACGCCATTATCTTCCGTTTGACAGTGCCGAGAAGACGTTCCTTGTATCCCACAACACATTTCCACAGAAACTCTTTGGTTTTTCTTCCCAATACAAAATGCCAATGAGTTTTCTTATGCATTTGTTCCCAAACGCTTGCATCCTGCTCTCTGCATATATATATATATATATATGTATATGTATATATATATATATATATGTATATATATATATATATCTATATCTATGTATATATATATATATATATATATATATATATATATATATATATATATATATATATATATATATAAACACACACACAGTGGGGGATAATATCATTAGTTGAGACGTACAGGAATAGACTGGTAGCTGTTGATCTCAATAAAGGAAAAAGTATTAAATTAATATGCTTTTTTGTTTTGTACGAATACCTTTTTCATCATTTAAAATGAAAGAAATGCATTAATTTCTGTTAGAATAAGAATTAATTAAGTTTATTATTATTCTTTAATAGTATGTGTCTTTATACATAAATTGTATCAAAATTTGTTTTATTTAAGGCTTTTACATTTATAAAAATGCAATTTTTCAAGTGTACGAATATTTATTTCACCCACTATATATATATATATATATATATATATATATATATATATATATATCTGAGTATGTGTGTGTGTGTGTGTGTGTGTGTGTGTGTGTGTGTGTATGTATGTATGTATTTATTTAGACAGCAATCCTTCTTTCATGCACATTTCATTGAATATGACAGACAAGGTGAGTTTATTTGTTTTTTTATACAATTTCTCATACGATATAATAATGTTTTTTAATTTAAGATAATAAATTACATAAAACTTTTTGAATGACACATTGCACAGTGGATAAAGGCGTTGGTTAGATCCAGTGACAGAACGCAAAGAGTGTGAGTTCAATACCCGGTTAAGGCAGTGGCAGAACTTTCAGAGGGAAAAATTAGCAGGAGATAACTGATAACTGACATCCATCAAACATGGCACGTGGAACTAGAACAGTCTACCCCAGGGATCAAAATAAAGGGTTCAGTTCGAAATTCCAACCACCTGAAGAAGGCCGGAGCGTACAACGGCCGAAACGTTGTGACAAATATGGCGACAAAGATGAGGACAATGGTCCGCATAATGTAAATACTGTACATTATTTAAAATACAAAATTGTAGAAGACAAGAGGATATAAGACTTAACAGACTGAAATAATAAAGTGAAATAAATTTTAAAAAAGGATACAAGTGAAAAAATATGTAACTGTTGAAACCTAAAGCATTAGTCCATAACAAAATAACTAAAACGGACTGATTTCCTCTCCCTCTCACGTACACATGTTATCAGCAAATAATTAAAACATTTAAGCTGAGGGTGTTAAAACCGCAAATATCTCATTATAGTAACAATACTCTACAGTATTGTAGCATCGAAGTATTCTCCAAGACCTCTCACCTCCAGACTATAATTTGTATACTAGGAAATAATTTTTTTCTTTGGTCATGGATTCTAAAAAATTATCAACGTCGCATTCACCATATCAAAAGATGGTACTAAAGTAAAATAAACTTAAATTTATTTAAATGAAAAAGATATGTTTTTTTTAAAAAAAACAAAAAAAAAACGTTGGAAAACTTTGAATCAAGCTTACATAATTCCGTTATTAAATATGGCATACAGGATACGATGGATAAATTGTCGTCTAAATTAGGCAGAAATGAAAATAACTGACATCTCATTTTAACGGATATATACACCAAAATTATATAGGAAAATTTTGAAATAGTAAAGAGTAAATAAATTCAATAAAATTGTCGTTGACTTCAATCACGGCCTCCAGATGACTTCCCAATCATCTGCATCAAGAAGGATGGTCTCCTTGTTTAAGTTGGGGAATGCTGCCATAATCCTTGCCTTCAGTTCTTCTTTGCTGTTACAAGGAGTTTTGTTGGTCTCTCGCTCAACTGTGTCCCATATATAATAATCAAAAGGTTTGCAGTCTGGAGAATTATGTTGCCAAATGTAAGGGGCGATGTGGTCGGAGAAATTGCCTGACAGCCATGACATGGTTTTCCTGATTGTGTGGCATGGTGCAGATTCCTGCTGCTAGACATACGGTCTTCCAGCAGCTAACCTTTTCACTCAGGACAGCACTACATCCTAAAACCACTTGATGTAGACCTCCGTGTTGTGACTGAGTAGATGAATGGAGGCATCACATTTAATCACTCCAAACACATTCGTAATCACCATTAGAGTCATACGACTCTTTCTGAATCCTTTGCATTGTCCCCAGACTGACACGCAAACACTCTGAAATGTTTGTATTGGAGCTTCTGGCGCGAATGTCAAGCAGCACAGGATGTCGTTTCCAAATTTCTGGCAGCTCTTTTTCTTACCGACGGTGTCAAACTGAACCAACTATACCGGGCAGTCGATAAAATCAAAGGCAAACAACGCGCATGCGCAAAATTAAGAAGTGAATGGCTACAATTTATCCATCTCTCTCTGTCTCTGTCTCTGTCTGTCTGTCTGTCTCTCTCTCTCTCTCTATATATATATATATAACGGATGTAACTGCAAAATTGTCCAAATGTTAGCTTATGCTCTGAAGCATTGTATCTTAAGTGATTAAATATATATTACTGAAATTCTCCAAGGTTTTTATAACACTATTGGATTTTACATTGAGCAATAAGAATGTATAATTACTCTCCAGGCTTAACAGAAAAAAACATGGTGAAATCGATCATAAACTAAGATGACATGTAGGTACTTAGTTAATCATAGCTAAGAACCGAAATATTGAAATAAAGCTCAAATATATATATATATATATATATATATATATATATATATATATATATATATATATAATATTCCAGTATCATTATTTTAACTTATTCAAGATGATCTTCGCCCTGTCTAAACTTCTAAGTTTCTGTCCTGGTCCAACAAGTTGCCTCACACATTTTATGTACGATTTCATTTTCTAGTCTTTTTTTAACTGTTCTTTAGACTGTCATGGCTAAAACTTCTCACTCAAGTACCAAACGTCTTATGAATTGAGTTGTATCTTTTCTAATTCATCTCTTTACAATTAAATTGAAATGATGATCCCTGTTGTTGTTGTGAACTCCTGATCCAGTTTTCCTCTCTAATGTTTCCTCTTTTTTAAACATTCACCGTTCTTTTAATGGTTCTTGAATGGACATTGAAGACGGAAGTCAGAATATGTGCGTTGGTACTATTGCTGAAGGCCCGAATGGTCTTATTCCTCTCACCATTGCTCGGTTTGGAAGACAGTGGGTCTGACGCAAAACCATTATAATCTGCTCTCTTTTTAGGCGAATAACTCAAAGGGTTTTTCAGTGATTGTTACATAAAACGGTAAAAAGATGGCTGAGCGTATTATCTGAAAATCTGGAAAAAAGAAACTCAATTAGTTTAGTGTTTTTTTTTAGATTTGAAACATTCGGTGAGATCGATAATTATGCTGTTAGACGATTTGGGACTTTTTTTGTTACACACGGGTATATAGTTAATCATTTTACCCCAAGGTAAGCAATAAATCCACTAGAACTCAAGGGGTTTATAAGTATGGACGAATATGAGAAAGAAAAATATATTATTACGAAAGAGAAAACAATAAGAGAATCGGAATTCAGTAGATAAAAGATGATGATTTATATTTGCAGTTAAAATTTTGACGTTCAAATTCGTTTGGAAAGCAAGTGGCGGGAAGAGGATTTCACACGCGAGAAGTGCGAGAGAAGAACCTGTTAGGAGAGAATTTGCGGTTTAACCTAGCCATTTATATTGTAAGATGAAGTGAACTAATTGTCAATTTATTACTGCGCTGAGATTCATAAAATCGAGGTACTAAATTGGAAAGCCCATCAGAACAATTACCAGGAAAATAGTTATAGAAAAATGCACCGGTAACATAGCTTACCGGTGCATTTTTATCTGTGAGGAAATTGTCAAGCATTCACTGTCATGTAGTAATAATTATATTACTTTCACTATTTTTGTTTCTAATGTAATTTTCCTTTGTCCTAATAATTTGCTTAGATTTTGATGGGAGCTTACGTAAATGAAAAGAAAAACAATGAAAGAGACGAGGATAAAATAAACATGGAAGAATACGCAGAGATGAAAAAATAGGAAACATTAAAACTGCAAATTAAAAGATCAGTTAAAATTATGAAATGATGTTATCAAAATAAAAATTTAAAAAAAAACAACACACGGAATTTAAGTACTTGGTAAATGCTTTTAGGGCAGGATTGAAAATCTGACACCGGAACCCGAATGGAAACCGTAGTGGAATAGCAGGAGAAGCATTACAAGAACTTAGGCAAAGTATTAGGTTGGTGGAAAAATAATGTCGTTTTCTCACATAGTAACATATGTGAGAAAACGACATTATTTTTGCCCCAACCTAATATTAAGAAATAGCAAAGTTTCGTTGGAAACAAAACAAAAGACTTATGTAATATCAATCCTTTACACATGAAACGAATACTTGAGACAATAGCAATGCTGTTCTACAGAAGGATACTGAGAATACAATGAACGTGGCATGTAAGCCATGAGAAAGCTTTAGGGAAAATGAAAACAAACAGAAGACTCAGAATCAGGAAAGATACAGCTGAAATCTCAAAAAGCTGGTCTTGAAAATTGTGACACATAATATGTATCGAAATCATAAGGTAGAAAAAGTATCAGGCAACCTAACCGACAAACGTATATTAAGAGATAGCAAGGGATAGCAAAGCGGAAATTGGAAGGAATGGTAAAAAGAAAATATATATTACTAATACCTACGAGATTTATTAGGTTCTGGAGAGCCATGATTGCAGACGCTATGAAGGGACGCAGTTCATAGAAGAAGAATTGAAAAATATTAGTTCTTATGGCATCACCATAACTCAGTGGTTATGAAGCTTATCTTGCAGACCATTCATATTTCAGTGTATTGCTTCTCACTTTGGAACTCGATGTGTCTTTGTATCTGATTAACCTACGCCTACTTATTGGAAGTGTTTTTGTCTATTCCTCAGTGCTGTTATTTTGCGTTGTTTTAGCTTCAGTTACAAACATTTTTTGAATGATTATTTGCAAAATAGAAGGACTACTCACACATGAATATTGGTGTAGCGCAGTCTTAAAGTATTTATTTCCCAAATTGAACATTGTTTATTACGAAGTTGAATTTTTAAAAGTATCTAACGATTTTAAAAACGCAGCAACAAAATAATATTTAAAAAATGCGCCAATTAAAGCGAAGACATTTGTAATATGGAGGTAAAGTGTATTTTAGAAGTATATGAATATACAGAATATAAGTTATATAAGTTAAGATATGGAATATACTTTACGCCGTTTAAGGATAATGGGTTTGGCCACTCTTTTTTAAATAGGAGGATCTGCTTCGTTTTCTCGAAAATAACCTTTTGAAATAAGAGTTTTTATTTGGCTCTGAACACTAAACACTAGGTCTAAGCAATGGTTGAAGTGAAAAAGGTTTCAATAGAAAAAGGATGTAAAATCAGGAAAGTAAAAATCGATATTAGAGAGAAAAGCTGAAGACGGTAAGATAGAAAGAAATCAATTGAAAGAGCAAGAAATAAAGTGTAAGCTGTGACAATCGACTTCGTTAAGAAAGAAAGAAAGAGTCAAAGATAAAAAAAGAAAGAATGAAAGAAAGAACAAAAGAAAGATAGAAAGAAGAATGAAATAAATGAAGAAAGGAAAGAAGAATAAAGGTGAAGAAAAATTAATGAGAAGAAAACGAAATGAAATGAAAATAAATAAATATAAAAAAAAGAAAGGAGAAAAAACGATACAAGGAAAAAGAAGAGAAAGAAAACGAAGAAAAACAAATAAAAGTGAAGAAGAAAAATAACGGAAGGAAAAGAAAGAACAATTATAGAAAGAATGGGGAAGAATGGAATGAAAAAAAAAGAAGGAAAGGAGAATGAAAAATAAGAGCAACGATTGAAAGAAAATCACAAATGCGAAAAGAGAAAGAAAAGAAATTGAGTGAGTGCAGATATAAAGAAGGAATTGGGAGACAGAAGGAAAAAGGGCGAAAGGAAAGAAAGAATGAAAAAAGAAAGAAAGGGAGAAAAAGAAAAAGTGAGAGAAAAATAATAAAAGCAAGAAGCAAGCAGTAAAGATGGAAAAAAAAACGTCAAAGGAGAAAGGTAAAACACAAAAAAGAAAGAAAGGAATAGCGAAAGAAAAGAATGGTGAAAAAGGAAGAAAAAGGAAGAAAAATGAGGGATAAAATAAAGAAAGAAAGTAAAAGAGAAAAGTGAATAGAATAAGGAAAGAATGAAAAAAAGGAACTAAGGAATGAAGAAGAGAAATAAAAGAAAATTCAGTGAATAGTATAAAAAAAATTGAAAAATATAAGAAGAAAACAAAATAAATAAAAAGAGGAGGTGAAATGAAAATAGAAAAACCGACCAAATAAATAAAACAAAAGAAAAACGTGTAAGGCATGGGCAGTGAGGCTCCACTGCCCGTGGTCATTGTTGTAGTTTTGTGCGTCCTGTGGGTGTCGCGATGGGGGAATTGGTTGCTGAGTTCAAGATGCGCATGTCTCGATGCAGAAGTGGATTGTCACATCCAGCTGACGTGGACGAAGACGACAGCGACAATGTTCGACGAGGAGATGGGGTAGACCAGTGCAGCAGAAGACAGAACTTGAGGCAAGAGGGAGAACTGAGAGTGGTGGTGGGGAGTGGAGTGAAAGCTGGAGGGTTTGGGGCTTGAAGAACAACGGTGGTTGTTGGTCGTCCAGTAACAAACAATTGGCTAATAGAAAGAAAGGGGGGTAAAAAGTGGCCCCCACTGCTCCTAAGTGTCTACATTCGGGCGTTAACAAGCATAGCTCTCTTTTAAGGTGTGTGTTTGAGTACGAATACATACATGCATATTTGTATTCATCTTCAAGCTTGTGGCATTATATTTTGTCTTGTGTGCATATGTGTGAGCGGACAGACACGGACACACACACATACACATACACACATACACATACACACTCACATACCCACATATATATATATATATATATATATATATATATATACACGCATGCGCACACACATGCACACACAGACAGAGGCACGCACATATATATATATATATATATATATATATATATATATATATATATATATATATATATATATATATATATATACAAAAAATGGTAATCTGCATGGATGTTCCAATAGGATAAAGATACAAGTAGAGTTCTATTTCAGAGACAGAGCAAAATTAATTAATTAAAAATTATTAATTAATAATATATATATATATATATATATATATATAAGAAAGAAATATGACAGAATTTAAAATGATATGGTGTGATGTATTTCGTCCTTATGACTTAATCTGACTAAGTATATGTTTAGGCTGATTAGAGGACACATGCGAAGGCGTTCATTAGAACGTGAAAAAATTATGCATCATGGATTTTTTTCATGTTATAAAGTCATGGTCATGCGCAATATATACATATATATATATATATATATATATATATATATATCTGTGTGTGTGTGTCGTCATCCAATATATATATATATATATATATATATATTGGATGACGACACATATATATATATATATATATATATATATATATATATATATATATATATATATATATTGGATGACGACACATATATATATATATATATATATATATATATATATATATATATATATATATATATATGTGTCGTCATCCAATATATATATATATATATATATATATATATATTGCGCATGACCATGACTTTATAACATGAAAAAAAGCCATGACGGATAATTTTTTCACGTTCTAATGAACGCTAAGCACATTTTCAACCGTTTTCTATTTAAAGGCATAATGAAAAATTAAGTTAATAGATAACAACACAAACTTTGTATAAATATTTGTAAATTGATTTTGATAAAACTTTTCCCAGCTGTTTTACACAATATGCCAACACAATTGTTAGGTTTTCCTTATTCTGTGTAACATCTTTTTTTTTTTTTTTTTTTTTTTTTCAGATTCGACAGTTTTGGGGTGTACGGCGCTGATAGCCTTTGAACGAAAATAGCCCATCTAGACATTTTATGGAGAAAATGAAAGATGATGATGCCTATTAGCATACCTTGAGTACATATTTAAAAGAAAATGGTAATAATATTACAAGATTTGTTGATATAATTATTTGGCCACATGATCGCCATTTTGAAGGATAACTTCAAGAAACCTATTAGTCATGCAATCTGTCAAATTTTTTATTGGACTTCCTCTGCTGTCCCTTTGATGGTCGTCCATAAGATATCTTTCGACGCCAGTTGGCGTCCATCGTCATAAAAAAAAACTTATTTAATGATGGACCAAAAAATTCCGATAGGGTTAAGATCTGGAGAGGCAGGCAGCTGCATCATCAACCTTTCACCTTGTATACCTTAAGAGCCTAGGAATGCTTGGGTGACCCTGGCACAGTAGAAGAGGACGTTTCCATGCTTGGATACTAGAGTTCTTATAACTTTGTAGTAGGTAATGTAATCACTTTAAAGATTTCAGGCACCATGAATGGGCCAAAAATTATGTTTCCAATGATACCAGACCACAACATGTCTCCTCAACTCAGTTGTTGACGTTGTAAACGTTGGTGACGCTCATTTTCGAAACAGACCCCAAAATTTGCCCAACCTACAGGTGAGTCAATAGTTTCCATAGTTTTGTCAATGAACAAAACACAACTCATGTCCAACGTCATCTACTTCTATCCCATTGAAGCTTCAAATTCCTGTGAGGGGACATTAAAGTAGGCAGTTTCATGGGACCTCCCACGGAAGCCATGGTCCCGATAATACAATTCCCAGTGGTTTTCGGTATCTGAGTAAGAACAGCGGCGGTGGAAATGGTTTTCTATGTATCTTTCGGATAATATTCCTTAAATCCATAGCTGTCACAGTCTTGGAGATCCCACAATCGGATCATTTTTTCATTGTCGATGGATCCCTCAGGAATCGTCTAATCGTGTCCACATGACCTCCGCAGTGACGTCAAGAGAGCTGCCTTTAGCAATTTCCTTGATGATGACAGACTTGTTTTATTAAAGATATTGGATTTATCATTAAAAAAATGCAGAAAAAAACCAGAAAATCACTTTTTTCCTTCAATAACAAGGTAATAAAATCCTCAACAATTTATTAGTATTTATAATAGAACAAATAACAAACATATCCGATAAATCTTTGAAGCATTGACATCTTAATAAAATGATTCGTCTTCTCAATAACAGCCAGCGGCCATATTATCCATTGATTGTTTTAAAATTCAACAGGATTAATTTCCGACATGATAGTTAATTGCTTCACATAGGTCTGATTTGCAGCCATATTGTTTGCCGCCTTTATATAATTTCATCTTCACAGTTGATCCTAAATTTTCGATCACATTCAGATCGAGAGTTGATGGTGTCCATTCAGTCCATTCAGTCCATACAGTTACTCCTGTAATCCTCTTACACTCAAAAAATCCACGTTTAACCTTAGATACATGAGACGCAAACACCGTCGTGCTTAAATACAGATTTCATTTTTGTACGACACAAAGTAAATAAATATGGCTCGCTTATATTGATTGCAAACTGGGGACTTATTAGCATTAGTTAATGAACCCACTATTCACCGTCTCATGTGCTATTTCTGTTCTGTAAATCTTTGCTATGTTTTGGGTCAGCTGTTAAAGCCTCCTGTCAATTGAACATCGATGGTAAAAAAAAAACAAAAAAAAACAAAGATAAAACGAAGGAAACCGAAAATAGTAAAAACATTTTTTTATTTCCATTCACAGTTAGAGTTGTTGAGATGCCATTCACTCCATTTGAATGAGTGAAGCGCAGGTCTTTGTTAGAAAGTTATGAAAGCATTTGTTTTTACAGGGTGCGGCGTAAATACCTCCTACGTATAACTCCCAGAAATACCAATCCTCGTGAATGGTAAGCCATTAGCAAGATGAAGACAACACTGCGACAAATGAGTTACCAATTCTGAAAAGTATATGTGGGAGGTATTTTTGGTGCACCCTATATTTACACGTGCACGTGTAAATATATATATATATATATATATATATATATATATATATATATATATGTATATATATATATATATATATATATATATATATATATATATATATGTATATATATATATATATATATATATATGTATATATATATATATATATATATTATTATAATTATTAATTCAAAAGTTAATATAGTAGGCAATCTTATTTGATATAGACACCCAAATTTTTATCTTAAATTGTGTTTATCACGCCTGTCCATCTCAGCACCCGAGATATCTCAATAAAGAAAATGCGTTGACCTATGACCTCTCCACACTTTTTAGGAGAAACACCCGTTTGATCCGGTGCGCACGACAATACGTACTTATTCTTCGAATAAACACGAAAATGAAAGAGAGGGCTCAATTGATACAAATGCTTTGTAGTATTAGCAGTAGTAGTCATTGTTTACAAAGTCGCGCTTTCTCTCAAGAGTGCTCGACCAGAATTAAATTTTACGGGGACGTGTATATATATATATATATATATATATATATGTGTGTGTGTATATATATATATATATATATATATATATATATATATACACACACACAAACATACACACACACACACACACACACACACATATATATATATATATATATATATATATATATATATATATATATATATATATATACGTTTAATTAAAGATGACTGCCAAAATTTTGAGGTTAAGTTTATGTAATTTTCTTCTTTTCGAATTTTGTAATTTCACGTTCCTAGTTAGGTGCCGGGTCATATAATTTAAAAATTGTGTATATGGTCAGCAATCCCCTTTTTATGCAAGCTATAAAAAGAATGTGTGTCTATGTGCGTGTACACGATAAACCCCTTTTATTTGTTTACTTGAATGCGTCTGATGGCGTTATTCGAACGGTCATGCTCACCTTGGTTGTTATACAGACAACGTTTCGGTTGTTGTACTCACCGGTCTTCATCAGGCTTTTGTCTTCGTACTTGGTAACTTGTTATAAATTTCGAGGCGAAATTTGATTCATTGTTCTGCATAGATATTTTCCTCGTTAAGCTATGTAGACTTTTTCTGTGTGACGGTTCTCTTCAGAACTTTAGTGATCATGGCTCTCCACAATTTCCTGCCCTTTGTAGCTGTTAGCAATATTTCTGTTTGCCTTCTCGTCTACAATCTATCCTGTCATCCATTTACGAAAGCTCTTTAGATAGGTTTTCCTCTGTCCCTCTTTCCTTTAATATATCATGTAAATGTCCATCATCATCAACCTTCGACCTCCCTATGGTTGATCGGAACTCCATCTGTTCAGTGCTGTATTGCTCTCACCAGATCCCCAATGTCCAACACAACAACCAACAACAGTCCCGAGCAATGATGTCTGGGAAAGTCAATTTTCGTGAGAAGACACTTGCAGAAGAATGCCACAGGAGTAAGGACGAGACGATTTCCCTGTTCGCTCGGTGGCAATGGCCCGGGAATTTGTAATCGTTTTTGTTTGAGCTTAAGTGCGATTGGTCTCAGTTCTCCGAAAATTGTGTGAAGCGTTGCATAGCAACTTCAGCTGACGTTCTGGGTTATTTAAAATAGATTTGATTATGTTGCATCCAGTCGTCTTTCAAGACGAGCAGATAATGTCTAAGTTTCCCTCCCATACAGTAGGACTTTGTTCAATCAGGGAGGATGTTAGGTTCGGGCGTCAAATGTTGTGAAGTTTTTTACATGCATCCCAGGCAAGAGCTTTGCGGATGTTGAAGACATTTGACGTGGAGATTGAAATATGAGAGATGTTACAAAGAAGAATAACTGACTGAAGAAAAGCACAAAAGTATTACTATTAATTATTCGGTTTGTTATCCTCATCTTCATTGCCATATTCCCAACGTTTCGACCATTGTAGGTTCTTGCCTTCTTCAGTTCATTGGAATTTAGAACCGAAATCTTTATTTTGTCCACTGGGTTACATTGTTCTAGTTCCACGTGCCATGCCTCTTCCGGATGTCTCAGTTATTTGCCTTTAACTCAACTTTCCAAATTTTGGCTCACCACTGCGGTGGCCTGGTATTGAACTTACAACTCCTTCTGATTCTGATATGTCCAAATGTTAACTCTAAATTTACTTTAAAATAATTTTCGAATTTCATTGATCAAAGAGTATCATTGTCAATTATTCCTAGAATAAACAGTGATATATATATATATATATATATATATATATATATATATATATATATATATAGAGAGAGAGAGAGAGAGAGAGATAGATAGATAGATAGATAGATAGATAGATAGATAGATATATAGATCTTCCTAGAATAAATTGTAATATATTTATTTTTCGATTAGCAATGATATCTCACATTGCACGTAACATTTCCCTTTTTCTGTTGTAGAACAGTCAATTTTTGATAGAAAATAGGAATTGATCTATTCTCCCTTCAGCTATGGATTAAATAATAGGGTACGCTATGATCTTTAGTACTGGATGTTGGATTAGCACGATGACTCTCCTGAATTCAAAACCGCGGAGACTACAATAGAAATACACTCCACTGTCTTTCCCAAGAAGTCATGGCAATTCAAAGATAAGAAAGAAAGGAATATTGGAAAGCCATGATAGCTTATGTTCTGAAGGTATTCGACATTAAAAAAAACTGCTGAATAGCAAATAGAGCATCTGAGATGGTCTGAGAGTTGTGATAAAGAATAACTGAAATAAACGAAATAATTTCGAGATGACAATTAATAAGTCTTACTTTTTGCTTACTCTTTATTCTTTATGTTCTCACATATTTATATCTCTTTGTTTCATTCCTTCTCTATTTTCAGACAATAAACAAAATTCTCTTTTATTTATAACTAGTAGAGCTTTATCAACCACAACACTGACGACAGCAGGCAAATCTTTATCCATCTCATTAGTTGTAGTATTAATATACTTCCTATAATTATTAGATGCAGCAAGTGAATCAACGCTTCCTTTCGCATTATCAAGTCCGGTAGCCTCCTGCTGTTTCTGATGCCTGATTTTACATATTACCTTTCCTTTCTGTCAACGGGCCAAACCCAAAAGCTGGAATCCTAACGCTGAAACGAACTTATCGATGGCATTGGTGGCGAATATCTTGATCCCGTCCTTCT
>OZ010579.1:55905545-55930545 GCA_963932145.1 Acanthosepion lycidas | reverse complement strand
ATATATATATATATATATATATATATATATATATATATATATATATATATATAAGCATCTTTCATTAAATAATATAGAGAAGTTTTGTCTATTTTAAGTAAATTCATTGGATATTGTCGAATAAGCTTTTTAGCATTATCACTGAAACAGGAAAGAAAATCACTATGTTGATACATGTTTTTATTGTTCACCCTGTCTAAGCTTTCGGCTTAAATAAGCCATCATCAGAGATTACAAGTGCATTCCAATAAATTAAATAATAAATTTTATAACAAAGATAGTAATTTTTATTTTAGAATGGTTGTGAGGACATTGCAACTATGATTGTTTGTTTTGTTCGCCTGGAAGATTTCTATGCAACGATAAATTCGTGCATATGTAACGCCGGAAGCAAAATATCGCATTGCGCTTCATGACATCATACATGGCCATGTGTGAGTAAAAATGAAGAAAAGTGTTAAGTATGGAAAGCCATTGGTATAAACCAAAAGCTCCTATTATCAACCATAAGCATTCAAGTATATTTGTGGAGTTTTCATAGTTTATTTTTTTCAGGTTAGGTTTCAACTGTTTTATGTAAATAGCTTCAAGAATTTTTAGTTTGGATACCTATACTTGTATATTCAACAAGGATTTTCCGAAAATGTGCATGTGACCAGACCTGATGATTTAAATGCCTAAAAATGCTGGTATTTTCATTCCAATGGAGAGTTAAGCGTCGTGAAAGCGAGTTTGTGGTGTGACCAATATAAATGTTATGCAATCCGTTGGAGATACAATCTCCTAGAGAGCATTTGAATTTGTGAACTATGTTGGTTTTCTGCAAATCGCTAACAGGCGGGAAGAATCATTGCGAATAATTAAGTTAGATATACTAGATTTAGTGTAGTATATGATTAACTTAATATATATATATATATATATATATATATATATATATATATATATATATATATATATATTAAGTTATAACGAACTTGGTAAACCGAATTGGTAAATCCAAAGAGGATGAAATCCTGAGAGCTCAATGTGAGGACAGATCTAATATGTAATGAAAAACAAACCACTTTAATGTACCATTACGATAATTTATTTCACCTAAATCCTTTTTTAAGGATTCAGGATCATCAGGTAAATTAATTTTAAATATTAAAATAGATGTTATTGTTATTTTTTTTTTTATACATATATATATTGTGTAAATACAATTAGTCGGGTGAATAAACTATTCAAATTTTAAATATTTCTTTATGTCCTAGATAAATATGTTTATTACAATAATAGTTATATTTAGTCCTGAAACTATTTACATAAAAAATTAAAGATTTAAGTTAATAACAAATTTTTTTTCAGACATCGAATTTTCTATCAAACATTGTAAACTATCTTTTACATAATTTTGTTAAAACAAAATTATAACAACTCCATCTCTCTTCCCCCCCTATCTCTCTTTTTACCATAAGACTCACTTGTATACATTTTCTACAATTCATTTCCGTTTTATTAACCATCTTAAGAGGTCAAGATTCTGTCACTCCTCCTACTCCAATATAAAACATATTTAAGAGAGATATAAAATTAAACCCTCCCTATACTTTATATTGTCTGTTTAACTACCACTCTGAACCCCCTCTATTAAATTACAAAAATTACACTACCCACCAATTTCTAATCCCATTTTTCCTCTCAATTCGTTGTTGGAAGTTTTACCTGATGATCCTGAATCCTTAAAAAAGGATTTAGGTGAAATAAATTATCGTAATGGTATCTTAAAGTGGTTTGTTTTTCATTACATATATATATATATATATATATATATATATATATATATATATATATAGAGAGAGAGAGAGAGAGAGACAGACAGACAGACAGAGAGAAAGAGAGAGAGTAAGGTACTTATTAACTACTTTCACCCAAAGGTTATATATGCGGCAATATATGGCATTTCAGCACAATCGTCAGACGATCAGGACAGACAAAAACAATAGTTTTGTCCTGTCTCTCCTGATCGTCAGATGATTGTGCTGCCATACCAAATATTGGCGCATGAGAAAATCTTCCGTTGTCTGAAGTTAGTAGATAAGTATTTTAACAATTACACATTGTTCTGTTCATCGTTTTCCTTGTTCATCAAACACTCTACTATATAGTTAACCTTGGCATATATATATATATATATATATATATATATATATATATATATATATATATATATTAGGTTGGTGCAAAAATAATGACGTAATAATGTCGTTTTTTGACCTATTTTTAACGTAAAAAACGACATTATTACGTCATTACTTCGCACCAACCTTAATATATATATATATATATATATATATATATTTAAAAATATGATTCCAACATGCTACATAAGTGGTCTCATGTTTCAAAAACAAGAGCCGAAAACTTCAATATAATTATTAGAATAAAATTGAGTTAAAGTGAGCTCTGTTTCATCCTCAAGCGAAATTTTTTGGGGAATAACTTATTTCTGAAATCTACGTGTTTTAATAGTATATTTACAGTTGAAATCAAAAATTCCCATGGTGATAGCCATGGTGAATTTTTTAAAAATGTTGTCTTCTAATGATATGTATCAACATAGAGTTACTTTCATAGATGTCAAGTCAGGGTAAGGTGGGGGTGTCTGAATTTAAAGCGGAAGATGTTTTCAATCAGTCAGGTTTACTTGTCTATGGAGATTTATTTATTTTTTTATTTTATTTCTTTATGAAAGGGTTTTGTGTATATAAAACATTCGTAACATTTGTTGTTTGACGACTTCATAAAGGGCTATCATATTTTGTAGGGTGTTAAAACTTTTTATTGGGGCCATGGATTATAAAAGTTAATTTATTGTATGTTAGTTTCTAATTATATTATATTTATGCTCTACTTTTGTATCGAGCACTATTTTTAAAAAATAATGACGAAAATACTAAAGAACTTTGGATTACTTACCTAACCCGTTCTTTCCTATTTTCTATATATTTTCACACACACACACATATACATATATATATATATATATATATATATATATATATATATATATATATATATATATATATATATATATATATATATAATAGGTGCTATATCGTTGTCTTTTGGAATTCTTCCATCAGGAAATAACCTCATTTTTAATATATGTATTCTTTCTTTGAGAAAGTCATTCCGTGCCCTAAGATTCTGAAGCTTTGTTCAGCACTATGTAATTTGTCGTGCTCACCGAAGTATCTTCCTGTTTGTGAAATGCAATAATAAGTTACACCCTTCGAACTCATAACGCGCTGCTAGATGCGTGCCAAACAATTTTGATTCGTTTATGATACACAAAAATAGAAAGAGGCTTAAGACAAGGATGTGTCTTCGCACTTGATTGATTCTAACTCTACTGCGAGACAGCGCTGAGGAACACTACTCTCAGGTTTTATTTTTGATAGACATAATCTTAACAATATAAGATACACAGTCGACACTCTGTTGCTGGCAGACACAGAAAAAAACATCTATGACCTCCTAGACAATATACCAAAAGAAAGCAGAAACAATGGTCTACATGTCAAGATGTTTGGCAGTCAAACAAAAGAAAAACACAATTGATTTGTTTTCTTCAGCTTATCCACCTTCTGTAGGTTATGTAAAGTTAGAAAATATTTTTAGATTATAAGAAATTTTTGGAGATGGTAATAATTTAGTGATACAAGTCTTACTAATTAACCCATAGCTGGGGACAAGAAATAGTAGATTCATACATACTGGTCAGCTTGAATGTGCGGTTGATAATTAATGGGAATTGGGGAAGCGTTTTCCGATTCCAGCCGAGTTCACTTCCGCGCAAATATCCCTGAGGAATGGTATGATTCCATCTTTTCTTCTCCCCAGATATGGGTTAAATAGTAAGACGTTAATCGCAAAATCATTATTATCTGCTAAAAAAATCATACAATATAAAAATATTTTATGGCGTTAAAAGGTTGATAAGCCGTAAAAAATAAACAAATTAATCACTCATGATGTCCTCTTATTGTCCTTTTATTGGGACTGAGAGCCAGATAAAACTTATTATATATTTAGAATATTCAAAGATGTATTTTTATGACAAACAAGCATTTAGTTTGGTACAATATTTTTGCTTCGGTTGCAAACAAATAATAATTTGGGTTTCGATTGTTAGAGATTTTACAAGTACACGTGAAAGACTGATTTGAACGGTTTCCGTCTTTCTTGATACAATGAAGTTCAGTCAAAATTGCACTTGTTAGCATTCACTTAGCTGATTTGAAACCTCAGAACCCGTCTATTGGTGGGATAGGTGAAGAAAGAAAGAAAGAAAGAAAGAAAGTACTAAAGAGAAGGAAAAGACTTTTGCTCATTTCGGTAAACATCCATATGAGCCTTAAGAGAACGCGTGTCGACCTCTGCAAAAGAATATTACGAACCCTTTGTAAGAGGATAACAAAACAAAAAGAATGTAAAGAAATATAAATTGATTGTTATTGATTAGGACGGAAAATGTGTGTGTGTGTGTCTGTGTGTGCGTGTGTGTGTGTGTTGTTGTTGGGTTGGGCAGAGGGAACGATTTTCGGATTAGCTTGATTGTTGAACTGCGGCTATTGGGAGTCAAACACTGAGAAACACGTGCTGGCGTTGTTAGCACCAGGAACAAAAGTCGCATGACAGCTCTGTTCCTAATGCTTTCTCGCACTTCCGTGTCTACTTTAACTTCTCTAGTTCGTCACGTAGATCCTAACAGGCGCATGGGATTTGTCAAATGGGGTGCGTCAGGGCCAATCTGACGGTTATGCATACATACAAACACAGGAAATGCTAAATTAAAACCGAAGGAGCGACATTGGCAGATAGATGCAAAGATGGAGAGATAGACAATAGATGAAATTAGTTGATAAAGATACAGGCACAGACGTTTATCATATTGCAGATCAATTTACTCGTCAAGTGACTTCGTTCGACATCGTGAACTTGTGACAGAGAAAACTAAACCTATTCAAAATCTCGCTCCGTTCTGTGGTTAAATTATCCGTGATTTTCCAACAGGTGCCAGAGTTCGGTGTTCCAGCCCGGGTAAGAATACCTGCATGTCGAATGCAGATTTTGCAGGGCAGTCGGGCCTGATTGGACAAAAGCAAACTTAAATTCCAATTATTTTAATCAATTCACACCAAGCAAGGCGATATTGCCGCTAGAATACAAGGGGCTACTCGACATGAAAGTGAATGTGAAGATATTAGATGAAAAAGGAACGGGAATCCTAAACAGGGGACAAGGGATAAACTTCTACCCCTGTTCAAAAGATTGGAGAGGAGTGTGAACCGGACGATAGGTCAATCTATTTGCTACTGCATTTCTGTTTGTTGTGGCCTTGTTAGGGCCAGAAATAAAAACACAAAGAGAGGAATTGAGTTAAACAAATATATTACCAGAAACCGTAATACAATCATATACAAAAAAGAGTGTTGCAGCAAGAATGTTCGGTCCGACTGCCAGAGCTGACTGCTGGAAACTTCACACTCCAAAAGGCAGCACTTGTTCCTATTCATAGTTGGGAGAGTCCATGCGTGCGTGGGCAAATTACCATAACACTGTTTAACCCATAAACGATGGGCATCGTCAGTTGATGTTTAGTTGGATATCACTTGATGAATTTAACTTTTTTCAATGAAGGTTACTTGTATAACTTATTCAGAACTTTTTGTTGAAAAACCAGCATAGCATGATGAAAACATGGCTGCAAACTTAAAACAAAGTTTTATCATCATAATGTTTATGTTATTATTAAAAGGAAAGACTGAATTATTTTATTACTATTTTATTAAATATTTCAGCTCGTTCGAAATTTACGTTAAAAATCTTGCTTTCTTTTTCCTCAGCGGTCGACGTAATATTTACGATAAGTGTTTTAACGGTTTTATCAAAGTAAATTAGAAATTCTTGCAAAAATAAAAAAAAAATGTCGAATTTTAATGAAACATTTAAGATCTATTGACAAAGAAATGAAATTATTTTTGAAATTCATTTTTATAAAATCTTGGTAAATAGTGGGATATCATATGTAAAAAAAAAATATTTTTACTAATTTTATGAAATTTCGAGAAATTAAATTTTCATCCGAAATTATTTTTGTTTTGTTTTTTTTTGATCACATTTTTTTTCAAACCTCTACACATTTCCCAAAAATCTGCTCCGAATCGTGAAATACAAAACGCAATAAAATTATGACCTTATTTAATCAGAAAAGAGCTTTTATAAATAAAATGTGCTTTTAGAAATAAGATTTATTAAGGGCACTATTGACTTAAGAAAAAAAAACAACTTTTCAATGAATAATGAAATTTTACAGGATATGTTTTCATTTTTTTTTAAATTTAAATTACAATAATTTATAATATATAAATCTATATAATATATAATTTTTATATAGTAAAATATATAAAATTCACCTTCATTTTCATCTCGTTAGTTGATATTCTTAAGTGAAAGCTATATTTACTAATCAAAAATTCAAAAGCTTAAAAAAAAGCATTTTCCACTAAGGTTAAAGAATACTTAAAGTAAATAATATTATTTATCAAATTAGATTAATTATACTTCAAATCGGCGAATTTTCCTAAAATAAAGTTTCAGGAAAATATATTTTATTTTTGGAAGATTTTTTTAATACAGAGAATTACATTACGATGAAAGAAAACTAAATATGGCGCTAATCAGCTATTTAAAAAAAATCAAAAGCAAAATCGATTCCAATCAATATAATTTCTCTTTGAAATACACGACAGAGTGTTTTGGTTACTGTAAATAGTAAACTTAATCCTTTAGATTTCAATTAAAACTAAAAGTAAAGCTTCAAGAAAGCTTTTTCATTTATGAAAAATAATTTAAAACTTAGGTATCAAAAATTAATGGAGGTACCTAGTTTAAAAGACTAAATGGCAAATTTATGATTCATGAGTTTGTTATTAACTTTGCTTCGTGAGGTTTTTGCCAACTTCTTGTAAAAATCGAGAAGCCAAAGATTGTGTTATATATGAACACATAATTCTCGAAACGAAAATGAGGTAATAATTATAACAATTTGGTGCCAAAAATGCATAATTCAACTGTGCATGATCGTCTACGTCCCATCATGATGTAGAAGATCATGGTTCTCTGCAATTTACTGGACTTTGCTGCTCTTAATAAATATTGTCATTTCTCTCTCAGATCCTGCTCCGTTATCTATTTACTGAAGCTCGCTAGTTAGGTTATGCGTTGTTTTGTTTTTTTTTGTCCCTCATTCTGCCCTGTGATTCTCAAATTTTCCAAGCCCTCTTTCCTCATTATGTACACTGGAAATTTTATCTCTCTCTTCTTGATGTTAAGTATAAGGTTCTTTTTATTTCCATTTTTTCTCAAACTTCGTCGTTGCTCACATGTTTGGTACATGGTTTTCTCAGCGTCATTCTGTAGAACCAAATTTCACTTATCTCATGTCTCTTCTTCATCTTTGAGGAGATTGTACAGCATTTATTTCCATATAGGGGGACAGATATAACAGTTCAGTACACTTTTCTTTATTTCTAACGAAGTCTTTCTGTTTCTTAATACATTGCCTAATTTATGGAACACATCCTTGGCTAAACATTCCCAGTTTTATTGAATGACCGATATTAGATAACAGTCCAGAACTCTTGTCTTTGTTTCTAATGAAATGTTCCTGTTTCTTAATACTTTGCTTAGCATCTGAAAAGCATCTTTATGTAAAAATATTTGCGTATTTAAAATTACTTATACGTATTTAATAAGCTTCTTTTGCCTGGTGTTGCCGTATATGTATTTTCTAGACACCTTTTTGTTATTTGTCTTAATCTCTGTTTTGCCCGCAATTGTCACAAATTTCTGACCCTCTTGCCGTCAAAATACCCTGTAAGTTCGAAGTTTTTCAAGCCCTCTATACTTTTTAAGTACTCTAAAATTTCAATAGTCTCATTTTCATTCTAAATGTAAGTGCCATTTTTGTTTAATTTTTCGCTAAACCTTAATCATTGCTCACATTTTCAGCCGAAGAAAGATTTTGTAAAACAACATTTTAGTTGTCTCAAGTCGCTCTTTCATCTGTGAGGATGTTGTCCTGCATTCCCTGTCATATAGGAAGACCGATATTACACAACAGTCAAATACTCTTTTCTTTGTTTCTGACGAAATCTTCCTGTTTTATATTACTTTGATTAAGGTCAGTTCTTAGCATTTGTGTTATAAAGTAAATAGCGCTCAATACAATTTTCAAATTAATTTAACGTACAATACAAATTTTTATTATTATTTTACTATACTATGTGTTGGAGTGTCATTTATCTTAATATCTAGCAAAGAGTGTCATATCGAATGCAAAATGGCGATGCCAATCAAAAATCGCCAAAATGCTCAGCAAAGAAAAGATAACTCAGCAGTGCATGGAATGCATCAAAGAATATCGTACTGTTAAGAATTAATCAATTTGGGAATCCAACATTAGTTTTAGTTTCCTTTATAATGTAAAAGAGTCAAAATATTTTAAGGTTTTGTTTCTTGTATATAATCAAATCAAAAGAAAGCATAAAATGAGCTACTCTTTAAAAACGTATCTTCTCGTCTTTTCCTTCTCGTTAGGCGCGCACGTTCAGGCAAAAATGCTATACTGTTTAAAGATTAATCATGGATTTATCTTTCCACTTATGTAATACAATGTCTACAGGCTGTCTGCATTGGAACTGAGGGAGATGCGCTTAAAAACAAAAAAATAAAACTTTTAGAGATCGGTATTCGATCTTATGTAAAAAAAAGTAGCATTTAGAATCCTTATGTTCTTAGATCCACCAGACTCTCTCCACTTCAAAGATTGCCTCAATAGAACACTCCGTTATTTAATGTGGTCTTGTGTTATCCTAATCTTTGGAGATATCAATAAAGATACATTATTTTAAGTATAGAGGGTGCTAATTGATCAATCTGCGAAGCCAGAAGAATGTTAAACAAACCTAAAAATACAAATTTATGCTTGGAGATTTGGTACCCCGACTTTACGAATTTGATCGCTGTTCTAGTTTGGCGGCTAAGTTTCATAATAGAATGCAACTGTAACTTTTGTTCTAATAGTTTATTCTCTCGCACTTTTTGTCTGGTGTAGGACAAACAAAAATGGATAAAAAATATAACCTTTTTTGTCTTGGATGGCAACAGTTAATTTATTTCGGATTTTTCTTGTATTACATTTCTTCCATCATAACACCAGCGCTACTCAAGATAAAATTTTCCTAAATGCGGTTGTTGTAAGTGGATTAAAATGTGCATATTCTGGTGATAGGTAGGATAGATAACGGCTGGCCCTAGACTTGAAGAGGTTAAGATTTTAGTAACCGCGGATTGATTGATATTTTGTATGGTTAATCAACTCTTTGTGGGTAATTCAAAGACTATGCATATTTTAGATTTTAAGAGATTGCTTACAGTACCTGGTGTTCGTAAGCGGTCCTCCATCTTAATACTGACCGGTTCAACTCTGCTTATCTATGGTGATTGAAATGGAACAGGTGATTTCAACGTAATTTGACATCGTCATCAGGAATAATCCTTTCAGAAATCTGTTTTACAATGTAAAATTTTAAGTGAAGAAGCCGTCTGGGGGGACTTTTTACTAATGGAATAAGGCAGGAATTAGGATGATTCGACTCTGTGGATGTGGCTAGGCGGATCATAGTAGCGAAATACCGAGATAGACTATATAAGAAATTTATGCGTCTGAACATCTGCAATAAGAACTATACTGTAACAAGAGTCTAGCATCTCAGGGAAGGGGTCTGGAGAGTGGAAAATAATTACTCGTCCACGAGAACGTGTAATGACTTGGAATTCTGTGGAGGTTGCAAAGTGAATTTTGGGTAGCCTCAGCCCATATATGACAGAAGTACACCATTTGGGGTTTAATAAAGAAATACACATTAATAATAACCAGGAAGCAATTTAGTCCGTATTAAATACTTCCAATCGATTCCCATGCAAGTGACAAGACTGACAGTGGGGAGAGTTTTCTAATATAAACACTAATTCACACATTGACACCGACAAATAAAACTTGGGATATACCATGAAAGTTCCCATCAATATATGGAAGTATCCTATTATGATTTTGCCTGCCCACCCCGCTCTGTTAGTTAACACGGCCTTTGCTTCTTATCAATACCTCAGAAATAATGGACTATTCCGCGGTTTTGATCGCGAGGGTAGAAAAAGAAAAAAAGACATTATTTGTTTTTATTGAGAAATTACATGAATAAAAAAAAGAAAGAAAGGAAAATAGAAAGAGAGAGAGAAAGATTAAGCTGATAAGAACAGACACTCCATGTGATCCCAGGCAAAAGCTCGAGAAGCGGTATTCATCTGTCACCCCCCACTGAGTTAGGATGCGACACAAGGTCAGTTATTTAACGCGGGTTCGGGCACAGGGCTTGTCTAAGTTGGTCATTGCCGATCGAAAACAAGATGCTGAGAAACAGTATTCATTTCTCACCCGCACCGCCACTTGACTTATCTTAGTATCTTTTATATAAAGACTTTCGTGATAATTTTTCTGATGAAGATTCCTCTATAGTACTTAGACTTTATAAATTTAAGTGCAGTTTAATTGGAGGTAATTCTGGTCATTTTTAGTGGAAATAGTTAAATGTCACCGTAAGCACTAAGCTGACACTTTCTACCTTGTATTTCTGGTTTATGGAAATCTCTTCGTGCTTCTTACTTCCCGGTCAAATTTGATCTTCAAATAATTAAATACAATGTCAATCGCTATCTCCTGTTTTCTCAATTTCCGATCTTTTATTCCTCTCTCTCTCTCTCTCTCTCTCTCTATCTCTATCTCCCTAATAGTGTTATTTTTTCTCATATTCTCTCACACTCAGTAACGCCTTTGCGTCTTAGTAATTTTATTGCCTTGCCTTGAGTAAAATGATTTTTAAAAAGATAGATAATGAGAAAAATTTAATAAGAAATTTAATAATTTTGCTTAATAAAATGATTTGACTATTATGGCCAAATATATAATGATTTTTAGTCAATATTACCAGAAACGCTTTAAAAAAAAGAGATAATGTTTCTTACGATGCGGGGGAGTGCAAGCAAGCGAGGGAGTGTGCGTGATTCAATTCTAAGTATGTATGTGATGGGTGGGTATCTGAGCTAAACATATTCGAAAACATTGTTTCGAACGGGTCAAGTCTTTTTGCTTTCCCTCTTTTTGATTTGCTCTATTGAAACTAATCTATTGCGTCCTAGTCGAACGTATTTCGGCCACGTGTCTATCTTAATGAAGCCATAGGCAACCTTCAAAAAGGATCGCTCGTCGAAGAACTATGGCATTATAATCGACACACGTTCTCTGGCTGCATAATGCCTCAAACCAGAGGTAATCATCGTCCACATCGCCGATTTCCTATGCAAATTTCCCCGTTAATTGCTATGTTTCTTTCTTTTTTAAGTGAGATTCTTTACTCTTTTCTTTCCTTTCCTTTTCCTTTCCTTCTTTTTTTTTTCTTATTTTCTTTTTCTTTTCTCGTTTTTCATTCTTTCTTCATTTATCAATCCTTGTCCTGATTTTTATTTCCTATTTACGCTTTTTCATTCTATTTCTTTCTTTCTTTCTTTGTTATTTCGTTCTATTTGTCTTTATTTTTATTCCTTCTGCTTGTCTTTCATTCATTCATTTTTTTTTTCTTTCTGTCTTTTCTTACTTTTTTTTTTAATTTTTTCTCGTTTTTTTTTCTTCTTATTTTCCTTTCTTCTATCTTTCGTTATTTCCTCCTTTATTATTGTGTTCTTTCATTGCATTTTCTGTACTTCGTGCTTTGTTTCTTTTCTTTTTTCTTTCTTTCTTTCTTTCTTTCTTTCTTCCATTCTTTCTTTCTTTCTTTTTTGTTTTCCTATTCATTTTTTCTTTCCATACACTGTTGTCTTACTAGTAATCCCCGTTGATAGGTTGCGAGCAAGAGTAACCTTCCCCCTCCATCCTGTTGGATTAATCGCAAAATGGGCCTTAAATCCACCTTATTCCTAACACTGCTCGTCTAGTTATCACTGTATATATCTATCCACTAAACTCTATCGGCCTATCTTACTTTCCATCAATATCTCTCATTGTTCCCAAAGAACTTTCCATAAAGACACATCAAAATACGTGCTCTGACTCAGTCATATTGCGAAAATAAGATCACAAAACCTTTTTAATAAACCGCCATTTATCTAATCTTGACTTACGGTACCCTTGGCAGATGGTTCAAATCTCAACAGATATACGTAAATAATTTACCCTTGGTATGTGGTTCAAAACTCAACAGTATTACGCAAACAGTTTACCATTGGTAGGCAGTTCATATCTCAGCAGAAATAAGTAAACACTTTACCTTTGGTTTAAATGTAAACAGAAATAAGTAAACACGTTACCTTGATAGATAGATAGATAAATAGATAGATAGATAGATAGATAGATAATGAAGAGACTGAGCTAGATATATATATATATATATATATATATATATATAGATAGATAGATAGATAGATAGATAGATAGGTAGATAGATAATGAAGAGTCTGAGATAGATAGATAGATAGATCGATAGATAGATAGATAGATAGATAGATAGATAGATAATGAAGAGTCTGAGATAGATAGATAGATAGATGGACAGATAGATAGATAGATCGATAGATAGATAGATAATGACGAGACTGAGATAGATAGATAGATAGATAGATAGATAGATAGATAATGAAGAGTCTGAGATCGATAGATAGATAGATAGATAGATAGATAGACAATGAAGAGTCTGAGATAGATAGATAGATAGATAGATAGATAGATAGATAGATAGATAGATAGATAGATGTGAACAGACAGCTATAAATAATTAATAAACAGATGGAGATGAAAGGAAAAAGAATGAAATATACGAATAGAACCAGATAGATAGCAATGTGAATAAACTGAGATAGATAGATACTGACATATATGAATTAACTGATATATATATATATATATATATATATATAACCGAATGGTTAAATATAGTTATGTATACGAGCGTGCGATCTTATCCAAATACACATCAATACTCTATATTGTAAGAAAAAATAAAAGTGGTCAATGTTAAATAACAGAGCAATTTATTATATATATATATATATATATATATATATATATATATATATATATATATATATATATATATTAAGAAATATGCATAATATCTTACAGTAATTGCACAACTCGGAGTTCATCCATTATATTTATATATATATATATATATATATATATATATATATATATATATATATATATATATATATAAGAATAAATATAATAATTTAAGCATTGGAAAATTGCTTCAGCATGAAATTCCGAGATGTGCAATTAATGTATGTTATTGTTTTTATGTGTTACTACTTTTTCTTCATGTTTGACTGTTTAAGATGTAGATTTTATACTGTTTGCATAGTAGTAGCGCTTATTCTGTACTTCACGAGTTGAGCTTGGATGGAATTCGAGTTAGCGTCTTTCTATTTTCTTTTTTTAATTTTCAGCAGTGTATTCATTTCACTGCTCTGTACATGATTGTGTTTAATATCATGAATCAGTTACCTATATTGGTCATACCACGACCTACTTACATGTAACCATAATTTACAATAGCACTTCAGGGAGATTCTGGTCGATAATACTAGCATCCTCTATAGCTCCCTGTACCGAAAACATATCGCTTTCAGAGAGCCCCATTAAATCTGCCAAATTTTAAGGAAATGAAAATGTGGAGAGTCATGACCAACAAAGAACAATATTTTTTTTGGTTTTGTTATTTTGTATTGTCACGTTCACAGCAAGTTGGTTGGTAGTTTTTCATTATCGGCATATCAATTTCTATGGATTATTGAATGCCGTGATCTAAATATTTCGTACGCAGTTTTATTTTAATTTTGGACATTTTGCAGATAATGATGTTTTAGTGATATAAGTTTTACTAATTAACCCATATCCGGGGAACTAGGTGAATTCATAACTTTTGTAACTGAATATAATGGTTAAACTGGAATTGGAACTCGGTTCTCCAATTAACAATTCCGAACCTTTATCCATTAAACTGAATCCAATCTTACATCACCTGGTATTTCCAAGCGGTAGCCTATCTAGGTATTGACCAGTCACGATGTTGCTTAACGTACGCGAAAGGATGTTTAAATGTGATGTGATCCTGAACCGTTCACAACATTAGTTGAGAGATTCTCGCTGGTGATTGACAACGACTTTTTTCAGTTAATATTATAATTATTGTTGTTGTAAAAATAGTAGTATTTTTGAGAGTGTACTGTTTTTCCGTGTCCAGTGTAAGCACACAGTTAAAACAGAGACAAACATATTTTGAAAAGTGAATCTTATATCATTATTGACTAAGCTTTGTTTAGCATAAAGTCACATGCTCGGCCTTTTGTGAGATCGGGTCAAACTCATTAGTGTAGCAATGAACTTCCCAGCTCTTTTGTGAGAAATGACGCGCATATATCAGTAGATAATTGACCCTATATACATACATAGATATAGCTTTGATACACACAGTTCATATTTAAACTTTTAATGGAAAAAATAAAAGGAAATAAAGTGACATAAAAATGTCATGTTTTCGGGGGTAAAATTAAAATATTTCGAATGAAATCGATAAAGGAACAAACAAAGAATGAACGTATAAAATAACAAAGAAAGAAAGAAAAAAAACAAAGACAAAAAGTAAAAACATTGAAAAAAGAGAAGAAATAAATAAGTATAATAATAAAAGATTAAAGAAAAAAGGGAAGAAAAGATTGAAATGAAGAAAGAAAAAAAGAAAGTAATTTAAAATAACAGATGATAAAATAAGTGAAATAATGCAATGGAAAGAAAGAAAGAAAGAAAGAAAGAAAGAAAGAAAGAAAGAAAGAACGAAAGAAAGAAAGACAGAAAGAAAGACAGAAAGTTAAAATAACGAACGAAAGAAATGTGTGAAATAATAGAAGGAAAGAAAGAAAATATAGAAAGGAAAATGACAGAAAAAATAAAACAACGAAGAAAAGAAATATGAAATAATCATATGAGAACGAAATGATTTGAGAAAGAGAAAAAAAAAACAGTTAAAATAACGGAGGTAATAAAAGAAAGAAAGAAAGAAAACAGAAAGTAACAAAGAAAGAAAATGAAAATAACGAAGAGAAGAAAGAAAAAAAGAAAAAAAGAAAGAAAGAAAGAAAGAAGGGAAAAGATAAAGAAAGGAAGAAGGTTAAAATAACGGAGGAAAGAAATAAGTGAAATAATACAAGGAGAAAAAGAAAGAAAGAAAGAAAGAAAAAGGAAAGTAACAAAGAAAGAAAATGAAAATAACGAAGAGAAGAAAGAAAGAAAGAAAGAAAGAAAGAAAGAAGATTAAAATAACGGAGGAAAGAAATAAGTGAAATAATAGACGAAGAAAAAGAAAGACAGAAAGAAATAAGGAAACAAAGAAAGAAAGAGAATGAAAATAACGAAGAAAAGAATGAAAGAAAAAAAGAAAGAAAGAAAGAAGGGAAAAGATAAAGAAAGGAAGAAGATTAAAATAACAGAGGAAAGAAATAAGTGAAATAATACAAGGAGAGAAAGAAAGAAAGAAAGAAAGAAAACGGAAAGTAGCAAAGAAAGAAAATAAAAATAACGAAAAGAAGAAAGAAAGAAAGAAAGAAAGAAAGAAGGGAAAAGATAAAGAAAGGAAGAAGATTAAAATAACGGTGGAAAGAAATAAGTGAAATAATAAAAGGAGAAAAAGAAAGAAAGAAAATGAAAATAACGAAGAGAAGAAAGAAAGAAAGAAAGAAAGAAAGAAAGAAAGAAAGAAGGGAAAAGATAAAGAAAGAAGAAGGTTAAAATAACGGAGGAAAGAAATAAGTTAAATAATACAAGGAGACAAAGAAAGAAAGAAAGAATGAAAGAAAAAATGAAAGAAAGAAAGAAAGAAAGAAGGGAAAAGATAAAGAAAGGAAGAAGGTTAAAATAACGGAGGAAAGAAATAAGTGAAATAATACAAGGAGAGAAAGAAAGAAAGAAAGAAAGAAAGAAAGAAAGAAAGAAAATGAAAATAACGAAGAGAAGAAAGAAAGAAAGAAAGTAAGAAAGAAAGAAAGAAGGGAAAAGATAAAGAAAGGAAGAAGGTTAAAATAACGGTGGAAAGAAATAAGTGAAATAATACAAGCAGACAAAGAAAGAAAGAAAGAAAGAAAGAAAGAAAGAAAGAAAGAGAGAAAAAAAGAAAGAAAGAAAGAAAGAAAACGGAAAGTAACAAAGGAAGAAAATGAAAAGAACGAAGGGAGAAAGAAAGAAAGAAACAAGGGAAAAGATAAAGAGAGGAAGAAGATTAAAATAACAGAGGAAAGAAATAAGTGAAATAATACAAGGAGAAGAAGAAAGAAAGAAAGAAAATGAAAATATCGAAGAGAAGAAATAAATAAATAAAGAAAGAAAGAAAGAAAGAAAGAAAGAAAGAAAGAAACAAGGGAAAAGATAAAGAGAGGAAGAAGATTAAAATAACGGAGGATAGAAATAAGTGAAATAATACAAGGAGAAAAAGAAAGAAAGAAAGAAAGAAAGAAAGAAAGAAAGAAAACGGAAATAACCAAGAAAGAAAATGAAAATGACGAAGAGAAGAAAGAAAAAAAGAAAGAAAGAAGTGAAAAGATAAAGAAAGGAAGAAGGTTAAAATAACGGAGGAAAGAAATAAGTGAAATAATGCAAGGAGAAGAAGAAAGAAAGAAAGAAAGAAAGAAAGAAAGAAAGAAAGAAAATGAAAATAACGAAGAGAAGAAATAAGTAAATAAATAAATAAATAAATAAAGAAAGAAAGAAAGAAAGAAAGAAAGAAAGAAGGGAAAATATAAAGAAATGATGAAGATTAAAATAACGGATGAAAGAAACAAGTGAAATAATACAAGGAGAAAAAGAAAGAAATAAAGAAAGAAAGAAAGAAACAAACAAAGAAAATGAAAATAACGAAGAGAAGAAAGAAGGAAAGAAAGAAAGAAAGAAAGAAAGAAGGGAAGAGATAAAGAAAGGAAGAAGATTAAAATAACGGATGAAAGAAGTAAGTGAAATAATACAAGGAGAAAAAGAAAGAAAGAAAGAAAGAAAGAAAGAAAGAAAGAAAGAAGGGAAAAGATAAAGAGAGGAAGAAGGTTAAAATAACGGAGGAAAGAAATAAGTGAAATAATACAAGGAGAAAAAGAAAGAAAGAAAGAAAGAAAACGGAAATAACCAAGAAAGAAAATGAAAATAACGAAGAGAAAAAAGAAAAAAAGAAAGAAAGAAAGAAAGAAGTGAAAATATAAAGAAAGGAAGAAGGTTAAAATAACGGAGGAAAGAAATAAGTGAAATAATACAAGGAGAAAAAGAAAGAAAGAAAGAAAGAAAGAAAGAAAAACAGAAAGTTAAAATAATGGAGGAAAGATATAAGTTAAATAATAGAATGAAAGAAAGAAAGAAAAAAGCAACAAAAAAAAAAAGAAAAGAAAAAATAACGAAAAAAAGAAATAAGGAAATAAATAAAGACGAAAGAAAGAAAATTAAAATAATGGAGCAAAGAAAAAAGTGAAATATTATGAGTGAAATAACTAAATAAATAAAAGGAGAATTAAAAGAGAAGACGAAAATATAATATTTTCATTTTTGAATTTTTACATGAAGAAATGTCCATCTATAATATTTTGAATATTTCTGCCCATTATTTTTCTCAGAGGTTATTATAGCAATTAATAGTGAAACTACGTTTCGACTAATTACCCACTGGCCACCTTCAGTTGTTCATTATTTAGCGGATAGGTAATATTTTATATGTACTGATTATTGTCTAATGTTTTTCATTGTATGCTACCTATTAATGATAACTGCAATTCAATTAATAATTTCAATAAACTCTCTTTCGGCAGGAATGAACAAGAAACCTCATCTTTTATCAGCCAAAATAATAGACACCAGAAGATGGTCAGATGGTACTTTATTGTGGATGATAGATCCGATTCTTTTTCACTCCATTTGAATCATAGGTTCACGGCATCATCATCCAAGTGTTGCTACTGGGTGTTCCCGTAGCAGATCAGTGTAGAAGATCAGTGTTTTTCATCGAGTTGCTACCTCAAGATATATTATCAGTCAAAGCAGTCTTTATAAACAATTTTGCTTACCTAATTTCACACACATGATTTGTTTTTTCAGACCCTTATCAACAGTGACACACGCGGGGATTGACTTTCCAGAACATTATTCTGAAGAAGTTTTGTCAACTATGGTGAGATTTGAAACTCAGTATCCATGATTTGAAGGCTAACCCATCTAATAAAATTATATTCCTACAACGAAGTTATATTATTTTCTTCTATGTGGCGAGTCTCTTCAATAGAAGAATTCTTGCCACAATTTTCTTTTTTCTTAGCTCTTAATTAATTTTATTTGATATTATCGCTCTTAATCACTGATATACCGCCGATTTCCACATGTTCGATTGGTATGTTATTTTCTGTTTTCTTTTGTCTTTTTTATCTTCAATATATGCTGTGAGTATTAAATTTTCCAAGCGCTCTTTCCAAATTATGTGGTTTTGCAAGTTACATAGTGACTGAAAAAAAATCATTTATACGCTCTTACCAACCTACCCGTAACTTTAAATTGTAATGTTACAAATACGTTTCCTGGTAAAGTTGAAATAAAAGAAAATAGATAATAAATTTTAGAAATGCAGTGCACGATGGGTAAATTGTCGCCATTTTATATGTTAATTTTGCGCATGCGCATTGTTTGCTTTTGATTTTGTCAGTTGTCAGTAGGGCACCGTCTATGAGAAATAGTGCACCTTGACGCAATTCACTCCATCAAAGATTTGAAAACGGCATACTGTACTGCTTGGCAGTCGTACCGGAGGCTCCAATATAAACCTTTCAGAGTGTATGGGCATCAATTCGAGGACACTGCAGAGGATTAGGAAATAGTTGGATGAGTCTAATGGTGATTAAGAAGGGTTTTGGTGTGACCACTAGTGATTGCGACGTTATGCCTCCATTCATCTTCCTACATTGGCTCAAATTCAACACAGAGGTCTACATCAATGCGTTGAAGAAGTATTGATGCCCTGGATCAAGAAGGTAAGAGCTAAACGACACTATGTCTGGAATCCGTACTCTGCACCGAGCCACACAAGCAGGAGAACCAATTAATAGTTATCAAACAATTTTGGAGACCATATCACACCTTACATATGTCCACATAACTCCCCATACTGCACCCCTAGATGTGTGGGGCACAGTTGAGCGAGATAACAGCAAAACTTCTTGTAATAACAATGATGAGCTGAAGGTAAGGATTAGAGCAGCATTCACCAAATTAAACAAGGAGAAAATCCAGAAGAGTTGCAGGAGATTCTGAAGTCGTCTGGAGTCCGTTGTTGAAGCCATTGGCGATTTTATTGAATAAATTTACTCCTTATTATTTCAAGATATGTGCAATTTTGGTAAATATGTCTGTTAAGATGACATGTTTGCGTAATTTAGACCACAATTTATTCATCGCATCCTGCATATCAGAAAATGCATTTATCATCTAAATTAATGATCTCAATTAAAATAAAATAACATTCGTAAAAGAATTTTACATCTTTTACGCATATTGTTAAGTGAAGAAAAATCATTCTTATGTTATTTTTCCTATAGAAAATTTTTTCAGCAACTTGTGCCTGCTGAACAATCTCCTCACAGATGAAGAAGGGACCTGAGACGACAGAAATGTGGTTCTACAGAAGGATGCTGAATATACCCTGAACCGAACAAGTGGCCAAGGACGAAGTTTTAGAGAAAATGGAATAAAAAAAACAACACATTTAACATCAGGAAGAAACAGGACCCATAATGAGTAAAGTGGGCTTGGAAAATCTGATACTCACAGGAAAGGTTGAAGGAAAGAGAAACAAAGGGAAAAATACGCATGAATGGGGTTTTATTTATTAAGAACTACAAACGACAGGGAGATTCTGAAGGGAAACTGCATATAGAAGAAGACTTTGCAGAGCTAGGTATTATTTTGACAAATTTAGAGATAGACGGTTATCTTTTGGCTCAGGAAAATAGCTGATTACAGCTTCGCCACAACACCACATACAACACCACATACAACATCACACACAGCATAATATACAACATCACCTACATCACATACATCATCACATACATTATATTATACAACATCACATACATCACATACAGCATAATATACAACATCACATACAACATCATATTCAATATCATATCCCCCCACCACCGACCAAAAATACTCGTTTGGAACGCTGTAAGAATGTTTCTTGTTAATAATCTTCCTACGCACTCGATTGGATTAAAGAGAATAATAATAGTAATAATAAACATAATATTGATTGATCAGTATTTTTACGACGTACCAACCCGGTTTGGACTATTTAAAACCCAGCCGAAACATATTTTTGAATGTAGGAATAATTTCTATTTTTTGCCTGTAAATATTGCATGTATAGTTTTTGCGAAAAACAATGATTTTTTTCCAGATACTAGGCCTTCTATTTAACCCATTATTGGGGGAACATAAATTCATACCTTTCCTAATTAATATTATCGTGTAAATGAATATAACGAACTCAGTTGTTATTGAAACTTGTTTCTCTGATTCCTCATTCCGAGCCGCTATGCATCACACCACCCGCACATTCACGCAAGGACATAATAACATTTCACTGTATTTTATCTTCTCCATAGTCTTCTAGTTTTGCATCCGCAATTTTTATAATAATAATAATAATAATAATAATAATAATAATAATAATAATAATAATGATTATTATTAGTAGTAGTACTTGTTGTTGTAGCATCATAAATATCCCATTCGTTTTACGTATTGAGATAATGTATCTTTCTTCTTTTTTACATCCTTTCACTTTCTATTGTAGATTACTTTAAGCGAACTTTTACATTCTATATATTTCCATTACGTGTTTTTCCAATCCTCTTTCCATGACGTAATCCTAAATTACATAAATCTGTCTGTTGAGTGTTTAGGAGAAAGTGCTTCAACAGGTTTACATTGGACACTTCGGCAAAATGGAGGCTTGTCAGGTTTACATGTTGCCGCATTTAGGACTGATACACTTGAAGCCGCTAAGAGGAGACCCGGCCGCTGGCAAAAGAGGCTTTAGAGCATTGAAGTGTTTTGTCAATCAGTGTTTACATGCGGGAGCCGCGCGGGACTTGTTCTCATCAAAGTGAGTGGATTAAAAGGAGGCATACGTGTATGCAAATAGGAAAGAAGGATTTGTAAAAACGTCAGTAGCAAATTGTGAGGATGTGCCAGGGTGGGGAAAGAATTCGAGATGGATCGTTGTAAGTTTTTAACTCTCATATAAGAAAGCACTTGATCGATAGTGGATTTGATCAGTCTTTCAAGTGTCTGGATTTAATAAAATCCAACCCGAAAATCAAATAATGCATCTGTAATTAGCTGATTGTTTGTTCTGTGTCCATTACGAAAATCTATCAAAATACTTTTTTTTTAGGTTGTTCATGATGAGCAGAGGGTACTTGGTTGAAACGTTGTGTCTAGAATAGTATATGTATCAACCAAAATAAGAATGGTAGTTTGAAATAATACTAGAATAGTGAAAATTACTCATCTCAGAGATTACGTACTAAATTATGACAAGAGATACGAACCCGCCATCAGAAGCAAAATAAAGACTGAATGTAAAAGACTCCAATAACCACACGACGGGGGTGGGGGTGGCATAGTTGATATTTGAGTTGGTTATATATTACTCTTATCAGTTGTTTCAAGAGTTCAAACCTTGGGTCTGGAAGTGACGCATTAATTAAACAGGAACTGATATCACGGTGGCAATATATTTCAGTAGCCGCATATCGGCAAATTAATGGACCCCAATTGATTTTTACCTTCGGGGGCATTTAAAGGACATGATGTAAAAGGAAAAGATAGAAATCATAAATCATCTCAATCAACATATATCGAACGCCATTACAAGCATAACTCCAGCTTTACTTGAACGTGTTCTTAAGCAATGAAAGACACGTATTCTCACCAGAAATTCTAAACATACTCACACCTGGAATTCGAACACCCATTCCATGTCGACCCTCGATATCTCTTCCGGAACTCCGTTGATTGAGCGAAGAGGAATATGAAATCACTATAAAAACATCTAAAAAAAGGTCTATTCTCCCTAACCATGTTCACACCCAGTATTTGGTCTCCACAAACTTACTGCAAGCATAGATAAATGCCACTAGATGTAAATGAACGCATGGACGAATTTAATGAGACCTTCTTCGTACACACCTTTATATCAAGCGCCATTTTGTCAGACTGCTAACTGTAATAAAGCAAAAAGATAGTATGTGTTATTGGCAAATATTCGCGCTCTACTGTCAATTCACCACTCTACTGTCAAACCTCCGCTCTACTGTCAAACTTCCAAGAGTGTAGCGGATTGTAATAATACAATAGGAAGCATTACTTTCGGAGTAACCCTCGTATATCTGTTAGCTATTTCGTATTTACTGTAAAACATATTCATGAGATTGATATTTACAAGTAAGCTTTTATTTTACTTCGTTCGAAAATTTGAAAGTTATAGTAAACCGAAAAATCGTTTAAATATACAGGTAACTTGCGTTTTTGTTTTTAGATTCGACACCTTATTTCCTTCGGAAGCTGCTGACAGAAATGTTCTTTTTAATTTTCTGTGTTAATTTTATTGAATATTAGAAAACTTGCTATTTTTTCCGAGAGGCGCTGACACCATGTTTTTTTTTCTTCTAAGTACAAGTTGAAATTCAATATTCTAATTTGAATTAAAAAAAGCCACCATTGATATGGCCAGTAAATAGAATTCTGAGACACGTTTTTCTTCCTTGCTTAAAGAACACTTTATAAAAGATGTCACATTACTGTTTAAGCTTTAAATTTTCTTTATTTTTTCTTGCATTCAAATTTAAAGATGCGTATTTTCATTTCATTCCTAAATGTACATCCGCTATTTTCATTTTACTTAAAAAATGAAGTAATTTATATCGCATTTTGAAACGTTTTTTTTTTTTAAATAAATTTTGAATTATTTTTTCTTTTTCATGTTGATATATTTTCAACTCTTTTCTTTGGTATACGGCAGTCTTTTCCCAGTCATGTTCCTTTTTATCAGCCGACACGAACGTGTGACTTGGTATGTCACGTTATCTTTTGAAACAATCAGACGACAGGCCGGTGGACATTTGGCGGCAAAAGCTTCGGGAAGCGGGAGAATCATCTCGCCTTTCTTGTGTTTAAAAATATTGAGAAAGCCATTATTTAAAGACAGGGGAAATATTTTGTTACCATCGCCACCAGAAATTCTAAAATTTGGCAATTTAAACTTTTCTTGAAATTTTAATTTTTTAGCATATTTTATTCAAAATATTTTATGCTAAAAAAGAAAGAGAGAAAACGGAAATCATTCCATCAAGTGACATAAAATCATGTCGAAAAGAAAGTTGATTATTTAATAAGTTTATACTGAAGAGTTTTCTAGTTGTCTATGTGTCTATGTATGTCGGCATCTGATGGGACATGTGTGCGCAAAATAAACATAACAAACTGTAGTGTATGTAAATTTAGATATACATGTGTATGTCATCGTTCATAGATAAATTCATTTATGCCTATTTATATAAAATACCCCATTTTTACGTGTATCTATGTTTGAACACCAATATACCATTATTAACATCTTTATTGCGTATTAATACAATAGCTTTTATTTTGACGTTAACGGTTTGTTAACTTAAGGTTTCAAAGCAAAATTAATGGTTTAACGATCATTAAAATTTACAGACTAATTCATTAAAATTTACAGATCAGTTCATTAAAACCTGTGAATCTATCTCAATGAGACCATTAAATAGTTTGAGTTTGTTGGGATTAATTATAAATAGCGATGCTAAATTTTCAAGATATCAAGACATCAGATAGTGTGTGAAGATTTGTTGGACAGTTAGTTTCTATTGTAATTATTGGTATAATATTACTAGAGTTGGCAGAAATATTTGATGTAGTTAAGTGAAAATAATCTCCCTTATTCCACAAATAAAACTGAAGTTATACTTTCAGAAATAACACTATGTGTGTTATTAATTTTGGAATTGAAAAAAAAAATAACTTTATCGAAAACCTTTTTTTCTCGGTACAAGTATAACATATTTATTTATGTATCAAGATAATTTTGCAATCGAATGACAAAATAAAAAAAATATGCAACATATTTTGGTTTTTAAAAGGACTCCATAAGATGAAAATAATGTTTTAATTGACGGAAAACTATACATGCCTGAAAATATAGCGAAAAGACTGGTCATAATTATGTACGAGAAGAAACGCAGCAGGTATAAAGACGCAAAATTTCAAATATATTTTTTTTTCTGTCGCCTGATGTGCATAGACGCAAACGCTCAGCCAGTTTCATTTAGCTTTGCAATACTTTTGTCTTTGTTTTTGTCGCAGTTTTGTTTTAATATTTTAGATAATTTCTCTGACTTTGCATAAACATCCGTTAGCTCTCAGCTAATTTGCGTATTCTGTCATGAAAAAATGATTCCGATTTTGATTCAACTCACAAAATTAGTTGAAGGAAGATTTAGTCCCACACAATAAAACAAAATATATAAATATACGCAACAGGTTTGCACGCTGTTAGTGTTGAATTCGCTGTGATAACGGAAAGAATTCGAGCGTAAGCAAAAATTTCAAGGATATTGAAATATGAACTTCAAAGCATGTATGAAGGTTTCCGCTACTAAGGAACTATTTTTTTTTTCTAAAATAATTTCTCCACAATTTTGTTCTTGAACCGTACAAAGATAAGTTTAGAAG
>OZ010579.1:55865545-55903045 GCA_963932145.1 Acanthosepion lycidas | reverse complement strand
TGAATAACTCTCTTGCTTTCAGATATGTGGATCGAAGTGCCGAGGTGCGCATCATCACTAATAACACGTCCTGTTTTGGGACGGATGATGACGATTAATATATGCGCTTACCTGAATATGTCTAACATAATAAAAACATTTAAAATGTATAATTTTTTTTAAAGATATTAAGATTGAAACAAATTATGTCATTCACAACAGAAAACTGTAAGTACGGATTTGATGTCGCAAGTGAGGAGAACATTATTTCTTAGTGATTATTGCTACTTTTTCTTGAAGATCACAGAATAAATTTAAAATAAATAAATATGTTGGATAAATTTCTAAACCGTTCAAAAGAACTGAAAAAAATATGTAAGATCAAACTATCACCTTTAGAACACAAGGATTAATTGAGTATCACAAGCAAGTTATATAACTGAGCTAGGAGTTTGGCACATTATACGAATGTTTGAGATTTGACCACACACACTAACGGTAGCTAAACAAATGAAATTCTTTCTTAGTGAATGTAAAAGAAAGATTAAAACTGAGATAAGACAAATGTCCGTTAAAATTAGCGAATCTTGAAATAAAATTTTGAAAAATTTAAAAATGGAGCTTCACTGGGAAATTTGAAAATAACGGTAGATGGACTGTACCGTACTAGACCTTTGCGACACTGGCAAATGTCATAGCCACCAATCCTTATGTACAAGCATACAAAAGTAGGAACACACTAGTAAACTGAATTCGAATAAATTTAAATATGGATTGACCAGATTTTTAAACTAATCAATAAATTAAATTAATGAATAATTTCAATTACTGTAATTCCCCATGTATAAATAATAAGCAAAAATCAGGGGGTGCCTATTATTCACAGCTACAAAAAATCCTAAAAAAATTGCCGTAAAATAAAATAAGAATTATCATAAAACTATATTAGAATAATATTATTCTATGTTTAAAACCATTTTTAATTAAAAGTAGGAAACGCTGGTCATAATGAAATTGGAGAGATAGAATTTATAGGGTTTGATTACCAAAAAAGGTGCGTATTATAGATGAGTAGAATCCTTTTCCCACACTTTCAGCATAATTTTAGGTGTCCGTATTATGGATGAATGTGTATTATACATGGGTATTTACGGTATATAATTACTTTTTTTTAAAAATTGAGTTACAATTAAATTTAAATGTCGAATTAAGTAAAACCATTAAATAACAATACTTTACAGAAGGTTTAGGTTCACTATCATTTTTCATCAGAATTGGAATTGATAAGTTTTAATTAAACTTTAATTGAAATAAGAGTCAAAGTCATTTATCAGCAAAATTTAAAGACATTTATACAGAGAATATTCGGCATATGTCATACATAATTTTATACAGAAAGTAGCCTATTCGATATGTTGCACGGTTTGATTTCCTGAGTTACATCTGTTTTTATAGGAATAAAAACTTATAAGATGGCTTACTTCAAGGTAAGTTCAGAAAGGTAAACAAAGTACATACTATACTATGTTTGGAAAACGAAGGTGGACAGAGAGTCTCAAATAAAGTTTTCGTTTAAGAAATAATCCCGGATCACAACTGAAGAAACAAGAAAGCCACAGGTGTGCCAGTGTTTGTTGAAACATCGGGAAGGATCTCGAAAAGATTTGCTAATTTGCAAAGAGAAGTAGAGATTAAAATATTCGAAAAGACCCAAACAATGCTTATTGCTAGTTAACACAATTGGAAACTCAATAAATTGCTTTTTTAATAAACAGTAAACTTAATGCCTTTGTCTTCAAAACAATCGCAACCCAATCACTATTTATTTCTTTTTTCTTCATTAATAATTAAAAACCTGATGTTTATTACAATTATTAGCAACATAAGATACAGGGACGACGCAGAAAAACCAAAGGATCTAAACAAAGATACGACTAACCATTAATTGTAAGAAGGCAGAACGTCTGATCGTCACCAAAAGGAAAAAGACGAAGATGCGATCTATAAAATCAGTAAGCTATATGCCATGATACATGACTGACGAGGCAGATTTTCCTTCTCCGGTAGATCAGTTGTCATCAAAGGCTATAGAACCCGGTCTCTCCTGCTATTTATCCATAGCTGGGAAGGGAAGAAGAGTATTCATACCTTTTCCAAGGGCATTAGCACGTAATTGATTTGACTGTAATTTAAACTCGACTCCCCGAATCCTCAATCCAAGACGCTCTCCATTACTCCATCGTCGCAAACCACTATGGAAGTTTAGATAACTGAGAAGTGTTTTGTTGTAACTGAGTTATCAAAAACAACAGTAGAAAAACGAGAATTGGTTTAACAACAAGTTTATGAACTTTTGGTACAAACACAATGTAGAATAGAAACTAGGAAAGAGAATTTTTAGCCGTAAATGGCTAAATGTTTTCAGCAAAAGCTGCTGCTCCCCCTGTTACTGCATTTGATGTAGGAGTATTTTTACGTCTTTGGTCCGACGGCCGAGTCTAAACTTGTAGCAAAATATTCTCCCTCACATCAGTTTTAATTGATGCTGAAACATAGTACAGTGTAACCCGGATATAAGAGAGTTGTCAGGACCGGAGAGGAAGTCTCTTATATCCGGGTTTGGTCTATTATATATACATTAACACATGCTCTAATTCGGGACCAGAGATAATATCTCTTATATCCGTGTTTCTCTTATATCAGGGTCTCTTATATCCGTGTTACACTGTAATTAAAATGCGTATTTGAATAGCAACCATTGCATTACAAACGTTTTTGTTTCTTTGTTTGTTTAGTGGTTTATCAACTCCTTATGGGTCATTTAAATACTTTGAATTTTCATCAATTTTATTCTTTTATTGTTATGAATGTTTTTATACATGTTCTTGCAACGTTCCAGACGGGTCACATCTTAGTTTGGGAATATGTAAGGTGACAACATTTCTGCGACGTTGCCAACAACTATTTTCCGGACACGCAACAGACCGCTTATCCCCAACATTGCCATGATAAGGCTGTAGATGAAAAAAATCGCACTGGATAATTATAACATGAGAAATATTTATTTTTTGGGGAGCATTAGTAATTTATTTTACAAAAAATGTATTGTTGGTAATACTTTATTTTACAGAAATTTAGGTACCTCCACGAAATCGGTAAAAAAGAGCATAGCTTGATGAAAAAGATGCCAACCTTGCCGAAAACAAAATTTTATCGTCTAAATGCTTATGTTATTATTAAGAGGAAACACCAAAGTTTTTTTTAATTATTTTTAAAAATTTTCCCTTCTTTTTAGAACATTCTAAATTTTGATTAAAAAAAAACCTTGTTTTTCTTTGTATCACCAGAACTAGTAAATAACATAGACAATTTTTAGCACGTTTTTTTGGTATGACACACTTTAATTTGGAAAATTTTGCCAAAATAAAAATAAATGTCGGATGTTAATTAAAAACAAAAAAATTTTTGGTTCATTCACAGATGATCGAAATTATTATAAATATGTATTTTATTAAAGTCATGTCAGAAATAATTTTTTTTTATATTTATTACCCCTCCGCTAACTAATTTTATGAAAACGCTAGACATTCGATCGCATCGGGTCTAGTGATTACAATAGTTAAAAGTCTTTGAGGAATGCAAATCATGTGTTTTTTTTTTTGTTTTTAATTGTCCCCGCCTACCTGAAAATCAGCTCTGAATTGTAACATACAAATTAAAAATAAAACAAAGATATTATTTAATTCCAAATGCTTTTATTTGCTTTTAGTTGATTTTATGAATATGGACAATATTTTCCGAAAGCAAAAATTTTTTTCGATGAAAAATGAATTTTTAATACAATTATTTGTTATTTCTTAATTATAATAGATTTTTACATTTAAGTTGTTAAAATATTATAAAATTAGTTAAAAGCTGCATCGGCTTTCCTAAGTGTCCTTATGAGATAGATCTTATTTTAGCGCTGTATAAATTGTATCATTTTGATTAATCAGAAGATCCGCAGTATTTAAGAAATGTAATTCTGTGTTTATAATCGGGCTGTAATTATAAAGTACGGAAGACGAACCAGAATACAATTAAGTTGCGTTATTTGAGTTAAGAATTGTTCTCCACTGATACGGCCTTTACACGTGTGGAGAAGTTAATTTGATTTTTCAATTTCAACTCAGTAGGGTACCTACAAGTATCAGTACTTCTTATGAAATTTATATGATCTTATTTTTATATTAATCTCAGTTATGACATTTTCCATAAATGAAATATCAAAATTAATAATAAAATGAATGGAAATACAAATAACACAGTAAAATGTAATAAATGTACATAAAATTATAGTATTTTATTTACACTTCCGATAAAATTTCATAAGAAAGGTACCTATAAATTAATTAGATACCTTTCTTATGAAATATGAAATTTAATCTGACTCTTAACAGTCTTATTTTAATTTCTTTATAATATATTTTCCATAAATCGTCGTAAACGTAAAGGTGAAAGCTAAGTACAAAAAAAAAAAAAAAATTAGAGGGCTAAAAGTTTTCTTTAAAAATAACGAGGTAAATAATTTGTTTTCTTAAATGTAAATTATTTCACTTTTCTCCTTCCGTAGAACAAATTATCATCACGGAATCTGTCAGTATGCTATTCATCCCCTGTCAAGTGACGCAAAAGTTTATGACCTGCTTTGTTTTATTTTCAAATTACATCTTTTCTGCGAGAAGCTTTGGTTCACAATATTTTGAATAAACATTATAATTTCTGATTTTCTTAAAATAAGTTTTGAAAAAATGATAATTGATATTTAAAAGAATTTCAAAGTGAGATTTCCAGTTTTTTTATAAAATGCTGACTCCCCCCCCCCAAAAAAAACAAGATTATTAACGAAAATTTCGGACGTGCTAGGAACGATTAAAAAATGTAAAAGAAATACCCCCAAAATACTTTGATCTTTCCTCTTTATAATAACATAAACATTCAGACGATAAAATTTTGTTTTCGTCAAGTTTGGCGTCTTTTTCATCATGCTATTCTCTTTTTTTAGCAATCTTGTGGATGTACCTATATATTACTGGTAATTTTCTTTTTACTAAGAAATTATATTTTTACTATAAAAATGTTTATACTTTGATAATGTTTTAACTCTATTTTGTGGTTTCATTGTTTGCCCAGAGCTGGGCCCGTAAGAGGTGCTACCACTCCGGTTCATGGAGGACCTGGGAAGAACAACAATTTAGAGGATTTTCTAGGATTCTCAAAACCTCCAATCTTCCATTCAGAGCCTTTGCTGTCGGATGTAGTTTATCGTCATGCCCAGGACTTCAATTCAAAAGTTAAAGAACGGAATATGAAACAGGAAAATTTTGTTACAAACAAAGAAGAGTCAGTCCTCGTCTATGGCACCAAGTTCTGAATAATTTCCTCACAGAAGAAAAGAGGAAATCTATTCATCCAGACAAGGGGTGTTTGCGTGTTTCTCTGTATCCTTGGAAACGTGAATTATGATTTTTTGCTGTGCCTTTAAAACCCAGTAATCCCAGTAAAAATCCATTAAAAGATACTCCAAAATTTGCATGAGGATGAAATGGAACTAATGTCTTTAATTTAATTACAAAATTAAATTCGAAGCTTTTAGCTTCCATTTTTGAAACATGGTTAGAACTGTGTAGCGAAAAAACATATTTTAAACCAATTAATTTATAATATGAATGCTCTGTAAATTTACATTGAGCACTATGTTGTAAAAATAAAATATCTATAAGAACACCGAATTATATATCTTACTGTTCTTTCTTTATATATATATATATATATATATATATATATATATATATATATATATATTTCTTAATTCTTTCCAATATTTACCTGTTATAATAATAATAATAATAATAATAATAATAATAATAATAATAATCGATAAAATAGAAAGCAAAATAACTTGGCTAAATTAAATTACAAAAAATCTGGGACGACGGAAAATACATAAAAAAAAACAAAAAACGAAAGAAGCAGATGTGCACCAACAGAAAACGCATTATTGGCTGAGGAGACCCGGGTTGAAAGTTGAAACAGGAGGCCTAGTTATTGCAGCTAAGGATAAAAGCCACGCAACCAAACACTATCACTGTCATATAATCCAGGATGGAACTAACCCGGAATGCAGGATCTACAGAAAATATAATGAAACTTTCGACCATATTATCTCAGGATGCCCTTAACTGGCAAAAAACGAATATAGCCACAAACATAACAAGGTAACGACATATGTGCACTGGAAGATATGCAAAAAGCACAAAATTTAAACCAAGGAGAGATGGTAAGAGCACCAACCAGAAACAGTTACCCAAAATAATGATGTAACTATCCTCTGGAACATGGCAATTCAGACTGACAGGTAAATAAAAGCCAACAGTACTGATATTATCATAAAAGACAAGAATTTCAAAAAATGTATGCTTATTGACATCTAAGCGAAACACATCTATTAAAACTATCGAGGAATTGTCCAAATACAAGGATCAAGAGGTCGAGATTAACAGGATGCCAGGAATAAAGACTGAGATTGTAGTAATATTAATCGGAACTCTGAGCCTCGTAAGAAACCGAGTGGACAATTTTACTAACATTTTCCCAGGTAGCATCAACATACAAGTTGCCTAGAAGATCATCCTTCCAGGAACACCCCATATACTAAAAAAAGTGCTATCAATTAAATGACAATTTTCTTATAGGGCCTAAGGATCATAGTTTGGATCCGGCTCCACAGGATACAAAACAGGACACATAACATACACAAATAGTAATAATAAATGATATACTGATTTCAGATGAGTGGAGAAATGCAAGTAAAATGCACCTGCTAAATATTTAAAAAAAGTTTAGCAAACGCAAATGCAACCGACCAAAAAAAAAAAATGTTAATGCAATATTTAGATGCAAAATTATTATTTTTAAAAGCCTAAATATGTTACGTTTTTAAATAACCCAGAAAAGTGGTGATAAACCGTAAAATAAATAAATCAATCAAATCACCGTATCGTGCACTGACGATACTTTGATTTGAAGCACTGACTGTAAAATATTAATAGACTCGATGTCATGATGAATATTTGCACCCAGCCAGGCATTATTATCAAAGGTCGAAACGAAAAAAAGGTTGCCCACTGATTGACACGAGCCTATCAAATTACAATATATATCTTTGCGAAGGTTTTAGAAAGAAAATAAACAAATAAAAAACCTGGAGATGAAAATAAAAATATGGCTCTTAAAAGCCAAAATTATTACTGTTATGGTTAGAACTTTGGGCCTGATAAAGAAAGGATTTCATCAACAAAATGCCTGGTGCAACATCTCTCCAGGAAAGAGAAAAAAATAGTTATAACAAGTACAGCCAATAAATGCGATGAGCTTCGTCCATTATTTTTTAATCGCTGTCTTTTCTTTAATTAAGTGAAAAAAAAACAAACAAAAAAAAAACATCCATGTTATTCGTTATAACTTGGCATGTGATTATAATAAATGCAGGTTGAATTATAATGATTATAATAATAGTAATAGCATTTACATTTATATTAATAAATATGATACTAATTACTATTTACATTTTTCGTTCTGTTACCATGATATTTATTACCATATTTACGACGGTTCAGCCATTGTACGCTCCGGTCTTCTTCAGGTCATATTTTTTGGAATTTCGAACCGAATTCTTTAATTAATCCATGGAGATAGATTTTTCTAATTCCAATCTAAAACAGTCCGAACAATGTAAACAGTGTAAACGGAAATGAGATTTTAATTAAGAAGATTCATTTAATATGATAACCTATTTGGCTAAGCTCCGAAATCCAAGCAGAAAGACAACAAAATAGTAGGTTGGTGCAAAAATAATGACGTAATAATGTCGTTTTTGACGTTAAAAAATACGTCAAAAAACGACATTATTACGTCATTATTTTTGCACCAACCTAATAATTTTAAGAGTATGAGAAAGCAATCAACCCAACTTCAATTAATTCAACGGAATTATAACGTCAAAATGAAAACCAAAAGAACACAGCATAAAAGTAAGAAAACAACACAAGAAAGATTTCTTTGCTGAGAATTTCGACACCATTATCATCATTCACCTAACAGGTTTTGTTCGTGGGGTTGCAGCGCACCTGAGCACGGGTCAAGGATAGGGTATGTGGCTGGAAACCGTATAGTTATTCATAATCCGTAAAGATATTCATAAAATCGTATAGATATTCATTCGTGCGTATCGTGTGTTGGACAAGTAAATCTGACGCCCTCTCCTCTCCACACTGTGCTCCGATTTGAAGGCTCGTCTTGGTCACCTGTACGTAGTAGATTTAGCCTTTGCTGCATTTCTTAAACGGATATTGAAGATGAGAATGAGCAGTAGTAAGATTCAACACAATAGAAGAGGAGGCAGTAAATAAAGGAGAGACATATGATGAGCAAAACGATGAAAAAAGAAAATAATAATGAAGAAGAAGAAGAAGAAGATATTTCGGTTAAGTTTCTCTGATCCGTATTAAAAATATTGATAACCGAAAAGATATTCGAACATAAAAAAGATAGTTATAAAAATTTGATCAGTTCAGTTACAATATCTGTTATTGATCTGTATGGCACAAAAGATGGAAAACTGAGAAAAGGTTATTGGGTGCAGAACTGTGGGAATAGTAGCAGAGGTTGGAGGAAGAAGTGTTAGAGGTATTTTTTTTTGTCTCTCCGGGCATAGAAGATTTGGTTATATTGTTTTAGATGACAATAGGAACAAGAAGATGGCGGAATACTGCAAAGAAAACAAACAAGGGACTGAGGCGAATACCAGACCCGATTGCTAATGAGCATATTGCAATTCATAAAGAAATGTTACCCATCTTGAAATTTCCATTGTATAATCTTCCTGAATACACACACACACACACACACACACACATATATATATATATATATATATATATAGCATAATGAGAAGCCACGTATACTTTCTTAATATGTTTATACAGAAAAAGTTTCAAAATAAAAAAAAATAATTTTTTTATGAAAGTATTTATTTATTTATATATATTTGATATTTCTTAACATTAATATTAATATTTATTAACAGGAGGAAAGATTGAGGGCGATCTGAAATATCAAATATATATATAAATAAATAAATACTTTCATAAAAAAAAATTTTTTTAAATTGCAACTTTTTCTATATATATATATATATATATATATATATATATATATATATAATTACATGGGTCATTCATACAAAAAACAAATATAGAGGTTAATGATTTAAATGGCGAGAATACATCTTCGCAAACAATTTCAATAAGTTACACTAACCCTGAACCTCTATATGAATGATACGATCCCTGGTTATAAATTCTATTTTCGTAAGGACTTTTTTAGTTCTTACAAGCTTTCGTCTGTTCGTAGAGTATAAAATAATTCTCTTATTACTATTAGGTTGGTGCAAAAATAATGACGTTTTTTACGTAAAAAATACGTCAAAAAACGTCATTATTTTGGCACCAACCTAATATATTTGTACAAAAACGCACAACCTTAAAAATTTAAATTCAAACTCAGCGTTGCGACCGCACGTTCCAAAATAACACATTTCTCATAGCATTTTTTCGGATTACATCTCTATTTTCGTTGTCCTCTTATTACCGAGAAGTAACAAACAATAACAAATCTATTCCCATACATGAGGATGTCTGTAGGAACAGACGAAAGCTTGTAAAAACTAAAAATGACCTTATGAAACTGGAATTTATAAACAGGGATCATATCATTCATATACAGGTTCAGAGTTAGTGTAACTTATTGAAATTGTTTGCGAAGATGTATTCTCGCCATTTAAATCATTAACCTCTATATTTGTTTTTTGTATGAAAGATTCATGTAATTATAAATTAAACTGCACCTATAATCGAAATATGCACACACACACACACACACACACACATATATATATATATATAGAGAGAGAGAGATAGATAGATAGATAGATAGATAGATAGATAGATAGGACACTAGATTTTGAAATACTTCACCGCACCGAGAAAGCTACTAAATCTTTTGTATGCTTGGAGAAGCGGGTGTGGTCTGATAAAAACATCACGCTTAACATCAACATAACGGTTTATGAGTCATGTGTTTTGACTGCCCTTTTGTACCTTTTAGAAACATGGACAACATATAGACATCATATTACCAGCCTTGAAAGAGTACACCAAAAGTTCCTTAGAAGAATCATGAATATTTTACGGCAGTCTTTTGTATCTGACACAGAAATTCTGAAGAAAGCTAATATCACCAGTACTGACAAGCTAATCATTCTCAATTAAATGCGCTGGGCAGGTCACTTGGTGCGCATGAATGATTCACGGTTGCTTAAACATGTCTTTTATGGTGAACTATCTACAGGCAAGCGTCCCAGACACAAACCTAGAAAGCGCTTTAAAGATTGCATCAAAACCAAACTCAAGGTTTCTTGGGTTATCAATTGATACGTGGGAACTGGAGGCTGTATGTCGACCTTCGTGGAGAACAAAAGTTCATCAAGGTTGTAACCAGTTTGAAAAGGACAAGGTGGAACATGCTATGGTTAAATGCAATCTTCGTAAAGGTGATATTGAAGCGCTACCTTCCACCCTAACCTAACAACATGTATGTAGTTTGTGTGGAAATTTTGCTCTTTAAAAAGAAGGTTTCAAAATCACCTTAGGTCTCATCAGGCTCGACCCATTGAAAGAGGCCGGAAATCAATCCTTGTGATTTCTTGTACATTCTGCTATAAAGTATCCAAGTCAGCTTCTAGATTAACAAGATACATGAAAATTCATGTTGATGCCATACCAATTCGGCTTGGAGATCTCTCTTTCAGGTGCAATGTTTGTGCAAGTAAGGCTGGTTTAAAGTCACTTGTGCTGTAATGATCGGTGAGTCTAAAAGTTATTTCTTAGGTTGGTGCAAAAATAATGACGTACTAATGTCGTTTTTTGCCGTTAAAAATACGTCAATAAACGACATTATTTCGTCATTATTTTTGTACCAACCTAATATATATATATATATATATATATATATATATATATATATATATATATATATATATATTACGAAAGAAATTTGTTGTCGAGATGGTCTTCTGTCAAGAAGTGACAAGCATACACACACACACACGCATACACACACACACACAGATATATATATATATATATATATATTTCAATTCAAAGACGAAATTATAATTTATAAATTCGTGAATAACTCATACAAAAAACAAATATAGAGGTTAATGATTGAAATGGCGAGAATACATCGTCGCAAACAATATAAATAAGATAATCAACCCCGAACCTGTATATGAATGATATCATCCCCGTTTATAAATTCCAGTTGCATAAGGTCTTTTTAATTTTTTACAAGCTTTCGTCTGTTCCTACAGACATCATCAGGTATGGAAGTAGATTTTGTTCTTGTTTTTACTTCTCAGTAATAAGAGGTCAACGAAAATAGAGATGTAATCCGGAAAAATGCTATGAGAAATGTGTTATTGTTTTGGAATTTATAAACGGGGATCATATCATTCATATACAGGTTCGTGGTTGATGTATCTTATTTATATTGTTTGCGACGATGTATTCTCGCCATTTAAATCATTAACCTTTATATTTGTTTTTTGTATGAATGATTCATGAATATATATATATATATATATATATATATATATATATATATATATATATATATATATCCGGGGTGTATCAAAAATACTTTTATAAATTTTAAATACTTTTACAAATTTTTAAAGTTCATATAAACATATGTCCGCAGATCATTCATTTTGGGGTTATTAGGTTTAAATAAAGCTTTTCTAGGTTGCATTTGTCATTCGTGTACATTTGTGTCTAGTCTGTGTTTAACGTTTAACCTGTGTAGTATTGAATTAACTGAGAAGAGTTCCGTCTAAAAACGACAGGATATTCATATCGTGAGCAGACATATGATTTTTTTTTTATATACGGCTACGCGAATGGTAATGGACACGAGGCTGTATCAGATTGCGCTTCCAGACCGAAGACAACCGAGTCACTCAACGTTTTTTGCTGTCTATCTTCGCGTTGCTGAGACAGCATCTGTGGCAACATAAGCTGCGTATCCTGGAAAACCGAGATCCGCTCGTACGCCTGATCATGAAGAGCACATTCTATAAGTCTGTCAGAGATGGTCCAGGCATCAGCACACAAGTGACACTAGCATGGCTTACATCTCATAATACCATACAGACGGTACTTCAAGAGCAGCTCCTGTATCGGTATCATTTTCAACGTGTGCAGGGTTTTCCGCCATTTCATCACTCACAACGGGATTTTGTCTCTTTAGTCTTGTTTACAGAGGAAGAACCATTTGGAAGAGACGGAATAACAAATATACACAACCAACATTTGTGCGTTGATCTGAATCCTCATGCTACAATGCAGGGGAGGAGCTTGTATCAGTTTACGATTAATGTGTGTTCTGGAATTGTAGGTGATTGTCTGGTAGGTCTATATGTTCTCCCAGTACGTTATACAGTAGTTATCTAGAAAGACTTTATTTCGAAAACACTTCCAGACCTGCTAGATGATGTATCCCTGCTAATACGAAGACGCACGTGGTTCATACATGATGTAGAAGCAACACATTTTAGTGATATTTTTTGCGATGAATTGGCTAACATCTACCAAAAAAGATGGATATATAACACGAGGAAACCTGGTACAGTGGATAAAGGCGTTAGCTAGATCCAGTGACATGACCCAAATATTGTGAGTTCAATACCTGGTTAATGCTGTGGAGAGGGGAATTAACAGGAGATAGCTGATAACTGACATCCATTAGACATAGCACGTGGAACTAAAACAGTCTACGCCAGTGGACGAAATAAAGGGTTCAGTTCGACATTCCAATCACCTGAAAAAGGCCGGAGCGTACATCGGCCGAATCGTTTTGATAAATATGGCGACAAAGATGAAGACCATAGTCCGAATAATGAAAATAGTGTCTATAAGCTAGTCACATATTTGTTTTTACGTCTATGCCTTTTGACTTAAAAGAACACCAAGACTTTTTATATGCAAGGAGGTAATTATGGGAAGAAGTGAGGTTAAAATTTTGGTTACTGCCCCGGTTAATTTCTGTGGGGTGTTTAACTATTCATCATATAATAGGTTTCATCAGAATAACTGCTTTATGCATTTTGATCATCCGTATAGTATGGATGTTTTCGGGTGATGTTCGAAAAGCTTAAACCAGGAACTATTTTTCTTTTTTGAAAAAATTCTGGGTCTAGTGTTTAAGTTTTTGTACGGTTTACGGCCACATCACACTGAAACACCGGTCCCCGTACTTTCAGAGAAGACAACACTGGTCAGTACCTAGGTGGGGGACCGCTCGGAAATACCAGATGCTGTATACTTGGATGTGCCGGTAATATAAAGGATAATGGCTCAGAATTGTAAATCGGAGAGCTGAGTTCTAATTCCAGTTGGGTTTTTTCTATTCACTTACGCGCAATATAACTGTTTCTCCTTCACCTATGGGTTAATTAGTAAGAAATCTGGCAGTAAACTATTATTGTCTAAAAAAATCGTTCCCATCTAAAAATGTTTACTGGTTTTAAATAACCTGCAAAGGGTTGATAAGCGGTAGAACACGATTCAACTAAATCAAATGATTCAAATTGTTGTATCTCTTTTATGACATTATATTCGTTTACTTTTTCATAAATAATTCTCGAGAAGAATTTAATATACGTGTATATCTTTCTTTTTTCCTTTTTTTTTTTGGTTGATATGCGTGTATAATTATAATTCTACCGCATTTGACGCCATGGGATATATGAATACATATTTCTTTCAGGGTATTCATATATCTGTGAGGGAGTGTACTTTCGCATTTATTTTTAAGTGTGGATGTTTCCGAGCTCAACTTAATATGGATAATAAGTCTGATCAGTTTGATAAGGTCAAATTGGTAGCTGATCTAAAAAATGACCTACACTATATTGTTAACTGGGGCAAGGAATTGCTTGTTAATTCTAACGCCTCTAAACGAAACTTTTATCAGTCACCTGAAACTCCACTTCCTGCCTCCCATCAATCATGGCTGATACTAACCGTCAGGAGAGTGGCACGTTGGACTTTCGCGGGTTAACATTCACGGCTGATTGAAAGATACAGATTATTATGAATCCATTGCTAGATCTACTGCTAAGAAATTTCGTGCCGTGCTAGAAAATGATTCACTCTTGAATCTATATTACATATCTTTCGTCCATACTTTGAATATTGCTGCCGCATATACCCAGGTGTTAATGCTTTATATCTAAAGATTTTTTTAAAATAAAATCCAAAGCAGAATCAGCAATATTACTGATCTTGACCTGGATACTCAGCTTTAGTCACTTTCTTAACACCGTAATGTAGCTACCTCCTGACTTTTCAGTGTAACTGTTCAGATGAACTCTTCGCTAAGAAACCTAGACTTTGTGAATTTCAGCGGAGTACTCGATTGGCAACTAGGTCTCATCAATTTACAGTTATTTGGCTAGACGTAACCGTACGCCTTATGCTGGTAGTTTCTTCTATCGAACTTCACTTTTACCTTGTGGAATTATCTCCCGTCTTCTTGATTTCCAGCCAACTATGAAAAAAAAAAATTCTGTGCATTTTCTGTAAATAATTTCATAGTAATTATTCGGATAAGCTTTTCGCTATGGTAATTGTTATTTTATTCCCCCCCCCCCCAGACAATAAATTGTACATATGGGGACTATTAAAACTTTCATAGAGACATGAAGTATTATGGTGGTTGTAGTAAGAAACGTAAGTAAGAATGGGTTGTTTTGGTTTTAGGAATATTGTAGTATGTTTGGGTCAGTTTTTGTCGCTAGCTAAGTTTAATTTTAAGACAGATGAAGACCGCCCTTTTTCTTATTCTCCATTTTGGCCTTGTGCCACATTTTGTAAATAATTACAAATAAATATCTCATTTCCCTATGGTATCTAGATTTATGAATTTAAACACAGTGTGAGACTGGCGTAGAAGACTCATAAATTTACAGTTGATCTAGCTAGATGTGGCCGTAAATTCTATGCTAGCAGTTTCTTTTCTCACACTTCTCGCTTTTGGAATTCCCTTCCGTCTCTATGCTTTCCAGGCATCTTTAATCTCCAAAGATTTAAATGCAATGTAAATCGCTATTTACTGTCCTACGGATTACTCTTTTATTTTCAAACTCATCATTAATGTCTCGGTTCCTAATTTTTCGACACCCTGTAATCCGTTGTGTCTTAGTGGCTTTACCGCCTTCCATGGGATAAACTGATAAAAAGAAAAGTAGAATATTTTAAATCTCTGGTGATGATTGAACGTATGGAATTGCCTGTCATACATAATAAAAAAGTTGTATGCTAATATTTTATAATGTGTCTTATATCTTCCAAATATTGGCGTTCATGGCTCTCCACAGCTTTCTGCTCTTCGTACTTCTAAACAACTTGTCTACCCTTACCATACCTCTCAGTATTCTGCTATCCATTTACACAAATGCCTAATGTAGCTTAATTATCGTTGCCGTATATACAGCTTGCCTTCATTATTTCCCGTGAGTGTTCAATTTTCTAAGACCTTCTTCCACATTTACATGTGCAAGAAGTTTTAAATTTCACTTGCACAGAATAGTCAGGTATATTGTAAGGACTGATCACCCCAACAGACTTTGGGATAGGTCCGCATATCGTTCGGTCCATACACCTCTCTATTTTCAATAAGAATGAAGGTTTATCACTTGTTTTCTGTTTAGGACTGAGTTTTGGTTCCTTCTAATGTCTTTTCATTCTATTTCACCATCAGTAGCCCATTGCGTCTTAGTGGCATTATCGCCTTGTTTTAGGGCGAATTTATTAAAAGATATATATGTTCTGAATAAACTTCCTAACGAGTTCCTTAAAAGAGGCATCTTATATTTGTATATTTTATTTTAGATATAGACAGCGGTCAGTTAAAAAGGCTAGACTGACGCTATAAAATCTCCCTGTATTCTTGCAGAAACCTGTATGATTGGGTATAGTTCTGTACTTACATAAATATTTTCTTTCTTTCTTTATATCTATCTATCTATCTATCTATCTATCTATCTATCTATCTATCTGTTTGTGTTAAACTATTCACCTATGCCTTAGTTCTCCTATCCTTTCACACATATTAACCTTGTCTTTTCGTCTGTCTAGCCAACCATAACTCGTTAAAACAATCTAAACCAATCACTAACTACTTATCGATCCCTCCATCTATTTGTCTATTTTTTTTTCTTCAATTGCTTTCTACCCCTCACTCGCACACACGTCGACTTGCGATGATCAATCTTTGTTCATCACTTTTCACCTCCACCTTCCAATCATTTAATCAGTGGGGAATCGTTCAACTGAGAATCAACAACAAAGGCCTATCTTTTGATGCCCGGCTCAATTTACGCTAGAGTTGAGATTTCCCACGGTTATATTATGCATGATTTGCTCGGACAGCGCTCAAATCGCTTGAATCAAATTTGCCATTTCTCACGAGGTCGTTTCTTTCTTTCCTTTCCTTTTTCTTTTTTAATGACTTGCCAGACATACAAACGAAAATCTGGATACAGAATTCATTTGGGAAGCGAAGTTCCACCCAATGGGGAATATGATGGGAAAGCAGAAATAAAAACAAGCTCAATATTTTAGCTGTATTTCCCATGTAAAATAGGATTATCATTTTTTTTTCGCACCTCCAAAGTGAAAGACCTCCCGCGTGCAATCTCACAGATGTTTCATGCTTTGATTAGGAGTAGTATCATAAGGGTCGGCTGAAAAGTTCATAGGCTGACTATAAAGGAGTGATGCTAGAACTGTGAAATCTTGCATGCATTAATTTAAACGCTTCTTATTACTAACTCCATTGTTTCATCCCAGGTAAACTGGCATCAGACTGTTCAAAGAAGACATCAGATATAGCTAGTAGCGACTTGTCTTGAAAATGGTCACAATTTGGTATCGTGGTGCTGAAAAGGGATTTAGTCCCCAAGGACATTCATGTTGACATGGTTCCTACATTATGGGATGACGACCCAATTCCATCAACAGATCAACAGGGTAAAGGCGTGCAGCTCAATTTACGAGCGGAAGAAAGAGTCTTGTAGATGACACAAGTTTGGACGTTCTGCAACTGCTGCCAGCAAGAAAAAAACTGATAGAATTCACCTCATTTTAATGAATTTCAGGGGATTGACTATAAATCAAATAGCCAATTCTATTAGCATATCCCTTGAGAGAATTTGGCATGACAAAGGTTTCTGCTCGGGGAGTGCGACGTCTTCTGAAACCTGGTTAAAGGTGCACTAGGCTGAGCCTATCAGGGATGAATCTGACATTCTTTGAAGCAGATCCATTTGGTTTCTTTAAACGTTTCATAACCCATGATGACTGTTGAGTCTATCAGTCTAGAGATTAAAAAGGCCAATGTCGTTTCATCTGCAGGGAAGGTGAAAAGGTATTGTGTTTATTGAATATCTTCAAATGGGACACACCATCAATAGAGACTAGTATGACAAATTTGCGAGGTAGTTACGATAGGCTATCAAGTCCAAACCTCCAGAAAAAACTGACGAAAAAAAACTTGTTGCTTCACGTCGGTTTCAGCGGCTGCTATAGGTGACTGTGGCTTTGAAATGAGTGATCACTTTCCCTATTTTACTAATATGACTATCATCTCTTCCCTATCATAAATAAACACTTGGTTGGGAACCAATACCACAGTGATGACCTTATATCTGATGTAGATGAAATTCTTTAGACTTCTTTGATCACCCAGCTGTCAGTTTACATTTATCAACAGGAAGATTAAAGAATAATGCATGCAAGATTTCACAGTTCTAGCATAATTCCTTCATAGTCTGCTTATGAATGCAGCTGAGCTCTGTACTTGCCTGCTTGTAAAATATTTCAAGGCATCCGTCTATCTTGATCAAAACCACCGGTAGGCTACCCGATATTGAAACCCTTGGGCTGTGCGAGCCCCAAAAAGTAGCCCCGCTTCTCTGTAAATCCAAAGGAATAACGAGTACTACATTTGGGAAGCTTTTGGATATAGGACTTAGCGGAAGAAGATCAATAGTGATTTCACTCCGGGATTTTTGTCTGGATACGCTTGCATAGCCTCATCGATGTTTAGAGCGGAGGTTTGAATTTAGGGTGTTCTCTTCGACTGACTGCTATGCAAAGCGAGATATCTAAGTGTTGTGGATTCCTGTTTGAAATCCGGTACCAATAAATAACAAACGCCAGGAATGGATGTATGAAAATAATGTATTAACATAATAATACAAACTGGTAAAGCAGGTTAGTAGCTCCAGGAATACGGGTTAGTAGCAATATATATATATAGAGTCTTTGGTATTGAAGTATCGCTGTATGACTTCTTACTGAGTCTACGCGCTCGCTCACTGTGACACCTACAACGCTGTTATCTCACCCTCACTCTTCCGGTTACCTACAACCTTTTACTCTGTCACTCTGTACTCGACTCTCCGGTCTTGCTCTCTCTTACTCTCGTCTCGCTCTTGCAGTAGTATATGTATATGCTGGGTGACTTCATTTGTATGAAAAGGGGTAGGCCTCTCAACACTAAATCTACCCTGTTACTTAGCCATCACTTGTGGGAGATAAATAGATATCTTTTCCGAAGTCATTAATGAAATTTAGACGAAACAGGCTCGGTTAAATATTGAACTAAGCGCGTCGATTTCACTTTTTTTAAAAATAATTTTATCTCATGGAAGGCAACAAAGCCAACAACAACAAAAAACAAAAAAACAAAAAAATAAGGGGTTTTGAGTGTAAAAGAATCTAATAATAAAATAGAATATTTAAGCAGAGAAATTAAGAAGACGGGAGATGACATTGCATATACATTTTTGAAGGTCAAACTTGATTGAAAAGCAATGAACTGGAAGATCGTTCCACACTAGAAAAGTGTGAATGAAACTATTAGTATTGAACTTGTGGTCACATCTAGCAATTTAAAATATAAACTGATGAGACCTAGCAGCTTTCTAGTACTGCGCTTAAATTTTCGTGCTGATATCAGATATACTAACCTATGCTAGGTGCCGTTTCCGTTTAGCGCATGGGCAATCACGGCTCTACATCACATCCTAAGTTTTGGATACTTAGATGGACTTGTATCAATAAATCATTATTAGCCGCAAACCTTGTAAAAATAATTTCAGACATTAAATAACCTGTCAAAAGTTGACAAGTCGTGAAATAGATATAGGAGTGATTTCTCATTGCGTCTCAGAGCAGTCCTTCTGGAGAAGTTTAGAGATCCGGTCTAATATATTATTTAAAACTCTAATTGGTGGTTATTTGCAAGAAAGACCACAAGGGAAATTGAAATCGGATCGTCGATTTCACTTTTCCTATTTCCTAAGCGAATAAAGAAAGAAAAAAAGAAAGAAAGAAAGAAAGGGCAACAAAACAATGATAAAAAGGGAAAATAAAATGACTAAAAAAAAAAAGAATAGAGAGCAAGAGAAAGAGAAAGAGAGAGAGACAGAGAGGGGGGCGAGAGTGAGAAAGAGAGAAAAAGAAAGAATGATAACAAAGCGACTAAAAACAGAGAGAAATTAAAGAAAAGAAAAGAAAAGAAAGAAAGAAAGAAAGAAAGAAAGAAAGAATTAAAACAAATCGACGGAAGAACAAAAATCAGAATGATGAAAGAAAGGAAAAAAAAACAAAGCGATAAAATAATGAAGGAAAAAAAGACGAAATAAATCAAAGCGATACCAGAAAGAAAGAAAAAAGCGACTAAAGAAAGAAAAAAAGAAAGAATGTAAAAAGAAAGATAAAAAGAAAAGAAACAAGTAAATTAATGCGACGACAAAAAGAAAGAAAAGGTAACGAAAGAAAAAAGCGGCGAAATAAATAGCGAATGAAAAAGGAATGAAGTTGTGCGACGAAAGAAAGAAAATGTGATGAATGAAATAAATAAAACAGGGCGAGCAAAGAAAAAAAGAAAGAAATGAAGAAAGAAACAAGAAAGTAATAAAACAAATTGACGAAAGAAATCAAAACATCAAGAGAGAGAAAGAAGACAAAGTGACAAAAGAAAGAAAGAAAGAAAGAAAGAAAACAAGAAAAGAATTAAACAATGACAACAAAACAACAAAAGAAGGAAAAAAGAAAGAAAAAATAGATAAATGAAATTTAAATGAAAAAGAAAGAATGAATCAAAATGATAAAAGAAATAAAACAAAGTGATTAGAGAAAGAGAGAAAGAAATAATGAAAAACGAACGTTAAAAAGAAAGAAAAAAGTAAAAAGCAAATACAAGCAACGAAAGAAAGAAAGAAAGAAAAAATAACGAAAGAAAACAAACTGACAAAAGAGAGAGATAAAGAAGAAAAGAAAAAAAAAAGAAAACAATGAGATGACAGAAAGAAAGAATATTTGAAGAAATAAATAAATAAAGAAAACAAAGCGAGCAAAGGGACAAGTAAAACGAAAAAGAATAAAGAATAAATAAAGAAAAAGAAAAAAGAAGTAAAACAAATTGACCAAAGAAAACCAAGCATCGAGAGAAAGAAAGAAAACAACGCAACAAAAGAAAGGAAGAAAAGCAACAAAAGAAGGAAAAAAGAACGAAAGAAGTAAAACAAATAGATGCAAGAAAGAAAGAAAATGTGTCACATGAAAGGATGAAAGAAATAAGAATGAAAACAAAGTAACAAAAGATAGAAAGAAAGAAAAAAAACGGCAATAGAGGGAAAGGAAGAAAACAAAGAAAAGAAAGCGCCAAAAGAAAGAAAGAAAGAAAGAAAGAAAGAAAGAAAGAAAGAAAGAAAGAAAGAAAGCGACAAAAATAAGAACGAAAATAAATCAACACAGAAAGAAAGAAAACAAAATGGCAGTAGAGGGAAAGGAAGAAAGTAAGAGAAGAAAGCGACAAAAGAAAGAAAATAAAGTAACAAAAGAAAGAAAGAAAGAAAGAAAGAAAGAAAGAAAGCGACAAAAATAAGAAAGAAAATAAATCAACAAAACACAGAAAGAAAGAAAACAAAACGTCAATAGAGATAAAGGAAGAAAACAAAGAAACGACAAAAGAAAGAAAGAACGAAAACAAAGCAGCAAAAGAAAAACGAAATACAGAAGGAAAGAGCCAAAGAAAGACTGCAAATTAAGATTATGTATAATAAACTGAATACGCAAAAAAACAAAAACAAAAAAAAAACCAGTAAAAATGGGTCGAAATAGAAATAATATGTAAACGAAAAAGAACTAAAAATGAAAAGAAAACATTCATTAAACAAATCATAATAATAAAAAGTAGGAAGAAAACTAAAACCTAGAAAAATTCTAAAGAAGGAAAAATTAATAAAAAATAGAAGAATGAAGGTACCAAACGAAAACAATGAACAGAAAATATTGAAATGAAAAAACAACTAAAGAAAAATAAAATGAGAAATTATTTTGTTCAAAAGGAGATTTGGAGAGATAAAATGGCAAAAAAATATACGTTCGAAGTAAAAGTAAAGAATACAAAAATATAGGATAAAAAAAAACTATTTAAGCTCAAAGAAAGCGGGCCCAAGAAACACCTTTAACTTTAACACCGGCGAATCATGGAAATCTCAGCGATACATTTGTTTTCATCTTTAGTTGATTTGTGATTGGCCGGAGGCTGGTCACATGACGAGTGTCGGCAGCCGTTTGTTTACCAATAGCGAGAAATGCACGCTGTACGCGCGAACACTGTTTCAGCGTCTGTCTTTGATGATTCGACATCAGAGCATAGGGAAAATAAGAGGTTTTGGCTTCCTTGTATTGTCGCTTTTACGGTTTGTGTTTGTAGTGAGCTATTGCTGTAATGCAAATGCAGACATCTGACGATTTTGAGAATTTGCAAAGTGAATGTAGATTCTTGGAATTGTCACTTGCTGGGGTTTTGTCTGCTTGCGTGTTAAAGACATTGGAAATGACTGTTACATGTTTTCTTATCTAAAGGCGATATAGGTTCATTCATGTGAGTGAGTGAGTGAGTGAGTGAGTGAGTTAGTGAGTGAGTTAGTTAGTGAGTGAGCGAGTAAGAAAGAAAAAGAAAGAGTAAGAAAGAGAAGAAAAAGTGAGAGAGAGAGAGACAAAAAAGTGAAAAAAAAAAGTGCGTGTATGGATGTGTTTGTATGTATATGTACATGTGCGCCGTCGTATGTTTTGCAATATGAACGTGAATAAAATCCCTGGAAGTATAAATTCATGATTTTAGCCTATAGATTTATATGTAACAAAAATTTTAAAAAAAAGTTCTTTTATGCGCTGTGTCACTTCAGGACTTTGGCATGGCTCTCCATAATTTCCTGTCTTTTCTAGCTCTTAATAACTTTGTGCCATCTCTCCCAAAATCTTCTCCGTCATCGGCTCACTCAAGTTTGCCAGGCATGTTGAACATTGGTTTTCACTGTCCTTCTTAGCTTCCATCAGTCCTGTGAGTATCAAATTCTCCAAGCCCACTTTCCGCATTATGTGCCTCAGATATATCAAATATCTATTCCTGATGTTATGTGTCCTTTTTTTTGTTATGGTCTCTAGAACTTCGCTGTTGCTCACATGTGAGGTCCATGTTATCCTCAGCAATTTTCTGTAGAACCACTTTCCTTTTCCTTTAGAATTAGGTCTCCGGTTTCATTCAACTCTGTATTTCTGCCGTCTCCACCTGGAATTTGAAATTTTATTCAGTAAGTATTATTATTTTTTCCTCTCCCAATCAGGTTATATGGGTTTGCCTGTTGTCCGGTTCACACGCCTACACGGTCTTCGAACAGGTGTAGAGGTTTAAGATTGGGTTTCCGGTTTATTCTGAAATTACTTCAACTCTATACTTCTAACGACTCCGCCTGAACTCTGAAATTCGCTAATTAAATACTGATAATGCAATTTTAGACATATTTGCCTAAATTTATTGTTATCTCACCCTTGCCTACGCTAACATAATTCCATACAGAAACCTTCTAACTTGAGTGGCACTTAGGCCTTGTACCGAGTAAAGATTCTAAACAACCAAAAGAGTATATATGTGTTGTGCGTATGTGTGTGCGCGCACGCGCGCGTGTGTGTATTTATTTTGGCTTTCTACTTCAAATCTTCCAACCAATTATGTTTTTCTCCTACTGAGCTGTTAAAGCTTGATCAGAGGAAAGATCAGTTGCCAGTCTAGAATTTTTAAACTGCAAAACTGTATCATCAGCATAGATATTCAGAAATCATTGAAATATATACTTAGGTAGATCATGTAACGTACAAAGAGGGTGGAACGGAGACTCGAGCGTTGAAAGACGCCTACGTAGATCGCATGGGCTTCGGATGACTGGACCTTAACAACTAACTTCATGGCCTATCCGCTAAGAAGGACTTGGTACTTGAGCATGCTACAGATTCCATAGCTAGAGAGGTTGCATAGTAGAGTGTTGGATTTGCACCTCATAAAAAAGTAATATGTAGAAAAAAATAACGAAGAAATCTATTAGAAATCCTTACGAAAACTTTGACGTAAGCAAATACGAAGAAATGGATAAAAATAAGTAAAAATAAAGAATATATTTGTCTATGTTTTTAAAATGGGGCATTGTAATTATTAACACTATTTACATTGTTCCGATTGTTGTCCCAATCTACGTTGCCATATGCACGACGTTTCGGCAGTTATACGCTCCGACATTCTTCTAGTGATTAGAATTTCGAACCGAACGAGTTCTGAGTTCACTATCTGGCTACAGTGGAGGTGAACAAAAACTTGGAGATTTGAGTTAAATAGAAATAACTGATACTGGGACATCCGGAAGAGACATGGCACGTGGAATTAGAACAATCTACCACGTTGGACGAAATAAATGGTTCGGCTTGAAATTCCAATTAACTGATGAAAGCCGGAGCTTACATCGGCCGAAACGTCGTAATATGGCAACGTAGATGAGGACAACTGTCTAAATAGTGTAAATAGTATAAATGAAGAATATGTTGTTACAAAGAAAACAAGAAAAAGACTGTATCAAAAATAAAATTAAAGCAAAGAAAGACAAGATGTCTGAAGCACAAAGCAGTCAATGAAAAATGTTTGACAAAAAGACAGTCCAAAATTAGATTGAAGTAAGAAAAAAAGAGAGGAGAAAGGTGAGATGAATTGGTGGATTAAAATTTAAAAATAAAAATGCACAAACGCTCAGTTCTTACGACCTGTCTATATTTCTGAGATGAGGTATTATGTACAGTATTTACATTATTCGGACTATTGTCCTCATCTTTGTCGCCATATTTATCACAAGCATAGAAATAAATACAATATGGGAACCAGTAATAAGGAGTGCCAGAGAAAAGCAATGATAACAAAGTTGCAATATGAGCTCTGGTAAAAACATGAATTGATAACAGCAAAATTGCAATATGAGCACTGGTAAAAATAGTTGCCTTGAGGACACATGGCACAGTGGATAAAGGCGTTGGTTAGATCCAGTGACAGACCCAAAGATATTGAGTTCAATACCCGGTTAAGGCAGTGGAGAACTATCAGAGGGAAAAATTAGCAGGAGATAACTGATAACTGACATCCATTAAACATGGCACGTGGGACTAGAACAGTCTACCCCAGTGATCGAAATAAAGGGTTCAGTTAGAAATTCCAACCACCTACGGCCAAAACGTTGTGACAAAGATGAGGACAATAGTCCGAATAATGTAAATAATGTTCTTACGACCTGTCTTAGAAGATTAAATATTCCCCCTTTGGTGCTTCTTTTTATGTAGCTTCAGGATGTGAGATCGTGAATCTGCTAAACTTTTTTTTATATTGGGTTGGTGCATAATTATCAGGCGTTTTTTAATAATATTTATTATGAAAAAGAAATATAACAATAAAACAATGCCATTTTAAAATGATTATTCCGGGGCGTAAGGTTATCGACAAGCATTTTTATAAACTGAAAATAAAATATTTTTTTATTAAAATAAGTTAACAAAACAGTAATTTTTATTAACAAATAACTCGCCTAAAAAAAAACGCCTGATAATTATGCACCAACCTAATATATCTAAATAATATTTGTCCCTTTATCCTCTATCCCAGTTTCTGTTGGATTATCAATTTACACAAGCTGATTTGATAATTAAAGCCCTGCTTACCTCTGGCCATCTTATCTTCATTATGTCTTATAAGTATCAAATTCTCCAAACCCTCATTTTTCATTATGTATCCAATAAATGTCCACTGACTCTTTCTTTTTGTACAATTATAATTTTTGTGAACCTCTTTAAAACTTCTTCGTTGTTTGTATATTCATTTCATGTGGAATTAATAAAATGTACACGGTTCAAATATCTTGGTGTCTGGATCAGTTATAACAAATTTAGTATTCCTATACGAACATTGCTACAACTGATCCACTGATAGCAAATTGAACATAGGCTAGACGAAGGCCACACTTTGTCGAAACTTGGGGCCTGGTGCTACAGAATCATAGTCAAAGAAATGTACCAAATAACAGAAACCACGTCACCCGACGACATTCGGTAGCGACAACAGTTAAAATGCATCTCTATCCATAAAAGGAAGTATGTGTGTGTGTGTGTGTGTGTGTGTAACGAATGCACGGCCGCAATTTTCGACAGATTTGCACCAAAATTTACATGCACATGCTCCAAGTTAGCGGGAAGCCTAAGACCGACTTTGTATTTCCCAACTCCCATCGATAGTGGAAATAATAGATTTTTTCCTCCTTCTACGGCACTTTTCATGTAGTTTGTGGCCATTTTCTACTGGCCAGAGTGAGAGCCTATAGCTGGTTGCCACGAATAGGCAGGAAGATTCTATTGGCCAGCGTGAGAGCCAACAGCTGACTGATACGAATGTTAACTAGCATGCAAAAAAATCGGTAGCTGCATTCGTCACAAGTGGGAAAAATTTAAGTCTGCATGGCACTTTACACCAATTGGCTCATTCGCGTGCTTAAACTCAATGTTGATTCTGATTCCGCAGAACTGGGTTGGTGTGAAAATGTATTTGTTGTTAACATTCTTTTTTCATTCGTTTTTTTTTTTTCAGTTACGAGTCCTTTTTTAAAGCTGATCGTTTTGTGTTCATTTTGTTTGGTTCTTTTTTCGTAACAGATTCAATGTTTTTGTATAGAGCTTAGAAAAAATTCGCAGTGTGAGATAGGCAAGAAGTAAGGCATGTAGCAACACCAATACGGCAAAAGGCACTCCTTTAAAGGCAAGGAAGGGCGAAAATATTTTCAGTCAAGTGATAGCGATTGCTGTCTGAGTCGTACGATTTTTGAATCAAGCACGGGCAACGCCGGGTCATGCTGCTAGTATCACATAAAACTCAAAGGGAAAATAATGATACCATCAAAATGTTGATATTCCACATTAAGGAAACCCATGTCAATACTGGAAAGAGCGAGAACAGCTACTGGCCATGGGAAAAAATTTTTAAGACAAATATTTTATAAATGTCAGTGAATGCCAAATATTTCCTTATAATGAAACGGATAATGTTATCATTACCGGTAACCTTCTCAACATCCATTTATATAACGACATACATTTTTATGAGATGGCCCATGTGTGAAATAAATATATTGTTTCTTCTTAATACATACTTTTCTTCTTTCAATACTGTACCAATATAAGACCATCGTTATGTTAATGTTCAGGTATTTTATAGATGGAAGACGATATATTTATGCATGTTATTTGTATGTATGTCTGACAATGTGTTTTTTATAGGCATGAAGTAATAGGTTAATTTGCGTACGCAGGTGATATCGGGATTATGGCCATGAGATTTATTGTGTCAACTGAGAAAAGAGTAAAACAGATAACTGTTTTTCACTGATACGCCTTTTTTAAGTTTATAGAAAAAGAAGAAGGAAGCTATAAATATATTCAGGAAAATGAAAATGTTATTACCCTAAGACTATGTGCTTCTCTATACATCCACTAAAACTGACCTCAAGGTTCGTTTTCCGCCCTCCAAATGTCTTCGTTTACACCCCACCCAATTTTTAAATTACCTGATCCAGCGTCGAAATGTTGGTACGAGCTTTGAGAAAGAAAAGATGTCGTCAGCAATTATCATGGTAGCAGAAATGAATTCACCAAAGGATAGCGAGGAAATTAGCTGAGGGAAGTTGAAGTGAGAAGTGTCAAATGACACTGTCCTGCGAAATAATACGTTCTTTTTAGACGCCGTGGGGTAAACATAGGCGTGGCATAAACACTCCTTGGTAATGGTACATTCAAGATGTTTTCTTGATATTTGCTAAAATGAGATTTTTTTTTTAATGGAAATTGCACCAATCAAGGGAGAAAAGCCATTAGAACACAAGGGGTCATTGGGTGTGAAAGAATTAGAAAACATTATGAACAAGTGGGAACAATAGAAGAGTAGATTAAATAACGATTGGCATAGGATTTAAATTCTTGAAGATTAAACTTGAATAGAAAGCAAAATGCCTGAAGAGAGTAAAGTCACTAAGACGCAAGAGGTTACAGGGTGTGGAAGTATTAGGAACAGAAATATTAATAATGAGCAGAAAGAGAAAAGAGTGATCAGCAGGCCAGTAGATAGTGATTGATATTGCATTTAAAAGTTTTTCAAATTAAAGTTGATTGGAAAGCATGGGTCGGGAAGGAAGTTCTACCAGTGAGAAGTGCGAGAAAAGAAACTGTTAGCATATGACCTACGGCTAAATCTAGCCAATTCAACTGTAACATGATGAAATTTGTTGCTAATCTAGTACTGCGCTTAAATTCATAAAGTCTAGCTACCCTAGCGAAGAGTTTATCATGAAAGTATTTACTAAAAAAAGCGCAAGAATCAACTTTACGGTTGTGGGAATGTGAATAAACCGAGATGCTACGTCAGGATGAATAATATTGCCGATTCTCCTTTTTATTTTATTCAGAATCTCTAAATAAATAGCAATGGCATCGGACTAAATATGGTGGCTATATTCTAAGCATGTGTGAGTGGTAGACATATTGCATATTTAAGAGAGATTATGAAGAGAATCCTTGTCTAGCACAATACAGTGATTTTTTAAAAAATATTCTCATGAAGAAAAATGAGAAGGAAACAATTAATAAGGCAGCTTAGTAGATGAAATATTTGAGTACACACATCCTTTGTATGATTAGTGTTCGAGCAGGTTTTACAGCCAAACATTTGCAATATCCTCTTTAATAAACCCCACTCAAAAAACAACATAACAATCATAGCATTTTCATTTTTCAAAATATATCAACTTTTTTTTTAAAATGCTTCATGGTAGATCAAAAAACATCTCATCATCATGAACATTACGATCATCATCAGTAGCATCACTTAGTGTGGCCGTAGAGTTCCTTATGCAGCTGTGCACCTGACCAGATCTGTCATATATCTGGACGGGACGTCGAAGATGCATTCAATCATGCGTATAGCGTCTTCGGAAATTAGACATTGCGGAGATCGATCCCGAGGCGATATCCTAGAGCTTGAAGGCTTGCCTTGGACAAGGTTACATTGCCATTGATGTCATCGGGATTGGCGGGTTCCTCCTCTCTAGCCATTGACGTCAGTCTAGAAAGTCACCCTATTATTGATTTCCTCTCATCAGTGTTCAGATTGCACACATATATATATATATATATATATATATATATATATATATATATATATATATATATATACAAGGTGTCCATAAAGCTCGTGTGCACTTTAAAAAATTTATAACTTTATTTGTATTTGCGATAGAAATAATTTGTAAAAACGATTAGAAAGAAGTAAATCTATATTTTTAAGGTTTTATTTGAAATTTATTTATGTCCTCCATCATTACCAATAAAAAGGGTAATACGATTTTGCAGTTCACGGAAAACATTTGCCAAGTGATTTAGAGTAATGCCTGAAATCCCATTACGTATTTTAGCTATACTTAAAACGAGGTAAATTAAACTTTATAATATTTTTTACAGATTATTTCTGTCCCAAATACAAATAAAGTTATAAATTTGTTAAAGTTCACACGAACTTTATGGACACCCTATCTATCTATCTATCTATCTATCTATATCTATATATATATATATATATATATATATATATGGTTAATTGTGCTAGATTGCTGTTGACACTAAAAACAAGGTTCAGCCATCATATCACAGGTTTTATTTTCAAACCTGCTGCGTGTTGTAGTCACCATATTCACAAGAACAGCCTGCTTAGGAAACCAGTATAGTCACCGTTGACACGGCCATACATAAAGTAGTATTTTGATTTTGATGGTGCCAGTAGCATTTGTAGGAACGAATGTTTTTCTACTCCTATTCAAAAGACGAGGAAGGAGTATGAACCTGGTGATAGGCGAACCTATTTATACATATTGACAAAAATAGCGGGATTATAAGCGGGATTGGACGTTTATCTATTGTTTCCTGTTTGAGTCTGGGTTTCCGGTTCCTTCTAAAGTCTACTTCTAACGTCTCCGACTGAGCTCTGAAATTTTATTCACTAATTATTTTTTTTTCGCTTTCTTCTCCCAATAGGAGGTGACAGGTTCATCTACCGTCCGGTTCTCACACCTCCCAGGTCTTTTAAACGGAAGTGGATGCTTATCACTTGTTTCCTGTTTAGGATTGGGTTTACTGTTCCTTCTAAAGTCTACTTCTAACGTCTCCGACTGAGCTCTGGTATTTTATTCACTAATTATTTTTTTTCGCTTTCTTCCCCCAATAGGAGGTGACAGGTTCATCTACCGTCCGGCTCTCACACCTCCCAGGTCTTTTAAACGGAAGTGGATGTTTATCCCTTGTCTCCTATTTTAGATCGGGTGTACAGTTCCTTCTAAGTCTACTTCATATTCTAACGTCTCTGACTGAGCTCTGGTATTTTATTCACTAATTTTTCATTTTTTTCTTCTCCCTCAATAGGAGTAGAAAGGTTCGATTTCCACTCCTCCCGGTCATTTGAACAGGAGTAGAGGTTTATCCCTTGTTTACTGCTTAGGGTTGGATTTCCGGTTCCTTCTAAAGTTTATTTCTACTCTATACCTCTAAAGTCTCTGACTGAACTCTTAAATGGTATCCACTAATTTAATATTGACCCCTTCAAGTAGATTTACCGGTTGTCTTTCCTGCATAACCCCAAGAACTTTCTTACACAATACCACAAAGTAACACTCTACATCGAGTGGCTCTTGGGCCTTGAATTATGTCAACATTAGTATAAAAAAATAACGAATTGCCTTATGCACATATCCTGGAATGTTTGCTAAAAATATGGAGCGAAAAAATATCCTGTGCAAAACGAAATGTTAATAACAATATTAATATAAGCTGTTTCCTTATAAGGAAACATTTGAAATTCATTGAGCGAGCAATTAGTACTACTTTTGGCTGAAATTGTTAAAAGCTTTTACTTAAAACAATTTTTCAGGAAAATATGATTCTCAAGTCAAATAGCTCTTCTCTTTCTCTCCAGTATTAACATAGGTTTCCTTCTTGGCTGTGTCTTTATTTTCTATTCGAGTTACGTGTACTATCCATTTTAGTTGTTTCCGCTGTTGAAAGTCCTCAACCGATGTGGTTTCTGTTATTTGGTACAATTCTTTGTGATTCCGTGTCACCAGCTCACAGTGTTAAAATAAGCATGATCTTCACCAAGACCCACATAGTAGTATGGAAAGTGTATTGAGACCTCTTGCCGCAAAATCACATGTTGAATTCAAACAATTAGTTTCCATTTGGACCTGATTAAAAGTAGCAACCAATGAAAAGCCCCCGGATCAAAAAACAAAGTATACTTATTTACAGATCAACCAGAAATTACTACAGTTTTTTCTGGGATGTTCTATTACACCTGAAGTACCTGACCTTCCAAGGTCAGATTTACACTTATTTCGAACTCTACAAAATTATATTTAATTTAAAGAAATGTAAGTTTGTAAAAACCTCTTTGGTTAGTTCCTTACCCCAAAAGATAGCAAGATATGTGAGTTGGGGAAACATGATGGCGAAAGGTGGGCAATCAATGATGGCGACAGAGACTGAACAAGATAGAAGATATACAGTTGAATAAGTCTATGTCCTAAATATCTAAATATTATCTTTGAAGTTCACGTAAAATTTCTAGGAACATTTTTCCGACAGAAGAATAAACATAAAGGTGTCTCAACGTGGAGTATTTTACAGTAAATTCGTTTTTCTAATAGCTAGTATGTTTGGTTCAATTTTTCTTGTTAAAAACTAATTAGCTCCTAAATTGATACCTATGCTAATGATGCAACCATTTACTCCTCTTTCAATAGAAAGTCTGATCAATTCGATCTGGTCAAATTGGGATCTGATCTCAGAAATGACCTTCTGTTAACTGGGACAAATGAAAACTTGTTAAATTTAACGCTTCCAAAACGAAGCTGTTTACTATTAATCATGTGACAGGCCTCTTTCTGGTTTGTAGTATCATGGCTGATGCTAACCTCCAAGAGAATGACTTTGCACCTTCTCGAACAAATATTCTCGGCTGACATGATGTGGAAAGACTATACGGACCCATTCGTAGGTCTTCTAGCAAGAAAGTTGCTTCACTGTGTCGTGCTAGATAATATTTCTTTCCAGAATCTATCTTATATATCTATAAGTCTACCATTCACCCATACTTAGAATCTTGGTGTGACATATGGTCTAGTGCTTCTGTTTTATATTTAGAGATTCGTTATAAAATCCAAAGAAGAATAACTAACATTATTCGTCCTGTATCTGAGAGGGGGTATTATGCACACTATTTACATTATTCAGACTATTGGCCTCATCTTTGTTGCCATATTTATCACAACGTTTCGGCCGTTGAACGATCCAGCCTTCTTCAGGTGGTTGGAATGTCGAACTGGACCATTTATTTCGCTCACTGAAGTAGACTGTTCTAGTTCCACGTGCCATGTCTAATGAATGTCAGTTATCAGTTATCTTCTGTTAATTCACCTCTCCAAGCGCTCCACTGCCTTTAAAAGGTATTGAACTCACAACTCTTTGGGTCATGTCACTGGATATAATCAACCTTAAGAACACATAACACAAAGGATAAAGGAGTTGGATCTAACCAACGCCTTTATCCACTGAATATATTTATGGTAAAAAAATTGTAGCAGATTTTCAGTGTTTATTTTAGCTGATCAATTAATTATATCCAATGAAATTTCACGGGTTCCATTCCCGCTATTGTCTACAAAATCTTAAATTAATAATAAAAAAAAAATAGTGTTGAAGGAATCATTTGGGTTACTGATGACTTCCAGAAAAATACAGCGTGGAATTTTATGATAAACGACAGAAGATTTCAAATGCATTCTCAATTATCATACGGGATAAAACATTTCAAATACATTCACAATGACATCAACACATTTATCATGTGTGGAAATTGCACCTGATATTCCATTGCGGTCGCCCATCTAGGTACTGACCAGGCTCGACGTTGCTTAACTACTGGGATCGTACAGGCATCATTGTTTCAACGTGATGTGGCCGTATGCCTCCTCTTCAAAAGATGGGGAATAAGTGTTAATAGGGCAATACGCGAACTTATCTAGTTTTATTAAACACTTTTTATTAATTGAAAATAATGTTCATTTATCATCCATGTGAAAATATTTCCTTAAATGATTTTTCCTTCTCTTTTACCCGAACTCTACGGATTAAATAGCAGATCTTGTATCTGAAAAAGTCAATGTAATGCAATATTCACTCGCAAAAAATTTAAAAATAAAATTATTATCCTTGTAATACAAAATTATGCCTTGGCTTTTAATAACCCCAAAGGGGTTGATAAGACGTGACAAAATTTTAAAAGGAATAACCAAAATTTCATATTTTGAAACCAACTGTTCAAATATTTTGTATGGCTACCTTTTAATTGTCAATGTTTTGACAGCGGAAATAAGTACCCTAAATGTTTCCCCTACCAAATAGAAAAGTTTTGTTTTAAACTTAAAAACATTCTGTCTATTATGTTACGTTAAGTTTAGTTTTCAAAGCTCTACCGAGGATCGAAATATTGATCGAATATACCGTGCAGTAAAGATCATCTAGCCTCAAAGTGGTAATTTGTAGTCCAACATTATCTAGTAAATATTCACTCATTAAAATAATAATGTCTTTATTTGTATTAAGCACAATATTTTAGTCACAAGACTGAAATATTGAGGATCCAGTGAGAATTGAATTCACTAGTAAAGATCAGTGAATTCAGAAAACAATTAAAACACAATTTCGTTAGAGACGATATCTGTCCTCCAATATGGCAGTGCATGCTGACAATCTGAAGAAGACGCAAATTGAAGCAACCGAAATTCTGAAGATATCATGGATAGGACCTGTGATCAATGACGAATCTTTAGAGAAATGGAGGAAAAAAGGAAACTTAACATCAAAAAGAGGCAGTTGCAATTTCTGGGACACGTAATAAAAAAAGATGGTGTTGAAAAATCTGATACTCACAGGGCATATTGAGTAGGACAGAGTAAAATTTCTTAAAACATACTTGATGAGCTTGAGTAAGTGTATGGTAAATAGAGGGTTTGAAAAAATAACAAAAAGACAACACTTATCTCTATCTATAAAAGGCAGGATGTGTGTGTGTGTGTAACGAATGCACGGCCGCAATTGTCGACGGATTTTAACCAAAATTTACATGCACATGCTCCAAGTTACCGACTTTGCATTTCCCTATTCCCATCGATAGTGTAAATAATCGATTTTTTCATGCTTATACGGCACTTTTGATGTAGTTTGTGGCCATTTTCTACTGGCCAGAGTTAGAGCCTATAGCTGGCTCCCACGAATAGGCAGGAATATTCTACTGGCCAGTGTGAGAGCTAACAGCTGACTGACACGAATGTTAACTAGCATGCTAGCATGCAAAAAATAATAAAATCGATAGCTGCATTCGTCACAAGTGGGAAAAATTTAAATCTGCATGGGTCTTTCCTCCAATAGGCTCATTCACTTGTTTAAACTCAACGATGATTCTGATTCCGCAGAACTGGGTTGGATGTGAAAAGGTATTTGTTGTTAACATAGTTTTTTCATTCGTTTTTTTCCAGTTACGAGTCCTTTTTTTAAAGCTGATCGTTTTGTGTTCCTTTTTGTTTAGTTCTTTTTTCGTAACGGATTTATTGTTTAGAATAGAGCTTAGAAAAAAATGCTGCATGTTAGTGAAAAGGCCAAGATCGACTTTGTATTTCCCAACTCCCATCGATAGTGAAAATAATCGATTTTTTCATGCTTCTACGGTAGTTTTCATGTAGTTAGCGGCCATTTTCTACTGGCCAGAGTGAGAGCCTATAGCTGGCTGCCACGAATAGGCAGGAAGATTCTATTGGCCAGCGTGAGAGCCAACAGCTGACTGACACGAATGTTAACTATCATGCTAGCATGCAAAAAAGATCGATAGCTGCATTCGTCACAGGTGAAAAAAATTTAAATCTGCATGGCACTTTACTCCAATTGGCTCATTCGCTTGCTTAAACTCAACGTTGATTCTGATTCCGCAGAACTGGGTTGGGTGTGAAAAAGTATTTGTTGTTAACATTCTTTTTTCATTCGGCTTTTCCAGTTACGAGTCCTTTTTTAAAGCTGGTCGTTTTGTGTTCATTTTGTTTAGTTCTTTTTTCGTAATAGATTTAATGTTTAGTATGGAGCTTAGAAAAAATTCGCAGTGTGAGATAGGCAAGAAGTAAGGCATGTAGCAACATCAGCACGGCAAAGGGCACTCCTTTAAAGGCAAGGAAGGGCAAAAATATTTTCAGTCAAGTGGTAGTGATTACTGTATGAGTCGTACGATTTTTGAATCAAGCACGGGCAACGTCGGGCCATGCTGCTAGTTAAGAGATAAAAGGGACAGGAAGATGTGGAGGGCCATGATCGCTTACGTCCTGAATGACACGCCACATAAAAGAAGATGATTTAACAAAGAATATTTATGTATGAGTCAATATAAATTATCATCTGGAGAAAATCTCTTCTACTTGCAGCTCGATGAGGCACCCTGTAGCGATTTACTGGGAATAGATTAAATATGATACAAGGCCGTAAGTAAAGAGAATCCAGTATTGGACAAACTCACTACTCAGTCGGAATTGATCTGGCGAGACAAGCTTACTACAAGCTTACTCACTACATGGAAGTGCCCACGAGGCATCCTATAGTTTAATGTTCTATCTATTAAGCTTAGATATAGCGATTTAATCATAACATTCAGAGGGCAATGCTATACACAGTGAGGTGTGGTAGGGTGCTTCTTGCCCCAAGAGATAATGTTTGTACATCAACAGCTGCGGATGAAAACACGTGCTGCCTCTGTCCGACAGGGCAAGGTGGCATTTTTATTGAGATAAAAAAAAATATAATTACAAAAAAAAACCCCAAAAATACCCCCAAAAAACGCACAACTCAGCAAATGTTTGTTCACACTCTATTAATTCGGAAGGAATATTAGGCAGGCTGGTTTTTTTTTTGTTTTTCATTTTTTATTTTCTTTCCATTTGATTTTTAAAGGCAGCTGATGGGTAAAGTCCTGTAAGAACGAGTTTATCTATTTGCATGAGGCACGTGTAAAAACACACATTGTCACAGATCACACATACACGCACACACGCATATATATATATATATATATATATATATAATATATATATATATATATATATATACATATATATATATATATATATATATATATATATATATATATATATATAAGTATTAAAATATTAGGTTGGTGCAAAAATAATTTCGTTTTCTCACATAGTAACATATGTTAGAAAACGAAATTATTTTTGCACCAACCTAATAATACATGATATATATATATGTGTGTGTATGTGTTTGTGACATTTTTAAATAAAATAGATAAATTATGCTGATTTTGCTGACGAAGCGCAATAAATTCTGCTGAAACGTATGTGAAAATTCGCAAAGTTAAAACCTTAAATAAAATGGATGTATTCTGGAAATCTGATCTGCCAGAAAACCTCAAACGGAGATACTTTCGCGACACTGTAAAGGCGGTTTTAATGTATGGGATCACTTCTTGGACATTAACTAAAACCCTAGAGTCTAAGCTTGATGGAACCTACACTTAGATGCTGAGAGCTATATTTAACATCTTTTGGAGACAACATCCAAGTAAATCACAGCTCTATGCACAAAATCTCTGATATTTATACAATCTTGCGAGAATGCAGAATACGCTTTTTAGGGCACTGCTGGCGTGCAAGCAACAACTTGCGAGTGATCTACCATTCTGCGCACCTAACCTTGTCGCAAAAGGGGCTGGTCGCCCACAACTAGATATATTGTCCAGCTATGTTATGACAGAATACCACTCCAATGTTTTTTCGACCTCGGCGCAGGACCGTGATGGGTGGTGTAACAGAATCGTGAATGCCCGAGCTAGCTTAACCGAATAATAATAATAATAATAATAATAATAATAATAATAATAATAATATTAGGTTGGTGCAAAAATAATGACGTTTATTGACGTATTTTTAACGTCAAAAAACGTCATTATTTTTGCACCAACCTAATAATAATAATAATGAGCTGTATTTGTGAGTAGACTTTTTTGTATTTCCTTAATCCCTAGTAACCCATGTCTTAAAGAAATAGAAAAAGCTGTACTCACAAGTAAAGCCCACACCTTACGAAAGGCTTTATATTAAGTAAAATATGTGTGATTTGTTTTCAAAACTGCTCAGTGGAAAATGTCATAATGCCATTTCTGGCCTTAGGCCTCTGGTGGGCATCCGGAAATAAATGAGTATACACCAGAAATAAAAGTAAATAAAACAATAATAATAATCACGTTTTAAAATATTTTCTCTTTGAAATTAGTCTTAAGCAAGTAATATAAGCGTCAGTCTGTTAGGTGCAACAAGTAATAAAAGCTTGGGCAATCATTTCTCCTTCGATTAATGCCTAACAAGAGAGAAGATTTCCCGCAGAAGACAGGTTGCCAACCAAAACTATAGAACCAAGTCTGTCGTGATATTCAATCCATATCCGGTCAGGGGAGGAGAAGGGGTGGATCCATACCTTTCCGAAGGATTCAAAATTAATTTATTTTCGGTCAAAAATAAGAGGTTAGAAGAAACAGACAGGTTTAACAGTAAGTCTCTACTTTGAGTGCTTATCAAGACTTATACTGACAATTTACTATTTGCACAATTTACATAGTTCGCACTGTTGTCCTCATCTTTATTGGCATATTCACGACGTTTCGGTGTTTCTTCAAATGATATACGCAGTAATTTTGAACCGAAATTTTTATTTAGCCCACGGAATAGATTGTTCTAATTGCACGTGCCATGCTTTTTCTAGATATCTTAGT